>CM061236.1:85133241-86333241 GCA_030848705.1 Heracleum sosnowskyi | reverse complement strand
GAAAATCAATCTAGGCATATAATTAGTTGTACATTACTGTATAACTAATTTCTAGGAGATTAGTTAGCTAAGATATAGATTTCTTGTCTTAGGAAAGATCTGTATCATTTAGATCCTGATTTTGAGGAGCCAATCAAGGCACTGATGTATAGGAGCTTGTGTATATATGATTGTAATCAGCCTCTGATAAGAAAGAGAAGCATTTCTCAATACATCTAATTAAGCTTCAATAATTTAGTTAAATTCTTTTTAAATAATAATTTAGTTAAAAAGACTTCAATATATATAAAAAGAGTCATTTTTGTGTAAAATAATAATAATTGAGTTATCAAAGTGCAATAATAAAAATGAAAAAGTGAATTCATTTACGTATGTTTAAAAAAATTGACGGAATGTAATATGTGTTAAAAAAATAATAGTTTAGTCATCAAAATGGCAACAATTATAAAAAAAGTCATTTTTGTGCAAAAAGATAATAGTTGAGGCCGTAAAACTGCAATTAAGTCTCATTTAAATTATGAAATAAATTTAATTGAAAAATTACTAATTTTCAATAACATTAAATAAGTAATTTATATTAACTTCTTACGTTATTTTTTCCCTTAATCTTTTTGAATTTTAGGTAACTTCTCAGAATTAGTAAATATAATTTTTTTAAATATTTACACCCTAATAATTACTTATATTAGGTGATTGTTTATTAATGTAATTTACATGTTAGAGCATATAATATAGGGAAATATGTCATAATATTACTGGATATTTTCTTACGAATTCCACTAATAAAAATACAATAATATAATTAGGGATCGGAATCCAATTAGGGGCTATGTAGCACAACTCTATAATATAAACAATGTTTATATGATTTGTAGTAAGTTAATACATAGATTTTCATCATGTATAATATAAACAATGTTTACTTGACTTGTAGTAAGTTGATATATAGATTTTCATTTAAAATTCAACACTATTCTTAGATTGCATCCTAAGTTATCTATACTATTATTTTAAAAATGAAACATTGAAAGTTTGTAGTCTGATCCTGAAAATTTTTGTAGTCCGGTCACTTCATTCATATACGTTAGATATTCCTGATCAAATCGACGAGAACCGTTAGATAAAATATTAAAATTATTATATAGAATATCTTTTCTATTTTTCCTAACTAAAACATCTCATTTTCCAAAAATATCGCAGACAGTTTCATTTAATAAAATAACATAATAAGGTTATAATTGCTAATAACTAACCAATTACCATTTTTAGCCAAAGTGTGTATTCTTTTTTATATTTTCTAACTAAAATTTCTACTTTTCTATTTTTTCTAAATAAACCTCTCATTTTCTAAAAATATCACGAACAGTTCTATTTAATAAAATAAAATAATAATATTATAATTATTAATGACTAACCGATTAGTTTTTTTTTTCAAAACGTATATTCTTTTTTATATTTTCTAACTAATATTTCTCTTAACTAAACCTCACAAATATCACGGGCTATTCCATTTATTAGCATAAAATACTAATATTATGAATATATATATATACTATATTATCAAAGATGAAAACATTGAAAGTTTTGGTACCTGTTTTTTGATACGATATTTGCCTTATTTAATTATTTATTTAACTATTATAATCAGTTACCCTTTCAGTTTTATATAACTATCACTAAATAATAACATTATTTATAACCAATTACCTTTTCAGCTAAAATACATTACCTTCTTTTATTTTTTTTCTTACAAAACCCTCTCTTTTTCTAAAAAAAAAACACGGGCGATTATCTTTTTAAACAAAAACATGTTACTCTTTCTATATTTCCTTACTAAAACCCCTCATTTTCCAAAAATATCACGGGCAAACCCTTACTTATTTATTTTAAAATCTATTTTAATACTTTTAATTATGTTACTTTTTCTATTTTTTTCATTTTCTAAAAAAATTATTATTAAATAATAACATTTTTATAACCAACTACCTTTTTAGCTAAAATACATTATCTTTTTTTTTTCTAAAAAAATCACGGGCAATTACCTTTTTCAACTAAAACATGTTACTCTTTCTGATTTTTCTTTACTAAACCCCTCATTTTCCAAAAATATTCCGGACAAATCCTTACTTATTTATTGTGAAGCCTATTTAAATACTTTTAATTATGGGCACTTTCCAAAAATATCACGGGCAAACAGTTATTAATTTATTTTAAAATCTATTTTAATACTTTTAATTATTTAAAAAAGTTTAACACGTCTACTTACTTTTTTTTTAGCAAATACAGATTAATAAAATATTAAAACATAAATAATAAAAATAATAATGATTAATAATAATCCGTGAATAACACGGGTTTTAAGCTAGTATCATTTATATCTGAAGTTTAGAAAAGAGAGAGCAGGCACATAAAAACGTTTTTAAGAATCAATAGTCTTCTGAAGCTCCGTTTTTCTTTTAAGTTTGATTCAAGAATTTGTTCAAAGATTTATCTTTTTCATGGTAAACTATTGATCCTTCAGCTTTTATACTGTTTACACTGAGCTGTATACACTGAATTTGTCATTTTCATACAGTTGTCTGTACTAGATAATATTCCACACGAGGTAAATCATACACTTAACCGCAGTTTTATTATACCTTAATTAGCCTTCAAATCACCTTTTTATCTCCGGATTCATGAATCATCATCCCATCTATAAATAGCAAACTCAACTTGCTTCACTATCACCAGCTACACAAACAAACATTCAAGATGAACATCAAATATTCATCACTCTATCCCATTCTCTGCTTCTTTCTCATCTTCCTCTGCCTCCCGCACTCTTCTGTATCAGAAAGATGCAACAAGAATGACAAGAGAGTTCTACTCCAAATCAAGAAAGCCTTAAACAACCCTTATGTTATAATCTCATGGAATCCGGAGGGAGACTGTTGTGAATGGTCCCTCGTTAAATGCGACGAAAAAACCAACCGCGTTATTACTCTCTATATCGAAGATGATAACAATCTTACCGGCCAAATCCCACCTCAGGTCGCAGACCTACCTTACCTTGAAACCTTATGGTTTCGTAAACTCCCCAAACTTACCGGATCAATCCCAACAGCTATTTCTTCACTTGCTAACTTAAAATCTGTTCGAATCAGTTGGACCAATGTTACTGGCCCTGTCCCTGTATTTTTTGCTCAGCTTAAAAATTTAACATACTTGGACTTATCCTTCAACAAACTCACTGGTTCAATCCCTCCTCAGCTTTCCACCCTACCAAATCTCGAAGCCCTTTTCTTAGACAGGAACCAGCTCACGGGTGGAATCCCGGACTCGTTTGGGAAGTTCCCAGCATCCCCAGACATATATCTGTCCCATAACCAACTCACGGGCTTGGTTCCGAAAACATTTGCTGGTTCCAATCCTTTTAGGATTGACCTTTCTCGTAACAAACTACAAGGTGACATATCATTCTTCTTTGGGTCCAAGAAGCGTTTGGAAATCGCAGATTTTTCACGAAACAAGTTTTCGTTTGATTTTTCCAAGGTGAAGCAATTTCCACCCAATTTGATATACTTAGATCTGAACCATAACCAGATCACCGGGAGTCTTCCAGGTGCATTAACCAAAATTAGGTTGCAGACATTTAACGTTAGTTATAACAGGCTCTGCGGCAAGATTCCAACTGGGGCAAACCTAAACATATTTGACTATTTCCACAACCGTTGCTTGTGTGGTACTCCCCTGCCAAAATGCTAGTTAATATCGTACAAGGCCTCACTGTTTTGTACAAAATCATCATCTAAATAATTGAACAGGGTGAGATTTCATTGAAGCACAATAGGCTATGGCATGCATCAGTGCTTTAGGGGCCTAAACATTATTGACATATCGATTATTTTTTTATGCGTATAAAGTTTAATGTTACACATTTACATCTGCTACAAATTTATGAACAAAGCGCGAATCCTAGGTCTATAAAAATGAAAGCAGATGCTATATTACATTTGCTATAAGTTTTCCGCACACAACAAAAATTCTAATTTTGTACATATTGTCATATGTATGGTATATAATAACAATCGTATGTCACGAACCCAGGATATATGGCAAACTAATAATTCATTTCAGTAACATTACTAAAAGTGTATGCATTTGTCATGAATTCAACCCCACAGATTATGCTCGGTTTTCTTTGCTAAAAAGTAACTAGATTAGGAATTCAGGATAAATACAAGAGATGCAAGAAGATAAGATATGTATGATGAGAATCCGAAAATTTGTTTTGTAGGGTTAGTCACCTACTGTGAAAGCAACAATTCCTAAAGGATTATCACGCGTGATAGATGCAGAATTTGCAGAGGATTATTTGTTTTAGGTTTTGTTTGAGATTGTCGGTAAAAATTGTTGTGTTGTTAAAATAAGTATCGTTATGAAAATCAGATAATTGTTTAGTAATATTTTTGAAATGTGTTCAAAAAAAAATGATTGTTGTCAGCAACAGCAATACCAAACGGAACCTTAATCTGCCGAGGCCATGAAGTAACGGATCCACCTGTGTCGAAGTTACTCGGCCAGAAAATGCTGAACTTTGTGATTAATTTTTTTTTTTAAAAACAAATTACTTAAAGATAATTACAGTAGTGCTTTTTTAGCTACGCATGTGTACGCAATTAACAAATTTCGCAAAAGAAAATGAAAAGTAGTAAGTAATATGAATGTATGCACTTAACAAAGCCCAGATGAGAGAAAAAAGAATGAAACAAGGCCACAAAGCAAAGGTGCAAGCCAGAAAAGTAGAAAAACAATCAAGACGCTTCTAACAAACCAAAGCCCAAGCCTAAAGAATACTAGCAACCATTCCCAACAAAGCCCAACAAATCAACTTACTCCATGTACCTCACCGCACCGTATCCTCCCTCCTCTTCCTCCCCACTCACATACCAATTCGTCATCACAATTCTCTTCCTCTCTCTCTCCGTACAATACAAAGATCTCTCTCTCTCTCTCTCTCTCGCACAATCTCTACAATTTCATTAATATCACCACCATGACCACCGAGCCAGACTCAGTCGAAGCACCCTCCTCCTCAACCTCAACAACACCACCTATACACACACAAACATACATACACCCTCGCCGCGAGCCTTTCGAACACGGCCTCATCCCCATCCCCAAACTCATTTTCACAGACGCTCTTCAAACCCTAGCTTCTCACAAACTCAAACTCCTCTCCATCAATCGCCGAGTCAACTCGGCCGCGATTGCCGATACGCTACAGATCTCCGTCGACGAAGCTAGGCTGGTAATCGAGACAATTGCCTCTGTGCTTTGCGAAGAATCTGATCCGCTTGTCAATGCCAAACCCGATGAGGTCGAAAATGTCGGTGTCGATGTGTATGATTTGGTTTTGTTTCTGTATGTGCAGTCGTATAAGCGGTTGTTGCCACGTGGACATAAGGATTCAGCTGCTGTTGCTGATGTTTGGCCTTCTACGTCGGCGTTTGATGGATTTTTGTCCGCGCTTTCTCCGTTACAGGTCTAACTTGAATTACGTGTAGTTGTGAATTTGAGTTTTTCGTTGTTAATCCAGTAATGCTGTTCTCGAATTGGTTACTTATCTGTTTGTATTTGTGTCATATATTTGATGCTGTTTAGTTAATGTACATTTTCAGTTGTTGCGTTACAGTAGTGGAGTTGCTATTATTGAAAACAGATGAATTCAAAGTTGTCTTAAACAACTTAAATATGTAATGCACCGTACATTATTGTAGTTGGTTGTTATTTTGTCATCTTACTTTTATGTTCTTGAAATTAAAACTTTGTCTTCAAAGTGGTTAGGCTGATTTGGAATAGTTGTTGATTCACGGTTTTTGTTGTTATTTATCGTGGATTATGTACGATCTAAGACATCAGGTTGTTAGCATGTCTGAGTTTTATTTAAAAGGTAATTAGCTTATGTGGTTTGTTGCATTTCGTTGTGATGCATATCGATGACATGGGAGTAGTGTGTTCTATGTATGATGGTCCGCTGTGAACTGAATTGCTATTTGAAACTGAGAGGTGTTCTATATTGTCTTTTATTATATTCCTGTTTTTTATGACACGCCATCATAATATATTTTTTGCTGCTGTTGGACATGGGCAATAACTAAGCACAAATCTTTTCTAGCTAAGGAAAATCCCCATTGCTGTTGTGAACTAAGGGGGCCAGGTTTTAGGGGCGTTTGGGCTGTTGATGGGAATGGGAATGGGGGTAAATGGCAATGATATGGAATCCAAAGGGGTCTGGAGGGAATGATTTATCCACCTAATAGGAAGGAGGTCCCATTCCTAACAACTAAATTGCTAGTTCAAACACCAACACAGATTCAGATTCCGGGTTCATTAACCATGAACCAAACACCTCCTTAAGTTTCTTATTGTACATCGGTTGGGAACACACAGGTTCAGATTCCGGGTTCATTAACCATGAACCAAACGCCACCTTAAGTTTCTTATTGTACATCGGTTGGATAGTGGGCTTAATAGTGGTCATTCTGTCTTTAAAATTTGTAATTGTCCATGCAATGTCTTCAACTACCAAAAAGTATTGATCTTTTTATTGACAAAAAAAAAAGATTTCAGTTTTTTGGTTAGATATTTATGGTATATGGATGTATTCATCATAAGCTTCTTGTTTCCCTCGTTGCAGCTTGTACGCAGTAACAGTCGTAGATTAATGCCATCGCAAGCAGATATAGAGGCTCATCAGCTATTATATTTACAGAAACATTTGGCCAACATTGTATCCCTTGTGTCTGACATTACAGAAGTGGATGGCGAGGATTCTTTGGTTTGTCAACTTCTTTTCTAGCATACACACTATTGTACACTTTCCTCAGTTCACTTTTATATATATGATCTTTCAAATTTGATGATTAAGGTGCATTCTACTTGCTAATTTCAAGTTTATTTCAATGAAAACATTTGATATATAATTCCATCAACAATTGTCTTATGTTGGCTCTATGTATACTTCTTCTAAAAAGAACAAAATTGGTAATGGGTTTTAGGTTCTTGTAAGGTAATATTTTATCATGGTATAGTGTGTTCTGTTCGAATGGAAATATTAGACGTTGGCAAACAAGCATCAACCACAAAAATAATCTTTAATTTTGACTTTGGTATATCGCACTGTGTGGATCTTTGTTGCACTGTACTAGTCCTTTGAAATCCTAATATTACCTGTGAATATGCCAGGTGTTAACAATGGAAAATTTCGAGCACCTTGGGTATTTGATTTATTTTGGCGAAAAGGGATCAGAGAAAATTCCATTGAGTCAGAATGCTCCATTTTTTGCTAATTCAGATCCTGATATGCCTGCTGTACCTGTTCCTGCACCACAAGTTCATGATTGGCTTCTAGAAAATATTTCGTCCGCATTGGAACATATTTCTGAAAGATTTTCTACAAAGGAAAATGGTCCAACCAGTTCCTCTGACCAGGACGTCCCAATGGCTGATGTGTCTCCTAGTTCAGTAAAGGCCACAACCTCCAATAGGGGTCCAAGTTTCATTGAAGGCATCTCTAAGTCATCATGCTTGAAGCAGGCATCTGATCTTCAGGGCTCTTCAGTGAAGGTTAATATGTTGGATTTTTTTTCCCTTTTATTTATGTGGCATTTCAAATATCATCTTTTAGCTGCATTAGAGCTCAGCATAAAATCCCAAGAATTGGATAGTTGAATTTTCGAAACAAATATGTTCTTTTTGAATCTGGATTCTCGGATTTCCAGCCCTAAACCAAAACTATGATTTTCTCCTGCTTGTAAGTCAGTTATCTGAAAGGCAGAATTCTGATTTACTAGCTTATTGGTATTGTTTAGAATTATTACAAGCTTGCTTCAGCATGAGATAATTGTTTGGAACTAAAAAAGATCAAAAGCATAAGTACAATACATATATTTATAACTTTTAGCAATAAGGATAAATTTGCAAAGGAAATTATTAACTGATTACATCACAAGTACTCTCATCTTTTGCTTGTGGGGAGTGGACTATAGTTGAATGTTATTTTACATGTAAGTAGCAGCAATTGAAGATATCACACACGTTCTTTAGCAGGAAAAAAAATATTGATAGTGCAATGTCACAATATACTCTTAAATATACAGTCTACCTGTTCCTCTATTATCAGGGTGACAAATTAGTTTTTTATATTCTGCAAAATAAATCATTGAATGATTCTTCAGTGACAGAACATAAAAGTAGGATTTTATAAGTTTGAAATGGAAAATTTAAAGCAGAGGATATAATAGCAGAAATGGGTGGAAGACATTAGTAGGCATTTGTAGGCTCCCATTTTTCTCTTTACTCATAACAAAGCCCAAAAGAGTTTTTGACTTTTTGCTCCTTTTCTGCCACTGTAGTTATTGTACAAATACTTGCTGATTCTGATATAGTTTGATCCACTTTATTAGCAGTGAACTTGCAAGCCTCAGAACCAGTTTAAAATACGTATATTATTTAGTACTCCCTCCGTCCCATATCAAATGTCTTAATTTTTTTCAAGTTTTTTCTCGCATTTACATGTGTATAAAAAACATACTTGTAAATATTTATTTTTTTCGTACTTTTTATTTCGTAAAATTTTGAACTTCCTATTTTTATATAAAAAAATCATGAAAAAATGATTTCTACAAGTATTGTTTTTTGTACGCTTGGAAATGCGTGAAGAAAATTATTTGTTGTGACGGAGGGAGTGTTATTCAAGTCTATGAACGGTATATTCATAATAGTAGTCTGCAATGGTACATATATTGGATTCTGCTCTCTGCTACGAGCCTACGACCAGTAATTGAACTTCAATCCTATAATGGCAGGTTGTGAACTGCCACGAATCAGTTATTTACATTTTAGCGCCTTTGAGATATGCCGCAGTGTACGGATGCTCTGATGCAACAATAGTTCTTGGTGCTGTAGGCAAGGTAAGTAGATGTGTATATTAACGCAAAAATTTCTCCAGTTAATTGTTTGCTTAAAAATCCATCAAGCATTTTTTGAAAAAAATAAACAAGAAAACTGTTCTCTAATGATCATCAAGCTGTGAGATATTTGCATAAACAGTTACAGAAAACAAATTATATAGGACAGGTGATATTGTAATATTCACCTCAGTTGCAAGGCTTGAAACTGTCCTATTTTATTGAAATATACAGCTGGGTGCAATTTAGCAAGCTATTTTGTACTATAATAATATATACTGTAATGCATATATTTACAGGTATGTAGTAGTATAATTGTACATTTTATTTTTAGTATAGATATGTTTGAAGTGCATGGGCTTTGCACTTGTGTTTGCGATATTCTGATGCGAAATAGTTGATGAAGTTCCTGATATATGTGTTTGTAATTGCAAGTCGTCATTGTTTGTCAACGTTGCTTTTGTCGCACGCCATAACTCTTGCTGCATTGTGAATTTGTTGTATCATATTAAAGTTGAATTTATTCTTCACAATTAACCCAGGCTGTAAGAGTTGAACATTGTGAACGAGTTCATGTGATAACTGCAGCCAAAAGAATCTGTATTGCTAATTGTCGTGAGTGCATATTCTTCTTGGGGATAAATCAGCAACCTCTTATTGTTGGTGATAACCATAAACTGCAGGTTAGTTGCTTCTTTTTATAATAGCTGTTCAATGAAATAAGTATTAATGCCTTACAAGGGGCTCACATTGAATTTGAATATAATAGGGCCAGACGTTTGCAAGTTAGATACTTGTCTGGCTCCAAAGCTCCAGTGTTTGTATCAAGATGTTAATTACGTAAAAAAATGTAGTTATTTTAGTTAACTTTTTGGTTTGGAGGCTAAAATATCTTATTTCTAATTAATAAATGTATGACAAAGAAAACTATAATATGTAATTTATTTTCAAAACTAGTGTTATATTTAATCGATTATCCCGCTCAAATGAAATATATAAAAAACATATCTAATAGCTAATAGTTTATCTTGAATGTAGTTATATCAAAAAATGTTTTTAGAAAAAAATTGACATGATTGCAGTGTCTGATCCGGGACCAAAGTACTACAAAATAGGACTGCAACCAGCTAAGATACGAGCTAATATATCGAAGCTATCAAATGCTTAATGCAGTGGGCCTGCTTATCGGGGCAGCCATATTTTTAAAAAATGTAGATATTTCCAGACGTTCCTAAAGTTTACTATGTTATGTAGAAAGCCAGGATTAATTCCAACTCCCTATCCATGTTTGAGTAGTTAGCTGTTTGAATTGTTTTTGATGAAGCTGTATGGGTTTCAGCACACCACCTTGACTTGATCTCAGAATTTAATGGTTATCCTACTGGATTCATTGACATACTTTCATCTGAAAGCAGTTCTTTTATTGTATCTTTTGTTAGTATGATTTTGTGCAAAGCCTTGATGGGAAACGACATGCACTTAAAGAAATACTTTTAAATATGTTAATAATCGATATAAATATGTTCAGTGTAGAGATAAAGAGTGTACATATCAATATATTTTTTGGTGGGACCAGGATTTTATTAAATATGTAGGTATATATAATAAGCCTAGTTGTTTGGTCTTAGTCCATTAGTTTGTTATTTATTAGGGTTTTATTCTCTATGTAAATATTGTAATCCCCACATATCATGGTGGACTTGATTCTAATCCAGTGAGTTTCAGATCAATATTGAATTTTGTTAATGATTTGTGATTCTTCATGATTCTCCCTTCTGTAGTTGGGAAACTTTCAGGGTAGCGGATATTTGCGATCAATCCACCTATGTTATATCTTGTTATCGTTTATAGTTCGTATATTCATCTTTAAAAATTCTGGCTTCTGTCAAAATAACAATGTATTTCGAATTTTCATTCTTTGGTTTCCTTCCTAAGTTGCATACCTGGTGAAAATTATTGTTTGAAAGTTCTTGATGTGATTGCCTTGTGTTTCCTCCAGGTTGCTCCGTATAATACGTATTACTCACAGTTGGAGGACCACTTGAATCAAGTTGGTGTCGATACCACTATTAACAGATGGGATGAACCTTTTGCACTGGGAATGGTTGACCCACATGATTCATTATCTCATCCTGCAGGCGTTTCTGATGTTCAGACAGAGTCTGCTTCATGTATCGATCCTGACCAATTTACAAATTTTTTAGTAAGTTTTGAATGTTACTGCAGGAACACTTGCTGTTCATTATTAGTTCCGTAAATGGTTTTCGATAGGAAGTTAACTAATCTTATTTATAACTTTTATGACCAATCCATTCAATCTCTGTTGAGTACTTTAATTTGTTTATTTGCTCTGGGGATACATTGTACATTATTATTCTTAATCCACCATGTGACTATTTCTGTCGGTAGCGTGGCCTGGTGTCCTAGCATGAAAAGGGCAAGGTGTCCTGGTCGACTTTGTTCTCCTTCCCAGATATGTTTTGTTTCTGGAAAGGTCCATCTGTTATTCCCTGCCCTGCATGTTCGGAGGGACCCGTTTGCTGTGGATTAATATAATAAGCACTAAATAGTTTGTACCTTAGTGACGACCACTTAGCAGCTTCTCCATCTGATGATGTCTCTCACTTCTTGTCTTTTTGTTTTCTTCGTCCTCCCTCTATTCAGTCTATTTTCTGTTTACTTCTCTTGCTCTTTTCTTCTCTTTCCTGTTAATCCTTCTCATTCTAACCATATTACAATTATAGTAATAATTTACAACCAAAAACCTAATATTAATTCTGGAAAAATGTATTTATATAATCTAAAGTTACAACTTATTATTCTATATGATTATATTGACCAATTATATGCAAATTATAATGGAAATATAATTACATAATTTAGGCTTGTAGACAGTAGATGCTATATCTATATTGTTCGATACTAGGGTTTTATAACGATATCAATATAGGGATATTTTTGTGTTATGTGTAGCCTACTGGGAATTTGGTAACAAAGAAGTTATGTAGTACTCTACTTTTTTGGTATATATATGCTTATATATGTAATATGTATGTGTACTTGTACTTAAAGATTAATATATTTATATATGGTCATCGTCAATTACCCTATAGACTTCTTATTGTGATTGTTCTGTAGTCGCTAGGGCGCTGTTTGTCCGTACTTCGTAACAACAGTGCATGCGACTTTATCACTATAGATTTGTTTTGTTAACCTGTATTTGCTTTTTTTGAACAGATTCCAAACTGGTTTGAAGGAGAAACTTCTGGATCTACCAAAGACAATCCGTTTCCTCTTCCTGACCCTTATTTGAAATCTCAAGAGAAAAATGTGAGTTAAAAGAACCTTGGTAATTTTTAAAATAATTAAAATTCTCTTTGAGGTACCGTTATGGTGATCCAACTTTAACGGTTTTACAGCTAGAAGATATTTTAATATTTAAGTTATGTTACTTTATGTTTTACAGCACGAAAATCTGGGGGAGCTGAAGCAAACTTTAAAGGAGACGCAGCTCGAGGATAGCAAGAAACGAGAATTATCAAGTGCACTCCATGGCTACTTTAAAGACTGGCTATATGGTAATCTCCTTCCTCAATTCTTAGTCTTCCTACGAATGGATGACAAATTATATGTTTGTTCATTCTCTTTTGTTAGTTTGTGGGTTAGATAAGAAACCAGTTGCAAGCCGATTGTATAGCAGTTTCCTGAAAATCCGTAATGCAAAGCGCTTGTGTAAACTATTCACGTTTCCCCGATTGGGTTTACCCCTAAAACAGTAAATTCTTTTCACCATTTGTTATAAAGTTTAATCAACTCGTAGGAACTGTATATGATTTGAACCCCCCCCCCCCCCCCCCCCCCCCCTCTTAACTGTCACCTTATAATAATTTTCCTTTTTCAAGTTCAGGAAAAAAAACCAGTAATAAACTAGTAATTCGGTTGTCTTTGTTTTTTTTATTCAACAGCGTCAGGAAATATTAGACAACTTTATTGTCAACAAAATGATTAAAGAGGTGCGACTTGGTGGCGCAGTTGGAGATTTAGAACCCAAAGTTGCATTTTCTGGATTCCTTTCAAGTATTGGATGGTTCAAGTTGTCATTACTGTAGTCAGCTGATAATGCGACAAAAAATATCTGTGTTGCGGTGCATTAGGCTTTCAGGTAGTATGCAATAACAAATATAGTTCTAACTTCCTCTGATTTTTTTGTCTTTAGAAAATTTTATTGTAATATGCTAGAGTTGCTACTTCGAAATCAATGTCAATCCAGCATTGAGTTTTTCCTCAAATTTATGAATGTATGAGATTTGTTGTACGGGAATAAAATGTGGTCAGAATCATGAAATTGTATTTCTTTTTTATTAGTTATTTTATTATATAAATTAGATGACTTCCATGCAGCACGTATGTCCTGCAATTACTTCATTGCTCAAGTTCAATCCCATTTCTGCCTAATGGTTCTGTTATATGGATACACGAAGTCCATGGTGCGGGTGGTGTTTTTGGCTAAAATTACTAACCTAACCTGCAAATGTGGTTTGCTAATTTCCTAGATCACATTCACACCTACATCATATAAACTTTTACCACGCGAGTTTTCAGAATATAAATTATAAGTTTAACCTATTACATTTCTATGTAAATAGTCATTTTATAATTTTTTAATATTTTTATGAGTTTAAATTTTCACAAAATAAGATTTATTCATCCTTATAATGCAAATATTATCATCATATATACTTAATACATCATATATTTAACTTTTGAATTCATGATTATTATGTTTTTAAGAATAATATTATTATTTGGAATAAATGATCATTTATTTAGTTCAAATAAAATACAATACTGGCTCATATTTGACTCGTATCCGATGGATCACAAACTACCCGATTAGAAAAAATAAAATATGGTACTAGCTCATATTTGGTTTGGATCCGGAACTCAATACCCGGGATCAATTTATATCCGAATAAAATGATCCCGGACCCAAATCTGGACATTATAAAAGTAAAATGATCTGAGACTTGAGCAAAGAGGTGTCCGGTTCTACCCGGATCATTTTACACCCCTACTTGTGGTCATATCAAAACACAAGAACCGACTTACCTCAGTTATTCGTGGTTACTCTTATTCATAGTAAATTTATTGTTTGGCTCACGAACTCAGAATTTGATCTGAAAATTTGGATAATCGATTTGATTTTGGATCGGATCAATCTCGAATTGGATCAATTTTCGTTTATGATATATTTAGGTATAGTTCGGATCTGATTCGGTTCGGGTCTAATTCGGATTAAAATCGGATAAAATTTGAATTGAAATAGGATGAATTCGGTTAGGATCAAATTTGATTCGGATCTTTTCGGATAATTACTTATTTATTTTTTTTATTTATAAGACTTTAAAAAATATCTTTTGATTAAATATATTATTTTTACTATAAAATAATGTACTTTTCCAAAAAATATTGATTTGATATCTATGTTATTTTTGACATGAAATTGTTCTAAATATGAATTTTGCTTATAAATACAAAATTTTATTGAATTAAAAGTTACTTAAGATATGTGGATTATGATATGTAAAAATTGTAAAACTGAATTCATCATTTTTTTAGTTAGGATTTAAATGGGATCTCGTATTTCGAATCATATTCGGTTCAGATAATTTATTATTCGGTTATGATGGATTCCGAATCATAATCGGATCGGATAATTTTCGGTTCGGATAATTTTTGGATTGGTTCAAATTGATTTTCTAATCATTATGAGATTAACTAATTCATATACAAAATTGGATTCGGTTCTATAAATTCCGGTTTGATTCCTCGAACCTGGACCCATTTTGCTTATTATTTTAAAATATTAATATTATATGTATAATAAATTTATTAAATATCAAAATAAACTTTAAAATTTAAATTAAAAATATTAAATTTGAATCAAATATTATAATATAAATTTTTTTGATTTTTTGTGTCAACGTATATAATACATTTGTTACATATTTGTCTTTAGAAAATTGATCATGAAATGCATAAATTATTTATTTATTTTATTTAACTGTTAAGTGATACTCCCTCCGTCCCACCCAAACTGGCTTGTTTGACTTTTCTTGGTCAATTTGACTAATTTTATAATGTAAATTACATATATTATATATTGAATATAATTAATGTAAAAAATATTATTAAAAAATATAAAGAAATTATTATAACGTACATTTTTTAGATTTTAAGAAATGTAAGTCAATAATTTTTAAAAGTTAGTCAAAGTTGATCAGTTTAACCAAGAAAAGTCAAGCCAGTTTGAGTGAGACGGAGGGAGTACATGTTAGCTTTTACTTAAAATTATTTATATTTTATTTTATATTTAATTTTATTTCAAATGTATTATTAAATTTAAATTATTATTTTATTTAATGCAAGTAATAACAAATTGATGTATTGATTCATCATAATAATCATTATTATTTTTTAAATCTCAATAATTTATTTATTTTTATTTTATTATTGTTTTCCATAAATTTATTTACTTTTTATTTACCTAAATCAGTTACTATATTATTGTACAAAACAATAAAAATATGCAATTTACCGTTACATACTCAAAACCAAATACGTAAATTTCATTTTTGGAGAAACCACGTACTTTGAGGAATCTTGAGATAATGTTTAATTAACGATGATCTTTTGCTAAGTGTCCTAATATATTTTCTTCTTCATGTCAATTGTAATATATTTTTGACTTTACGGATAAGTGCCATCAAAATTTTAGATTTAATATATTCCCTTCATAATTAGTAACACAATGCCTCATTTTATATCTTTTTCTTTATTCAATAAAATCATTTTTAACAGTTAACTAAATCAAAGGTGGTTTTGGATGTATTTAAATTGCTTCTCATACTAAAATTTACTTCTTCACGATTAATTTATACTTTTTATATAATTTTTGTTATAAAGTTTTAGTTTAAGTATAAAATTTTATTAAATAAAAATTTATAACCACACAAATGCTACTTTTAGAAAAATTTGTTTTACGTTGTCATGTATATTTAAAATATTTGTACAATTCTTCGAATTAAAAAACAAAAAATTAAATATAAACCATAAATTTATATTAAAAAAAGATTAATAATTTTCAGTTTATTTATTAATAAAATCTAAATAAATTTCAAGTTTTAATAAAAACATAAATAATAAATTAATATTTTATTTTTTTATGTAATTCAGATTTTGTGATTGTATGCAAATTGTTGTGTATATACACAAGAAATTTATTTATTTTTTTTCACTTTGTTAATACTATTACTTTATATAATATATATTTACATGACATATGTAATTAGACTCAAATGTTGATTATGGAATAACAAGAATAAAAATTAGTATTACTAGCTCAATAGTTGCGTACATTGATTGATTATCATATTTGAAATTTGAAAATATGTAGTACTAAATTTATATATCTTTCATTAATTTTATCATTAAAGCATAGTTTATTATCATCATTGAAATTCGAATTGTATGCTTGAAATTCTTGAAATATAGAATGAAAATTTAGGTTTTGAAAAAATTTAACTTGAATATAGAAGAAAAACTCTAACAGTATATAAAATAGTTGAAAGATTTTAAAATTTAACTTGAAATGAATTTTACTACTAATTTTGCATATGTAAAGTATGGGAGAATGTATAACTTTGAAGTGAAATTTAATTAAAAATCTTTTTTATTTTATAACTCAGTATTGATTTATCATCTTAAAACATTAAAAATCAGGTTATCCCTGTATCTGTCTCCTTGCAATTGCAAATACTTTGACCATTATAGACCCCGTCTCAACCTTCTAATCTGTTATTTCCCACCAGAACGAATCAATAGAGACTCTCAATTCCAACTACACCGGAAACAACTGAACATATGTAAAAGCCACCTAATAATTTGAAACAAGGTAAATCCGTGTTAATTGGTTCAAGTTGGACAAGTTAAAGCAATAGATAGGTAGCAAGGCTACGTTGTTAACAAATCCAGTAGCTTGCAGGATTAAGACTTAAGTTACTAGTACGTTACAAGTACAGGAGTGGGTAAAGAGGCATCCCAAGACTCAAATTGACCAATGCATATTATGAGGAGAAGAGTAGTAAGCCGGTGATTGCTCAAGACTTGTGGATGGTCTTCCGGGCTGCTGATTTACTTGCAACTCCCCAGTGTAGACCTTATTCCCAGGCTGTGTAATTTGACCCATGCTAAAATCAGAATGCATGTCAAGTGAGCTGGTTCCAATTTCAGTGCCCTTATAACTCCAAGAGTTGCCGTGAAAATGACCAATGTTGGCCACATGCATCACTGTTGGTTGAACCATGTGGGATGTATGATCATCCAGTTCGTAACTTGATCCAAGGTTTAAAGATTGGCCTTTAGAATTACAAGGCTGACTTGACAGAAGAGAGAGAGCACAGTTGGAGTCGGATGCTCCATTGAAAAATTCTCCCGAAGAAATATTAGTACTAGGAGAGGGGTTGTTACTTGTTGAACCTTCCTGATGGCTTTCTGAGTTGTTCTGCCATGGCAGAAACCTTCCAAACTCATGGGGTTGATTTGCAGCAACTTGCTCAAATGGTTTAGTAGGTGTCCACTGATCTCTCCAGGTTGCCCTTGGATACGTTGTGAAGTCCATCACAAAGCTTCCAGTTCCACTGTTATTCTTCTCTGTCATCACGATGATGAAAAAGTTGAATTTATATTTCTGAAACAATCAAAAAAGAGGGAAGAACCATAATTCTGGCTAATACGTAATTTAAATAAATTGCTCTATGTTATTTTCCAGTTTACCTTATGTATGGTTACTGACTTTTAGAATTAATTTGTTACTAGCTTATATCCCGTGCGATGCACGGTCTTCTTTAATATTTTCTTATTTTTTATTTAGATTTTAGTTATTATATATAATTTGATAAAATTTTAATATATATATATATATATATTGTATTTATAAATCTAACAATATAATATTTAAATTTAATATATTATTGACGTAATCTATAGCATTATTTTAGATATTAAAATATAAAATATTTTAAAATAGCATATCTAATGATTTGTATTTTTTTTTACTCTTAAAAATCTAAAAAGGGACTGAAGTGCAAATATCAAAATATGTGCTCGTACAATATACCGAGTTTATTTGAATATACTATTACTTTTATTTTCATTAATTATCTCGTTTAAATTGAATGTAAAATTTTTTATAATAAACATGAATTTCATAAGTTTAATATAATAATATTACCAATATATCTATCTTTTGCAGGTGTTATTTTTAATTTGAACATGAGTTGTTTCAGTTAAAAAATATAAAACAGGTAATATCCTTAAAAAGACAATTAGTTACTTATTAACAATTATATAAAATTATATTACTTTATATATATATATATATATATATATATATATATATATATATATATCGCCTGCATTACTTTTAGAAAATTAGTTGTTTAAGTTAGAAAATATAAAAGAGTTAATGTGTTTTAGCTGAAAAAATAACTGGTTATTTATTAATATTTATATAAAACAATATTACCATTGTATATTTATTTTTCATGTATTATATTTAGAAGATATGTTGTTTTAGTTAGAAAATATAAAACACATAATGTGTTTTAGTTGTCGGTAATAAATATATAATAATATTACCATTTTATAAATACGTTGCCCGTTTTATTTTTAGAAAATGATTTATTTTAGTTAAATAGATATATGCGATAAGTAATATGTTTTAGCTGAGAAAGGTAATTGGTTATTAATAAATTGGTTTCCATATATGTGTCATATTTAGAATATGAGTTGTTTTTGTTAAAAAAATATAAAAATAATGTGTTTTAGCTGAAAAGGGTAATCAGTTATAAATATATATATAAAAATAATGTGTTTTAGCTGAAAAGGGTAATCAGTTATAAATATATAATAATATTACCATATTATATATATGTTTCCCGTTTTATTTTTAGAAGATTAGTTGATTTAGTTTAAAATTATATATATAATAGGTAATGTATTGAAAAAAGGTAATTGGATATTAATAAATTGGTTATAGATAGGCCCGTGAATCGGCTCAAATACCGATCGACCGACCGACCGACCGACCAAAACTTTTAATGTTTCGTCTTTAATAATATAGTATAGATTAGATTATTAGGATGCTATTTTTATATTGACTATTTGTTTAAATTAAAATAATAATAAATAATTATATATTGAATTTGAATATACTTAATCTATTTATTTTAAAATAATGTCAAATGATATAAAGTAATATAATATAAAACTGAAAATAATTAAAAAAAAATCGGTACATAAATACCAACAAATTTGAAGAGCAAAATATTATTAAAAGAAATTAAAATATATTAAGTGAATTCAAAATGACAATATATTGATATCTAAAGTTTATTACTAGTTTAAATATCAACTAGACACATGAGATAACCTTATTAAAAGAAATTAAAATATATTAAGTGAATTCAAAATGATAATATATTAATATCTAAAGTATATTACTAGTTTAAATATGGCCCTCTAAGTTTACCGCCCTACCCACTAATGGACAACTAGAACATGAGACAACCTTATCTTCATGTTAGTCCTGATTAATTTACTTTTTGAAATATTTTGTATATCAAAAATATTTATAATTATAAAAAATATATCTGGGGGCCATTTATGAGCCGCGCTTTTGAGTGTTTAAGTAAACAAAGAACAAAAAATCTATGAAAAACTTAATTAAAAAAAAAAAAAAAATCTATGAAAAACAACAACAGTGACGGGAAATTCACCATAGAGAGGTGATGAGAGGCTTCGGTAATGTGTGGACAACACTGATCCAGGAGGAGGCTTCCTACGACGCTCATTATGACCAGCTAGGCGTCTACGACAACTTCGTTTTCCTTGATCAAATTCAGGCAAATGATGAAACCTGGAAACACATTATCCATGAAAATTTGAACTCTACATAATGGAGACCAATACATAATAATTTGGTGTCCTGATAGGGATGTGGATGCCTAGCTCTGTGGAGTGCAATAACGCATGAATTCACTTGGCAAAAAAATTCACGAAGACTCCAATATGAGCCTTCACTCTCATAGTACTAGACGATTAGTACTCCCATTATGAGTATTCAGTTAACATTGATATATTTGGTGGATGCATTGATTTCACGCATCCCAGTTCTTTAAAATTGTACATATGACCCTCTTTCACAATTGTTCTCTTACTTATTATACTAATAAATCCGCTGACAATAATTATCCAGTAAGAGAGTCAAACTTAAGCATTCTGCCCTCTGATTCCTGAAATTGTATTAGTGACTATTTCTCTTAATGCAATTCTGTCTCTTAAAAGTTACAAGAATGTCATTTGCAGCAAAACAAACACAAAGTTTAGAGAGAATCACATGCATGCCAACTTAAACAACAACAATGGCCGAACCATTTTTAAGAGCAAACTAAGTAACAGCATATGTAACAGTAATCCAGTACCAGTTTCCATCAATCTCAAAATGAAGTGTACACACAAACAGGAACAGCAGCAAATACACACACTAACTCTGTTACAACAAGTATCAAGGGTCAACTAATATAAGCAATCAAATGGAACAATAAAAGCTACAAATGGGCCAACTAATATAAGCAACAAGAAACAACAACCCAACAACATACACAATTAAAGAAACAACACTGTAAACATGTAGGTGCAGAGTACACATAAAAAATTAAACATAATAAAAAGTGAAAACATTACTTCAAAGTAGTCTAAAAGGGCAAGACAAACTGACCTGCTACACTGCTGGCAAAATCTTTGCTCAATACCTGAGACAACAACCTTAGCTGACTTCGAGTGCATAACACACACTTTATGCCTGGCATAATACCCTTTAGCATCACTCAGATCTACTTTACACCCTTCAACTTGACACCTAGGGGGCTGCTGCCCCCCTTGACCACCACCACCAAACCTACCTTTCTTGGCTGGAGAAGCTGGTGTTCCATCTCCACCACCACTACCACTCCCACCAGATTTGTTGGTGTTGTTCCCAACACTACCACCTCCACCACCTACACCCACATCCTCAAAGTAAATTTTCTGACCAAATTTCAAGCCATTAAGAGAATCAGAGGAAGTAGAAGAAGAAGAGTAAGAACCCATTTAAAATCAAGATTGTGGTAGCAGAATTGTATATCTAATGTTCATTCATTTCAAGTTATCAACTCACCCCTCAACACCTTTTAGGTCATATCATAATAATAGAGATGGCAAAGTTGGTACTAGTACTAGCTAGTATCCCACTTCATTTCTTACACATTCAACTGACATACACATTTATACATCAAACACATACTCTGATAGAGACACACACACTAGTGATGAATAATGTAAGGATCATATTTAAATAAGTAGTTCCCATTTTATTAATTATTAGTCAGAGTTAAGTTGTCTGGGGTGAAAACAGCAAACAGTAAAAGCAGAGAAGTGACAGTGGGCCATGTTTACAGCTAGCTATTACAACACAACAGTAGCACTAGTGTAGGCATACGGGCCTAATACACACCCTAAATTAATGATTGCACACCCACATTTTTTATATGACATAACTAACCTCAATCAACGAAGTACTGCATTACATTCTAAGGTTCATTGTTATATCTGCACGTACACTCGCTAACTTTTGAATATTGAGCATTCTTTTTAATATTTCACTATATAATATTTAATTTATATTCTATTCATTCTCTTAAATATTTTTTATCATGCATAAAAGAATATAATATTTTTCATTCTTAGTGAAAATAATACTAATATTATTGTACAAGTTACACGCTCAAAATCTCTTTATTGTAAAAAATATTTCACTTTAATACAATAACATTCTATATACAATTTATATTTACTCCAATATATTATTTATACTATCGTACGTTGTGATTTTACTTAATTACCTGTATTTTTACTTAATTAACCTTACTTATTTATAGAAATATATTATTAAATAATAATATTACCTATTTATAACCAATTACATTTTTCACCTAAAATACATTATTTTTTCTATTTTTTCTAACAAATTCCCTGCTTTTTCAAATATATATCACGGACAATTACCTTTTTAACTAAAACATGTTTGTTTTTCTATTTTTCTTTACTAAAACCCCTCCTTTTCCAAAAATATCACAAACCTTTATTATTTATTTTTAAACCTATTTAAATATTACAATTATTATTTTTAAAGTTTACATATTTTAACATGTCTACTTATTTTTCTTAACAAATGCAATTACTAAAAATATTAAAATATAAATAATCAAATACATATTTATAACCAATTATCTTTTTAGCTAAAACACATTATATATTTTTTCTAACAAAGTCCATCTTTTTCTAAATATATCACGGGAAATTGTCTTTTACAATTTACTTTTTCTATTTTTCTCACTAAAATCCATTCTTTTTCCAAAAATATCACAAGAAAACCTTTACTTATTTATTTTAAAACGAATTTAAATACTTTTAATTATTAAATTTTAAAACCTCATTTTCCAAAAATATCACGGGCATTTACATTTTTAAACTAAATATATGTTATATTTTTTATTTTTTCTTACTAAAACCCCTCATTTTTCAAAAATATAACGGAAAACCCATACTTATTTATTTTAAAATCTGTTTTAATGTTTTTAATTAATTAAAAGTGTTTAGCTATTTTAACATGCCTACTTATTTTTTGCACAATTACAATTAATAAAATATTAAAAAAATAATAATAAAATAACAATTAACAATCCGTGCATCACACGTAAAACATTGAAAGTTTTGGTTTTCGGTACTTTTTCTAATTAATAAATTAATAATATAATCAAAATTCGGGAAAATTTTATTCTACATTAATATTTCACTATATTTTACTACATAAAAATCAAATAATATTGAAATCTAATAAAAAAAATGGAAATATGGGATCTAATTTGTTTCAATTTAGGATACACTGCTACAAATATACTTCTTTATTTTTAGGATAACGAAAGCTAATACAAATCAAATCTTTTTAATACTCTATTTAATAAATAATAAAATAATATAAAAATATTAACTAACGGATTGCATTTTATAATTAAAAAAAAATCTAACAAAATCTACTCTTTTTCCAAAAATATCACGACAATTACCTTTAAATTAAAACATAATATCTTTTATATTTGTTATCACTAAAATCTCTATTTTCCAAAAATATGAGCCGCAATACTTACTTATTTATTTTAAAATCTATTTTAATACTCTATTTAATAAATAATAAAATAATATAAAAATATTAACTAGTTGATTGCCTTTTATAATTAAAACATTTTCTTCCTAACAAAATCTACTTTTTTTCCAAAAATATCACGGGCAACTACCTTTAAATTAAAATATATTACCTTTTATATTTGTTATCACTAAAATCTCTCTTTTTCAAAAATATCAAGTGCAACCCTTACTTATATATTTTAAAACTTATTTTAATACTTTTAATTATTTAAAAAAACTTACCTATTTTAACAAGTGAACGTATTTTTTTAACAACTACAATTAATATAATTAAAACACATCTAAAAATATTATAGGTAGTTACTTTTTTTTAATTAAAACATGTTAGCTTCCTATTTGTCTTTATAAAAAAAACTTACTTATTTTAACATGTCAACGTATTTTTTTAATAAATACAAGTAATATAATTAAAACACTTCTAAAAATATCACGGGCAATTATTTTTTTTTCATTAAAACATGTTAGATTTTCTATATATCCTTATTATTAATATTATTTTATTATAAAATAATATTAATAATACCTCTTTTTATCTTCATCAGCCCCATCTGTATTTTTTAATATTTTTTTACGTTCCAATTAATATTTAAGTTTCTCATTTTATAATTTATCATATTAATTTTTACTTTTATTTTAATATTTTTCGTTCACATTAAATTTTTTAGTTTATTATTTTTTAAGGTCCACGCGGTTATAGGCTAGTATTATTAAAGTCTAAACATTGAAAGTTTTGATTTTTGGTTTTCAGTTCTTTATTCTATTTAATAATTAATAAAATAATATAAAAAAGTAACTAACTGATTGTCTTTTATAATTAAAACACTTTTTTCTAAAAAAAATTACTCACTTTCCTAAAATCTCTCTTTTCCAAAAAAAAATATCATGCCTTACTTTTTTATTTTAAAACCTATTTTAATACTTTTAATTATTTAAAAAAGCTAACCTTCTTTAACATGCCAACATATTTTTTTAACAAATACAATTAATATAATTTTAACAGTTCCAAAAATATCAGTTACTTTTTTTAATTAAAACATGTTAACTTTTCTCTGTGTCCTTATTAAAGAAACATTGAAAATTTTGATTTTCGATTTTCGGCCATTTATACTATTTAATAAATAAAATAATATAAAAATAGTAACTAACTGATTGCCTTTTATAATTAAAACACTTTTTTCTAAAAAAATCTACTCATTTTCCAAAAATATCACGGGCAATTACCTTTAATTTAAAACATATTACCTTTTATATTTGTTCTCACTAAAATCTCTATTTTCCAAAAATATCAGGCCCTTACTTATTTATTTTAAAACCTATTTTAATACTTTTAATTATTTTAAAAAGTTAACATATTTTAACATGCCAACGTATTTTTTTAACAAATAATGAATATAATTAAAACACTTTCAAAAATATCACGGGCAGTTAATTTTTTTAATTTAAAACATGTTAGATTTTTAATTTTTAATTATTTAAAAAAGCTAACATTCTTTAACATGCCAACATATTTATTTAACAATTACAATTAATATAATTATAACACTTCCAAAAATATCACTGTCAGTTACTTTTTTTAATTAAAACATGTTAGTTTTTCTTTTTGTCCTTATTAAAGCCGAAACCGAAACATTGAAAGTTTTGATTTTCGGTTTTCGGTTTTCGGTCATTTATACTATTTAATAAATAAAATAATATAAAATAGTAACTAACCGATTGCCTTTTATAATTAAAACACCTAACAAAATTTACTCATTTTCCAAAAATATCACGGGCAATTACCTTTAAATTAAAACATATTACCTTTTATATTTGTTCTCACTAGAATATCTCTTTTTCCAAAAATATCACCAGCAACCCTTACTTATATATCTTAACATTGCTAATTATTTTAACATGCCTATTAATGAAAATATAGTAGCTTTTAGAAACACGCCTAAAAATAAAAATTAGTATAGTATATCTTTTTATTATTAATTTTACAATTTTCTAATTATATATCTTTCAATTATTAATACATCCCAAAAAATATCAAACACTATGTTTTCTTAATAAAAATGTCAATTATACTATATTCTATATATTTCTATTATAAAATAAAAAAATAATATAAAAAATATTTTTACTATAAAATAATATTATATTATATTAAAAGAAGTTCGTGCTTGGCACGCTAGTATTAAAATATAAGTAATTTTATTATACTCAAAGTGAAAAATACACCTAAGTTTGTGTATGAAGACTTAACTAAGTAGTTAGTGTATTTTAGTGATATTTATAATTATTCAACCAAATTATGTAATTATAAAATATCTTTTTAATATATAGACAATAAAAAAAAATTGTATGTCGCATTAAGAGCATGAACTGCATATTTAGATTGACATTTGTTTTTAAATTATCTTCTTCAATGGATTTGACACAGGATATTTTGATATGAATATTTAAAATTTGCTGATAATTATAGTTTACCTATGACTTTTAAATTTATTTATTATTTAACTAATGATACATATTTCATTTATAAAACACAAATCGAATGATTGTACAAAGATATAAATGTAAGGATATAATGGTCAAATAATCGATTAAAAGCGTACAACAATCGATTGATGGTGCGCATATATCACTACTCGTAAATAATAGAAGTAAGTAGGAGTAGTTTGTGTGGGGGTTGTAGTTTGTGTGGGGGCTCACTTAAGATAGCATCATCAAACTGACACAAACTCACTTGCTTTACCAGATTCTTTCCTCTTTCCTTCTCTTTCTTTTAAGTTTGTTCTATCATTTCTTGATTAAAAACAGACTAGTAATGGGTTCTTCTTTTTGTTGATAACTACGTTTAGGTACATGGATACAATACATGTGATGATGTTTCATTAATTTTCCCTTGTACATGGAACTCCAGCTTTGAGATTTTTCGAAAAACTTGAACAATAATATCATATTAAAAGAAAGAATCGAGTTCTAATACCATGTTCATTTACGAGTTTGTTTGAAATCGTATTTAGTTACGAGCTCTTTTAGAAACCGTAAAGAAGAAATATTAACATTATTTTGGTGCACTTGGGCCAGATTCCACATGTGTGTGCGATATGTTATGTTATGTACGTACAATTCAAATAATACTACACTGTGCTCGCCCTGCATCCCATGCTAAACAATCATTTCATATCTTCCTTCATACATTTGCAAGATCATGTCCAATACCTGGCTTTGACATGCTTATGTTGAGACCTAAAGGGTAGAAAATAAGGGTAATTCCAGGAACCCTAACGCTTCTAGAGAGATACACAACAATGATAATAATTCTCATCGTTTATTTAGTAGCCTATTCTGCTATTTATAATCAGATACATGAGCGAAAAAATAAAGTAACTAGCATGAAAATAGGAATCCAACACCTACATGATAGCAAATGCCTGAATAATACTCCCTCTCATTTCTTTACAGTTTTTTTCTCCTATAAAGTATAATTCTACAACTTATTTTTAAAATTTTTTTTTTATAAATAAAAATTTAAACATTATACTTTTATTCAGAAGAAAAAAAAATATTTTAAATAATTTATGAAAATATATTTTATAAGAGTCTTAAAATACGTGCCGAGCTCTGTTCCCCAACGTAAAGAACTCGGGGGGAGAGAGAGAGTAGGTAACACAGACTAACTAATATCTAATTTATTCAACTAACAACCACTTCCTACCCACGTATGCAATTGCAACACTTTGTCATTTTTTTTTTATCACAAGCAATAGTTTTTAACGCGGGGGTGGGGTTTAACAAAAAGTGGCTCTTAACCATTTTTTTGAAATTAAGGTCTTTAAAATGTAAAATTGGATAAAGTTTGATCATCACTTTGAAGTTTACTCTAAATTTAATCGCTCATTCTATGTGAGCCTTGGGTGTATTTTGTTGTATTTCGACAGCAATGCCTCGTGTGCTTTTGTTTCAACCGTCTATTTGCGTTGCCTAGAAGTCTAAAACCAGCAAATTAGATGCATTGATAAAGATGTTGTACGTTTTACCTATGCATAAAATATCATCATCTAAATAATTGAACAGGGTGAGATTTCATTGAAGCACAATAGGCTATAGCATGCATCAGTGCTTTAGGGGCCTAAACATTATTGACATATCGATTATTTTTTTATGTGTATAAAGTTTAATGTTACCCATTTACATCTGCTATAAATTTATGAACAAAGCGCGAATCCTAGGCCTATAAAAATGAAAGCATAGATATGGATAAAGCATTTACATCTCCTTACTTGGTTTATCTCACTAATCTAAATAATTTAAATTGTGAATTGTTATTCTGAAGATTAGCCATGGATAAAGCCTTTACTTTACAAACTCTATCACATACTTTGCTCAACAACTTCCTTGCAATATAATCCAAGAAAATCATAGATATGTGCAGGGTAAAAGCCTAATGCCTCCAGAGAGATACACAATAATGATAATAATTTTGATCGTTTATTTAGTAGCCTATTCTGCTATTTATAATCGGATACATGACTGAAAAAATAAAATAACTAGCATGAAAATAGGAACCCAACACCTACGTAGGGTTGTCCTGTTATGAAATCGGTAGTTGTGATTTGTAGGGGTGAGCAAAAAATCGAATTAAAATCGAAACCGATAAAAAATCGAACCGTAAAAATCAAAATCGAGTTTAAACCGAACCGAAACCAAAAATTAAAAAATCGAACCGTTGCTGAGAGTTCGTTTTCGGTTTTAGGTCCCAACTGAACCGAAAAAATCCGAACCGAACCGATTATTAAAATAAATATATTATATATAATTTATATTAATAATACAAATACTAACCTTCCTGCTAACTTCATTATCCTTATTTTTGTAGTGCAGTTTGCATAGTGTCGATTTTGTAATTGGCTAAGACTCTTTTTTTATACTATCTAGTTTTGGAATTGTGTGTTGATATAAGCTTTATTACTGCAAACAGTGTCATTAATTCTCTGATTGTTCTTTAATATCCAAGTCTCTCTATTCTAGTAGAACCGAACTGATTATTAAAATAAATATAAATTATATATAATTTATATTAATTACAAATATTAATAATACAAATACTAACCTTCCTGCTAACTTCATTATCCTTATTTTTGTAGTGCAGATTGCATAGTGTCGATTTTGTAATTGGTTAAGACTTTTTTTATACTATCTAGTTTTGGAATTGTTTTTTTATACTATCTAGTTTTGGAATTGTGTGTTGATACAAACTTTATTACTGCAAACAGTGTCATTAATTCTCTAATTGTTCTTTAATATCTAAGTCTCTCTGATACAAACTTTAGATTGATACCAAATGTCAAGCATGCTTATGATTTTGTTGGAATAGAGTGATACACTTACCCTTGTTCTTGAGTGAATATTCATTTGTGAGTGAAATGTGAGTTATTGTTTGTTTTTACATTTGAGATTCCAAATTTTGACTCAAAGGTGTACTATTGTGGGTTTAGCATGGTTACCAACTTATTCTTAGACTTGACATGGACTTTTGAACAATTATGCATATTTCTTTGAGTAGACTATGTGAATCCTTGCACATTCCACGACAAGACATTACAAAATCATTTTTGATTCTTAAGTTGATGTAGCATGAGAGGACTTGTATGTGTGGCGTTGCATTGCCATGCGATCTTTTACATAAGCTAGATGATTTTGTGGGTACATTCACTATAAACCCTCAAGAGACCTTACTCGTCCACTAGGGCTGCCTAGGGGTTTAAATGGCTTGTTGCATATGCCAAATGCAACCGTGATCACCTACGGAAGTGGTATTATCTATTAGTTAGTAGTTTATAATATATTAGTTTTTCTCGAGGACGAGCAAAAGATAGGTATGGGGGCATTTGATAAGTCCATAATTTAATACATTTTTAATACATATTTTATATCTGTTTTCATAATTTTATTATTTAATAAATTGTTTTTTTTTGTAGAAAAATAAATAAAATCATATTTCAAGCAGAACAAGGTGAAAAAGGCAAGTAGATGGAAAATACTTGAAGTCAAAAGGAAATTAGAGAAAAAATGGAAAACTTATCGGAGAAGAAAAAGGAATTGAGGAAATATTTTTAGAATCTGATTTGTAGTCAAATAGCCCAAACCCATTATTTTTTCTATATATATGGGTCTCCTCTCTTGTATTTGAGACACCTAGAATTTAGACTAGATCTGATAATTAGGAGTAGCATAGATTTATTATTATCTTTCAATACAAGTTATTTATTCTATTCAAACACTTTTGCTTGCATTCTTTATATTTAATTGTTTTGTTTCTTCTACCATGTCTAGCTAAGTTAATTCTCCTAGGATGAAGATGAAGTTAATTTGATTATTTTTGATATCTTCGTGTTCCTATTAATTGGTTCTCATGATTTTTCTTGGTGCTTAATTGGTCAATTGACAAAGTGATTTTGATATATTATTGTTACCAGATTTATTTTTCATAGCCTATTCTTGCTCCTTAAAGTTTTGATAGGTTATTGTTAGATAACAAGTTTCATAGTATATGCTTGTCTCGTTAATTGATATATCTTATTTGTGAAGGAAAGAGAATTGATTTTAGGGTGAATTGATATTAATTGTGATTGATTAATGGATTCAGATTCCTAGGTTTTCCTTATTTGATTTTAATTGTTAATCAGGTTAAACAAATCTCATCTCAAATCTTATTGTCTAGTTCGCCTGAGTTAATTGTTAGGGTTTTGAAAATACATAGTCTCTGTGGATCGATCTGTGATTGCTACAACTAAACATTGTGCGCTTGCAGTTACATTATTTTTACACATCACGTATTCTCCGAACATTACATCCGCGTGTGGTATAATATGTTCACTAGTCACTGAACTATCTCGGATGCTCGGATGCTATGCTTTCGATTATTTCTTTGAGTGCAGTTTTTTGGCTGAACGTGTTCCACTCGTAGACGTGCCTTCGAGATTTGGTGAGGGAATGAAAGTTCACCTGCGCGTAGTGTAGCCGCATGGACGGTATCCAAGGCATGGGTCGCTTTTATCCAGGTTTTACGGGGCTATCTCGACTTGTCATTGTCCTTTATTGCCTTCTTTTTCCAATGTAATCACAAAGTGCACACATATGACCACATTTCTTGTTTCAGCATTATAAACCTTGAAAGTTCCCATATATTTAAACTCTCATATACTGATATGCTAAATGTATTTGGTTGACAAACACGTGAGTATCTTTTGGAATTCTTGCAAATTGTTTTCTAAATATAAAAGCCTGTCTTCTTGTTCCCTTTATACGAGTTGACCCCCATTTCCAAACATATGTATGAATATACATAATAACCACTAAGCAGTAGAGAGTTCAGAATCTGTGAGGCCGAATTGCAGCTCGTGCTCTTCAAATTGTAAGTTATTTTACAGCCTTATACTCATCTATCTGTCTCATCTCCTTCAGCAACTACCTATTTATAGGCGTACAGTATTCACGTATACACTGCAATACTTGTATATATGTGCGTTTTTAGGATTTTTGTTGGCAAAGATACGCAAATCTGGTTCACTTTTTGTCTTATGAACATGACAGTAGATAATTATGATATTTAGGTTAAAAATCTGATTAATTCTTGATTTTTGTGGGTATATGCGATTGTATATTGAGTGTATAGGCTGAATATTTAATTGTTTGTGTGTATATGAGATTAACTGTTTACTAGTAGCCGTAAACAATGTTGAAAAGACTCTCAAAAAATCTTGTATATCAATTTCTATTGATACTGATATTGGTGGGCAGTTTGAGTGTTGATGGTGTAAATAGGTTTCGGATTTTTGGTTGGTTCCGGGAGTGGGTTTGGTTGCGGTTAGATCAAAATTGATTTTGTTTCTCATTCGCGTGTGACTTGGAATTTTTGGCAAAATTTTGCACTGTGTAGAGTCTGCGTGAGTTGAACCCAGTTTTTGACTCCGTTTACTCTCTTTTCGTTATAGGTAAAGTGTGGGAGGATTCTCGAGCTTGGATGGCCAAGACCATAAGTTTACCACGAGGCTAGACACCGTATGATCGGGATCGTGTAGGGACCTCGACAGGTCATGCAGGTCCGAGAGAGATTCATTTTCGTGATATTCCTGAGGGTCTTAGTGAGTATTTCAGGGCTAAGCCCCGTCCTAGGCCATCTGATCGTCCGTCTCTCAGGGGTGTGATGGGGGGTTGGAGTGAGACGGGGAGGATGTTTCCTCCAGTTCCCGAGGATGAGAGCACCGTTCGGCCATCTTATTTCCAGACTTTTGAGAGAGAGTTATAGAGACAGGGTGTGTCTCCTCCTCGATCTGATAGTGACCACATGGAAAGGAGGTTTGGACATTTGGAGTATGCCACAGTTCCTAGCCGATGTGCGTTGGGTCTTGAGCAGATGCGGGCAGCTTTCAGTATTCCGTCTGAGTATGAGATTGAGCTTCCTAGACGCGAGGACATTCCATTTAGACCACGTGGAGAGGGTTATGTTGCACTCCCTTTGGCCCACCTTCGTTTGGGGCTCCTATTTCCTCTTCACAAGTTTGTGTATCACCTTCTTCGCAAGGATCTTCGTTGTGCCTTGTATCAGTTGGCACCAAATGCCTTGTGGTCTATATTATGTTTCATTGTGCGTTGCGCGGAGTTTGGCATTGCTCCGTCTCGCCGATTATTTTGGTCCTTATTTCAGGCTAGTTGTAATAGCTCTCGTCCTATATTTAGTTTCACCTAGAGAGATAAGAAGTTTGGTGAGAGATGGACTGAGTTGGACAACTCCCATAGGATGTGGCACTTTGAGTGGATTTGGATTCGGGGAGGGGACTTGGCCTGGTTGCCTTTGTTTGTCGGGGATATTCACGTTGCCACCCCTGATCTTGATTATAATGACACGATCTTGAGTTCGATACAGACGTTTAAAAACGTCTACAAGGGGAACAAATGGAAGCCCCATCTCTTTCGTGACAACACATTCCTGTGTTACTATAACTGTGAGTGTCCTATTTACTTTGTTTAACTTGTGTGACTCTGCGCACCTTATATGCTTTGCACACCATGCATAATTCTTCCACCCTGCACGCCTTGCACATTTTGCATGCTTTGGACACCTTACACATGGTCTCGTTTCTTAAATAGATAGTCATCTTGAATAGTTTATGTATAACTCTAACTCATTGCATAACTTGCACTACTTATAGGTCATAGATATTCATGGCTAGTGTATTGACAGTTGATTTGCCTTGTTATTGCAGTGCTTCGCGAGGAGATACCCACTGATATGAATATTGATAGTTTGACTACTTGTTTTGCCGGCCAGTCGGTTCGTGGCTCTAAGGCTGATGGGGTTGTTAGTAAGAAGAGGCATGCTGAGTCTGGTACTTCTCGGGGAGTGAAGAAGGTAGCCAAGAAGAGATCCAATGTGGTTCAGACTAGCTCTGAAGATGTGGATACCCATGAGGATTCTGTATCCCTTAAGCAGCACGTTGAGGTTGTGTCTGTGCCCGTAGGATCATCGGTTGCTCCGGAGTTAGGGCTCCGTGGACAGGTGGAGACAATCGGGGGATCATGTGTTGGTTCTGGTTCTGCTGATTCTGAGATTGCTCCGGGAGTGAAGTCTATCATTCGTGGTCCAAGACCGCCTGTTTTGTGGATGACTGAGCCTGAGGGGGATGTTGGTTGGTCTACTCTGGATATTCGGACTCGTGATGGCTGGACCGGGGAGGGCCATAAGCCGTGGGATACATTGAAGGCGTTTCGAATTCCAGCGGATATGAGGCGTTACGCGAGCATGGAGGACACAGAGTTTATTAGTGCATTCCGGGCTCGCAATGCGGAGGTATGACTTTGTAAATGTTTGATATTGCGTACATCGTGTATATTGCACATATTTTACGTGTTGAACACATTGCATACATTGTGTACATTTCCCATATTGCATACATTGTGCGCATTGCACTCATTGCATACATTGTATACATTGCACACATTGCATACATTGTCGTGCCTTGACCATATCATGTAGTTCTTCATGCCTTGTCTTTGTTTACTTGTGTAGGCATTTTCCATTAGTTGTGCGGTGCCAGACATGCTCTCAAAGTACAAAGACCGTGCAGAAAAGGTGGAGGAGCTTGCTGAGGGTAGTGGGTCCAAAATAGCCCTACTAAAGAGTGATCTTCAGAAGGTGAAGGGTGATCATAATGGATTGCTTGCTTCTCTTCGACAGCTTGAGGGAGAGAAGGCCAATTTGGCTGCAGAGCTTGCTACGGTTCGGGCGAACCATGCTAGGGAGTTAGAGGATATTGAGTTGAAGAAGAAAGAGGTTGTTCAGTACAGGGATGCAGAGATTGCCCGACTGATGCACATGGCTACGAATGACTACCGTAAGCATGTGGAGATTTTTCTTAACACCAAAGGGTGCACTGCCTATTTCACTAAGAGGGGTTCCCCTGCTTTCCGTCTTGGATATACTGCCTTAGAGGAGTTCATTGGGGAGGGTAATGTATACACTTCTGAGAAGCACAACTTTATGGAGTTTGTAGTAGACAGACAGGCCAAGAAGGCCACGACTACTGATGGTGCCTTAGCTTCTGAGGGAACTAGTTTATCTCGGGAGATGGTTCCGTTTGATGGAGACAGAGAGTACGAGATCCCTTTGGATGACTTGATTTCATATGATAGATCATTTGCTGGACAAGATGTTGATCCAGTTACTGAAGATGATGATGCAAAGGGCATTTCTGATGATGAATAGTTGACCCGGGCTGCGTCCCGTAGTATTTTATGTAGTAGACTAGCATGTTGTTATGTTCAGACATTCAGTCGTTTATCCGGGCTGCGTCCCGTAGTATTCTATGTAGTATGATGTTATACTTTCATATTTGGACATTCAGTGTTTGTACTTGACTTGTATCGGTTACAGACTTGCATGTCTTGTTGATCTTGTAGTATGATTCGCTTGGCACTACTCTAAGCACTTAGTATCATCTTGCATGTATATATGTTTATCACTCCATACTTTTGTAGTGCAAGGCTTTGTTTGTGAAATTGACAAGGCCTGGGCTTGCTTTGCCTTGTGCATGAATATTATCAAATATTACCAAACATGTAAATGAATGATGCAATAGACACAAGTATTAATAAAAGGAGACGAGGGTCTCAAATTTCATTAATAAAGCTGATTACAAGCATTCCGGGCGAGAGCCCTCGTTCAGTTGGCATGTAGGGGACTTGGGTCCGCGAACAATTGAGATTTGACAAGTTCTTATTTTTATAATTCTAAAGGTACCCCGGGGCCTTATAAGTTCGACCGTGGGGAATCCTTTACAAAAAATGTACTAAGTACGTGAGCCTAGATATAGAACTTACGGAGACGAAGTACATGCCAAGTGTTGGCAATCTCCGCTCCGTCCATGGTTGATAGCTTGTAAGTTCCTGGTCGAACAACTTGGGTAACAATGTAGGGGCCTTCCCAATTCGGGCTCAACTTGCCTTGGTGCCCGGGATCAGACACTTCATTTGCCCTTAGGACAAGGTCTCTCTTAGAGTACTGACGCTGCTTGATCTTCTTCTTGAAGTAGGCTGTAGTCCTTTGATTGTAGTTTGTCATACGAAGCATAGCTTTGTCTCGAACTTCATGTAACAAGTCCAGATTGGTTCTTAATCCTTTCGAGTTTGTTTGCTCATTGTAGTTGATGATACAGAAGGAAGGAGAACCCATCTCAATGGGCAAGACAGCTTCAGTGCCATAGCATAATTTGAAAGGAGACTCACCGGTGGAGGTCCGGGGAGTGGTTCTGTAAGACCACAAGACATTGGGTAACTCTTCTACCCACTTCCCCTTAGCGTCTTGGAGTCTTTTCTCGAGTCCGCGAAGTAAGCTTCGATTGGTAACTTCGACTTGACCGTTGGTTTGAGGATGAGCGACGGAAGACCGCTTGTGGACAATGCCAAAGTCATCAAGGAACTCCACAAAATCATTGCTCACAAATTGAGTCCCATTGTCTGAGATCAAGGTATGTGGGATTCCAAAACTATGAATGACTTGGTTGTGGAAGAACATTATGCATTCTTTGTCTGTAATGTGCGCAAGTGCTTTGGCCTCTGCCCACTTTGTCATGTAGTCCACAGCCACGATCACGTACTTGAGTCGTCCTGGGGCAAGCAGGAAAGGACCCATGAGATCAATGCCCCAAGTAGCAAAGGGAATGGGGGAGAGAATTGAGGATGAAGGAGCCGGGGCTTGTTTGGGCACATTGCTGTAGAACTAGCATTGCTTGCATTTTTGCACATAGCTACGGGAATCCTTGAAGAGAGTAGGCCAATAATAGCCTTGCCATAAAATTTTATGCGCTAGCGCCTTGCCCCCCATGTGGTCACCGCACATGCCTTCGTGCAATTCTTTCATACAATATTCCGCCTCGGATGGGGCAAGGCATTTAAGTAAAGGGTCATGAAATCCCTTACGATACAAGGTTCCATCAATCCAACTGAAACGCTGTTAATCCCAAATGACCTAACAGAATTGTAGAAGGGGGGGGGGGGGGGGTTGAATACAATTCTAGATATTTCGAAACTTAAAACAACTTTCAATAATAAAACTGTACTGAAATAAAAACACAAACAAATATAAAATTTCAGTTGGATGTTTTGAGGATCCAACTGAGATAATTTTTATTGCGGGAATAATCTGTGTTACAAAAGTATCACAGCTGTTCAGTTCTTGATTGAGAGTGAGAGTGCTCTTTACAGAAGCTAATACAAACTAATTTTATCTCACTCTTCTATATCTAAAATGAACTGCTACACTTGGTTATATAACCCAAGTTTACAATGCTATTTTGGCTACTCTAAATTAATCTAGAAGTAACTTTCAGTAACTTGCTTTTCATCCCTTTTGTCCAATGGTCCTTGGAGATCTTGGCTTTTGTCTTCATGCTTATTATGATCACTCCCAAGAACCTAATTGGAAATTGGAATGTTTCCTTATTTCCAATGACCATTTTGATGGCTTCCAATGCAAAGTACACTTCCATATCTCCTTTTGATCTGTCAGAAAACTGTCACTATCACTTTGTCAACTATTCAGAAAAGTAATAATGATTCGTTGATAGCAGGGAGATGTGTTTCGTTGATAGCTTTATTCTTCATTTCGTTGATGAGTAATCTTTATTTCGTTGATGAGTAATCTTCATTCCGTTGATAGAGTAATCTTCATACCGTTGACATGTCTTCACTTAGGCAAAATTACAAGGCATAATATATTTACAATTAACCAACCTATTTTGCCTATCTAGTACTTAGTCAACATGACTTAGAAAACCTATCTAATACCTACAACCAAATGCATATCAAACTTTGAAGTTTTGTACAATGCAATTGCTACATCACTCATTTCGTTGATGAACTACTTGTCAACGAAAGCTGCAAAGCATACCATTCCGTTGACAGTTACAAAATGACTTAATACAAAATCTACTAAGTGTTTTATAATTATCATCAAGAACAACATATTCCTAACAATCTCCCCCAATTTATGACTGATAGAATAACAACCATAAATCAAGAGCCTTGATGATAACAAAAACACTCAGACATATTACAAATGATAAAAGTATAAATTGCATTGAGCTTCAAAATGTTTTAAGAATGTATTGAAATACAAAGTAAAAAGTCTTACAAAACAAGTGCACAGAGTTGCTCCTCTAGCCTGAGCAAATTTCATCTTTTTCTCTGTGGCGGTGTTTTCTTTCCCTTCCTTGTGTTGTTCTCCTCAATTTGAGCTTGGAGCCTCCTATAGAAAATCTTCTCTTCTTCATCTTGATTCCCCAACTTGGATTGCATTGATCTCAGAGTATCATTGGATGCTTTTTCCAGTTGGTCTTCTATCCTGAAGAATCTTCTACAGTTGTCTCTGTCTCTAAACTCCATCATCCAATAGAGTTGGAGATGTATCTTCTTTCCAGATTGAGGGACTTTGAGAACCCTGGGCAGTGCACCAGGCTTGTTCCAGCTTGCCTTGATTTGACAGATTTTGGAGACCACCTCAGACTTGGTAGTTTTGGTAAAGCCAAAGTCTTTCTTCAAGCATTTGAACATTGAGAGCAGTGTTTGGTAGTCTTCTCCTAAAATCCTGTAGAGAGGCCAAGTTTGTTCCCTTCCACCTTTGTAGACAAATACCAATCTCTCTGGCAGTTTATAAGAAGCTCCAATACCTCTTACTTCCACCAAGTCATCAAGATTAATATTTAGGCTAGACTCCTCCTTGATGTCAGCAATGTACATGAAGTCTTCTGGATTGGTGGGAGGTTTCTCAACTTGTTGCCTTCTCACAAATACCGGCTTAGCCTTAACAGCCCTTTGCTTTTCTTTCTTCTTTGCATCCATTTCAAATAGAAACTTTGGGAAGTTAGCCTCATCTAGCTCAATTTGCTCTTCCTTTGGCTGAATTGACTGATCATGAAAGTTCACTAGATGTTCAGGATCACAGGCTAACTTTTCTTTGAAGATTATATCAGGAAAAGTTGAAGGTGCAGCTTTTGTAGAGGAATCTGTTGCTGTGCTTTGAGAGTCCTCTTTGTCAAGGGACAGATTCCTTTTAGCTTTCTGTTTAGGCTGCCTTGTACTTTTCTTTTTCTTCTCAGCTTCATTGGCTTTTTCCTCTTGTTGTCTTTCTTCTTCATCAAGAGATTGAGCAACTGCAAGAGCTTGCATAGCTGCTCTTTCTGACTACTCAGCCTTAGCCTTAGCAAAATTTGGGTGACCAGCCCAAATACAGATTTCTTGTCCATTTCTGTAGACAATTGCTCTCTGTTTCCTTATCTCAGGATCATTGCTCTCCTTGCATTTGATGATAAGCTGTCCTAGAACTTTGAGCTCATCTGGATAAGGTGAAGGATAAAAAGTCCTTGCAATGTTCTTGCCCTTTGGTTTAGCAGGAGATTTTGGGGATAGGCTTCTTTGAAGTGTAGCTTGTACCACATCCCTAATGCATGAAGTTTGTCCCTTTTCTTTCCTTGGACCTTGAGTAACTCCATGTAGAAGGGGCTTTACTTCATAGAAAGAATTAGTCTGTGGCTCCCATTCCGTTGACACTAAAACCATGACATTCGTTGATGGTGTTGTAGAAGTAGCTTGATCCGTTGATGGATGTGTGTTCTTTGCAGTTCCAGCTATCTTCTTGATTCTTGCATCTATGTTAGACCAATGGTCTTTTATCTGTTCAGCAAGTGTTAGCCTCATAGATGCTTGTTGAATCAGGTCAATGCCATCCATTTTATCCTTTCCTGACTCCCTCATAGCTAATGGCTCCTCTGGCAGGGAAATGGCTGGGACCATAACCTTTGTGATTTGAATGTCTAGCTCCTTAGATTTCTCCCCCTTTTTGTTATCATCAAGAGAGATGATAGGGAGTCCTTGAGCTGCCACTAGCTGGGCCAAGAGTTGTGTTTGCTTCTCCTGTTCCTTTTGCATTTGAGATAGAGTAGCTTCCACCTTGTCCCTCTAGAAGAAAGAGTCTTCAAGGAGGTAGCCACCTCAGGTTCCTTAGAGAAAAACCTGTTCATCTTGGACACAGTGACTCACACCTCTCACACCCTCACTTTCACCTACTAAGGTGGAACCCTCAACCTTTCCTTTTGCCTGACTGGAAGAAATAGTCAGCCTCTCACTCTCAACCTCTCCTTTTGCCTGGCTGCAAGCCAGCCTCTCTGATTCACTCCCTCGCAATCCTAGAAGTGTCTCAACTACCACTAGATCATCTGCACTAGTTGTAGGAACAACTTGATTTTTAATAAGAGGTGCAGAATGAACTATCAACGATATGGTAGTTTGAACTGTCAACGGTATGGATACCATTGATGGAGAAACACTTGTCAACGAAAGAGACTGTTTCGTTGATGAAGTCAAGAAAGTATTCTGTGAAAGTGAAGTTACAGTAGAATCTGTGGTGATTGATTTTAGAGATGGGTCCACAGATCCTCTTGTAGCTTCAGAAAAAGATGATTGATGGCCCAACAAATCACTTAACAAGTGATGATCACCAATTTCAGAGTGGGGCTTCTCCAAGAAAAGAGTTGGAGAATCAGGAATAGATGAATGGATCATATCCACATCTAATGACTGAGTTGGTGAATTTTGTGGAGTTGGTTCAAGATTGATGTTTAGAGAATGGGACTGTAACCCCAGAGTAATGATAGGGGTTACATCAAACTGAATTTGAGAAGCTGGAAGTGTTCCTTCCAGTGTGTGTGCACCCTGTGTGACCTGGGATTTTTGCTTCACTCTCATTTGGTATTGGGAAATTGTTGACTGTGGGCTTGAAGTGTCCCTTACCCTCTTGGAGTGTGCTCTTGGAGGAGAGCTTGTTTCAATAATTACATCCTTTTGGGAGGATGCAACTAGACTTGTGCTTAAATCTATATTACTAATTGTGCCTTGTTGGGAAGACACAATGGGGCTTGGCTGGGAAACACTCACCTCTCCCACCTTATTCTTAGGGTTTCTTTGATTTTCACCCCTTCCCTCACCTCTCACAACACCAGAATCACTCCCCTTAGGTTGTGTAGTGGATTTTACAACAGGTGCCTTTTGAGAAGCACCTGAGGTTGGCTTGGAGGATTTCTTTGATTTTGGTTTTGTTGCAGGGGCAGGAGCCTGTTGGGTCACAACTACAGACTCCATAGCAACAGAGGTGGTTGAAGTAACAATTAAACTAACAGGGTTAGATGTGGTTACCTCAATTGTGGGCAGATACACCACTGGGACATCACCATTGTGGTTGAGTCTCAGTATATCTGTTAGATATAATTACTGATGTTTGTTTAATCAGTGTTTAAGTAACAGGTACTGTTCAGAGTTTAGTCTGAAGTACTTATCAGAGTTTACATGGAAGCCGGTCAGAGTTTGTTAAAGTCTGACAGGGTGAAAGTCGATTTAGCTGTCGGTGCATATCATGAAGATTCTAGAAGCAATATATTCTGAAAATGGAAAGAAGCAGAATATATTGATACAGCTAAGGAGATTGGACAGAGGACTGAAGCAATTCTAATTGATTACAAATTGTATAGCTAATTTGTAGGAGTATCAATTAGAGATTGATTGTAACTGTGTACTATATAAACACAGATAGGTTATCCCTAGAAGGGGCGCGATTATTGATATATTATTCTTGTAACCTAGTAGCTCTTTGTGATTCATTAACATCACTAAGAGAGAATTATTTAATATAATTCAGTTTGTTGATTTACAAACTTGTGTTCTTGATTGTTATTCTAATACATACTTGATTATATATTGTGTATTCGGCCTAACAATTGGTATCAGAGCCAAGGCTGTTTAATATATACAGTTTTTCGATTCAAACACAGTAATAATCATGTCTGAAGAAAATCAAGCTCCTCCCAAGGTTGAACAGGTTAAACCTAATTCTGTGAGTCGTTATGAAACAATCAAGGTTCCAATTCTCAGGCCAGTGGAGTATCCAATTTGGAAGGTGAAGATGACCATGTTTCTGGAGGCTACAGATCCAGAATATCTTGACAGAATCAATGATGGTCCTCATATGCCGACTAAATTGTCTCCTGTTGTTGATGGTCAAGAACAAAAGACTGTACCAAAGGAAAAGAAAGATATGACTCCTGAGGACATCTCATCAATTGCAAAAGATGCAAAGGTTAGACATCTTCTCCACAGTGCTTTAGATAATGTTATGTCTAACAGAGTAATTGGTTGCAAAACTGCAAAAGAAATCTGGGATGCTTTGGAAGTCAGGTGTCAAGGAACCACTGCCATAAAGAAAAACAGGAAAACAATACTCACACAGGAGTATGAGCACTTTGATTCAAGACCAAATGAAACCTTGACTGAGACTTATGACAGACTTTGCAAATTATTGAATGATCTGTCTCTGGTTGATAAAGAATATGAGCTTGAAGAGTCAAATCTCAAATTTCTTTTATCTTTACCTGAAAGATGGGATTTGAAGGCAACAACTATAAGAGATAATTACGAACTTGCTGAAACTGAACTTGATGAGATTTATGGGTTACTGAAGACTCATGAACTTGAGATAGAACAAAGAAACAAGAGATCCAGCAAGAAGACAAAATCTGTTGCTCTCAAAGTTGAGGAGAAGCCCATCAAGAAGGAATCATCAAGGAAGAAAGCCAAGGGAAAGGCTTTAGTCATTAAATCTGACAGTGAGTCATCAAACACTGATGATGGCTCAAACACTGATGATGAAGCTTCTGACTCTGAGGATGATGAAGAACAGATGATGCAAATGGCTGCATTGATGGTGAAGACCTTTAAGAAGATGGGATTCAAGAACTTCAAGAAAGGAAAGAGATTCTCAAGGAAAGATTCAAACTCAGAAAGGAAAAGTTTTAGAAAGTCTGATGGAAGGGAGACCAAGTCTGGCAAGAAGGATAAATCTGAAATCCAGTGCTACAAGTGTAAGGAGATGGGTCACTATGCCCCAGAGTGCAAGAAAGGAAAATCTGAGAAAGCACTTATCTCTAAAGGCAAAGACTGGGCAGATACTTCAGACTCTGATGATGGAGTAAATTATGCTCTTATGGCAACTGTCAAAGATGAGACTGAATCATCTGAAATTAAGGTACCCCTAACTACTTATGCTTATGATACTGATAATATATCTGAGTTAAGAGTATATCTGAAAAGCGTACATGTTAGTTATAGGGATCAGACTTTAGAGAATGAGAGAATTAAATCTGAGAATCTTAGCCTTAAAGATAGAAACAAGTTTCTTGAAGGAGAACTTGAAAACATGAAGCAGATTCAAAAAGAAAGAGATGATGCTGTTTATGTTGAACAGGAGTTGCTCAAAAGATATAGGCAACTAGAATCTGATTTAGAAAAAGAAAGAAAAATAATCAAGACTTGGACAAACTCTGGAAGAGACACTCATCAAGTGTTTCAGACAGATTCTGTAGGTTTAGGCTATTGTGAAAATGATGAACTTAGGTTTAAAGACAAGGTTAAGGTTAAACCACAACTTAAACCTGTGAAATTTGTTCCAGAGTCCACTAAGTTAAAATCTGTTGTAGTAAGAGAAGCTGATATGGAATCAGATGAAACCTGTGAAAGACAGGAAAATATTATAACAGAAAATCTTATGGAAATAGAAGCTGTTAGAAAGCCAGTAAAAACTTGTGAAAAACAGGTTAATGTTGGCTTGATGACAGGAAAACAGTTCAATCATAAGCTCAAAGAAGTAAAGTCTGCCATGAAACCAAAAGGGTTCAAGAAGAATAGGAATGGAAAGATAGGCATAAATAAGAGAAATAATCATTTGCCTACTGCTGCTGCTCCAAGGAAAACATGTTATAATTGTGGTAGTACTAACCATCTTGCTAGATTTTGCAATAAGAACAAAGATATTAATTCTTTACCTTCTACATCAGGAGTAAAGAATGATTATGTAAGGGTTAAACCACAGACTTTATGCACACATTGTGGGAGCACTTGGCATTCTATTTATACTTGTAAGAGTTATCATGCTATTTATCACAACTACTATGAGCTAAAACCCAATCTGAAGTGGGTTAGAGCAAACTCTGCAAGTGTAAAGTCTGACAATGTTAGTTTAAACTCTGTTGATAGTGATTCCGCTGCAAAAGCTAACAATGTTAAGAAAGCCAAAGGATCCAAGCAAGTCTGGATCCTTAAAACTAACTCTTTGTAATTGGTTGTGATTGCAGGGCATAAAAGAGAGCACCCTTATCTTGGACAGTGGATGCTCAGGACACATGACTGGAAATAAAGCCCTGCTATCAGATTTTGAGGAGAAGGCTGGCCCAAAGGTTTCCTATGGAGATGGCAACATAGGACGTACTATGGGATATGGAAATATCAATCTTGGAAGTGTCATCATCACGAATGTAGCTCTAGTCTCAGGACTCAAGCATAATCTGCTATCTGTGAGTCAAATCTGTGATAGAGGAAACCATGTAGATTTTCATACTGAACACTGTGAAGTTATCAGTAAATCTACTGGAAAAGTTGTTCTAGTTGGACACAGGCGAAACAACATTTATGAAGCAAGTTTGGTAACAAACTCTGATGGAAAAACAGTGTGTCTGACTGCAAGAATGTCAAATGAAGAGAGTTAGAATTGGCATAAGAAGCTCTCTCATCTCAATTTGAACAACATCAATGAGCTAATAAGAAAGGATCTTGTAAGGGGACTTCCAAAATCAATACTCAGTCTAGATGGCCTATGTGATTCTTGTCAAAAGGCCAAACAAAGGAAGTCATCTTTCAAGAGCAAATCTGAATCTTCAGTAGTGGAACCTTATCATCTTCTACATGTTGATCTCTTTGGACCAGTGAATGTGATGTCAATGGGCAGAAAGAAATATGCTCTAGTAATTGTTGATGAATATACTAGATATACATGGGTGTATTTCTTATCAAAGAAGGATGAAACTGCTCAAACTCTGGTGGATCATGTAAATCTACTGGACAAAGGATCACAGTACAAAGTCAAAATTATAAGGAGTGATAATGGAACTGAATTCAGAAACTCAATCATGGAAGCTTTTTGCAAGGAAAGAGGAGTGAAACAAGAATTTTCTGCACCTGGAACTCCACAGCAAAATGGTGTAGTTGAAAGAAAGAACAGAACTTTAATTGAAGCAGCCAGAACAATGCTTGATGAAGCAAAGTTACCAACCTATTTCTGGGCAGAAGCTGTTCAAACTGCTTGTTTTACTCAGAATGCTACACTGATCAACAAGCATGGGAAAACACCATATGAGATGGTGAAAAATAAGAAGCCAAATTTGAAATATTTTCATATATTTGGATGCAAATGCTTTGTGTTGAAGACTCATCCTGAACAGTTGACCAAGTTCGAGTTAAAAGCTGATGAAGGAATTTTTGTTGGCTATCCATTGTCAACAAAAGCGTTCAGAGTATACAATCTTAGAACAAAGGTGATCATGGAGTCTATACATGTGTCATTTGATGACAAGAAAATAACTGGACTTAATGACCTAGATAAATATGATCAACTGCGCTTTGAAAATGAAGATTTATTCTCTGATGATGTAAACTCTGATAAAGCGGTTCTGACAAACTCTGACGAAGCATACTCTGAACCACTACTGGTAAATACTGGAGAAACTGGAAATTCTCAAATTGAACAAAATAGAGAACCAGTTGAGGGGGAGCGTGAAGAAGCTCAACAAGACACAGCAAGTGAGTCAGTTGAGGAAACTGATTCAAACACTGACAGTTCAAACTCTGAGCCATCCAATTCAGGGGAAGCCTTAGATGCTGCAGAAAGTCAACATATGAATCAGGAGAGCATGGATCAAGGGGGAGGATTCAATAATGATGCAAGAAACCACTTACCAACAGCAAGAAAGTGGACACAGGCACATACACCTGATCTTATAATTGGAGATCCTGAAGCTAGTGTAAGAACTAGAAGTGCTACTACAAATGAATGCCTGTATCATGCTTTCTTGTCTCAAATAGAACCAAAGAAAGTGGAAGAAGCTCTTCAAGATGCTAACTGGATAACAGCAATGCAAGAAGAGCTAAATGAATTTGAAAGAAATGAAGTCTGGACACTTGTACCCAGACCAAAGAATAGATCAATTGTAGGTACAAAGTGGGTTTTCAGAAACAAGACTGATAGTGAAGGTGTAATTACAAGAAACAAGGCTAGACTTGTGGCTAAAGGTTATTCACAACAGGAAGGAATTGACTATGATGAAACCTTTGCTCCAGTTGCAAGATTGGAGGCCATAAGAATTTTTCTGGCCTATGCTGCACACAAGAAGTTTAAAGTCTTTCAGATGGATGTGAAAAGTGCTTTTCTCAATGGGAAGCTTGAAGAAGAAGTGTTTGTTGAACAACCACCAGGATTTGTAGATTCCAAGCATCCAGATTATGTCTACAGGCTTGACAAGGCATTATATGGACTAAAGCAAGCACCAAGAGCATGGTATGAAACTCTTGCTCAATTTCTTTTAGAAAGTGGGTTCACAAGAGGTACAATTGATAAAACTTTGTTTTATTTTAATTCTGGTGATGATTTGCTTTTAGTTCAAATTTATGTAGATGATATTATTTTTGGATCTACTAATGACAAACTTTGTAAGAAGTTTGCAAAGCTGATGCAGTCTAGGTACCAAATGAGCATGATGGGAGAGCTTAGTTATTTTCTAGGCTTACAGGTCAAGCAAACAGATGATGGGATTTTTATCAATCAAGCAAAGTATACCAGAAATCTTCTAAAGAAATTTGGTATGCTTGATAGTTCATCTGCTCCAACTCCCATGGCTACAGCAACAAAGCTAGACAAAGACACAGGTGCGACAGTGGATATGACAACCTATAGAGGCATGATAGGGTCTCTTCTGTATCTCACAGCAAGTAGACCTGATATCATGTATGCCACATGTCTTTGTGCAAGATTTCAAGCAGATCCCAGAGAGCCTCATCTAACAGCTGTAAAAAGGATTTTCAAATATCTCAAAGGAACCATAACCTTGGGCTTGTGGTATCCTAGAGAATCAGAGTTTAAGCTAATTGGTTACTCTGATGCAGATTTTGCAGGCTGTAAGATAGACAGAAAAAGTACAAGTGGCAGCTGTCAATTCTTAGGTGACAGATTGGTTTCTTGGTATAGCAAGAAACAGAAGTCAATCTCCACATCCACTGCAGAAGCAGAGTATATAGGTGCTGGTAGCTGTTGTGCACAGATTTTATGGATGAAGAATCAGTTGCTGGATTATGGGTTAAGGTACTCTAAAATACCTATTTACTGTGATAACCAAAGTGCTATTGCTATGACAGGTAACCCAGTACAGCATTCCATGACCAAGCACATCAGCATAAGGTATCATTTTATCAGGGAACATGTGGAGGAAGGAAACATTGAGCTTCATTTTGTGTCTACAGACCAACAACTTGCAGATATCTTCACCAAACCTTTGAGTGAAGCTACTTTTACAAGATTGGTAAATGAACTTGGAATGATCTCTGGTTTTGATTAGAGATACGGGTTAGACTCAAAAACTATAAATGTTTGATTTTTCTGCTCATGACTCTTTGCATGTATTAACTGTTATGAGTACCAGTGTCATAAACTCTGAAAGTAAACTCTGATGCTAAACTCTGTTAGTCATAAAGTGTTGGTCATACTCTGATAGTTATAGTCTAATGCTATACTCTGATTGTAATTTTGTCTGAAACATATGAACCAATGAAGAAAAATGTATGAAGCATGATTTTCAGTAAGTAATCATGAATCCTTCTAAGTATTATAAATTCTGATTACAGAATGTACAGAAATCTTACACAGCATGATACTGTCTCTATATTTATAGCATCTCTTAGTTTATTGATCCTATACACTGAGTTTGTATTAGCTGTTTGCATTTTCTCTCATAAATTAATTGTATTAACTGATGAAAAGTCTAAACTCTGATTATTAATTGCAAATAATTCACCCTCGAATCAAAAGATGCCAAAAAGAGCACAAATTCCTTTGAGATCATGTTGTGACTAGGAAGATCCAAGAACTTATTGTATGAAATAAGGGCTAAAATCTTTGATTTTTGGTGACTAGTGTCAACCACTGATTACTGGGGAAAAAAAATGTAAAAAAAAAAAAAATATCATAAAGGGGGTGAAAAATAAAAGATATATCCAAATGAAAGGATATCAGTATACAGAGTTTAGATATAAAAATCAGATTTTATGTTATACATGAGAATTTAGGCAACCAGTTTTTACTACTTTAGTTCGTGGATTTTATGCACTTTGAGATGGTCTAAATATTCATATTCAGTAAACTCTGCTAATTCACACACAAATACTCACACCTGTACAGTTTGTGAAAAGAGTTTGTTTATAAAGAAGGAGGAGTGGTAAAAGCTGATGAGTTGTGTACTCTACGACGAGGTAATTTAATTTTAATCTCTGATGATTAAAATAAATTTTGTTTGTTTCAAGACAAATTATGATTTTGAGATAATGACATTTGTTTTGAAAATTTAAAAAGAGTATGATTGGACAGTTGTTCAAGAATGTTTTAAACAGAGAAGAGAGGTTAATTTCCTAGAAAAGTGTAACAGGCGGTAATTATTGCTGTTTTTACTGCGCATGCGCATTGGAAACTGTCAATTACTTGCTGTCAGTCATTGCATGTGTGCCACGTGTCCCACTCACATAATTAAAGGAGTAAGACAGTTGTGTATTGATGATTAAAAACTGTTCAGTTTTTAATTTTGAATTTCATATTTATACAATACACACACATACGTCTAAACCTTTCACATCTTACTTCAATTTACACACACACATATTCACAAACACTTTTCTACTCACAAACTCTTTAGAAGCTTTTGCATCAGTTTCTTTGATTTCTTTCAAATCTTACTAATGGCGACCACAGCTTTTGTTTCATCTGGGTTAGAATTTGTTCCAAATAACTACGCAGCACCACTAAACACTGTCAACGCACCAGAAGCTTTTCATATGATTCAAGATTTTCTTGCTCAGTCAGCGATTGGGCGTGCTTTAGTCGAACCATCAAAACTCTCTGGTTTACAAATCAAGGCGTTCTGGGAGTCGGGGATGTATGATGATGGTGGTGAAACTGGGAACCCATCTATAATCTTTGAATATGAAGAAACAGAGTATGTGATTACTGCTGGAACCATTCGTGCTGCAATGGGGTTTCCTGAGTTTTCGTCATATACTATTGGAATGGGTGATGAAGATTTGATAAGGATGATGCGAGAGATTGGGTATTCTGGACCTTTGAACAAGATTGGACAGTTGAAACGACCGTTCTTACGGAAGGAGTGGAGCTTCTTCTTTGATTGTATTACAAGGACGTTTGGAAAAAAATGCACAAACTGGGATGCTATTCCCACAGACAGTCTGCAAATCGGGTATTCTCTTTTATATGATAATCATTTTGATTTTGCACGACTTGTCTTGAATAATCTAGGAGAGAAAATGACAGAGAATAGAGGAGTAGTCTATTTTTCAAGATTCTGTCAGATTTTATTTTCTTACTGTGTTGAAGGAGTAGAAGTAATTGAAGAAGATGTTTCTTGTTTTAAATTGCATAAAAGGATATTCTCTGATCTTATTAATAAAGATGTTAAGAAAGGGGTTGTTGGAGATTTGTTGCTACCTGTCTCTGTGCAACAGTTTATAAATGATCAAGTTAATCCACCTACCCAAGTTCCTTCTCAACCAGAACCTCAACCTGAGCCTTTACAAACAGAGCTACCTCCATCAACATCTGTCATACCTGCAAGGGGTGGTAGGACTAAGCACATTGGTACTAAACCTGCAAGGTCTGTGAGACCATCTACTGATGTAGGTGTGTATAAGACAAATGATGAGCCCAGGGGTCATTATAAGAAGAGGAGAGCAAATCGATCAAAAGCTGATAATGAAGATGATCTTGATAATGAAACTCTTCATAAGAGGAAGAGAAGATTAGTAGCCAATTATCTTTTTGATAATGTGGATGAAGCTGTCCAGCATGAAGTTCCTGAAGTTGTTGCTGAGGAGCCTGTTGTTAATGCTGATGATGAGGACAGGATTTTTGTAAATGTTGAAGCTCCCGAGGTTGTGATTGAAAATCATTCTGCAAATGCTACTGTGCATGAAGAAGCCAGAGCAAACACTGATGCTACTTTTCATGATGATTTTCTTGAACCAATATTGGAGATGAATGTTGAAGAAGAATTTGAAGCACATCCTAGTATCAGTATTGGTGATACTGAGGATGTGGCAGATGATCAACCCACCCAGATCCTAAATGAGTCTCTTGCCACTCATACAGAAATTCTTTCTGTCAATAATTCAAATCCAGAAGAGGGTGAGGAGGTTGATCAGGTTCTTGAAGCTGTTCAAGTAGTTGTTGATACTACTGTAAATACAGAAGATATTGTTGCAGAGGCTGTTCCTACAGAAGCAGAGGTTTTTGTACCCTCTGAGAATCTTGTTGCTGCACAGCTAAATGCTGAGAAAGATGAAGCTATCGCAGAAAAATTTACTGATGAAGCTGCACAGTTAAACACTGAAGTCACTGCAGAGAATATTGCAAACTCTGATCATCATGAGGGAGCACAAGATGATGCTGAAGAAGATGTTCCTGATTCTTCTAATGCTGATTTTTCTGCAAACTCTGTTGATACATCTCAAAGAGTTGCTGCTCAACATGCTACAGACGCTCACTTTCAGGATATGTATTTCTCAAATTGGTCAGGCAGGGAAACTATCTTTTCTGATGAAAGAGCTGCTGATTTTGTGACCAAGTCTTCCAAGGCGATTCAAAATCCTGAACTTCTAACTCATCTTAAAGCTACAATAGTCCAAGTCAAATCACTAAATAATCGTTTTGATGGTACTGACAAGGTTATTGATGGTCTAAGGAATGACATAGCTGCAAGGGAACTTACACTGCAAAAGGATAAATCTCTATATATCTCTTTGTGTAAAGAACAGAAGGCGTTTAACTCCAGATTGTCAAAAGTTGAAGAGAATCAAGCTGACATGTCAACTAAGCTGGATGAAATTGCTAATTCCTTGAAAATGCTCACATCAGTATTGATTTCTGATGATGTCAAAAAGGGGGAGAGAGTATCTAAAGACAAATGCAAGAGCTCTCAAACTCTGACTCGGAAGGATGATACCACTGATGGTGGTGCAAAAGATAAAGAACAAAGGAAAAAGAATGTTCAAGAGCAAGGGAGGAGGTCAAACTCTGATGCTAAGACTAATGCTGGAAAAGGAATAAACACTGAAGGGCAGTCTTCTTCAAGAGTAAGAAGTTTACTTCTTTCTTCTCAATCTCCAATTACTGATGAAGTAGTTGCAACTCAGTTGTTTCTAGCTGAGCATGGTCAAGATGTTACTGTTGAAGATATTCAAGCAGAAGAACAAATGCTAGCAGAAGAACATAAGAAGAAAGTTGCTTCTGGAAATTATAAGAAGAAATCAGTAAAGGCTCCTAGAAAGAAAGAAACTGGAATCTCTATCAAGGAAAATACTCAACAGAGTATACAATACACCAGGAGGCCTGTAATTGCAAATACTGATAAAGGAAAGGGTATACTGGTAGAAGAAGGACAGTTACCTAAGAAAAATTATTCAACCTCTGACATTGCTCAAGTTGAATCAAGGATAAGTAAATCAACCTCTGACGCTGCTCATGTTGATGTTTCTACTAAAGTTGTGACAACCTCTGACAAAGCTCAAGTTGTACAAACTCAGCTAGCTCCTCAACTCAAAGGTTTCTTAAGACCTGCACTTTCTGAAACTCTGACACTTCAACCTGTGGACTTTTCTCAAACCAGGACTGTACTTGGAAAAGAATCTTTTGATAAGTCTGGTTTAGGTTCACATAGGGAGAAGAGAATAAACAACAGATCTTTAGATCAAACTTCACTGGCAGAAGCTGGTATTGGGGTATCTCAAGAGAGCCTTGATAAACTGGAATCTGTTCAGATGGTCTATCACAGGGGTTTGAAGAAAGAGGTTCTGTTATACTTCATGTCTGATGGAAGAGTATACAGAATAGGAGAAGCTGATATTCAATTGAAGCTATGGGAAGAGCTTGAGTATGTTTTATACCTTCTCAAAATCAAAAATAAAAGTACTCATGATGCTGCTCTTGTCATAAAAGACAGAATGATGAAATCTAAAGTGCTTCTTGGAGGTGGTGTTTCTAGTGCATACATTCCTAAGTACAGAGATGCTGATGGAAAGATTGTTGAGATGAAAAGAAATAGTGCCAAGTTCAAGACAGCACTGGGTATCAAAGTCTTGGAATTCAATTTGGAGTCAGACAAATCATATTTTATAAAACTCGGAAATGAAATGAGGAAAAACAGTATTTATTCTCTGAGGGCTGCCATATATCAAACTGGTGAAGGAGATCCAGAGCTTAAGGAGCTGAAGGAAAATATGATTGCTGAACTGGAAAGAGCTGAGAGAAGATTACTTACAGACTATCTCAGGACAGTGCCTGATATTCAAGAAATCAAATAAAGTCTGACTGTAAGTTTTTAAAGTTTTCTGTTCTAAGTTAAAATTAAACTTTGTTATGATTAAACACTGCATTTGTTATAAGTTTTGACATCATCAATTATCTGTTTAACTTGTACATTTTTATTATGCACAAGTTGGGGGAGATTGTTAGATATAATTACTGATGTTTGTTTAATCAGTGTTTAAGTAACAGGTACTGTTCAGAGTTTAGTCTGAAGTACTTATCAGAGTTTACATGGAAGCCGGTCAGAGTTTGTTAAAGTCTGACAGGGTGAAAGTCGATTTAGCTGTCGGTGCATATCATGAAGATTCTAGAAGCAATATATTCTAAAAATGGAAAGAAGCAGAATATATTGATACAGCTAAGGAGATTGGACAGAGGACTGAAGCAATTCTAATTGATTACAAATTGTATAGCTAATTTGTAGGAGTATCAATTAGAGATTGATTGTAACTGTGTACTATATAAACACAGATAGGTTATCCCTAGAAGGGACGCGATTATTGATATATTATTCTTGTAACCTAGTAGCTCTTTGTGATTCATTAACATCACTAAGAGAGAATTATTTAATATAATTCAGTTTGTTGATTTACAAACTTGTGTTCTTGATTGTTATTCTAATACATACTTGATTATATATTGTGTATTCGGCCTAACAATATCTGTCAAGACCCTCTTCTCTTGCACAAAGCAGTCAAACCTGGAAATTGGGTTAGAGATAACCAATGGTGCTGGACTAACATGGTTAGCCAACATCATCAGAAATCTAGCATAATAGATATTCTTTTTCCTATTAGCCTTATCACCCAACTTAGCACCAATTTCATACATAAGTTGGGTGCTAAAGTTATAATATCTATCAGTTAAGAGCATGGTAAATAGAATCAACATAGAGTTAGTTAATGCATCAAATTTACTGATTTTACCAGAAAAGACCTTAATGAATGCATCAGCTAACTAACTATATTCCCTAACCAAACCTCTCCTAATTATCTTACCCAAATTATCAGTAGGCAAAGAGTAGTTTATAGAGTTAAACATGTTAATCATTTCAGTGTATGTAGGCAAAGCTAAGAAGGTGAAGGCATGCTTGCAATACATCAGAATTGACAATATACTCATTACCTTGAATGGTGAATTGCAAAGTGCAGTTTGCTCCACTGTACTCACAGGAGGTCCAAATCTCCTCTATGATTTCATTGTAGAGCGGAGTTGAGTGAAACATTGCGTAGCTTAGTTTGCAATTCATCATGAAATCCATCATCTTGAAAAAGATTCTGTTCGGGCTTTCCTTGACAACAAAAGGAATGTAGTTGTTCTTTTCGTAAATGAACCCTCCTGCTGACATGAGTTTGACTATGGGTGCCATTGTTGAGTGAAGAAAGCTCGAACTTTGATTTGCTTTGAGAGAGAAGAAGTAAGAAAGCCTTTGGAAATTTTAAGAGCAGGTAGAAAAGAATTAAAGAAAACAAAATTTCTTAAATACTCCCCCAAAATTTCTCAAAAATTAAGTCCAATAATAAATATAAATTACTGGATTGGTTTAAAAATCTGTTAGGTCCAAAGTATCGTAGAAGGGGGGGTTGAATACGATACTCACAAATAATTTAATTTCGTTAGCGGATTAATCTTTTGTTCTATAACGAAATCAAACACACCAAACCAAATCAAGTTTCGGGGAATATATCTTTTTATAAATATAAACCTCGAGGGGTGCTACAATTTCTAATCCGTAGATTAGCGTCAATGAGTTTAAGGTAACACAAATACAAAACAATAATCAAGTTCTGAGCACTATTAATTTCTCTGGTAATTTTCTCCGGCTCTTCTCTCTCTCAGTTATGTGTCTGTGTTGAATACCTTAACTGAAGAAGACACAATCTTCTCTCTGTATTAATTGTAGTCTGTTTTGAAAAACCATCGAATGAGAATTGTAGAAACAATCCTGGCCGTTGGATCTTCATCAACCTTTCAAAAAAGGAATTCTTTTCACCTGCTCCCATAATAAAAAACCATCGAATGAATAAAAAATCCATCGAATTAAATAAATTAATTTGTCATTCGATAGTTTTTAAATCAAAACTATCGGATGCCAAACTAATTTACTTTGGTTTTTAATTAATCATTTCAACTACCATTCGATAGTTTTTCAATTAGAAAAACCATCGAATTTCTCTTTCTTGTCTTTAGTCCATAAATGATTCCACTGAGCTTCTGGGTGTTTAAGAAATAGACTGTATCAATTTCTTCTGAGACGATAAAACAACTTGATCTTTTTAGTGCCGTCACCTAGTGCAACTGGTCTGGTTCACAGATGAATAACACTTGATCAATTCTTATTTTATATCTTCAATACAATGCTGCTGATACGTCCCTTGTCCTTCTGGTTGCTTCATCACTGGAATCCCGTGGTACTGAACCCTAAATCATTCACATACTTCTGTCATCTTGAAAGTCTTGTTTCTTTTGTTGTCACTGAGGCTTGAACATTTTCATGAACTTCTTTCCGTGACCTGTTTACGGACTTCAAGAATACATAACGTATTTTGATTTTTTGTGTTTACCTTTTCTTCTTTGATTCTGGATTCCTGTGCTTCAGTTAATATTATTGTCTGTCTTGTCCTTTGTTGAGTTGTAGTTATCTCTTTTAGATCTTATGTTACATTATGCTTTACAATCTCCCCCTATTTGATTGGATAGAGTTCGACAAGCAAATACTTCGAGGATAACTCAACTAACTAAGGAAACATGAAACTACTTAAAGTAAGACAGCGTAATAATGTTAATGCATTCTGGATCAGATATTTATACATTTCCAGATTTCATAATTCAAAAAACAATTAAACTTTATACAATGAAGTTGCTCCTCTAGTCTGAGCTGATAGTTCTCTTGTTCTTTGCTTCATCATTCAGTCCATTCCAATCTCACCTTCTTCAATCATTGGATCGGAGTTTGCAGCTTGATAATCAATCACTGATGGATAGTGCAGTGGTTCTCCAGGTTTAAGGATTGCTCCTCGGATGTGGCTTCCAATATACTCAACCTCTTGACCCACTCCAGCCCACAACCATGCAATGTTAACATCTTTCTTGTTTGGCTTTGGCATGTTTGGCAGTCTGGTATGCACTTCCAATCCTCTTTCCACTCTTTTCCTATAGTAAGGAACATTCTCCATTAGAAATCTTCTAAGAGTGTCTGCTGCTTTGTCCTTCTCCGTTGAAGAGAATCCAGTGGATCTAAGATACTTCTCAACTGAGATTAGATAGTTGCTTGGGTAGTCCCTCAGTTTGTCCTCAGCCAAATAGCAGATTCTGAACAAGTCATTCGTCATGAATCTAACCATTGGAGGATCCTCAGTAATCTCTGGACTGACTTTCATCACGATCTCCTTAACATGCTCTCGGAGCAGTTCATTTAGCCTTGTAGTTCTTTGGATCTTGATGAGTATAGCCTGCAATTCTGTATATGTCCTCTGTTCTAAAAACTTAGTAGAAATCACAAATGTACCTTTCTCCAGAAAACTGATTAATAAGCTCCAGGCACCATTTGCTTTAACCCCAGCATTCAGACAGATTATAGAGCTTCTCAGTGCTTTGAAGTAAGTCTTATCATCAAGATTAGCACTTCTGATGTCCTGAATAATGACTTCCACCTCCGCATTGTCGTTGACTTGTAATCCGTCTTCAACTCCACAAAAGGTTTTATAAGCCATTTCCCATTCAGTACCATCTTTCTTTGCCAGATCTATCATCTTCTTCTTCCTCACTTCATTATACACCTTCAACCTCTTTAGCTTTTCGCTTCTCAGAATTGCTTGCTGTTTTTCTTTCTCAGCTTGCCTGGCATCTATTGCAGCTCTCTGAGCTCTTATTGCTTCCAAGGCAGCTTCTTCTTCTGGTGACAGAGAATTTGATTCTTCTTCCATAATATCCTCATCCAAGATAGGATGTTCTATTGGTTCAGGATAATATGGTTCATGCTCCTCTTGAATAGGTTGCTCTTGCATGAATTCAAATTCCTCTTCACTCTTCTCTTCCTCCACAAGTTCTTCTATCCAGTACTGCCTGATAGGAATAGCTTCAACTGTTTCCCAAACTCTCCATCCATCCTTAGTTTGCTCCTTCTCACCTTCTCCAACTTTCTCCCCCATAGTTGAGGAATCCTCGATAAAAGCATCCTCAGCATAAAAGACATTAGAAGGATCAGGTTGTTGATAGGAGGGACCAGGTTGTCCAGATTGTTGGTTTTTCAGCATACTCCATATAGACTGTACTCCATCGCCTTGATTCTCCAAGAAATCCATAAGCTGCTTATTAAAGTCATTTATAGAAGCTAACGACAGGTCAATGTTTTCCAATCTTGAGTTGGTAGTCTTTTCCATATGATCCAGCCTCCTGTTGAGTCTAGACTCCACTCTTGAAAGGTTGTCCATTGCATCCTTCACCCGCGCTTGACCATCCCGGATAACCAGAACGTCCTCTTTCAAAGCTTCATGTCCCTGGGACAGTGCAGTTACTTCATTCATGAATCCATCTTTAAGCTCCCTTACGTCCATCCTCAAATCGACCAGCTCTTCCATAGCTTCCTTCTTTAAGGAGTCCACTGCCTGCTTCGTACCTGTTATAGTGCCAGATGCACTGCCAATGACCCTGAATGTTCTTCTGGAATCAGCTGCAGCCAAGTCAACTTTCTCTTGAATAGACTTTAAAGAAACATTGTCTTGACTGGAGGTGATCCCTTGGTCAAAGGAAGGTCGCAGTGGAACCTTGAATAATGGATTTCCTTCTTTATCATGAACTGTCATCTCCTTGAGGGAAGATTGAACTTGTAGCTCTCTTTCTGTTGGTAACAGCAGATCATCAATATGAGTTAGGGTTTGGGTGTCACTCCTCACGTTTGGCTCTGGGTGTTCACTCACAGTTTCTGTTAGTGTTTCACTCATTTTTCCTTTCCCACTCAGGCCAGGTGTAAGTGTTTGTGTTTCACTCAAATCCATTGTGCTGGTTGTACCTGCAGAAGAAAACACCGTAGTCGTCCTTAAGGAGGTCACCGGTGGTGCAATGGGGCTTCGCAAGTCCCCGTCCTTGGTTAAACCAAGTTGCTGATCATCCTTAGATGATATATCCTTTGTAGGATCTAGAGTTTGAATCTCTAGGGGGTTAGAAACAGGCTCTTTTAACAGCAGAGATCCCGAATCTTCCCCGTGAGTCTGTAAAGACTTCACCTCAGTTGACTCCTCAATAGTAATTGATTCACTGTCAACGAGTTGCCGATCTGCACCTACGTCAGACCCTTTACCCGCAGGATCCAGATATGTTCCATCTGGGGAGGTAGACAATGACCTTTTAGATTGTGCATTTAGGTCAAAGCCTTCTCTCGACGTCTGTGAAGACCCTTGGTTCAGAGAACCTTCAACCAGTGAACCTGACCGTAATATGGTCGGAACACCAGTTGCTTCCGTCAATTCTTCCTTACTTGATTGAGCTATTGGTTCAGATATTGCTTTCGTTAGCGTAGCCCAATCAGCATCAGAAAAATCAGTAAAGGGCTCTTTGAATGAGAGAAATGAAGTATCAGCAGTTGCCTCAGTTTCTGTTCTTCTCCTTTTAGAGGAAGGCAGAGCTGCTGTTGAAGGGTGTATCTCCTTATGTGGTGCTGCTTTGGCACTATCTCCCTCTACACTCAGGGATGTTTCTTTACTGGGTATAGGAGGGGAAGGAGCATCATTTATGTTTTCATTTGGCTCGTTCAAAGGCTCTTCGACCGTGGTTAGAGGTTGTGGGTTTGCAACCTCCTGGTCTGGAATGGCCACTGAGGGCTCTGGATCAACATCCATTGGTTGAGGTTCAGGTGCCAGTTCAAGTTCAGGAATGTTACCTTGAATTACCTGTTCCCCTGGGGGTAGAAGAGGTAGGGGCACCGTTCTTAGATATTCAGTGAGAACAGTGGGTACCCCTGGAAGATAGTTGTTCTTCCTTATCAGAGCGGTTATGGCATTGCTCTTCATCTTCGTACACTCCATTGTGTCTTCAGCTTCAAATGTCTCACGTTCATCATCTGTTAAGACATCATTGAGAATTAGCTGTAGGAACCTAGGATAGAAACAGAGCACATCTTCATTTATGCCTGTTCTTTCATCCAGTGGTCCCATGCACATGATGACTTGATCAATCACTATCCGTCCTATGTTAATATGCCTATTGTTCGCAATGGCAAACCCTATCTTTTGAAGGAATAAGGGAATGCCATGCAGATTAGTAAGCTTGGCAGTAAAAACATGGATCAGAGTATGAAAGAAAAAGTTCCATGGCTTTGGCAGGTAATGCTTTAGGAACTCTCCCACCAAGAAGTTAGGTTGTTGACTTCTGATAAGAGTGAAGAAAGCATGTATTTCCTCAGTTGTGGGATCCGGAACAAGGTTTTCTGTTGGAAAATGTAGAATTCTATTGAAGTCATGTTCCGTCACCCTTATTGTTCTGCCCCCTGGCACAACAAAACTGAAGGACCGTACATTGTTCTCACTTGTGTCCGTGGCGGTTGTGTACAACGCAGTCAATTGATCGAGACAAAGGACCACGGGAGTACTTACAGCGTATGCCACTAACGAACGTGTATTCAAAAACTCTGCCCATGCACGAATTTGAGGATTCGTTATGGATTGCAGATTTTGAAACGAGACATGATTAGTTTTGGTAACAATAAATTCTCCAGCCATTTTAAAAATTTCCAGAAAATTCAAATAAACCAAAACTAATTTTCCTTTAAATTTAATTAATTATTTCTAATTAATCAAACTCTTAACAAAAATTACCCCCTTTTCCTTTAATACAGAATCTCGAAAACTATCCAACAAAATCAAAAGAAGTCAATTGTTTAAGTAATTGATTTCTAAAGAGTGTTCTTTTAACAATCGACTTGTGGTTCAAGGTTTGGTTCGATGGTTTCTTCTCCACTATCTTTCAAAACTCAAAAAAAATAAACAACTATTCACTGGCAAAAGAGAATCAACAGTGAACACCAGTAACAATTTTAAGTTTTACTCGGTTTCAAATTGAAGAAACTATCGAAGCTTGTTCTTGAAACTGTAAAAATGTTTGTAAGTATATATATAAACGGCAGCTTTTTACTTCTCAGATCTGTGAAGAATGAGAAAGAAAAAGGTTCAAGGCACGCTTTTATACTATTTTACACTGACAGGGGTATTTTAGTCTTTTCAGGTTTCGATAGTTTTTAAAGTACTCTCGATATTTTTCTGCAAGGGGTAAACTTGTCAACGTAATTCGATGGTTTTTGAAAAACTATCGAATATTTGAAATGTTTAGAATTTAAAAAGTTTTACAGAAAAACTATCGAGAATGGTTTAATTTGAAATTTTGAAAAACTATCGAGCTGTGACATTTGGAAAAACTATCGAGAATAGTTTGTTTGAAAAACTATCGAGGAGTTTAATTATTGAAAAATTAAATCCTCCCGATAGATTTTCACTTTGATTTCTAAAAACTATCGAGAATTAAATATTGAATTATATTAATTCACTTCGATATATTTTTAAAAATATTCTCAAAAACTATCGAGAAATTTTTCGATAGATTTTCTTTTTCCCTTTCAAAAACCATCGAAATTAATTTCGATAGATTTATCATTGTACTTTGAAAAACTATCGAATTTCCTTAAATTCGATATTTTTGCTTCTGTCTTCTTTTTAAAACCTGTTCTTGTTTTAAAAATTAGACTTTTTATTTCCTGTCAAGTTTTAATTTTAATAAATCTGTTAAAATTCATCAAAATCAATTCTTAACAGAAAATTCACAATTTTCTTAGAATAAAATCAATTAAATATCATTGAGTGATATTAACCAATTAAAATCTAATGAATTATGTTGCATTAATTTACAATGTTAAAACAAAGCAAATTAATTCAAATTAAATAGATGCTAAAATATTTAGAACAAATATTAGCACCTAAATAATTTTTAGAATTAATAACTAATTAAATGCCAGAAGATATATCATCCATAATTATGACATAAAATTAGTATAATAATCCTAACTACGAGAATTGCTCCAGAAAATAAACTCACAAGTCCAAAGGATATAGCAATTCTTGAACTCATGTATTTACCAGGACTCTCTGCAGTTACTGACTTCTAATCAAAATAAATTAATCAGAAAGATTTAACATCCCAAGTTCACCAACCAGCTTATTGAAAGTGGATTCATCAAGCGGTTTAGTAAAGATGTCTGCAATTTGATCCTCTGTGGGTACAAAATGTAACTCCACAGTTCCATTCATGACATGCTCTCGGATAAAATGATACCTGATGTCGATGTGCTTCGTCCTCGAGTGTTGCACTGGGTTGTTTGAGATTGCTATGGCACTTGTGTTGTCGCAAAATATAGGAATCTTTGTCAACAGAAGTCCATAGTCACGGAGTTGGTTTCTCATCCACAATATCTGAGCACAACAGCTACCAGCAGCAATGTATTCAGCCTCAGCTGTTGATGTGGACACTGAATGCTGCTTCTTGCTATGCCAGGAAACCAATCTTCTTCCAAGAAACTGACAGCTTCCTGAAGTACTCTTCCGATCAATCTTACAACCTGCAAAATCAGAGTCTGTGTATCCAATAAGATCAAATCCTGTATCTTTAGGGTACCAAATTCCAAGATTTGGGGTCCCCTTAAGATATCTAAATATTCGCTTAACAGCTATTAGATGAGATTCTTTAGGATCAGACTGAAATCTATCACACAAGCATGTTGCAAACATTATATCTGGTCTACTTGCAGTGAGATAAAGTAATGAGCCTATCATACCTCTGTAGCCTGTGATGTCAACCTTCTTTCCAGTTTCATCCTTATCAAGCTTAGTGGCAGTTGGCATAGGAGTCTTTGCTGTAGATGAGTCTTCCATTTGATACTTCTTAAGAAGATCCTTGATGTACTTGGACTGACAAATGAATATACCATCTTGTTTCTGGTATACTTGCAATCCAAGAAAGAATGACAATTCACCCATCATGCTCATTTCATAACGACTCTGCATTAACTTAGCAAATCTCTTGCATAGATCATCATTAGTAGAACCAAATATTATGTCATCAACATATACTTGCACCAATATCAAATCATTTTTATGCTTTTTGACAAAGAGAGTTTTGTCTACAACACCTCTTGTAAAATCATTTTCAAGTAAGAATTCAGAGAGAGTGTCATACCAAGTCCTTGGAGCTTGTTTGAGTCTATAGAGAGCTTTGAATAGAAAGTACACAAAGTCTGCCAGTTTTGAATCCTCAAAACCTGGAGGTTGTTCCACATACACTTCTTCTTCTAACTCCCCGTTCAGAAAAGCACTCTTCACATCCATTTGATATACCTTGTAATTGGAATGTGCAGCAAATGCCAGAAACATTCTGATGGCCTCAAGTCTTGCTACTGGTGCATAGGTTTCATCATAATCTATACCCTCTTCTTGAGAGTAACCTTTAGCAACCAGTCTGGCTTTGTTTCTCGTTACAATGCCATCTTCGTCCAACTTATTTCTGAATACCCATCTTGTTCCAATAACAGATTTTCCCTTAGGCCTGGGTACCAGCTTCCAAACTTTCTGCCTTTCAAACTGATTGAGTTCTTCTTGCATAGCAATTACCCAATCTGGATCATCTAGAGCATCTTCAACTTTCTTAGGTTCTGTTTCTGAAAGAAACCCAGAATAGTGACATTCATTTTGTGATGTTCTCCTAGTTCTCACTCCTGTGTCTGGATCACCAATGATCAAGTGAAAGGGATGATCTCTATTCCATACCCTTTGTCTTGGCAGATGCGATCTTGATGATTCTCCTTGTTCTAGATGTTGTGGAGTGTGACTAGTTGATCCTTCTCCTGCTCCCCCTGAGTTGTTGACGGTTTGATCTGTTGATTCTGAAGACTGACTAGTGGATCCTGTATGTTGAGGATTTCCACTTTGGTCACCACTTGGTCCAGAATCATTATCATTATGATTATTATTAATGACTGTAACAACTTCAGGTACTTCTTCATTGTCAGAGAGATCTCCTGATAGATTTTCAAATACCAAGGATTCAGAGTTCTCTCCTGTTTGCAGGCCTGGTCTTTTAGTGTCGTCAAATGTTACATTAAAGCTTTCCAACACCTTCTTATCTTCAATCACATATACCCTGAAAGCCTTAGATTCCAGAGAATAGCCCAGAAAAATGCCTTCATCTGCTTTGGCATCAAACTTGCCAAGATGTTCTCCATCTTTAAGTACAAAGAACTTTGCACCAAACACATGAAAATACTTCAGTGTTGGCTTCTTGTTGGCCATTAACTCATACGGAGTCTTTTCATGATCTTTGTTGATCAGGGTTCGATTCTGAGTGTAGCAAGCTGTATTCACTGCTTCAGCCCAAAAGTAAGTGGGAAGTTTTGATTCACTCAACATGGTCCTTGCTGCTTCAACCAAGGTCCTGTTCTTCCTTTCCACTACTCCATTCTGTTGAGGAGTTCTTGGTGCTGAAAACTGTCTTGATATTCCTTTCTCTGAGCAGAAATCATTTAGAACTGCATTCTTGAATTCAGTTCCATTGTCTGATCTGATTGTCCGCACAGGTAGCTTAGCTTCCACTTCTATCTTCTTAATGTGATCAATGATTAGTTGTGTTGCTTCATCCTTTGTTTGTATGAGCAACACCCACGTGTACTTGGAGTAGTCGTCCACCATCACCAATGCATATCTGTTTCTTGAAAGTGACATAACATTAACTGGACCAAATAAATCCATATGAATCAGCTGTAATGGTTCAGTAATACTTGTCATTCCTTTGCTTCCATGTGATGCTTTCTTCGACTTCCCCTTTTCACATGCTTCACATAGTCCCTCCTGATTGAATTCCATCAGGGGCAACCCTCTCACTAACTCTCTCTTTACCAAAGAGTTCATAGTTTTGAAGTTCAAATGTGAGAGCTTCTTGTGCCATAGCCAACTTTGTTCTGAAGATGCCTTTGTATAGAAACATGTAACTTCTCCTTCACTGGTAGAACTTAAGTCAGCTATAAACAAATTTCCTTTTCTCACTCCCAGTAGAGTAAGCTTCTCATCCTTCCTGTTGGTGATCAAGCACTTGTCCTTTCTGAAATCTACATTGTAGCCTTTATCACAGAACTGACTGATGCTTAGAAGATTGTGCTTTAATCCTTCAACAAGAGAGATGTTTTCAATGATGACATTTCCAGCTTTCAATTTACCATATCCCGTAGTGAATCCTTTGCTGTCATCTCCAAAGGTTACAATCGGGCCGGTCTTCTTAACCACCTCTGTAAGCAGGGACTCTTCACCTGTCATGTGTCTAGAACAGCCACTATCCAGAATCCACACAACCTTTGAGCTTTTAACCTTACCCTGCAATCACAGATTGATTAAGCGGACTTTGGTACCCAAAATTGTTTGGGTCCTGAAGGTTTAGATGATTTAACAGGAGTAACATTTAATTTAGTCTTACCCTGTTTGATATTCATAGTATCTGTGGATTTAACATTACTAGAGCTATTGCTACTATCAGACATCAACTTAAAATAAGCATGCATGATGTTGTACTTACATAGCAAACACTCTTTCTTTCCACAGGGCTCATGATTATCAGGCATGTCAGACATGTTATGCATTTCAGAAGTATTAGCAGTTTCTACTTTAACCTTTTTACATGCATGTGTAAGGTGTCCAGCAGAATTACAAATAGAACACAACTTCCTAGATGCAATGGGAGAAGATGGAACCAATTCCTGATTAACAATCTTTTTCCTCCCATTCCTGTTCTTTTTAACATTACTAACTAAGGAACCTACTTCAGTTTTAGGTAAATCAGGTTTAGGTAATGCATTCTTTACTGATTTCCTAGGTAACTTAGTCTTTACCTCTTTTTCCTTCACTAAATCCTCCTCAAGCAATTCTTGAGCTATGAAAAGATCATCCTCATAAAAGAGAGGTGGAAACGGCTTAACAAAAACTGGACAATCAACATTCTTAAGAACATGTGGAGTATTCCTTTTGACAACTGAAGGTGTCACAGGGAATTCCAAAATCTTCTTACCAGCTTTCTTGTTATAGTCAAATCCTATAGCAGTTTTATTCTCTACGGCCTGAGTATCAATGATTTCCTTAGCCACTAGAGCGGAATTCTTAAAAGCATTCAGCTTCAAATCTAGATCTGAAATCTGCTTCCTGAGGATAGTCTCTATCTCATCATTACACTTGACCTTGTTCTCTAAGTACGCATTCTTTTGCTTAAAATCTTCTAATGTTACAGCTACAAGCTCTAGTTCTTTATTTTTAGATTCTAGCTTTTTAATCTTAAGAACTAGTTTAGCATTTTCCATTTCAGATGCTAGCATGCTTGTGTGTACATTAAACAATTCTACACTAAGATCTTGCACAGTTTTCTTGTACTCAGAATTAGACATATCAATTGTAGTTAAGATAGGTACATGAGATGATTGAGGTGATTCCTCTGAAGAGTCAGCCATTAGAGCAACATTTACATATTCCTCCTCTTCATCCGAATCAGTATCATCCCAGTGCTTTCCCTCTGCTATGTAAGCCTTCCCTTTCTGCTTTCCAGAGAATGCCTCCAACTGCTGTTTAAGCTTGGCATTCTCCTTCTTCAACTCATCATAAGAATCCTTCTTTCCATAGACATCTTTCATGTCTCTTGCTTGACGAGGCTTCCGGCATTCAGTGGCGAAATGCCCTAACTCATTGCAGTTATAGCATCTTGATTTGCTTCTATCAATCATGCCAGTCTTGTAGCCTCCCTTAAAGCCTGTACTAGGTGTATAATTGCTCTTCTGGAATCTGTTGGTTGAGCCCTTGAACTTGTACTTAGGGTTTCTCTTGAAACGAATATGACTAAACTTTGCAGCTAAGTACGCCATGGTTTTGTCTTCCATTTGCTCAAGCTCTTCTAGGGTGTAGTAATCACTTTCATCAACACCCAGATTCACAGAATTCATTTCTGCTTCTATTATCACCTCCTTTCCAGCTCTTTGGGTTTGAACCTGAATCTCAGAAGTTATTGGTTCATCCACTACAAGTGCTGCTGATCTCACAAGTGCATTGTGCTTGCTGTCCACTGTCCCTGATCCGTAGATTATCACCCTTTGTTCCTGTTCCATCTCATAGGTCTTCAACTTGCCATAGATCATCTCTAATGACATCTTTGTGAAGTCAATTCTTTCCCTAATGGATGATGACTTGTGTTCTACATGATGGGGCAGCGTCATCATGAACTTCCTGTTCGATTCTCTCAGTGGATAGGTCTTTCCTTTCATTGCCAATTCATTGAGGAGCTTAGTATACTTCTCAAAGACCTGAGTTATACTTTCTCCTGGCAGGGACCTAAACGCTTCATATTGAGAAGTCAGAATGTCCAATCTGTTTTCCTGCACGTCTTCAGTTCCTTCCATTATTAGGTTAATGGTATCCCACATATGTTTCCCGCTTGTACAGTTCATCAACTGATAGCTCATTTCCTTGTCCGCGGAGTCCGCCAATATCAACATTAAACCGGTGTCCAATCGAATCAGTTCTTTGTCAGAATCTGTAAATTCATTTATATCCTTAGGTTGGGTGCCTGAAGGAATCCTGCTACCATCAGGAGCTGTAGATTCACTAACTGGTTTCATCGGTACAAACGGTCCGTTTTCTAATATGCCAATATACAACGGATTAGATGCCTTGATAAATAACAACATCTTCATCTTCCACAAACCGAAATCATCTCTAGTAAACGGGGGAACTTTAATACCAGCGGTTGTCTTTGGAGCACTCATGGTTTCTGAAAATTTCAAATTGTTTAAAATTCAAGAAATTCCAATTAAATGAAAAATTTTGAAAGTTAAAAAATTTGCTTCGAATTTTCACGCTACGTTTGATTTTGGTCTCATTCACCGGATCTGATTTGTATATCAATCAAGTAGCTCTGATACCAATTGTTAGGTCCAAAGTATCGTAGAAGGGGGGGGGGGGGGTTGAATACGATACTCACAAATAATTTAATTTCGTTCGCGGATTAATCTTTTGTTCTATAACGAAATCAAACACACCAAACCAAATCAAGTTTCGGGGAATATATCTTTTTATAAATATAAACCTCGAGGGGTGCTACAATTTCTAATCCGTAGATTAGCGTCAATGAGTTTAAGGTAACACAAATACAAAACAATAATCAAGTTCTGAGCACTATTAATTTCTCTGGTAATTTTCTCCGGCTCTTCTCTCTCTCAGTTATGTGTCTGTGTTGAATACCTTAACTGAAGAAGACACAATCTTCTCTCTGTATTAATTGTAGTCTGTTTTGAAAAACCATCGAATGAGAATTGTAGAAACAATCCTGGCCGTTGGATCTTCATCAACCTTTCAGAAAAGGAATTCTTTTCACCTGCTCCCATAATAAAAAACCATCGAATGAATAAAAAATCCATCGAATTAAATAAATTAATTTGTCATTCGATAGTTTTTAAATCAAAACTATCGGATGCCAAACTAATTTACTTTGGTTTTTAATTAATCATTTCAACTACCATTCGATAGTTTTTCAATTAGAAAAACCATCGAATTTCTCTTTCTTGTCTTTAGTCCATAAATGATTCCACTGAGCTTCTGGGTGTTTAAGAAATAGACTGTATCAATTTCTTCTGAGACGATAAAACAACTTGATCTTTTTAGTGCCGTCACCTAGTGCAACTGGTCTGGTTCACAGATGAATAACACTTGATCAATTCTTATTTTATATCTTCAATACAATGCTGCTGATACGTCCCTTGTCCTTCTGGTTGCTTCATCACTGGAATCCCGTGGTACTGAACCCTAAATCATTCACATACTTCTGTCGTCTTGAAAGTCTTGTTTCTTTTGTTGTCACTGAGGCTTGAACATTTTCATGAACTTCTTTCCGTGACCTGTTTACGGACTTCAAGAATACATAACGTATTTTGATTTTTTGTGTTTACCTTTTCTTCTTTGATTCTGGATTCCTGTGCTTCAGTTAATATTATTGTCTGTCTTGTCCTTTGTTGAGTTGTAGTTATCTCTTTTAGATCTTATGTTACATTATGCTTTACAAAATCTAACCGTTACTTTTAAAGTATTACCATGATTTATACTTACAGGGGTGTATGCATAGATCGTGGTAAAAGACGTGTCAATTTTCAACGGTTCAGATTAACTACGCTATATCAACGAGTCAGAATTGGGCGTTTAAGGTCCCGTCTATTTCGTTGATAAAGCTGCGTTTCGTTGACATAAAAGTACTGTCAACGAAACACCCAGAAAAGTGCTAAGACTGTCAACGAAATGGTGCGTTTCGTTGACATAGTAATTTTGACTTAGACAAAATTTCACTTTTTCCTTAGAAAATTAATTCACAGAAAAACATAGCAAATTTCTGGTTGCATTGTAACTTGCAAAAATCTCAAAAATAATTAAGAGAAATTTAGCATACCTAGCTCACTTACTAATCTTGAGAATGTTGATTCATCAAGTGGCTTGGTAAAGATATCTGCAAGTTGTTGTTCACTTGGAACAAAATGTAACTCCACAGTACCATTCCTAACATGTTCTCTAATGAAATGATACTTGATGTCAATGTGCTTGGTCCTTGAATGCTGCACTGGATTCTCAGTAATGGCAATGGCACTAGTGTTGTCACATAAGATAGGAATTTTCTCAACTCTTAATCCATAATCAAGTAGTTGATTTTTCATCCATAAAATCTGTGCACAACAACTTCCAGCTGCAATATACTCAGCCTCATCTGTGGAGGTAGAAACTGAGTTTTGTTTCTTGCTGAAACATGACACAAACTTGTTTCCTAGGAATTGACAAGTGCCAGTTGTGCTTTTCCTGTCAATTTTACATCCTGCATAATCTGCATCTGAATAACCAATTAGTTCAAAGCTAGATTCTCTAGGATACCAAATGCCAAGGTTTGGTGTTCCTTTGAGATATCTGAATTTTTTTTTAATAGCAACTAAATGGGATTCCCTAGGATCAGCCTGAAATCTAGCAAATAGACATGTAGCAAACATAATATCAGGTCTACTAGCTGTTAAATATAAAAGTGAGCCTACCATGCCTCTGTAACTTGAAATGTCCACAGATTTTTCCTTAGTATTCAATTCAAGTTTGGTGGCAGTAGGCATGGGAGTTTTGGCAGGAGAGCATTCCATTAAGTTAAATTTCTTTAACAAATCATGAATATATTTTGTTTGACTAATGAAAATGCCTTCATTAACTTGCTTCACTTGGAGACCAAGAAAATAAGTTAATTCTCCCATCATGCTCATTTCATATTTACTTTGCATAAGCTTGGCAAACTTTTGACAAAGTTTTTCATCTGTAGATCCAAAAATTATGTCATCTACATAAATTTGAACAAGTATAGTAGAGCCATTCACAATCCTATGAAAAAGAGTTTTATCTACAGTACCTCTAGTGAAGTGATTCTCAAGGAGGAACTGTGAAAGTGTGTCATACCAGGCTCTAGGTGCTTGTTTCAAACCATAGAGTGCTTTGAGGAGGAAGTACACATACTCTGGAAAATCATCATCTTCAAAACCAGGAGGTTGACTCACATACACCTCCTCTTCCAATTCCCCATTCAGAAAAGCACTCGTCACATCCATTTGATAGACCTTGAAATTGGCATGGGTTGCATAGGCTAGGAAAATTCTTATTGCTTCTAGTCTTGCAACAGGAGCAAAGGTTTCATCAAAATCAATTCCCTCTTCCTGTGAATAGCCTTTTGCAACCAATCTAGCTTTGTTCCTTGTGACTATGGCATTTTCATCCATCTTGTTTCTGAACACCCATTTTGTGCCTATAACACTCCTGTCCTTAGGCTTGGGCACCAGCTTCCAAACTTTGTTTCTCTCAAATTGGTTTAGCTCCTCTTGCATAGCTCAAACCCAATCTGGATCTAGAAGCGCATCCTCAACTTTCTTTGGCTCATCTTGAGACAGAAAGCTACTATATAGACATTCATCTTGAGTTGCTCTTCTAGTTTGGACTTTTGAAGAAACATCACCTATGATGAGTTCAAAAGGATGATCTTTAGTCCATTTCCTTGAGGGAGGTAGATTAGCTCTTAAAGAAGTAGCTTCATGATCATGGTTGTCTTGATTAGATATTTGTCCTTGAGAAACTCCCCCTGAGTTTGTTGTCCCTAAATGATCACTCCTAGAAGCGTTTCTATGACTTTCAATGGAATGCCCATTTTGACTGTCAACGAAACGCTCATTCTGACTGTCAACGAATCCTTCATCATGACTGTCAACGAAATGACTATTTGGTCTGCTAGCAGCTATTCTTTTCAATCTTAATGCAGCAATTTCATCTCCACTGCTGCTTTCATCTGTGCTAGACACAACAACTTTAGGCTATTTCTCAATAGCCTTAACATGATTCACTTGATCTCCTTCCTCATTCTCAAAAGAAAGACTTTCATGGAAACCTTCATCACAGAGACCTTGAATTTTGAGATCATCAAAAACAACATGTACAGATTCCATAACAATGTTGGTTCTGAGATTATAGACTCTGTAAGCTTTCTCTGCTGCATATCCCACAAATATTGCTTCATCTGCCTTTGCTTCAAATTTCCCCAAATGCTCAGCTTGATTTCTCAGAACAAAGCACTTGCATCCAAAGACATGAAGAAAATCCAATAGTGGCTTCTTTCTTTTGAGTAGTTGCTAAGGGGTCATTCCCTTGGCTTGATTAATCAAAGAAATATTTTGAGTGAAGCAAGTTGTGTTAACTGCCTCAGCCCAGAAATAAGTTGGTAACTTTGATTCATCTAGCATTGTCCTTGCATCTTCAATAAGTGTTCTGTTTTTCCTTTCAACTACACCATTTTGCTGTGGTGTCCTTGCTGCTGAAAATTCATGCAAAATACCATTTTCTTCACAGAACATCTTCATAGTTGAATTCTTGAACTCTGTCCCATTGTCACTCCTTATCCTTCTTACTTTGAAATCAGGATGATTGTTTACCATCTTGATGTGATTGATAATGATTTCACTTGCCTCATCTTTGGAGTGCAAAAAGAAGGTCCATGTAAATCTAGAAAAATCATCAACAATCACAAGACAGTATTTCTTCTTTGAGATGGACATGACATTTACAGGGCCAAATAGATCCATATGAAGCAACTCAAGCTGATGGACAATTGATGACTCTGTCTTGCTTTTGAATGATGCCTTCTTTTGTTTCCCTTTTTGACAGGCATCACACAAACCATCCTTGGAGAATTCCACCTGTGGAATTCCTCTAGCAAGATCTTTCCTCATCAAATCATTCATAACCTTAAAATTCAAATGAGACAATTTCTTGTTCCATAGACAACTTTCATCCTTGCTTGCCTTGCTGAAAAGACAAGTGATGGTGTCTGGACTTGTGCTACTAAAGTCAGCAATGTACACATTCCCTCTTCTGAATCCAGTCATTACCACATTGTTGTTTCCTCCTTTAGAAACAACACATGCTTCTTTAGAAAAAGTAACTAAAAATCCTTTGTCACAAAGTTGGCTGATACTAAGCAAATTGTGCTTAAGACCATCCACCAATGCAACCTCATCAATGATGACATTCTCTTTTGAAATCAAGCCATATCCCTTAGTGTAGCCTTTGATGTCATCTCCAAAAGCAATACAAGGGCCAGCTCTTTCCTGAAACTCTGTGAGCAGGGTAGAATCACCAGTCATGTGTCTTGAACAACCACTATCCAAGTACCAAAGATTCCTTTTGTCTCCCTGCACACAATAAAACCAAATCAAGTTGATTTTGGTACCCAAGTTTCCCTGGGTCCTGTTTTGTTAGCCTTTGATTTTCCTTTTATATCATTTTTCACCTTAGGCTCAGATTGATTTAAATCAACCTTTATCTTTGGTGTTGATTTCTGAGGGTTGCTCACATTTTCATTCACAGCATGCATAGTTGGGGGAACAAACATGTTTTTCACATTCCATGGCATTTGTGGCACATTAAACATATTCATGTATGGATTAGGCACAAATGGCATGCTAGCATAAGGATTCTGAAATTGTGCATATGGAGCAAACACATTAGGCATAACAGGCATTGTAGGCATATAAACATTCATTGCAGGCTTAGGCATTTTCACATTAGTGGACTTCTTAACAGATTTGCAATTAGCAGATAAATGACTAACACTTCCACAATTAACACATGTTTTTCTAGGAGCATATTTATCAGGTGTGTAATTGTTATGTTTGTTAATCCCTACTTTGCCATTCCTGTTATTCCTTTTATTGCCCTTAACCTCAACTTGAATTTTCTCTAACTTGTCTACCAATTGCTTGTTAGACAAGTGACCTACATTTGCTCTTTCAACAGGCTTCTCAACTTTCTTTGATTTACTAGACTCACCTTGAACAAAGTTCTTGGTGACAGGACCATACTTGTTATTAAGTCTAGTGAGTTCTACTTTCTTTTTCCCTATCAACGAAACACCCTGATCGGTTGATGGTTCATCTGTCAACGAAACCTTGCATTCCGTTGACGTATCAACCTTCAACAAATGATCATTGTTGTTTGTTGACTCTGTTTCTGATTCTAAGGTTTCACCAGCATACCCTAGCTTCTCTTTATTCATTTTCCATGATTGCTCACAGAAAGATTCCATACCTTGAACATTAATGATGTTGGTAGCAACATTCCTGGAATCTTTCCATTTTGCATTCACACTTTGTTCTATTTAAAGTTGTGTTTTAAGAATCTCTTCCCTTTTTAACACTTTCTCAAGTTCCTTCTTAGCATCCCTACTAACACACCTCATTTTCTCAAACTCAATGAGCTGTGCTTCTAACATGGCATTTCTATCACTTAAGAGCAGATTTGTCTCTTTGATTCTTGAGTTCTCTTTGGTAAGTGATTTAAGAGTAACACGCAAATTATATAGTACAATAGACATTTCATTAACTGCACTATCGCATTCCTCTTTAGAAAGCTCAGAAAGATTAGTAATTGTTACCTGGTTGCTAGAGGAACTTGCTTCCTGCTCATGATTGTTAGCCATTAGAGCCAAGTTGACATACTCAACATCATCATCAGAATCTTCACCATTCCCAGCCCAATCATACTCCTGAGACATGAAAGCCTTTTCTTTTTGCTTGAGAAGTTCAAAGTATTTCTTTTTATAATCAACAGGCTCAAATTTCCTGTTGCCCTTCTCAACTTTGGGCTTTCTGCAGTCTCCAGCAAAGTGACCAATCATTCCACAGTTGAAACATTTAGATTTAGACTTTTCAATCCAGTTATTTTTGCTAGGTTGAAGGTCTCTCCTTGGTGGCCTTGCTTCTGAGTTTCTCTTGAATTTGAACTTAGAGAATTTCCTTGAAAGAAAGGCAATGTGTTCATCAATCTCATCTAAGTCATCCAAGTTGGCTGGTTCTTCTTCTTCTTCTGTCATCTTGCCTTTACCCTTGCTAACATCACTCCTACAACTAGCTCGACTAGTTGTGGCTTTTGCAATTTCTTCATTGTCATCTTCCAGTTGGTTCACAGATGCAATCAATGCAATAGATCCACATTTCTTTTGTACCTTCTCAATTTCTTCATCTTGATCCATTTCCAGCTCATATGTCTTTAGGGTTCCATAAAGCCTTTCAAGAGTGTAGTCTTTGTACTCTTGAGTGTTTCTCAGAGAAACAGTCATAGGCTTCCATTCTTTTGGAAGAGCTCTAAGAAATTTAAGGTTTGAATCCTTGGTTTGATAGATCCTCCCATACAACTTTAATCCATTCAAAAGCTTTTGTAACCTACTAAACGTGTCATTTAGGGTTTCAACAGCTTTAAAATGAAAATGCTCATATTGTTGTATAAGGAGTTGCATTTTGTTCTCCCTAACTTGCTCAGTTCCTTCACAAAGTGATCTAACAGTGTCCCATACTTCTTTAGAGGTTGTACAGTTTATGACATTGTCAAACATCTCTTGCTCCAAACCATTAAACAGAATGTTCATGGTTCTTTTATCTTTATGGACTTCTGCAACATCTTCAATAGTCCATTCTGAGACAGGTTTTGGAATTTCTACATCAGGAGCATCATCTGGCAGTCCAACTCTAGATGCAAACTTCATGGGAACGTGTGGACCTTTCTCAATGCAGTCTACATATCTCTCATCCATAGACATGAGATGTAGATGCATCTTTACTTTCCAGTGAAAGTAATTGTCCTTATCTAGAACTGGTATCTTCACACCTGCATCCTTCTTCACCATGGTTACTGTTTTGGTCTTGATCTTTAAACTTCTTGTATGTTAGAAGCTCGCTTTGATACCAATTGTTAATCCCAAATGACCTAACAGAATTGTAGAGGGGGGGGGGGGTTGAATACAATTCTAGATATTTCGAAACTTAAAACAACTTTCAATAATAAAACTGTACTGAAATAAAAACACAAACAAATATAAAATTTCAGTTGGATGTTTTGAGGATTCAACTGAGATAATTTTATTGCGGAAATAATCTTTGTTACAAAAGTATCACAGCTGCTCAGTTCTTGATTGAGAGTGAGAGTGCTCTTTACAAAAGCTAATACAAACTAATTTTATCTCACTCTTCTATATATAAAATGAACTGCTACACTTGGTTATATAACCCAAGTTTACAATGCTATTTTGGCTACTCTAAATTAATCTAGAAGTAACTTTCAATAGCTTGCTTTTCATCCCTTTTGTCCAATGGTCCTTGGAGATCTTGGCTTTTGTCTTCATGCTTATTATGATCACTCCCAAGAACCTAATTGGAAATTGGAATGTTTCCTTATTTCTAATGACCATTTTGATGGCTTCCAATGCAAAGTACACTTCCACATTTCCTTTTGATCTGTCTGAAAACTGTCACTATCACTTTGTCAACTATTCAGAAAAGTAATAATGATTCATTGATAGCAGGGAGATGTGTTTCGTTGATAGCTTTATTCTTCATTTCGTTGATGGGTAATCTTCATTTCGTTGATGAGTAATCTTCATTCCGTTGATAGAGTAATCTTCATACCGTTGACATGTCTTCACTTAGGCAAAATTAGAGGGCATAATATATTTACAATTAACCAACCTATTTTGCCTATCTAGTACTTAGTCAACATGACTTAGAAAACCTATATAATACCTACAACCAAATGCATATCAAACTTTGAAGTTTTGTACAATGCAATTGCTACATCACTCATTTCGTTGATGAGCTACCTGTCAACGAAAGATGCAAAGCATACCATTCCGTTGACAGTTACAAAATGACTTAATACAAAATCTACTAAGAGTTTTATAATTATCATCAAGAACAACATATTCCTAACAATCTCCCCCAATTTATGACTAATATAATAATAGCCATAAATCAAGAGCCTTGATGATAACAAAAACACTCAGACATATTACAAATGATAAAAGTAGAAATTGCATTGGGCTTCAAAATGTTTTAAGAATTTATTGAAATACAAAGTAAAAAGTCTTACAAAACAAGTGCACAGAGTTGCTCCTCTAGCCTGAGCAAATTTCATCTTTTTCTCTGTGGCAGTGTTTTCTTTCCCTTCCTTGTGTTGTTCTCCTCAATTTGAGCTTGGAGCCTCCTATAGAAAATCTTCTCTTCTTCATCTTGATTCCCCAACTTGGATTGCATTGATCTCAGAGTATCATTGGATGCTTTTTCCAGTTGGTCTTCTATCCTGAAGAATCTTCTACAGTTGTCTCTGTCTCTAAACTCCATCATCCAATATAGTTGGAGATGGATCTTGTTTCCAGATTGAGGGACTTTGAGAACCCTGGGAAGTGCACCAAGCTTGTTCCAGCTTGCCTTGATTTGACAGATTTTGGAGACCACCTCAGACTTGGCAGTTTTGGTAAAGCCAAAGTCTTTCTTCAAGCATTTAAACACTGAGAGCAGTGTTTGGTAGTCTTCTCCTAAAATCCTGTAGATAGGCCAAGTTTGTTCCCTTCCACCTTTGTAGACAAATACCAATCTCTCTGGCAGTTTATAAGAAGCTCCAATACCTCTTACTTCCACCAAGTCATCCAGATTAATATTTAGGCTAGACTCCTCCCTGATGTCAGCAATGTACATGAAGTCTTCTGGATTGGTGGGAGGTTTCTCAACTTGTTGCCTTCTCACAAATACTGGCTTAGCCTTAACAGCCCTTTGCTTTGCTTTCTTCTTTGCATCCATTTCAAATAGAAACTTTGGGAAGTTAGCCTAATCTAGCTCAATTTGCTCTTCCTTTGGCTGAATTGACTGATCATGAAAGTTCACTAGATGTTCAGGATCACAGGCTAACTTTTCTTTGAAGATTAGATCAGGAAAAGTTGAAGGTGCAGCTTTTGTAGAGGAATATGTTGATGTGCTTTGAGAGTCCTATTTGTCAAGGGACAGATTCCTTTTAGCTTTCTGTTTAGGCTGCCTTGTACTTTTCTTTTTCTTCTCAGCTTCATTGGCTTTTTCCTCTTGTTGTCTTTCTTCTTCATCAAGAGATTGAGCAACTGCAAGAGCTTGCATAGCTGCTCTTTCTGACTCCCCAGCCTTAGCCTTAGCAAAATTTGGGTGACCAGCCCAAATATAGATTTCTTGTCCATTTCTGTAGACAATTGCTCTCTGTTTCCTTATCTCAGGATCATTGCTCTCCTTGCATTTGATGATAAGCTGTCCTAGAACTTTGAGCTCATCTACAAGAGCTTCATTTCTCTCCTTGCATTTCTGTAGAAAATTGCTCTCTGTTTCCTTATCTCAGGATCATTGAACTTTGAAGTTTTGTACAATGCAATTGCTACATCACTCATTTCTTTGATGATCTACCCGTCAACGAAAGCTGCAAAGCATACCATTCTGTTGACAGTTACAAAATGACTTAATAAAAAATCTACTAAGTGTTTTATAATTATCATCAAGAACAACATATTCCTAACAAATGCGTGGACTTTGCTTTCACAGATCTAGCTTCTTTGGAGTCAGATGGCAAGGTTCCATGTTGAAGGTAGCTGATGATAGGGGTTGCCCAACTTGACTCTGTGTTAATGTTGGAAACCAAATGACCTTCTTCTATACTTGGTTTCTCAAGGTACTCAAGGTAGACCGCTCCCTCTAACTTCTTGTTAGGTCCAAAGTATCGTAGAAGGGGGGGGGGGGGGGGTTGAATACAATACTAAAAAATAATTTAATTTCGTTCGCGGATTAATCATTCAATTCTATAACGAAATCAAACACACCAAATCAAACCAAGAGTCGGGGAATATATCTTTTTATAAATATAAACCTCGAGGGGTGCTACAATTTCTAATCCGTAGATTAGCTTCAATGAGTTTAAGGTTACACAAATTAAATACAATGATCAAGTTCTGAGCACTATTAATTTCTCTGATAATTTCTCCGGCTCAATTCTCTCTCTCAGTAATGTCTCTATGTAGAATGCCTTAACTGAAGAAGACACTCTCTTCTCTCGTATTAATTGTAGACTTCATTTGAAAACTATCGAACCATAAATTGAAGAATCAATCCTGGTCGTCCAATCTTCATCAACCTGACAAACAAACTAACTTTCTCACCTGCTCCTCCAAATAGAAAACTATCGAATGAGAAAGTTAATATTCCATTCGATGGTTTTTTAATAAAAACTATCGAATGAAACACTAACTTTTATCAGTTTTCATTAACTCACATTTGATGGTTTCACTACGTCAAATTTTGGCTTCCGTCACATCAAATACGTGTGGCTAAGCACTTTACGTCACGTTTTAATTTTTCAGCAAAGTGTCACCTAAGGTCGGATCATTTTACGCCCCCTACGGCCACACGCCAGCTGTGTGGCTGTAACTCAAAACAGAGTGACTAAAGCATACCACCCCTTGGGTCTGACAGCCCCTGTTTTAAGCTCAAAAGTGTGACTAAATACCAGCTTTCAGCCCCAGGATGGGTCGTGGCTAAAGAGAATTAATAACGAGGCTAAATACCAACATTCATCAAAGGCTTAGTTTTGGTCGCACTATTTATTGGTAAATCGTGCCAAAAAACTTGGGTATGGCCACATTTTATAATTTTTCTGTGGTCGTTTGTATGTTTTATATACTATTAAACAACTGCTTTTAGTCACTAATAATTGTAGTAACTATCCCCCAATATAATATAATAGGTAGTGTGGCTGAAGTGTGGTACTAGCCACACATACTTAACCACATCACAAACAGGTTTCATTTGTAATATAAATGACCACGGCCGTACCAAAAAGCCGATACAAATCACAATACCAAAAGGCCACAATCCAATTCAAAAAGGCCACAATATGCAAACAAGTAAAATGCCAAAATACAAGTAAAAAAAATGCCAAATTCCAAACTAGTCCATATTAATCCATAAAATCCATACTAAATCCATGATCCATAACAACGATATAGAGTATAACTCCACAATCCATAAAAACCACATAACCATAACCAGAGTACAGAAAATTAACAACTTATCGAAAAGTTCACAACCAGAAAACCACATTAACATGAGTCAAATTCAGTTCACAATTACACCACCAGCTTCCGCTTCTTCCTCAGCTTGTCTGCCTTGTTCGCCTTAGCCTTTGAACGTGTTACTGGGGAACCAGTAATGGTATTACATCTCTTCTTCTCCTTCTTAACTTGATATGCGCTATGTTCTTCCTTAGCTTGAGCTGCGCTATGTTCTTCCCCTTTCCCATTGGCCGTTGGATTTGGTACCTAGAGTAAAACATGAAAACAAATACGATGATCATTCCAACAGCCCTCAAGTTAAGACCATTCTAACACAAGTAATGTAATTCTATAGATAAGCAAGTTAAGACCGTTGGACAAGTAATGTTATTTAATTAAAGCTCCATCATTTTAAACAAAATTATAAAGCAGGATAATAAATGCACACAACCAAAATGGAATGCAAAGTAAGAAACGTACTTGATGATCAATTATCTTGATAAGGTTTTTGGGCCAAGCCACAAAAGAACCCAAAGCATCCTCAACTGTCCGCATATCACCGGCTTCATAAGGTAAGAATGCTGCCCCCTTCACAACTTCATCAATAGAAACTCTATTGCAATCATCTTGTAGGGGGGGTAAGAGTGAGTGTGTGTGAGAGAGAGAGAGAGAGACCAGACTGCTGCAATCCTTCTGACAGGCCTCCATAACCAGCAAAAATATCTAAGGTGGCCAAACAGTTCTCTTTTGATTTCTCGGCACCTAAATCATTCTCCCTTTTTATACATTTTCCCTTATTCTTTCTCAAAGAATCAGATGCACCCTTAGCAGCTGAAAACCTCAACTTGATGTTTGGGGGCAACTATTAAAAAGTAACAGAAGTGTTTTTACAAAGTGGTAAGCATAACTAGAGCAATTTATATGAAGGTTTAAATAAACCACAATACAATACATATATATATATATATGTATATATACGTGCTAATGTATAAAATTGCAAGAGAATATACCTGTTTGAGAGACCCTTTATGAGGATCATATAGACATTCACAAAAGAACATGTGTTCATATATAGTGGGGGCATCACATGATGGAAGATCACTTTTCTTTCTCACTTCGCATCTCCCTTCAATTGCCTCAACAAGAAGGGTGTGTGTTACTTCGCTATAATAAACCTGAGGGTACCCATTTCTAACCATTAGAAACAAAGGAAATTTATATCCAAATGCATAGAAGACTCATTAATGATTAACATGCAACAGATAATGAGTCTTCATCAGTAAAAAATTAGGATATCTACAATAAAATACACAAGGAAGCATTTTATCTAGCAAAAAAAAAGTTAATAAGTTTACACATACCTCTCGAATGTCAGAGCAGTACGCCTTCGCATCTGAAATGTCTTCTGGCCGGTAAAATCTCCTTACCTTGACCTCATTAGAAGAGTTATCAGGTTGCTTGGGGGCCTTAGGGACCACAATTTCAAGCAACTGACATATGGCAAAAGCTTTTAATCCCACATTTCTTCCACCTTTAAAGGTTTCATGCCCTACTCTTTCTATAGCAAAACGATGAGGACTTACATAGATATAATCAAGAACAGAATACTCAGTTTCCTTGTACACGAAACTTGTCTTGCTTGAGTTCACTGTAAAATTATATTTTTCATTGTGATCCTTAACTGTGTTGCAAGAGCTACAGGTACCAGAACCCAGACCCATGCAATTAATAGGAAGACTGAAAAAAGCACCTCTTTCTGGCCAATACAAACTTTTGCAGTAGACTTCAGTTTCCAATCCCTTATTTTTCCTCTCCTCTGCTCTGGCTTTATCAACTTTGTCAGCATTTGCATTCATTTTTCTGTGCTGATGTCCCCAAGGCCTCAACCGTATATCCACAACAACAGGCATTTTAATCTGCCATGCTCTTCACTTTTGGATCTACCAACTCTCCATCTTGGTGCATTATCTTCTGCGTTTTCTCCTTCGTCTTCTACTTCTGTGCTTAACCTTTGTCATGAACTGACCCCCATAGTAAACAACTAACCTGTACTTCTTTCCCATGGTACTCAAATTAGATGTAGACAACAAGCACAACAATGTCAGATATTAATACATCAACATTAAAGCATAAGTAGTATTATTCATATAATTGGAACTCAATTCGTCTCAATCTCTCAAATACAACTCAAATATGCAATCTCTCCAACCATATATCTCAAACATATATCTCTCAAACATGCAATAACTGAAATAGTTTGTGGAAGAATGGTTTACCTGCGACAAGCAAGGTGATTTAAACGCCGGTGGAAAAAACCCTAATTTCAAGAACATAAACCAGATTGGGTCACCAGATCTGACCGACGGTGTAACCTAATTTCACCGACTGAAAGTTGTGGAGAGATTATGGTGCACAGAGAGGGAGAGTTTGAATGTGAGTTGGGTAAAGTGATGTTGAAAGTGAATTGGGGGGAAGTTTGATATTTTGGGAAAGTCTAGCCGCCTGTGTAGTGGGGGGAAGTGAATTGGTAAAGTGATGTTGCCGGTTTTTAGACGACCTGTAAATGTAAAATATATATTTTTATGTTATATTATTTATATTAATTATTTTTTATATATCAATATATTGTAAAAAATGTCGTACAAGATAAATTCCCGATTTTTCGATTATTTTTCCCCAACATCACAATGCGTATCCATTAACATTCGTACGGTTGGATCGTCGAAAAATGCATTAAAAAAAATTATTTCCACTTTCGGGGTCGAATCTCGTTCTTTCGAGACCAGGGAAATTAGGTCGAATCTCGTATCCATTAACATTCGTACGCTTGTGTTTCGTGACCTAATTCGAGTCCTCACAAGATGCCTACGTATCTCAGAGATGAGAATCAAGCCAAAAACGTAGTTCTGAAAATGAGGGGTCAGACCCTTTTTCGACGATCGAACCGTACAGATGTTAATAAACACTCATTTTAGTGTTGGAAAAAAATAATCAAAAAATAAAAAGGCCGGGTTGGAGGAGATCTTAACAAAAAACGTATTAAAAGTGGTACTTCCGATAACAGGACACGATCCAGATTAACTGAGTAATTGTTTTGAATGCTTTTTTCGACGATCGAACCGTACAGATGTTAATAAACACTCATTTTAGTGTTGGAAAAAAATAATCAAAAAATAAAAAGGCCGGGTTGGAGGAGATCTTAACAAAAAACGTATTAAAAGTGGTACTTCCGATAACAGGACACGATCCAGATTAACTGAGTAATTGTTTTGAATGCTGTTTTCGACGATCGAACCGTACAGATGTTAATAAACACTCATTTTAGTGTTGGAAAAAAATAATCAAAAAATAAAAAGGCCGGGTTGGAGGAGATCTTAAGAAAAAACGTAGTAAAAGTGGTACTTCCTATAACAAGACACGATCCAGATTAACTGAGTAATTTTTTGAATGCTTTTTTCGATGATCGAACCGTACTGATGTTAATAAACACTCATTTTAGTGTTGGACAAAAATAATCAAAAAATAAAAAGGCCGGGTTGGAGGAGATCTTAAGAAAAAACGTAGTAAAAGTTGTACTTCCTATAAGAGGACACGATCCAGATTAACTGAGTAATTTTTTTGAATGCTTTTTTCGACGATCGAACCGTACAGATGTTAATAAACACTCATTTTAGTGTTGGAAAAAATAATCAAAAAATAAAAAGGCCGGGTTGGAGGAGATCTTAACAAAAAACGTATTAAAAGTGGTACTTCCGATAACAGGACACGATCCAGATTAACTGAGTAATTGTTTTGAATGCTTTTTTCGACGATCGAACCGTACGGATGTTAATAAATACTCATTTTAGTGTTGGAAAAAAATAATCAAAAAATAAAAAGGCCGGGTTGGAGGAGATCTTAACAAAAAAACGTATTAAAAGTGGTACTTCCGATAACAGGACACGATCCAGATTAACTGAGTAATTTTTTTGAATGCTTTTTTCGACAATCGAACCGTACGGATGTTAATAAATACTCATTTTAGTGTTGGAAAAAAATAATCAAAAAATAAAAAGGCCGGGTTGGAGAAGATCTTAACAAAAAACATAGTAAAAGTGGTAATCCTTTTTTAATAAAAATCCTTTTTAGTAAAAGTGGCAAACACTCATTTGAATGTTTAAAATTCTTTTTAATAAAAAGGGGCGGTATCCCTCTTCTATTTTTCCGCCTAAAACAAGAACCCCAATTTTATCCTTTTTTCCCTCTTATACAACAACAATTGGTTCTAGATTTGATTGAAATACCCAAGATTTAGCAAAATAAACAAAGCCCCTTTCTGGCGAAGATGAGCGAAGGCACTGTTCAGTTCAATTGGCATGACACAACGCCTTTATGTCTTAACCCTAGGTTTTCACCCCTCTCTGGCGAAGATGATGTCCGGCAATTAGTACCTGTATGTCTCCTCTCTCTCTCTCTCACTCTCTCTCTCTGGCTAAATCTATTAAGTCTTGCGTCTATTGGAAATCTAAGAGACTTTAATTTTAGTTTTAATTGATTAACTGACTTTGAGAATATGTTTATTGAAATATTTTGACTAAAACTGTTTGTATTAATCTAAGAGAGTTTATTGCGTCTATTGGGAATCTAAGAGACTAAAACTGCATGCAATTATGACATTGATCTCAGTTAATATGAGCGTTGTTTCATATGCCTTACACTCTTCTATTTAAACCATCCCTAGTTAATCCCCTTTCTCATCCTCTCAAACATTCTTAATTGTTATCAAACCCCCCGTCTATCAAATGGCCTTCAACGCTCTCACCATACGTATTGCCAATATAGTGTTCAATTACGAAAACTTCACGATCGTAGTGGAAGGTGCAAGCTTTCCAGTGGACGATGTTCCAAAGAACATCAGCTCTGAGTTCTCCTATGATCAGCAAATCGAGTGGATGTTTCTGCTGATGCACTTCGATCTAGAGAAGGAGAGGAGGGAGGCGGAGCGTCTCCGGGCCCTGGAGTTGCGTGAGAGGATCATTGGACTGGCTGTCACCATATCCAGGATTTACAAGAGGAGGAGGGAGACTGGTTCTTAGAATTTTGTTATTATTTCTTTGTAATTTTTTTTTGCAATGTTATGCAAGTGTTATGACGTAAGGAGATAGTTGTTATCATGACAGTGTGGAAGTATTTTTATTTTTATCATAACAATTGTTATTTATAGTGTTATGTATGAGTTCTTTTTGTCTTTTTCTATTTTTCAAGAAGGAATAGCTAGGTAAATCTTCATATAAGGTAATTTTTGTAGTAATTGTCATCCCTAATACTCTCTTGTTTGACATGGCCATTGTTCATTATTGGTAGCTTAGATGCATTTGATTTGCAGAAAGAAACATGGTGTATGACGTGCTTAGAGTTTCAAAGTTTATTGATCATTAGCTTGTAAGTATGCAGTTGTAGACCTGTAAAAGATGTGTACTTGATGAATGTTCTACAGATTGACTTGCATGATGGTTAAATCTGATTTATGTTTACTCACATATTGAGGTATTTGTTAATGTTACATCAATGTTGACAATCTTCACTGATTTTGACCAAGGGAGATCTCAGCAACATGTAGAGAATACTTGTAATATCAGCAATACTAATACTGGTTTGGGTGCTCCTCAACATGTAGAGAATACTGGTTTCAAGGTTAGTGTATAGTCTGTGATTTAGAAGTATAATTGCTTATTCTTTTTTATATTTTGGGTTGATTTTCATAATGATTTCACTTGCCAGTCCTCGACGCAGGTGGAGCTCACAGAAGCTGAAACAGAGTATGTAGTCAATGCCGTGAAACAGAGTATCCGTGCCTTACACTAGTAAATTTGTTTAATATCTTGATCTGCATATTGCTAGGTTTCTGTTATTGTGAATGCTTCTGAAGTTGAGGAATTTTCAAAAGTAGCTATCAAGCCTGTACGTTCTCTAGCTTCATAGGAATTTAAAGTTTCTTTTATATATGCCTTTAAAATTTTATATAGGGGCATGACTGAAAATGGAACTGGCAGGTTGTTAATCACGAGGTGACGACCAAAAATGCTTACATGCTGTGCAGATGTAATTTTCCCCGAGAGGCTTGGCTGATCACTGCCATGAAATGAGCGGAATTAAATCTATTCTCAGGGCCGCATGGGTTGTTGGTCTTCCCAAATGAGTCACTAATCCTTCATGAAATGAACAAAGAGTGAGCTCGTGCGTTATATAGGGGTGTTGAAAAGGATAATGCAGCAAGAGGAAAGAGCTTCGTGCAGACTTGTTGATGTCATATTGTGGAAAGATGGATCTCAAGGAACCGACCATTCTGATTGTACATGGAACCTTGTACTGTTGTACATATTAAATCTATGTTGTATTGTAATGGTAATACATCTGTTCCAACCCAAATAAAGATGTTAATTTGGCTCGGAAGCACCTCCCAGTTTTGACTCCTCATGTTTTGAATAAACCAAGACGTTCTTATGAATATATTTGCTTGAAAATAGTTTGTTACTTTCGACAGATAGTTGGAATATGGAATTTGAATGTTATATTATTATTGCATATATATTCAAATAGTAATAAAATATTCAAATTTCTAACAAGGATATCAGTCGTTGTCACCTGTTTTCGAAACTTTTTAGTCACACAATAATATAGTCACTAGTTTTTAGCTTCCTTAAGCGAACAAAGCTCTGACATATATGCAGAAAACTCTACTTTTTAGTCACATATAAAATGTAGTGACCATAGGTTATTTCCCATTTAGCCACATCACCGAAAACGATTGTGGTCGTTTCGTAACATTTAGACACAGCAAAGAAGCGTCGCTAGTTATTGTCACACTTCTATCTCTCAAGTATGACTATAAATTTTGGAATTGGTCAAAGTCAAAAAAAACCATGCTGTTATTGTCACATTTTTTTAAGTTGTGACTAAATCTTCCAAAAAATGTGTCTTCGGTCACTCGAAAAACAATTGTGTGCCTAAAACTTGGGACGATGATCTTTAGCCACTCGTTTTTTCCAAAGTGTCACAGCCCTTACTGTACAAAAGAGTGACGAAAGCCCAAATTTGACGTAGTGTTTTCTTAAAAGAAAAACCATCGAATTACTTTTCTTGTTCTTGTCCTTTTAGAAAAGCTCCTGTGCTCCAGGGTGTTTAAGTTTTAGACTATATCAATTTCTTCTGAGACGATAAAACAACTTGATCTTTTTAAGTGTCGTCACCTAGTGCAACTGGTCTGGTTCACAGATGAATAACACTTGATCAATTCTTCTTCTATGTCTTGAATTCAATGCTGCTGATAAGTCCCTTGTCGTTCTGGTTTCTTCGATTAAATCACTGGAATCCTGTGGTACTTAACCCTAAATCATTCACATACTTCTGTCGTCTTGAAGGTCTTGTTTCTTTTGTTGTCACTGAGGCTTGAACATTTTCATGAACTTCTTTCCGTGACCTGTTTACGGACTTCAAGAATACATAACGTATTTTGATTTTTTGAGTTTACCTTTTCTTCTTTGATTCTGGATTCCTGTGCTTCTGTTAATACTATTGTCTGTCTTGTCCTTTGTTGAGTTGTAGTTATCTCTTTTACTTCTTATGTTACATTATGCTTTACAATCTCCCCCTATTTGATTGGATAGAGTTCGACAAGAAAATACTTTGAGGATAACTCAACTAACTAAGGAAACATTAAACTAATTAAAGTAAGACAGCTTAATAATATTAAACGCATTCTGGATCAGATATATATACATTTCCAGATTTCATAAATCAAAAAACAATAAAACTTTATACAATGAAGTTGCTCCTCTAGTCTGAGCTGATAGTTCTTTTTGTCTTTTGCTTCTTGTCTTCAGTCCATTCCGATCTCACCTTCTTCAATCATTGGATCGGAGTTAGCAGCTTGATAATCAATCACTGATGGATAGTGCAGTGGTTCTCCAGGTTTAAGGATTGCTCCTTGAATGTGTCTTCCAATGTACTCAACCTCTTGACCCACTCCAGCCCATAACCATGCAATGTTAACATCTTCCTTGTTTAGCTTTGGCATGTTTGGTAATCTGGTATGCACTTCCAATCCTCTTTCCACTCTTTTCCTATAGTAAGGAACATTCTCCGTTAGAAATCTTCTAAGAGTGTCTGCTACCTTGTCCTTCTCCGTTGATGAGAATCCAGTGGATCTAAGATACTTCTCAACTGATATTAGATAGTTGCTTGGATAGTCTCTCAGTTTGTCCTCAGCCAAATAGCAGATTCTGAACAAGTCATTCGTCATGAATCTAACCATTGGAGGATCTTCAGTAATCTCTGGACCGACTTTCATCAAGATCTCCTTAACATGCTCACGGAGCAGTTCATTTAGTCTTGTAGTTCTTTGAATCTTGATGAGTATCACCTGCAGTTCTGTGTATGTTATATGTTCTAAAAACTTAGTGGAAATCACAAATGTACCTTTCTCAAGAAAATTGATCAATATGTTCCAGGCACCATTTGCTTTAACCCCGGCTTTCAGAAAGATCACAGTATTCCTCAGTGCAGTGAAGTAAGTATGATCATCAGGATTTGCACTTCTTATGTCCTGAATTATGACTTCCACCTCCGCATTGTCGTTGACTTCTAATCCGTCTTCAACTCCACAAAAGGTTTTATAAGCCATCTCCCAGTCAGTACCTTGCTTACTTGCCAAATCCATCATCTTCTCCTTCCTTGCTTCAGCATACACCTTGGATCTTTTTAACTTCTCAATCCTTAGAACTTCTTGGTGTCTTTCTCTCTCAGTTTGCCTGGCATCTATTTCAGCTCTTTGAGCTTTCACCATTTCCAAGGCAGCTTCTTCTTCTTGTGACAGAGGATTTGCTTCTTCTTCCATATTATCCTCCCATATTGGATATTCAACAGGCTCTGGATAATATGGCTCATGCTCCTCCTGAATTGGTTGCTCTTGCATGACCTCAAATCCCTCTTCACTGTTCTCTTCTTGTACAAGCTCTTCTATCCAGTACTGTCTTATCGGAATAGCTTCAACCGTTTCCCAAACTCCCCATCCATCCATACCTTTCTCCCCATCTCCAACTTTCTCCCCCTTAGTTGAGGAATCCTCGACAAAAGCATCCTCAGCATAAAAGGCAATAGAAGGATCAGGTTGCTGATTTGAAGGACCAGGTTGTCCAGTTTGTTGGTTCTTCAGCATAGTCCAGATTGACTGTACTCCGTCACCTTGATTGTCCAAGAAATCCATAATCTGCTTATTCATCTCATTCATAGAAGCTAGCGACAGGTCAATGTTGTCCAATCTTGAGTTGGTAGTCTTTTCCATATGATCCAACCTCTTGTTCAGCTTAGACTCCACTCTTGAAAGTGTATTCATTGCATCTTTTACCCGCGCTTGACCATCCCGGATAACCAGAACGTCTTCTCTCAAAGCTTCCTGTCCATGTGACAAAGCAAATACTTCATTCATGAATCCATCTTTTAATTCCTTGACGTCTGTCCTCAACTCGACCGGTTCTTCCATTGCTTCCTTCTTCAAGGAGTCCACTGCCTGCTTCGTACCTGTTATAGTGCCAGATGCACTGCCAATGACCCTGAATGTTCTTCTGGAATCAGCTGCAGCCAAGTCAACCTTCTCTTGAATAGTCTTTAAAGAAGCATTGCCTTGACTAGAGGAGATCCCTTGGTCAAAGGAAGGTCGCAGTGGAACCTTGAATAATGGATTTCCTTCTTTGTCACGAACTGTCATCTCCTTGAGGGTGGATTGAACATGTACCTCTCGTTCTGTCGGTAATAGAAAATCATCAATATTTGGAAGGGTTAGGGTGTCACTCCTCACGTTTGGCTCTGGGTGTACACTCAACGTTTCTGTCAGTGTTTCACTCATTTTACCTTTCCCACTCAGGCCAGGTGTAAGTGTTTTTGTTTCACTCAATCCCTTTGTGCTAGTTGTACCTGCAGAAGAAAACACCGTAGCCGTCCTTAAGGAGGTCACCGGTGGTGCAATGGGGCTTCGCAAGTCCCCGTTCTTGGATAAACCAAGTTGCTGATCATCCGTAGATGATATTTCCTTTGAAGGATCTAGAGTTTGAATCTCTAGGAGGCTAGAATCAGGCTCTATTAACAACAGAGATCCTGAAGCTTCCTCAATAGTCTGTGAAGACTTTACCTCAATTGACTCCTCAATAGTAATTGAATCATTGTCACCGAGTTGCCGATCTGCACCTACGTCAGACCCTTTACCCGCAGGATCCGTATATGTTCCATCTGGGGAGGTAGACAATGACCCTTTAGATTGTGCATTTAGGTCAAAGCCTTCTCTCGACGTCTGTGAAGACCCTTGGTTCGTAGAACCTTTAACCAGTGAACCTGACCGTAATATGGTCGGAACACCAGTTGCTTCCATCAATTCTTCCTTACTTGATTGAGCTATGGCTTCAGATATAGCTTTGGTTAGTGTAGCCCAATCAACATCAGAAAAATCAATAAAGGGCGCTTTGGAGGTTTGAAATAAAGTATCAACAGTTGCCTCGGTTTCTATTCTACTCCTTTTAGAGGTAGGCAGAGCTGCTGTTGAAGGGCGTATCTCCTTATGTGGTGCTGCTAAGGCACTATCTCCCTCTACATTCACGAATGTCTGAATATTGGGTATAGGAGGGGAAGGAGGTTCGTTTATTGTTTTATTTGTCTCTTCCAAAGGCTCTTCGACTATGGTTAGAGGTTGTGGGTTTGCAACCTCCTGGTCAGTGATGGCCACTGAGGGCTCTGGATCAACATCCATTGGTTCAAGTGCCATTTCAGGTTGAGGTGGAGGAATATTACCTTCAATTACCTGTTCCCCTGGGGGTAGAAGTGGTAGGGGCACCGTTCTTAGATATTCAGTGAGAATAATGGGTACCCCTGGAAGATAGTTGTTCTTCCTTATGAGAGCGGTTATTGCATTACTCTTCATTCTCATACACTCCTGGTTGGCTTCACCTTCAAATATCTCCCGTTCATCATCTGTTAAGATATCATTGAGAATTAGCTGTAGGAACCTAGGATAGAAACAAAGCACATCATCCATGCTTGTTCTTTCATCCAGTGGTCCCATGCATAGAATGACTTGATCAATCAGTAGCCTTCCTATGTTAATATGCCTATTGTGAGCAATGGCAAACCCTATCTTTTGAAGGAATAAGGGAATACCGGGCAGATTTGTTAGCTTGGCAGTAAAAACATGGATTAGGGTATGAAAGAAAAAGTTCCATGGCTTTGTCAAGTAATGCATAAGGAACTCTCCCACAAAGAAGTTAGGTTGTTGACTTCTTATGAGAGTGAAGAAAGCATGTATCTCCTCACTCGTGGGATCCGGAACATGGTTTTCTGTTGGAAAACGAAGTATTCTGTTAAAGTCATGTTCCGCCACCCTTATTGTTCTGCCCCCTGGCACAACAAAACTGAAGGATCTGATGTTATTCTCACTTGTATCCGTGGCGGTTATGTACAACGTAGTCAATTGATCGATGCAAAGGACCACGGGAGTATTGACAGCATATGCCACTAATGAACGTGTATTCAGAAATTCTGCCCATGCACGAAATTGTAAATTCGTAATGGCTTGCAGATTCTGAAACGAGACATGATTAGTCTTGGTTATAATAAATTCTCCAGCCATTTTAAATGTCCAGAAAATTAACTTTTAGACCAAAACTAATTTTCACTTAAAATTTAATTAATTATTACTAATTAATTAATCCTTAACAAAATTACCCCTTTTCACACTAACACACAAACTCGAACACTAACAAACTTTAGAACCCTAATTGTTAATACCAACCAATGAGATCAAAGGAAATCAACTGTTCAACACACCCAATTTCCAAGATGTGTACTGTTAACAATTTTCTTAGGTTCAAAAGTATATTTCGATGGTTTCTTACTCAGAAAGTTCCAAAAACTCAAAAAAGATAAGTTTTCACGGTTAGAAAGCAATCAACAGTGACAACCAGTAACTTTTTCAAGGTTTTCTTGTTTAAAAAATGAAGAAACTATTGAATGGAATTCTGGGATGTGTGTATATCTCTTTGTAAGTATAGAACTCGGCAAAAGCTTTTCTTATATCTGTAAATAATGAAAGAAAAAAAACCTAAGGCAAAGTTATATACTTTTGAAAACTGTAAGGGTAAAATGGTCAATTCTTGTTCGATGGTTTTTTATTTGTTCGTTCGATAGGTTTTTCAGAGGGGCACTAAAGTCAAAAGCACTTCGATAGTTTTTGAAAAACTATCGAAGTGTTTAAAATCTGGAATTTAAATAGACTTTCTGAAAAACTATCGAAACATTTTTCTGTTTTAAACCAAAAACTATCGAACTATATTGGAAAAACTATCGAGAATTTTAACATTAAATTAAATTAAATTCACTTCGATGCTTTTCCACCTGAATTTCAAAATCTATCGAGAATTTAAATATTGAATTAGATAAATTCACTTCGATATATTTTAAAAGTGTTCTAAAAAACTATCGAAAGGTGTTTTCGATGGTTTTTCTTTTCCTATTTAAAAACTATCGAATTTTGACTTCGATGGTTTTTATTTAGTACTTAGAAAAACTATCGAATTTTCTAAAAATCGATATTTTTGCTTCTGACTAAATTTCAAAACCTGTTCTATTTTAAAATTCAGACTTTTTCATTTCCTGTCAAGTTTTATTTTGAATAAATCTTTTAAAATTTACCAAAATCAATTGTTAACAGAAAATTCACAATTTTCTTAGAATAAAATCAACTAAATATCATTAAATGATATTAATCAATTAAAATCCAATAAATTATGCTGCATTAATCTACAATGTTAAAAACAAAGTAAATTAATTCAAATTAAATAGATGCTCCAATATTTAGAACAAATATTAGCACCTAAATAATTTTTATAATTAATAACCAACTAAATGCCAGAAGATATATCATCCATAATTATGACATAAAATTAGTACAATAATCCTAACTACGAGAATTGCTCCATAAAATAAATTCACGAGTCCTAAGGATATAGAAATTCTCAAACTCATGTATTTACTAGGACTATCTGCACTTACTGACTTCTAATCAAAATCAATTAGAAAGATTTAACATCCCAAGTTCACCAACCAGCTTTGAAAAAGTGGATTCATCAAGCGGTTTAGTAAAGATGTCTGCAATTTGTTCCTCTGTGGGTACAAAATGTAACTCCACAGTTCCATTCATGACATGCTCTCGGATAAAATGATACATGATGTCGATGTGCTTCGTCCTCGAGTGTTGCACTGGATTGTTAGAGATTGCTATGGCACTTGTGTTGTCTCAAAATATTGGAATCTTTGTCAACAAAAGCCCATAGTCACGGAGTTGGTTTCTCATCCACAAGATCTGAGCACAGCAGCTTCCAGCAGCAATGTATTCAGCCTCAGCTGTTGATGTGGAAACTGAATGTTGCTTCTTGCTATACCAAGAAACTAATCTTCTTCCAAGAAACTGACAGCTTCCTGAAGTACTCTTCCGATCAATCTTACAACCTACAAAATCAGAGTCTGTGTATCCAATAAGATCAAATCCTGTATCTTTAGGGTACCAAATTCCAAGATTTGGAGTCCCCTTAAGATATCTAAATATTCGCTTAACAGCTATTAGATGAAATTCTTTAGGATCAGACTGAAACCTAGCACACAAGCATGTTGCAAACATTATATCTGGTCTACTTGTAGTGAGATAAAGTAATGAGCCTATCATACCTCTGTAGCCTGTGATGTCAACCTTCTTACCAGTTTCATCCTTATCAAGCTTAGTGGCAGTTGGCATAAGAGTCTTTGCTGTAGATGAGTCTTCCATTTGATACTTCTTCAGAAGATCTATAATGTAATTGGACTGAAAAATGAATATACCATCTTGTTTTTGGTATACTTGCAGTCCAAGAAAGAATGACAATTCACCCATCATGCTCATCTCATAACGACTCTGCATTAACTTAGCAAATCTCTTGCATAGATCATCATTAGTAGAACCAAATATTATGTCATCAACATATACTTGCACCAATATCAAATCATTTTTATGCTTTTTGACAAAGAGAGTTTTGTCTACAATCCTCTTGTAAAATCATTTTCAAGTAAGAATTCAGAGAGAGTGTCATACCATGTCCTTGGAGCTTGTTTGAGTCCATAGAGAGATTTGAATAGAAAGTACACAAAGTCTGCCAGTTTTGAATCCTCAAAACCTGGAGGTTGTTCCACATACACTTCTTCTTCTAACTCCCCATTCAGAAAAACACTCTTCACATCCATCTGATATACCTTGTAATTGGAATGTGCTGCGAATGCCAGAAGCATTCTGATGGCCTCTTGCTACTGGTGCATAGGTTTCATCATAATCTATACCCTCTTCTTGAGAGTAACCTTTAGCAACCAGTCTGGCTTTGTTTCTCGTTACAATGCCATCTTTGTCCAACTTATTTCTGAATACCCATCTTGTTCCAATAACAGATTTTCCCTTAGGCCTGGGTACCAGCTTCCAAACTTTCTGCCTTTCAAACTGATTGAGTTCCTCTTGCATAGCAATCACCCAATCTGGATCATCTAGAGCATCTTCAACTTTCTTAGGTTCTGTTTCTGAAAGAAACCCAGAATAGTGACATTCATTTTGTGATGTTCTCCTAGTTCTCACTCCTGTGTCCGGATCACCAATGATCAAGTGAAAGAGATGATCTCTATTCCATACCCTTTGTCTTGGCAAATGCGATCTTGATGATTCTCCTTGTTCTAGATGTTGTGGAGTGTGACTAGTTGATCCTTCTCCTGCTCCCCCTGAGTTGTTGACGATATGATCTGTTGACCCTGTTGATTGACTAGTGGATCCAGTAGTAGTTTGAGTATGTCCACCACTGTCACCACTTGGTCCAGAATCATTATCATCATGATTATTATTAATAACTGTAACAACTTCAGGTTCTTCTTCATTGTCAGAGAGATCTCCTGATAAATTTTCAAATACCAAGGATTCAGAGTTCTCTCTTGTTTGCAGGCCGGGTCTTTTGGTGTCGTCAAATGTTACATTAAAGCTTTCCAACACCTTCTTATCTTCAATCACATATACCCTGAAAGCCTTAGATTCCAGAGAATAGCCCAGAAAAATGCCTTCATCTGCTTTGGCATCAAACTTGCCAAGATGTTCTCCATCTTTAAGTACAAAGCACTTTGCACCAAACACATGAAAGTACTTCAGTGTTGGCTTCTTGTTGGCCATTAACTCATACGGAGTCTTTTCATGATCTTTGTTGATCAGGGTTCGATTCTGAGTGTAGCAAGCTGTATTCATTGCTTCAGCCCAAAAATAAGTGGGAAGTTTTGATTCACTCAACATGGTCCTTGCTGCTTCAACCAAGGTCTTGTTCTTCCTTTCCACTACTCCATTATGTTGAGGAGTTCTTGGTGCTGAAAATTGTCTTGATATTCCTTTCTCTGAGCAGAAATCATTAAGAACTGCATTCTTGAATTCAGTTCCATTGTCTGATCTGATTGTCCGCACAGGTAGCTTAGCTTCCACTTCTATCTTCTTGATGTGATCAATGATTAGTTGTGTTGCTTCATCCTTTGATTGTATGAACAACACCCACGTGTACTTGGAGTAGTCATCCACCATCACCAATGCATATCTTTTTCTTGAAAGTGACATAACATTGACTGGACCAAATAAATCCATATGAATCAGTTGTAATGGTTCAGCAATGCTTGTCATTCCTTTGCTTCCATGTGATGCTTTCTTCGACTTCCCTTTTTCACATGCTTCACATAGTCCCTCCTGATAGAATTCCATCAGGGGCAACCCTCTCACTAACTCTCTCTTTACCAAAGAGTTCATAGTTTTAAAGTTCAAGTGTGAGAGCTTCTTGTGCCATAGCCAACTTTGTTCTGAAGATGCCTTTGCATATAAACATGTAACTTCTCCTTCACTGGTAGAACTTAAGTCAGCTATAAACAAATTTCCTTTTCTCACTCCCAGTACAATAAGCTTCTCATCCTTCCTGTTGGTGATCAAGCACTTGTCCTTTCTGAAATCTACATTGTAGCCTTTATCACAGAATTGACTGATACTAAGAAGATTGTGCTTTAATCCTTCAACAAGAGAAATGTTTTCAATGATGACATTTCCAGCTTTCAATTTACCATATCCCGTAGTGAATCCTTTGCTGTCATCTCCAAAGGTTACAATCGGGCCGGTCTTCTTAACCACCTCTGTAAGCAGAGACTCTTCACCTGTCATGTGTCTAGAACAACCACTATCCAGAATCCACACAACCTTTGAGCTTTTAACCTTACCCTGCAATCACATATTGATTAAGCGGACTTTGGTACCCAAAATTGTTTGGGTCCTGAAGGTTTAGATATTTTAACAGGAGTAACATTCAATTTTGTCTTACCCTGTTTGATATTCATAGTATATGTGGATTTAACATTAACAGTGCTTTTGCTACTTTCATTCATCAACTTAAAATAAGCATGCATGATGTTGTACTTACATAGCAAACACTCTTTCTTTCCACATGGTTCATGAAGATCAGGCATGTCATACATGTTATGCAATTCAGAAGTATTAGTAGTTTCTACTTTAACCTTTTTACATGCATGTGTAAGGTGTCCAGCAGAATTACAAATAGTGCACAACTTCCTAGATGCAATGGGAGAATATGGAACTATTTCCTGATTAACAATCTTCTTCTTCCCATTTATGTTCTTTTTAGCATTACTAACTAAGTCACCTACTTCAGTTTTAGGTAAATCAGGTTTAGGTAATTCAATTTTTACTGATTTCCTAGGCAACTTAGTCTTTACCTCTTTAACCTTCAATAAATCCTCCTCAAGCAATTCTTGTCTTATGAAAAGGTCATCCTCATGAAAGAGTGGTGGAAAAGGATTAACAAAAACTGGACAATCAACATTCTTAAGAACATGTGGAGTATTTCTTTTGACAACTGAAGGTGTCACAGGGAATTCCACTATCTTCTTACCAGCTTTCTTGTCATAGTCAAATCCTATAGCAGTTTTATTCCCTATGGCCTGAGTATCAATGATCTCCTTAGCAATTAGGGCGGAATTCTTAAAAGTATTCAGCTTCAAATCTAAATCTGAAATCTGCTTCCCGAGGATAGTCTCTATCTCATCATTACACTTGACCTTGTTCTCTAAGTACGCGTTCTTTTGCTTAAGATCTTCTAATGTGACAGCTACAAGCTCTAGTTCTTCATTTTTAGATTCTAGATTTTTAATCTTAAGAACTAGTTTAGCATTTTCCATTTCAGATGCTAGCATGCTTGTGTGTACATTAAACAATTCTACACTTAGATCTTGCACAGTTTTCTTGTACTCAGAGTTAGACACATCAATTGTAGTTAAGATAGGTACCTGAGATGATTGTGGTGATTCCTCTGAAGAGTCAGCCATTAGGGCAACATTTACATACTCTTCCTCTTCATCCGAATCAGTATCATCCCAGTGCTTTCCCTCTACTATATAAGCTTTCCCTTTCTGCTTTCCAAAGATTGCCTCCAATTGCTGTTTAAGCTTGGCATTCTCTTTGTTCAACTCATCATAAGAATCCTTCTTCTCATAGACATCTTTCATGTCTCTTGCTTGACGAGGCTTCCGGCATTCAGTGGTGAAATGCCCTAACTCATTGCAGTTGTAGCATCTTGATTTGCTTCTATCAATCATGCCAGTCTTGTAGCCTCCCTTAAAGCCTGTTCTAGGTGCATACTTGCTTTTCTGGAATCTGTTGGTTGAGCCCTTGAACTTGTACTTAGGGTTTCTTTTGAAACGAATATGACTAAACTTTGCATCTAAGTACGCCATGGTTTTGTCTTCCATTTGCTCAAGCTCTTCTAGGGTGTAGTAATCACTTTCATCAACACCCAGATTCACAGAATCCATTTCAGCTTCTATTATCACCTCTTTTCCAGCTCTAGGGGTTTGAACCTGAATATCAGAAGTTGTTGGTTCATCCACTACAAGTGCTGTTGATCTCACAAGTGCATTGTGCTTGTTGTCCACTATCCATGGTCCGTAGATTATCACTCTCTGTTCCTGTTCCATCTCATAAGTCTTCAGCTTGCCATAGATCATCTCTAGTGACATCTTTGTGAAGTCTATTCTTTCCCTTATGGATGATGACTTGTGTTCTACATGATGGGACAACGTCATCATGAACTTCCTGTTGGTTTCTCTCAGTGGATAGGTCTTTCCTTTCATTGCCAATTCATTTAGAAGCTTAGTATATTTCTCAAAGACCTGAGTTATACTTTCTCCTGGAAGAGACCTAAAAGCTTTGTACTGAGAAGTCAGGATGTCCAATCTGTTTTCCTGCACATCTTCAGTTCCTTCCATTATCAAGTTAATGGTATCCCACATATGTTTCCCGCTTGTACAGTTCATCAACTGATAGCTCATTTCTTTGTCTGCGGAGTCTGCCAATATCAACATCAAACCTGTGTCCAATCGAATCAGTTCTTTGTCAGAATCTGTAAATTCATTTATATCCTTAGGTTGGGTGCCTGAAGGAATCCTGCTACCATCAGGAGCTGTAGATTCACTAACTGGTTTCATCGGTACAAACGGTCCGTTTTCTAATATGCCAATATACAACGGATTAGATGCCTTGATAAATAACAACATCTTCATCTTCCACAAACCGAAATCATCTCTAGTAAACGGGGGAACTTTAATACCAGCGGTTGTCTTTGGAGCACTCATGGTTTCTGAAAATTTCAAATTGTTTAAAATTCAAGAAATTCCAATTAAATGAAAATTTTTGAAAGTTAAAAAATTTGCTTCGTATTTTCACGCTACGTTTGATTTTGGTCTCATTCACCGGATCTGATTTGTACGTCAATCAAGTAGCTCTGATACCAATTGTTAGGTCCAAAGTATCATAGAAGGGGGGGGGGTTGAATATGATACTCACAAATAATTTAATTTCGTTCGCGGATTAATCATTCAGTTATATAACGAAATCAAACACACCAAATCAAACCTCGAGGGGTGCTACAATTTCTAATCCGTAGATTAGCTTCAATGAGTTTAAGGTTACACAAATTCAATACAATGATCAAGTTCTGAGCACTATTAATTTCTCTGATAATTGCTTCGGCTCAATTCTCTCTCTCAGTAATGTCTCTGTGTAGAATGCCTTAACTGAAGAAGACACTCTCTAATCTCGTATTAATTGTAGACTTCATTTGAAAACTATCGAACCACAAATTGAAGAATCAATCCTGGCCGTCCAATCTTCATCAACCTGACAAAGAAACTAACTTTCTCACCTGCTCCTCCAAATAGAAAACTATCGAATGAGAAAGTTAATATTCCATTCGATGGGTTTTTAATAAAAACTATCGAATGAAACACTAACTTTTATTAGTTTTCATTAACTCACATTTGATGGTTTTCTTAAAAGAAAAACCATCGAATTACTTTTCTTGTTCTTGTCCTTTTAGAAAAGCTCCTGTGCTCCAGGGTGTTTAAGTTTTAGACTATATCAATTTCTTCTGAGACGATAAAACAACTTGATCTTTTTAAGTGCCATCACCTAGTGCAACTGGTCTGGTTCACAGATGAATAACACTTGATCAATTCTTCTTCTATGTCTTGAATTCAATGCTGCTGATAAGTCCTTTGTCGTTCTTGTTGCTTCGATTAAATCACTGGAATCCTGTGGTACTTAACCCTAAATCATTCACATACTACTGTCGTCTTGAAGGTCTTGTTTTTTTTGCTGTCACTGAGGCTTGAACATTTTCATGAACTTCTTTCCGTGACCTGTTTACGGACTTCAAGAATACATAACGTATTTTGATTTTTTGAGTTTACCTTTTCTTCTTTGATTCTGGATTCCTGTGCTTCTGTTAATACTATTGTCTGTCTTGTCCTATGTTGAGTTGTAGTTATCTCTTTTACTTTTTATGTTACATTATGCTTTACACTTCTCCAAGTCGGAGGTTGCTAATTTGGAGAGGGCGTCAGCTACCACATTGTTGCTTCGTTCAACTTGTTGAAGTTGGAAGTGTTCAAAAGTTTCAATGGCCTCTTTGGCAAGACGTTGGTATTTGATCATGATGGGGTCTTTGGCCAGGTAATCCCCCTTAATTTGGCGTACTACCAGTTGAGAGTCACTATGAACGAGCACCCTTGAAACTTTTAGGTGTTGAGCAAACCTGAGACCCGCGAGAAGGGCCTCGTATTCGTACTGGTTATTGGTGGCCTTAAACTTGAAACGTAGGGCTTTGTGGATTTGAAAACCATAGGGACTTGATAAAATGAATCCTGCAATGTTCCTCTCTAAGGTAGCGGACCCATCTACGTAAAGCTCCCATGCATCAGGTATGAGCTCGACCATGTCTTGGTCTGAACTGGGTGCATTGTCAGATCTAGAGCATTGGACTTCGAGAGGCGCAACTTGGTCAGGGAATGTGCATTCCATGATGAAATCCGCAAGGGCTTGACCCTTGATGGCTGTGCGAGGAACGAAATCAAGTTGAAATTGGCTTAACTCCATAGCCCAGTTTATAACACAGCCAGAGATTTCGGGTTTGTGAAGAATCTTCTTGAGTGGCTTGTCCGTGACAACTTTGATCTCGCGCCCTTGAAAGTAATGTCTAAGTTTTCGACTAGCCATGACAAGGGCGAATGCAAATTTCTCCAAGTTAGGATACCTTGTTTCTTCGTCTTTGAGAACTTGACTTACATAGTATACGGGCTTTTGGACTCCGTCTTCCTCTCGAACAAGAGCCACGCTAATCGCGAGGGGTCCCGCAGACAAGTATAGGTAGAGAGGTTCTTCCGGAAGTGCTTTGGTTAGGACTGGGGCTGAGACCAAGTAATGCTTGATTCCTTCAAATGCTTCTTGACACTCCGGTGTCCAAGTTAGGCCCTTAGAATTTTTTGCTCCCTTTAAAACTTCAAAGAAGGGTAGATAGCGCTCCGCAAGTTTGGAGGTGAATGTTCTAAGAGCGGCAAGGTGCCCTGTAAGTTTTTGGACCTCCTTTTGAGTTCTAGGAGCTCTAATTTCTAGGACTTCCTTGATTTTATCTGGGTTGGCTTCGATTCCCCTACTGCTAACAAGGAAACCAAGGAACTTTCCCGCGTTAAGTCCAAATGTGCACTTTGACGGGTTGAGTTTCATTTTGCATGCTCGAAGGTTCTCAAAACATTCTTTAAGATCTTCAAGATGTGTTTCAGCAAGAAGTGACTTGACGATCATGTCATCTACTTAAACCTCCATGTTTCGGCCTAGTTGGCCTTTGAAGATTTTGTTCATAAGCCTTTGGTAAGTTGTTCCCGCGTTGACAAGTCCGAAATGCATGAATTTGTATGCATAGACGGATCTGTGAGTGATGAATGCAGTTTTGGGAATGTCTTCCTTAGCAATGGGGACTTGGTTGTATCCCGCATATGCATCCATGAAGCTTAGCATAAGGTGACCGGATGTAGCATCGATGAGTTGATCAATGGTGGGGAGAGGACATGAGTCTTTTGGACATGCTTTGTTGAGGTCAGTGTAGTCGACGCATATCCTCCACTTGCCGTTAGGCTTCTTGACCATGACAACATTGGCTAACCATTGTGGGTACTTGATCTCAAATATAATGTCTGCTGCTAAGAGCTTTTCAACCTCAGTGTCTATCGCCTCTTGTCTTTTCGGGGCGAATATCCTACGCTTTTGTTTGACTAGCTCACGATTGGGATCTACATCGAGGCGATGCACGACAACGGATTCGTCCAATCCGGGCATATCAGATGCACTCCATGCAAAGATGTTAGCACATTCTCTTAACAGGTGAATGAGGCTTGCTCGCAAAGTCTCATTGAGTCCAGTGCCTATGCTGACTACTTTCTCAGTGTCTCCTTGGACAAGTTCATTTTGATCGGTCTCTTCCACAGGCGAGGGCCTTGCATTTGGATGACCAGCAGGCTCTGGTGGATCCCTCATGCAGGGGTCTGTTTCTACTGCAAGTATTTGCCCAAACTTTCATTTTTTCCTTTGTTCGGCTATGCGAGCTTGGTGTGCGACTTGTCTTGCTGCTTTCTTAGTGGCACGCAAAGGCGCAGATTCTTGTTATTTCTTGAGTACAACCCTCTTTCTATTGGCTTTGTGGGTTTCTCCCATTGCAATGGCAGCCCCATAGCATCGTTCTGCAACTTCAGGTTCCGCCTTGAGTGTTCCTACCCCTTGGGGGGTTGGGAACTTCACCTTGAGGTGTGGTGTAGATGTTACTGCTCTAAGTTTTGACAATGTGGGTCTTCCAAGGATGATGTTGTATGGTGATGCAGAGTTTATAACGTAAAAATTGATCATGTGATGGACCTGTCTTGGCTTGGATCCAAAAATGACGGGAAGTCGGACAATGTCGTCGGTTTGCACAACATTGTGTCCGAACCCATATAGTGATTGTTCACTTGGTTCCAGTTTGTAAGGCTCTACGTTCATCCTTTTGAGTGCATGGAGAAAGATAATGTCCACAGAGGATCCATTGTCCACCAATACTTTGCGATTGGCTACGTCCAGAGTAATGACGATGGCTTCATTATGATTTGGATCTACACCTTCGTAATCCTCATCACTAAAAGAGATGACATTGCAAATTGATGGACTATGCACAACCTCCATGACCTCGTCGTGTCCGGAGGTGTCAGGTCTATGTGGTCGCGGTGGAGAACCTCCGACCACTACATTGATCACAAGCTTCTTAGACCCTTCTGGCTCCGCTCTTTTCACATTCTTTTGCGAGAGGTAGTTGTCTAGCTTTCCAGCCTTAGCCTGTCTCTTGAGGAAGTGTTTAAATGATACACAGTCGTTAGTCGCATGCCCAACATCTTCATGATAGTCACAAAACTTGGTTTGGTCTCTACTTGTTATGAGGGTCGTCATGGGCCTTGGTTTTTCAAAGAACGGTTTGCCTTTAATTTCTTGGAGTATGACCGCAGTACTCCGGTTGAACCTTGTCCATTCTTGATTCGGTTTTGGAGGTAACCTAGGTGCGTTCTGGGTTTGGGGCCGGACATTTCGATTGAATTGTGCGCCACGATGTGGACCATGATCATGTGTCACGTTGTTATGATGGCCGGAACCATTATTTTTATGCTTCTTATCTTTGTGATGGTTGTTGAACTCTTTAGGAGCATGCTGATCAGCTTTGGCTTCGTAGTGCTCTCTTTGTCTGGTTATAAGCCTCATGGCTCGAAGCGCATTGTCTCTGGTAATGTACTCGGATGCCATTGCGTAGACCTTGGCTAAGTCTTTAGGGTATTTGCGAATGAGATCAAGGACATAGTCTTTTTATTCATAGGAGTCCAGACCTCGTCTAAAGGCGCTAATTGCTTCGCCTTGATCTACAAAAGTGACACGATTTACTCCTTCTTTGAAACGAAGAATGTAATCGTCGAGGCTTTCACCCTTTTTCTGAACAATTCCTTCAAGAGAGACAGTGTGGATATCATGCGGGCGGTTTGCCCGAAACCTTCGGAGAAAAGCAGCTCTGAATTCCATCCATCTATCGATGCTCCGTGGAGTTAACAGGGAGAACCATTTTTGAGCATGGCCCTCGAGGGTGGAAGCGAATAACCAACACTTAGTTAGGTCATTATAGTCATGCAGCGCCATTTGTTGATCAAAAAATTGGGTATGATCGCCCGGGTTCTTGTCCCCATTGTAGAACCTGAGTTGAGGGTGCTTTGATTTCTTGTTGTGAGGTTGCCCTTCCAGCCTTAATGTGAACGGAGACTCAATTATCTCAAAGTCAGGGTCCCCATCCACTTTCTTATGGAGTTGGTCAAGTAGTTTTTGAAAGTGAGCGTTCTGCTCCGTGAGTTGCTCAGCTGTGAGCCTGTCCCTTGTGTCGTGAATTCGCTCCCGAGGGGGAGTTCTTTGTTCATTGCGTCTCTGAGGGATAGGGCCTCTTGGGGGACTTTGCTGCATGTCTCTTGGTTGCTCGGACTCGGTGCATATTTTTTGACGGCGATCGTCAAGTTGGTGTCTCAAATTGTACTCGCGGTTTCTTCTATAATGAGCCCAGGTTATGTCCATATGGTGATCCCCATTGCGCCTTTCATGATCAGGATCGCGCGAGGATCCGAGGCGACTGTGAACGTTTGACCTTGATCTTTGTGTCAAGGGTGGAGCACGAGAGTGCCTTGAGTTTCCTTCGGATCCCCCCTCATTTGGATCGACCAGAGGCTGTATGACCGGGGCTGCCGGTTGCACCATAGATTGGAGGAAGGTGATTAGTGCATCCTTTTGTTGAGGGTTCATCTGTTGGACCTGTTGTTGTGTCAAGTGTTGAGGGTTCAAGGCCACAGGTGTGTCCGGGGTTGCTGGGGCAATGTCAGGTTGAACTTGTTCCGGTTGTTGTTGGGCATGAACTGCTCGGGCAGCCGGAACCTCCTAGTTTTGGTTGATCACATCCCTTAGGTCTCTAGGAGCTATGCGACCAGCATTGAGGGTTGAGTCGGTGTCGGCATTGCGGACTCGAACGTAGTTGGGGTGACTAGGGCCACCAACCTCCTGGATGACAGGGGGTTGTTGATTAGAACTACGTGTGACAGGTGCCATGTTGGACAAGTCCATAGATGGGCTTGCAGAGTGTCTGGATGAAAATGGCAAGTTTGATGCTGGTTTGGAGAGCGTGGAAGTCCCCCCTTCTAGCGCCAAATGATAAGTCGTTCTACCATCGGGCTCTACTTCCTTAGTATTATGCTGGAACAGATGTGTGTTTGGCTTTTTGGGCTTGTAATGCTTGTTTGGCTTTGTCGACCTTGTTGGGCTTGTAATGCTTGTTTGGCTTTGTCGACCTTGTTGGGCTAGTCCGGCTTGCTGAACTATGTTTGTAACACCCCCAGATCTGGGGTCAGGAATCTGGGTTGTCACGCTCCATCAATATACCATACATGCATTACTTACAACATTCTACTAATACGACTCCAAAGACCCCAATCACTTACGCACACACACACAAGTTATAGCCTTGGAAATGAGCCACAATTATCAACATTTGTTATTACAACCCAAATGTACTATCCAGGATCTCATCTATTATTTAAAACCTCTATCTGAAGTTACAATAATAGACCTCACAATTATATACAAGGTTTAGTAATACAAACCCACTCAAAATAATTCTCATTAGTTCAAGTTGCAACTATTCTGCTCACACCGACTGTATCCATCCTGCATCAACTAACTCCAGGGTGGTCTCTCCATTCCCTTGCTCTCGTAACACGAGGTGGATTCGGCAATGTTTTCCTCTTGCTGAAAGATTTAATAAAGCAAGAATGAGCTAATAGTGCTCAGCAAGAAATCTATCCCAGTTTAAATCTTTAAACCTTTTAGGAAGATAATCCATATGGGATCAAAATTTTTAACACTACTAGGGTCTAACACCAAAATAGTATACCGTTTAAAATACCGTATGACTTATAATCATACTCATATACTCTTCGTAAATCCTTTAGGAAATCCTTGTTATCAGTATGGTAAACCAAGACTCAAGACATATCTTTTTAAAATAGATATCAAATATTGGAATCAAGGCTTAAAGCCTATTTATTGATTCAAAATACCATACAGTTCAATATCTTTATAACCACATGCTACGCATTAAACAGATAGAATACTAGCATAATATAAAAGATGAAGTTACGAGGAAAAATTAAAATAAGGTTTCCGTAACCCAAAATCCACTTATGCATATATAATCTGAGTAATGTTTCATCAGAGTCTTAACTCATAAAATAAAAGATGAAGTTGCAAGGATTTATTGTAACTTCATTTTTGAACACTTTTCAACCCCCTGCCAACATGATCGGTAAACCTGTACCAAGGATGTCATCCTTAGTCCCTTTCAATACATGTTGCAGAAACCCCCCTGCCAACATGATCGGTAAACCTGTACCAAGGATGTCATCCTTAGTCCCTTTCAATACATGTTGCAGAATTATCCAAATTGGATGATGAACCAATACTGGAGTAATCACTACGCCAGTTGTCCCAACCTCAGTAGCAGGTCGTACAACTAAAAATGTTTTCTACATGTAGATGGAAGAACACGACAGCCTGACATCGTCTACCGCCTTTTTGGATCTCCCCGGCCCATTTAGGGCAATAAAAATGATGGGTCGGCGCGACTCGACCTCTTACACTGCTCCTAGTTCGGATGAAATCCATGACTCTGAAACGTAAAGATCGTCCCCCTTTCCCCAAGTGTAATACTTGTTGATACGACTCCACTAAGTAGTTATATCTAGGTTGGAAAGGAAGATTCTCCAATATTTCCCAAGCTATTGCTTGTTAATGGATATCGACTTGTTCCATCAATTTACTCCTCGATCGTTGAGGTAGTAACACAACATTTGACTTGCAGCAATTAAATTGCTCCGAGAAAATATCTGTCCCCTGACAGTTTTAGTTGAGAGTTTAAAATGAGTAGTAGTCACTTAAATCAGGTTCCCCATATTTTTGGTGGTTGAGCGAGTATTTAAATCCTATTAAAAGATAGATTTAAATGGAAAAACAGTATTTGGGAACCTCCCCTTAATTTAAAATAATCAATAATATGGTTTAGAATATCCTTCGTAATTATTGAAGGTCGAGGATAAACTTTAAATAATATAACTCATTTTAAAACGTGTTAAAAGTATTTAATACATAATCGAATAATATTTATTAAATAAATAAACCTTAAACGAATATTCAAAAATAATATTCATTAAATAAATAATCATCGAATAACAGTTACTCGATATCTAGCTTATAAGCCAATTACCAAATCATTTCCAAGTAATAAATACTTTCCGGAACATAAATAATGATTATTAATAATATTCCTCAAGATGAATAGTACTCTGCCGCTGGAATCCCTCCGGGTTTCCACGACTATCTATATAACAAGAAAATATCGACTCCCGGTCTAGAGTCGAAACAATAAACATGCTCTTATCTATAGAGCTACAAGGTATACCGGTTCATAAGTACATTATCTCAAAGCTCGTATAATATCCAAAAGTCAAATTCTACTTAACACGATATAATCATTTATCTCAAAACTATACAACACTATACATGGCAAAAGCAGTATTATATAATTAATACTCCAAAGTATGGATTTAGAAAACTTGCATCATCAGGAAATCAAACATTTTGATAAGTGGAATATAGTATTAGAAAACTTTCCACAATACTCGCAACAAAAGAGTTGATATATAATTTGGAATACGCAAGTATTGAAAATTTGAAAATATACCTACTCTGAACAATGGAGTAAGGTTTAGTAGACTTGCCTGGAAATCCCGAAGTAGCAATAAGTCTCAGGTTGGTCCAGTAATCTAGAATCAACACAAGGTTCAAGATTAATAACTTAAACGCTTTCACCATACTAAGTATATACTATCTCAAGTACAAAGTCCATTTTCAAGTTAACTCCTTAAGAACTTCTACTCGAGCATGCTCGCTCACGCATTTTTATAAAATTGAGATTTAATCCTTTTAGCACGAAATCTTTTTGAGGGTCTTCCTAAACATACCTAGCATGTTATCACAAAGTTTCACATTTTATTATGACCTCTAAGTGGTTCGATCATAGCCTCAAAGTTGACTAAGTGGCACGGTTCGGTTTTACGAACGCCTTGCACTAAAACACATGTTTCTCCTAAACCGTAAATCGTAATGACATGATTCTTGCGCTCACGTAAACTAGAAACAAAGATCTACACACTCATGTTCATCATTGAACCAAAAGAGGCAGTTAGGTTTTCGGATTCTAGGCAGTTTTTAGCGTTACCGAAAATCGGGCATTACGTCGGCTTAAAACTTAACATTTCCGAGATTCAAATCTCATTCCAATTCACCACCAATCATCATACACATCAATTAAAACACTTAAAGTCCAATATCAACCTCAAACCGAGCCAAACCAGTTGGTATCACATTCAAAATCCATCCACAACTCATCCAACAACTAAACAAACTACATAATCCACTTACTCATGACCTTAACAATACATTCATGCTTCCATCTTTCAATTATAAACATAAAACTCAACAAAACACTATTCATCATCTTCTTAAACTCAATAAAATATCATGCTAGAGATGGTGGGTGTTAGAGATGTTACCTTAGATGCGAAGAGCTTGAAAATGGCTTCGATTCGAGTGGTAGAACGCGAGAAACAAGCAAGCAAGCATTCCATCTTCTTCTTCTTCTTCCATTCATTTTTTTATCAAGAAATGGGGAGAGAGAGCTCAGATCTGATTCAAGGGTGTTTGTGGAAGTTTTGGGTGGTTTTTGTTTTAATTACAAAGCTTGTCCAAGAAGCTTGATACATGTATACACATATATCACAAATATCTATCTTACTTCACCAAAATACAATCCAACCCCTCATCTTTGGTTAAGTTTACAAGCTTCTTCCACACACCTTCTTAATACATATATTCTTCTTTAATTCCTAAGTTATAATACGTCCAAAGTTACACCTTCAAGCGGATTTTCGATTCTCGTTTTCGTTTGCGATTTCTGACTACGCGATTAGTAACCGTTTATTATTCCTGAACTTCCGCTGAAATATAGGATCAATCGGAGACTATAAAATTTTACTATTCACCTTGGAGAACTATTCATCAATGTTACTATTCATCCTTGTTTTTGTTTCTCTTGAAACGATTCGAAAATATTTCCTAAAAAGAGCGAATAAAACTCTACGCGATTCTCGCAGTGAATAGTAACTATTCATTATTCGTCCTAACAATCAAATACTTAATTAAAATGGTTCGAGCTTGAATCTTGGAATATAAATTGAATTTATACTCTCATTTGTGTCGCCTTGTTCTGTTACCTCTTCAATCCCGTTGAACGCTCGCAAGGATTTCTTAAGTGTTCTATCGAAGTAGTTTACCGTAAACGTTCTTGTATCTTGATACCTTTACTAAATCCATATCCATGGAATTGATAATTTAAAATTGTTGCCCAGTAATAATCTATTGTAGAAGGGGGGTTGAATACAATAGTACAAGATAATCGACTTCTTAATGTATATATCACAAATATGAAAGAAAGATAACAGCTTTATTAAATCTGATATAAAACTGTTACAAACTCTCTCAAGAAATTCTGATGTTCTTGAGAGCTTCTAGCTTACAAAAACTCTCTCAAGAAATTCTATGTTCTTAAGAGCTTCTAATCGATTATGTTCACATACATAAATCGAAACCAAAACTGTGTTTATATACTACACAGCTTCTCTATCAATGATAAGTCCTAATCAATTACAAAGATTGAAACCTATCCATAATTGATAGCTACATTCTACAAACCAGGAACCGACAGAATAAACTTCCATGTTTAACTAGACTCCAAATATAACTCGAAGTAGGAATCCTGATCAGCTTCCAGTCCTGATGATCAAACCTGATCCCAGTCCTGATATGTATCATGATCCTGACTACCATGTAATCCTGATGATGTCAGCAATCCTGATCAGTTGAGTCTAGCTCCTGACGATCATTGAATTCTGATCTAACAAAAATCCTCCAATATATTTAAATAATGATTAATCCATCCGTAATAGGTGAAATTTCGGAGAAAACAGAAAATGCTCTTTTTCTGATTCTAACAGCTTTTGCATTCCTTCATTTTCATAGTAGATCACTAATACGACTTCGAAAGTTCATTATCCCGACTCGTACATAGGGTGGTCTGAAAATTTTCTAAACGACAAAAATTACTATTCATCAGGATTTTACTATTCATAAAATAAAAAAAAAATTAACTAAGTCCAAAATTTGGGGTTATTACAGTCTTCCCTCCTTAAAAGGATTCCGTCCCGGAATCTAAGAAAATAGCTGAGGTTACTCTTTCAATATAGAAATCTCCAGTTTCCAGGTTGACTCTTCAACCCTCTGGTCTCATTACAACTCTTACTCATTCCGGTCTGTGATATCTACCGGACGCTTTATATAAGCCAATTCTGGCTATGTTCACATACACCCATTTTCTATCAACATTCGATTAATCTTGCAATCGGCGGTACAACACTTACCGGTGGGTTATGTCCCCATAAGCACCTCGGGAGTGAGAATAAGTATCCAGTGGACGAAAAACATAATACAGATATGTAGATAGGTATTAATTTCTAGAGAGAGAAAGTAGAGAGAAGGTAGAGCAAAACCTATCAGAAATTCAATATAGTGAAAGTGTGATGAATGTTGTGAACCCCCTACATTGAAGTGACTAGGGGGTATATATAGGCCCATGTCATGTGCATTGCACATAATTGAGTGTCCATGTGGGGGACATGAACTACAAATTAGGGTCTTGGTCGGGTGTCAGTGTCCACCTTGTGTCAGTTGCATGTTATCCTAACGTTTGGACCATGTACTTGTGCCAGCCTTGTTGCAGATGTCAGTTGTACTTGTGTCAGCTTTGTCTGGTTCGTATTGTCTGTTGTGCAACATGTCATGTCCAATCCTTATGGGCTTGGTGGACATTGCTGGATTTGTTGACCTTGCAGACATTGTGGACCTTGCAGACATTGTGGACCTTGCAGACATTGTGGACCTTGCAGAGATTGTGGACCATGCAGGCACTGTTTTAGACTTGGGCTTGATTCTAATAGGTGAATTGGACCTTTACAGATTACATACTATCAATATGGAAAAAATTTAATGAAAATAAAGGAGGTCTTGCAAGTGATCGAACGGCTAATTTGTTGTGTAACCGTTGGTGCACAATCAACGAAAAGTGGAAAATTTTATTGGTTTCTGCAATCAAGTTTTTTCAAAAAATCAAAGTGGATTAACCAAGCAAAATAAGGTACTAGTTGTTTAATTTAGTTTATGCTTTACTTTAATTTGGAACTTATTAGATACTTTGTTTTATGCGGAGTTTAACTCAAATGTGATTGCAAATTGGTAGTTCTTGTCTGATTTTGTTATGTTTTAGGGATTGGTATTTCTATTTTGGGGTTGTCATGTGTAATTTAATTTTTTTGGTAATTAGATACTTGATAAATAAAAAAAAGTAGTCGTCTGGTGCAAAGTGCTCTTGATGTGGAGTCTGAGAATTTGATACAAGTAGCATTTGACAGTCTGATAAACTGAACAACAGTTTAGGTAGCACATTGAAACCAAATATAAGTTTTACAAGCTGGGAATTGGAGTAACAATTGATATTTCAACATCTGTATCAAAGTGTTCTTCTTCCATATGTAATTCCCTTTCATCTTCGATGATCATGTTGTGCAAAATTATGCAAGATGTCATTATATATTTCATTGTGTCCACATCCCAAAATCGTGATGGTCCACGAATCATTGCAAACCGAGATTGCAAAACTCCAAATGCTCGTTCAACATCTTTTCTTACAGATTCTTGTGCATTTACAAAATACTTTTTTTGTTACCTTGAGGTTTTGAAATAGTTTTGACAAATGTTGGCCAAGAAGGATATATACCATCAACAAGATAATATCCCATGTTATATTCATTCCCGTTGATGGTATACCTCACTTCTGGTCCAAGACCTTCTGCCAAATCTTCAAATAGATGAGATCGATCTAATACATTAATATCATTTAGCGATCTCGGTAATCCAAAAAAAGAATGCCAAATCCATAAATCTTTTGAAGCTATTCCTTCTAATATAATAGTTGGTTCATGAACATGACCGGTGTACATACCTTGCCAAGCAGTTGGACAATTTTTCCACTTCCAGTGCATACAGTCGATACTACCCAACATTCCAGGAAAGCCTCGTCGTTCGTTTCCTGTTAATAATCTAGACACATCTTCATCATTTGGTCTTCTCAAATATTCAGCTCCAAAAACTTCAACGATTGATTTAACAAATCTTTTTAGACTCTCTATTGCGGTGCTCTCACCAATTCGAACGTAATCATCAACAGCATCGGTTGTCGTTCCGTATACAAGCATCCTAAGTGCAGTTGTCACTTTCTGGAGTGATGATAATCCACGAACTCTCACAGCATCAATTCGTTGAGTAAAATAATTGTCATGAACTGTAACTGCTTCTTTAATTCGTAAAAACAATTATCTACGCATCCGAAATCTTCGACGAAACTGTGTTTCTGTGTATGTAGGAGTATCAAAAAAATAATCACGATATAGTCTATCATGACCTTCTTCTCTATCGCGATCAATAACACGATGATTCATTACGGAACCACCATGATAAGAGATATAATTCGCGCTTTGTCGCCGATGATGAAGGTAAGCAGCACTTATTCTCATTCTTGCTTCATGTTCTTCTTCTTCCGCCTGCATAATATCAAGAATCATTCGTGTGGTGTTGTCCATTACAAATGAATAGTTTAGAAGTACGAGAGAATTTAAGATTGTTTGGAGTTTGTGGTTTGTTCAGCTCTCAGTTTTGCTATTTATATATAACATCTGAAATATGACCATTAAAAATATAGTTGTTGGTAATATAGTCGTTGGAAAAATAGCTGTTAGAAATAGAGCCGTTGGAAATATAGCCGGTGAAATATAGTCGTTTGAATTTGAAAATAATGATAAAGTACACTTTTTGAATTATAGCTAACCCCATTGGAGCACAACCCCTTACAGGTTCAGCAAATTTTAGCTAACAGTTATTATATATTATTTTAGCTAACCAATTTAGCTACTACCCTTGGAGATGCTCTAAGGAGCTTTAGTAGAGAATTTTATTTTATTATTTTTTTTAATTAAACACACTTACATACCCTCCTGTTTTTTAAAATGTTCGAATTTTCAACATTCCGTAAAAAGAGCGAGGGAGATACCGCTACAACGAGAGCCGTTGGGTCAGTAGAGAAATAGTTGAAGATGCTTTGAACGAAAGTCATTTTCTTTATAAAAGCTTGTTGGGCTAGTTAACCAAACATAACGACATACTCATTATAATTAGTTTGTAGAGTAGGGTTCAGTTGTGAAATATGTTTTCTGCAAAACTCAATTATGTGTGTGTTTTTATCGAAAATTAAAAAGGATTAATAATACAAAATTGTACCTTATGAGTGATGAGAAAGTAGTGTACGTGTAACACAGAGCCATCAGCTTCAAAGGCTTCAAGTATCAAGGATCTAAGCAAACTTCGCTACTTTCTTGATATTGAAATTGAATTGGGTAATGACATTTCCAGGAATATATTAACTTGAAGAAATTTTTATATTTAGATTCTAAATATAATAAAAATATATGAATTTTTTGAAATTATTCTTTCATAGTCAAAATCAATATCAATTTGTAGAGGAGAAAAAGATCATTTTGTTGCAACTTAAATGACTCGATTTCGTTAAGAAATGATTGAGATATCCAAGTTCTAATTTCTCAAAAGCTTCATCAATGGTAAAAATGGGTTTGATGAAAAAGATGATGACAAAAAGACTATTTTACCCTTGCATTTTAATGTTATTTTAACTGAAATACACATAATGTTACGAAACTGGAATTTCAGTATAACAAGTGGTGGTTTTTGAAATAAAGTATCTCAAGTGGTCCGACACACAAACTGCAGGTACACAAAGCAAAGTGCACTTTACTCTTTTTTATTCCCAGCCATTTTTTGAATTTCCTTTCAATATGATATTGTGCGTAGCAACCATTGTGACATGATTATCATGCTTTTTAGTAAAAAAAGAATAATCATGTTTAAAATGGATAAATCCTTTAGTATGCAATTTCTCCGCTTAGCAAACCACCGACAAAAGGCTTGCTTCAAACCGTACATAAATTTGATAAATTTACAGAATTTGTTTAAGGGACTAGGAAATTCAGGAGTTGGTAACATATAAACCTCCTCAAACAAATCACCATGGAAGAGTGCACTACTAACATCAACTTGATGCAAGTCCCATTTCCTGCTAGCAACAATAACCAGTAAGCAGCGTATTGTAGTTATTTTAACAATAGGAGAAAACGTTTCCAAATAATCAAGCCCACACTTTTGAGTATTTTGCCATGAGACATCCTTATCATCAATACAAAACACTTGTCATCGATAAAAGTTATATTAAGCATAAAGGTATGTCAAAGATATTTTATAACAAGCCTATAGTAGTGTATCATTTTATCTACTTATATGATTCTTTAACGGGTGAACTCTTTATTTCAATATTTTATTAAATTTTTACATATTACATGTAGTCAAATGTTTGTAACACTCAATAAAGATAAGCCATGAAATAAGGATTTGTAAAAGATTAATTTGATCATGCTCGGGTTGAAGAAGAAGGACCTCATATAATAAAGTACATATTTCAGTGAAAAATATGATAAGTTATAGATCGAGAAGTCCTGAATTTCTGTATCGAGAAGTCCTGAATATCTATTTCGAAAAGTCTCAAAAACTTTGTCGCAAAGTCTAAATATATAATGTCGTGAGTTAAATAAGTTATATCATGAAGTCACCAAATAGTAAACTCTGATATAACAAACTTTAACGATTGTATCATGAAGTAAACATGTCAACTAGCCAAAATTACTTATCAACAAGTCATATGCCTATAAATTACTTGTGGAGTTCACGACATCATTTTCATTCTATCATGAAGTCTCGCTGAGAGTATTAAGCAGTAGTCAATTTCATATTTTCATGCCCACTGGGTACGCCCGCACAACCAGCTTTTCTCAATATATGTGTGCACATTAACATCAAACTTTCTTTTTTTGTCAAACATAAAATGAGTTGGATATCCTCAAGTTTATAACCTCTCTAAATGCTATGACTTGAGACTTTACAATCAACACCCAAAAGTATTTGGTCCGGCACTCGGACCAAAAATCTGTCTACATTCAAATTTAAAAATATCCAAAAGTTTATATATATATATATATATATATATATATATATATATATATATATATATTTAATTTGATAAAATCGTGGATTTTGAATTATTTGTTGAAAAATCTATTTAAATCGACAAGACTCTACTAGATTTTATATCAATTCTGTCAAATTCAACATAAAATTAAATTAATAACAATCTTTTAGAATTTACAGATCAATTCGCTAATCTAAATTGAATATGCCTCTCAAAATTTTGATAGCAAAGAAAATAATTAGAACTAGAAGTTAAACAAATAGTAACATAAAAACGTAACGTTTTCAAAAAAACACTAAAATATATATGAAAGAATTAAGGTAATCAAACCTCCATTAACTGACAATCTTTGAGATAATTTAACTACCGGTCACAAACAGACATCTATCTATTACTATATATTAAACCTCGACACAAGGGCAAAAATTGTCATTTTAATGACTGTGAAGTTACGATTTTATCCTTATATTTTCTAAAATTACAAAAATGCCATCATTTAATAATTATGTAAAACATAGTGGAATTTTGTCATTGTTGAGAATCAAACCACTAACATATTCCTCCCAAACCTATGCCATAACCAACTATGCTATAATTTATTTTGAGTTTACTTTCAAACTCTTATTAGTTAACCACATCTTCTTCAATTTTTTTTTTTTTATTTTTCATTTTGAGTAAATAAACATAAATTTTTATTTTTTCTAGAATATTGCACAATATAATAGTTACAATAAATATTTTTAGTGATTGAACATAATCTGCAATTCTCTTTTGCCAATTCAAATTATTGATATATGTCATTTTAATATCCGTGAATTTATAATTTTTCCCATACATGTTAAAATATTACAAAAATATTATCCCTTTTATATTTATGCAAAGAGTAATTGAAATTATGTTATATAGGAAATCGAACTACTAACCTTCTCTAATCAAGCTCACACATAAGCAATGTACTACATTTTATTGTGAGTTTTCTTTAAAATTTTATTAGATAAACCACATTTTCTCCTTTTATCCTATCTTTTTTTTTAATTTCTTTTTATTTTTAAGTAAATAAATATTGATTTATACTATTTATAAAATATTGCATAATATATCATTACAAAAAATATTTTAATGGATTGAGCATAATCTACAATTCTCTTTTGCCATTTTAAATGATTGATATACAAAATAAAATTTTAAAATAATATAAGATTATAGATAAATTTAATCAAGTTCGAAAAAGATATGAATTTATTTACATTCGTCTCTGTGTAGATATTAAATTATTGAAACAAAAAATAGATTTGATTTTAATAAATATTTATTTTTATTTATCAAATTATACATAATAAATGATTGCAACACATAATTTTTAGGTATATAAATTTTTAAATATGCGAGTCATATTAGAGATATCTGGTCGACCAACTATTTAGATTTTCAACGATTTAGAGGTATGATTGGTCTAAAAACATTAAATATAAAAAAAACAAAACAATTGAATTAATGTTAAAATTACGCCAACTTTGAAAATAGGATTTATGTTATATATGTAGAAAATAACGTAATTAATATTCAATATAACATAAAAAAAGATATGATTTTTTGAATCATAAATATTACAAAACTACAATAATTATTAATAATAACCAGTTAGACTATAACTCGAATAAAGCATGGTTATATGAATCTTTATATAATATAATAAATTGATCAATACAATACGTAATGGTTGAGTTAAAAAATATACTTAGGTCTATTTATGAGGAAATCAAAAAAATTGATCTTAGATATAACGAGGATGCACATGTCATCAAGGTCGTCTAATCATAATTTAAATTGATCAAAATATTTGTAAAAATTTAAAGCCGGGTTAAAAAGTAATTCAAAATTATAAGATTAAAAATGTTTCAATTTACCAAAATTTTAAAATAAAATTTCAATAATATGTAATAAACATTAGAACAAAACTAAGTATTTGAGTTTAAAAGTGTATGAACATGTACTGAAATATATGAAAAAATGAGTGAGACGCCGCAGGGATGACTTTTACATAATATTAATAAATTTCGTAATATGTATCACCCTTACGTATATATCGATTGTTTACCAATATACTCTAACAATGTTAAAATCACATAGCCTATGTTATATACAGACAATTTTGCTAGAATATTTATTTATTTCATACTTAAATAATCAATTTGGTAAAGTTCATATCACGTTATTGAAAATCATATTAATATTTTAGCAATAATAAGTAATCATGTGATAATAACCGTATGGATATTTATCCAAAATTTATAAAATCTAATCAAGTTATAAAATATTAGGTTGATGTAATTGGCATGCCATATTACAAAAATACTATAAAATAAGAGATAAAATCAAAATTTATCGTTTTTTGAATTTCTAATTACAAAATTATCTCAATATATAAAAGTTTTATTACATTTTGATTTTTACTAAAATTATCAATCTAAATCTATTTCCATAATGCATTTTTAAGTCATTTATATATTTTAATTAAACTGGAGTTTGTCTATGTGACCAACCAAAAATGGAATTCCTGTTCTCCGTCAAACTATTTTGCTCAAGGCGTAAGCTGAAGCTCGTGTTTATGAACTAGATTCTAGCAAACACAAAGCTCGGATACTTTGACAAACGTAAATTAGCAAAACTTCCTGCTCATAAAGTTAGGGGGAAACACATAGATATAGTCTGTTATAGCCAAAATCCGATAACGGGTTTTTAGGTTAGGTTCGGGTCAAGTAGGGTTCAATTGGAATATCTAAAATGTAATTAGGATTAGGTCTAATGTAAGAAATGGTTGGGGCTTGCCCTCATAGGAGTAAGAGTGTGTCCTTTTAGGTCGTCCACCCCTTGAGGACGCGCCCTCATGTAATGACAGCTTGATGAATGATTTGACAAAGGATAACAACTATATTGACATGACATGACATGAGGAAGATTCATGACTTGTCCACATAGGGGAGAGGGCGTGCCTCTTTGGCCATCTAACCCCTAAGGACGCGTCCTCTCGGTGTAGACTGACAACTCTATGTGAATGGAAGACTTGACAGACAATAATAGCTTCATTGGCATGAGACTGGTACAAGGAAGACTTAGAGCTTGTCCTCGTGAGGATGAGGGTGCGTCCTCTTATTTTGAAGTGGCAACTTGGTGAAGGAAGATGGTTTTCTTAGCTTAGTGTTAGCAAGATATTGAAGAATTCCTTCCTATGATGTGCCCAAGGAGGGGGATGTCCGTGGCTGAAGACCTCCAGGGGTTTGCCTGATGATTGAAGGCCTCCTCCTGTATTCAATGAGCGCGTCCTCATTGGGGATGTGGGGTGAACCTTGGTGTGTGCTTTGGGAGCTCTGTTCCTGTACTCAATGGGCGCGTCCTCATTGGGGAACTTTGGAGTAATCCTGCACTTTGCACCCAAACACTTGGGATCACTTGTCCTGATATCTGGTGGGTGCTTCTCATTCGGGGGACAAGGATGAGTCTAGCATTTAAGGTAAGTCATGGATATACCTATATCTATGAATTAAAGAAATCGTTGGTAATGGATAGGACTAGTCCTCGACGAGGGAATTTTCCTTATCCATGAAGTCCTGACGTCATAGATAAGCCTTGAGCCTTTGTGACTAGGCCTTATCGTAAGACATTCCTAAAGTGAGCTAAAACTCTAAGTATGGAAAGATATGGAAGTCCTACGTTCAAGTATGGAAAGATATGGAAGTCCTACGTTCAATTATGGAAAGATATGAAAGTCCTACGACTAAGTAAGGAAGGCGGTGGAAGACTTCGACTGGGCCTTGAAGATCAGAGACCAAGGCCATGGAGGAAACTTCCTCCCCGAGAACTATGTTGGCTTGATTCCCTATATAAGGGATACGTAGGCACATTGTAAGGGGTCAAAAGTTGAGAGCTCTGAGGTAGCCAACATAAACCCTAAGCAGTCTCAGCCACCAATTAAACACAACCACCATACTCCGACGAACTCACCACTCAAGGACCACCGTTGTAGATCTTGATTCCGGCGAAAAACCTCGAACTTTATTAATACCAAATTCCTCCGTTAACAAATTGGCGCTAGAAGGAGGGGTGCTAATTAAGATCCAAATCTTTGGAGGAAAAGATGTCACACAATCGCAACGAACGTCCTATGGATGAGATCGGTTCAGACGACAGTGAAGGGCGTGATCATGCCCACCATGATGAATACGTTCCCCGGAGTGTTCCAAACCCTTCTTATGGAACGCCTATCGTAGGGGGACAACCACCGATGCTCATAAGTAATTCAGACCTGATGGAACAACTCTATCGCATGGGTGATGCCTTGAATGGCTTCGAAGCAAGGTTGGATACAGTCGAGAGAAGTGAAGGAATGGGTCGGGTCAAGCGACAACCCCACAATCATCATCGGACAGGTAGAGGTAACACCGGACAGGGGGGTGATAGATCTCATGTTGGGAGGTTTCAGAATGTTACCCCAAGGAGGTTAGAGTATCAGGATGATGGAGTGCCCATTGTTGAACTTCCTGATGAGAAGGCAAATAGTCAGGAGCAACCGAGGGAGGAACGACGTCCATCCCCACACCCTCATAGGTCAGGACGGTCAGAGAGTGAGGTTCGAAGGGCTGATGAGATCCACCAAGACCAAGAACAACGCTTGAATAGGTTGAAGGATCGTCTTGGAATAAGACTTAACAACAACGATCTACGATTGTTATTGGTCGAGTGGCATAGAGATAGAGAAGTTCGGGGAGAACAACCTCTTGATCCACAGCGTGAGCCCCCTGTTGACAGGTCGAGGCCCCATGGACAAGAGCATACTCATCCTCGTGATGGTTCAAGACGTAACCTAGAAGTGCAATCTTGTAATCCACAGCGAGAGCCCCCTGGAAGCAGGTCAAGGCCCCATGGACATGAGCAAACACCCCTACGAGATAACTCGCGGAGTATTCAAGATGCGAAGCCCAATGACTCACAGAGAGAGCCCCCTGATCTCAGGTTGAGGCCCTCAAATTGAAGAGTCAAGAATGAGACGGGATATGGAATTGGATCATAGGAGCAGGGGTAACGATCGACGGAATAGGTATGATGCCCCTTACCGTGGAGGACCCTCTGGAGGGAGAGACCCACACATAACACCCGTCTCTTCCCAAAGTAGATCAGGAGGAAGACATGAGGGGCCAAGGACGCACCCTCATAGCCATGAGGAGAGAACGCGCCCTCATAACCATGAGGAGAGGACGCGCCCTCCAAGTCCTCATCCAAGGTTGCAAGGGAATCCAACAACCCAAGGGGAAACCCAGGAGCAAGATCAACATCGAGATGGGGCGCAAACCAATCAACCTCCACCTCAACCTCCTCCGATAGTGCATACCCAACCTCCACCTGCTGGAGGTGCTCAGGCTAATATCCAAACTATCCCAGGTGTGGGAAGCTTCAATGTAGATGACCTGAAAAAACTCCTCACACACCTTGAGGGAGGAAGAGTTACTTCAACAGCTCAGGCCCCCTCTCCTTTCTCGATGACAGTAAGGGAGGCACAACTTCCAGAGGGATACATGAATACAACTAATGACTTACGCTTTCATGGGAATGCCGACCCAGTTGAGTTCTTGGGGAGGTTTAATATAGAGATGGATGTGTATCAGGTTCCTGACTTGGCTAGGTGTCGTCTTCTTGCAGCGACCTTCAGAGAGAGTGCACAGTAGTGGTTTCAAAAACTTGGGCCAGGTGTAATCACTTCGTAGGAGGTATTGAAAACTCTTTTTTTGACAAAGTTTCAAGCTATTGTGACGTATGCTCCACCAGTGACCACCTTGGCTAATATCAAGCAAAAGGAAGGAGAAAGTTTGCAATCATACTTCAAGAGGTTCAATGTTGTGTCTACCATGGTTAGGGGAGCAACAAATGAGTCACTCAAAAGTTTCTTGATTGCGGGACTTCAAGTCTGGACTGATTTCTGGAAACACCTCCAAGGGAAGGACCCTGCAACTTTGGCAGACCTTTTTTCTCAGGCGGAATACTTCAAGATCGTGGAACAATCTCTGGCTGATAACAAAAAGTTTGACCCCCAAGGGAAAGGGAAAGGTTCTAAAAGGAAAGATAGGTCTCTGAGTCCCGACTACAGGAGGAGAGGATATAGCCCGAACAGGGTGAATGTCCCTAATGCTAGAAGAGGTTGGACTCCACCGGACTATGATAGGTTGAATAGATATCAAACAGGGAGTTATACGCTGGCAGCCTCTGTCGAACATATCTTTGAAGTAAACAAGGATAAGGGTTTATTCAAAAAGCCTACACCTTTTTCCTCGTGGCAGAGCAGAGATAAGAAGAAGTATTGCACGTACCACGAGTCTGCTGGACATAATACTCACGAGTGTCGACAGTTAAAAGAAGAAATTGAGGAATTGATCAATGCAGGATATCTAACTGACTGGATTGTTAGAGAGGTGAAGAAGCATAAAGATGAACTCGATAGGAGAATGGAAAGAGAGTGCGCTCCAGATAGAGACGATAATGATGGGTCTAGGGGTGTTCATTTTACCCGGGCTAGAAGCATTCATACCATCTTTGGAGGGCACCATCTTGGTGGAGACAGTAACAACGCACTAGAGAGGTATGCTAGGGAAGCACGTCATAAGCCCTTAACTAGTGTGAACAGCTTGGAACTCAAGCCTCCCAAGTTGTTCAAGGGGGAATCAGTGGATATCACCTTCACAGAGGAAGAGGCAAGATGGGTACATCACTCCCATAACGATGCCTTGGTGGTTGCCATACAAATAGGTCCTATGAATGTGCATCGAGTCTTTGTGGACAATGGAAGTTCAATGAATATCCTTTACTACAACACTTACAGGAAGTTAGGTTTGCTTGATAAGGATATTGTCAGAGAGGATGCCTGGATTTATGGTTTCACAGGAGAAGTTGTCAGAGTTATTGCCGCGATTAAGCTTCCGGTCACGCTTGGTGAAGGACCCTTATACGTGACTCAAATGGTGGAATTTATGGTGTTGGATCAGGAATCTGTCCACAATGCCTTAATAGGGAGACCTTTGCTGAAAGAGATGAATGTGGTTACTTCCATTTATCATTTGACAATGAAATTCCCTACTCCTAACGGGATTGGTTCAGTTCGGGGGTCATAGTATGACTCAAGGGAATGCTACCACAGAACTGTCAAGGGTTTTCGTCATAATGGACTAGGAGGGCGCGCCCTTCCCCAGGGGGATGCTCAGGGAATTCTTAAAGGTGCTAAGGGAGAGATCCATGCTCATTACACAGTCCAGGAACCAGAAGAGGACGTCCCTCTATTGAGGGCGCGCCTTCAGGTCTTATTGTTGGAGGCGCGCCCTCAAATTGATGAACTCCTGGAAGAAATTATGAAGGATGTACCCACTGAAGATGGGGAAGAATCGATGTCTGTAAGTATCCAAGGAAAGCGTCAGGAGGTTTTTGAAGGCAGTCACATCCTAGAAGGCGCGCCCTCAAGGGAAAAAGAGCTACTGGAAGGCGCGCCCTCAAGGGAGGAAGAACTTGTTGGAGAGACATCCTCGAGAGAGGAACTTGGCGTCTTCTCTAGGGAGGAAGACTATACTAACAAAGGCGCGCCCTCGAGAGAGGAAGAATTGGTGGAGGACGCGCCCTCAAGGAATGAGGTGCCTGTTGAAGATCCTCGCCTGTTTGACCTTGATCTTGATCCGAGAATTCCTATCCCAAATGAGAAAACAGGTCCTGCTGAAGACACGACCTCGATCCTGGTAGACACGGCAGATCCCAGTAAGGTTCTTAAGATTGGGTCACAGCTAAACTATGAATTGAGGGAGAGCCTAACTAACTTCCTTATGGCCAATTTGGATGTGTTTGCTTGGAGTCATGCTGATATGATAGGAATTGATCCTGACGTCATATGTCATCATCTAAACATATATCCCAATAAGAAAGGAATGCGTCAGAAGCGGCACGCTGTCAGTGGAGAGAGAGCAGTGGCTTTGAAGGAATAGGTCGACAGGCTCTTGGATGTTGGTTTGATCAAATAGTCTTTCTATCCTGAATGGTTGGCAAATCCGGTATTGGTGAAAAAGCCTAATGGGAAATGGAGAACTTGTGTGGACTTCACGGATCTGAACAAATCTTGCCCAAAAGATAGTTGCCCGCTTCCTCGAATTGATCAGTTGGTAGATGCTACGGCTGGGCATGCTCTCTTAAGTTTTATGGATGCTTACTCAGGGTATAATCAAATTCCTATGTACGGACCAGATCAGTAACATACCTCATTTATCACTGACAGAGGTTTGTACTGCTATATTGGTATGCCCTTTGGTCTCATCAATGCAGGGGCAACTTATCAAAGGTTGGTGAATATGATGTTCAAAGAGCAGATTGGCAAGACCATGGAGGTGTATGTGGATGATATGCTTGTCAAGTCAAAGGAAGCAATAGACCATGTGAAGCACTTGGAGGAAACGTTTGTGATTCTGCGCAAGTATAGGATGAACCTAAATCCACAAAAATGTGTCTTTGGCGTTGAGTCGGGGAAATTTTTAGGCTTTATTATGAATCATAGAGGGATTCAGGCTAATCCGGAAAAGATTAAGGCACTCTTTGAAATTAAGTCTCCTACCAATGTGAAGCAGGTTCAAAGCCTTTGTGGACGGATCGCAGCTCTAAATCGTTTTGTCTCGAAGTCTTCTGATCGTTGCAAAGAATTTTTCAAAGCCATTAGGGGGTTGATAAGGATTTTATGTGGACTCCTGCTTGTGAAGATGCTTTTCAAAAAATCAAGGAACAGTTAGGTAAGCCCCCACTATTGGCCAAGCCTGTGGATGGTGAAGTGTTGATTCTGTACCTGTCCATCTTTGTTTACTCCATTAGTGCTGTGTTAGTACAAGAAGAGGACGGTTTGCAATCTCCGATTTACTATGTGAGTAAAAGGTTGTTGGATGCAGAGACCCGATATACTAGCATGGAGAAGTTGGTATATGCCTTGGTGTTGGCTGCACGAAAGCTATGTCCTTACTTTCAGGCTCATAAAATTGAAGTTCAGACTTCTTATCCCATGAGACACATTTTACACAAACCAGAAGCTTCAGGAAGGATGTTGAAGTGGGCAATTGAGTTGGGGCAGTATGATTTGGAATACGTTTCTCGAACGGCAATCAAGGGACAAGCCTTAGCTAACTTTATTCTGGAGTTTGAAGATGAGAGTATGAGACGAGAAATCATTTTGGTGAACCCTAACCCTATTGAGCAAGAGGCAAGTCCTTTAAAGGAAGAATATCATTTTCCTTGGTGGACCATGTATGTGGATGGAGCAGTCAACAATGATGGGGCATGTGCTGGAATTGTCTTGACCTCTCCCGAAGGTCACCTTCTTATGAGTGCTATCAACTTCAAATTTGCAGTAACTAATAATGAAGCTGAGTATGAGGCATTGACTAACCGTTTGAAGTTAGCTTTAGAAATGAATGTGAAGAATTTGGTAGTGTTCAGTGATTCGAAGTTGGTCGTTCCAGACTAGAGAACCAAAGACAGAGGCATATATGATGAGTGTTCGTCGTTTGATTCAACGATTCAACGTAGTCAGACTTGAAGGAGTTCCTCGTGAAGATAATTCTAAGGCGGATGCTTTGGCCAGGTTGGGTTCTCAAAGAGATACGGTGTTGATGGGAGACATTCCATTGGAAATTCAAGAGATTCCAAGTATCCCCGAGGTGGAGCTAATGGTTGTGGATCAAGTACCAATGAAGACTTGGATGACTCCCATCCAAGAGTATATACAAAAGGGAATTCTACCTGATGATAAAGGAGAAGCCAGACGTTTGAAGTATCAAGCGACAAGGTATGTGGAGTATGATGCGGTGTTATACCGAAGAGGTTTTAATCAACCCTTGCTAAGGTGCGTTGATGGAGATGAGTGCAACTACGTCTTGAGGGAGGTGCATGAAGGAATATGTGGCAATCACTCGGGGGGTAGTTCTCTTGCCCTGAAGGTGTTACGACATGGATATTACTGGCCAACTTTGAAGGACGACGCTATGAAGTTTACAAGAGCATGTGATCAGTGCCAACGCTTTACAAACTACTCATCTATTCCTACTACGACATTGACCTCAATGATGAGTCCTTGGCCTTTTGCTATGTGGGGAATTGATCTTATTGGAGAGCTTCCTACGGCCAAAGGAGGTGTCAAGTATGTTGTTGTGGCTGTGGATTATTTTACCAAGTGGGCAGAGGCTATGCCCTTGGCAAAGATAACAACAAAGAAAATCAAGGATTTTGTTTTTAACTCCATTGTGTGTAGGTTTGGGATTCCTTACAAGCTCATATCGGACAATAGGAAGCAATTTGATAGCAAGGAGCTAAAAAAATTGTGTGAAGACTTGAAGATTAAGAAAGACTTTGCAGCAGTCTATCACCCTCAAAGCAATGGGCAGACTGAATCTATCAACAAGATAATCAAGCACACCTTGAAGACCAAGTTGGAAGAAAGTAAAGGCAACTGGCCTGAAGAGCTTCATATGGTGTTGTGTGTTAGATATAATTGCTGACGTTTGTTCATCAGTGTTTAAGTTCCAGGTACATATCAGAGTTTACATAGTAGCCAGTCAGAGTTTGATAAAGTCTGACTGGGTGAAGAGTTTACATGGAAGCCGGTCAGAGTTTGTTAAAGTCTGACAGGGTGATAGTTGACTTAGCTGTCGGTGCAAAGATAAAGATTCTAGAAGCAATATATTCTGAAGATGGAAAGAAGCAGAATATATTGATACAGCTAAGGAAACGGAATAGAAGACTGAAGCAATCCTTAATTGATAATAATTGTATAGCTAATTTATAGGAGTATCAATTAGATAAGGATTGTGTAACTGTGTACTATATAAACACAGATAGGTTATCCCTAGAAGGGAAGCGAACATTGAATATATTATTCTTGTAACCTAGTAGCTCTTTGTGATTCATTAACATCACTAAGAGAGAATTATTTAATATAATTCAGTTTGTTGATTTACAAACCTGTGTTCTTGATTGTTATTCTCATACATACTTGATTATATATTGTGTATTCGACCTAACAATTGGTATCAGAGCCAAGGCTGTTTAATATATACCATTTTACGATTCAAACACAGTAATAATCATGTCTGAAGAAAATCAAACTGCTCCTAAGGCTGAACAGGTTAAGCCCAATTCTGTGAGTCGATATGAAACAATCAGGGTTCCAATTCTCAGGCCAGTAGATTATCCGATTTGGAAGGTGAAGATGACCATGTTTCTGGAGGCTACAGATCCAGAATACCTTGACAGAATCTATGATGGTCCTCATATGCCGACTAAATTGTCCCCTGTTGTTGATGGTCAAGAACAAAAGACTGTTCCAAAGGAAAAGAAAGATATGACTCCTGAGGACATCTCATCAATTGCAAAAGATGCAAAGGTTAGACATCTTCTCCACAGTGCTTTAGATAATGTTATGTCTAACAGAGTAATTGGCTGCAAGACTGCCAAAGAGATATGGGATGCTTTAGAAGTCAGATGCCAGGGAACAGGTGCTATTAAGAAGAACAGAAAGACAATACTCACACAGGAGTATGAGCACTTTGATTCAAGACCTAATGAAACCTTGACTGAGACTTATGACAGATTTTGCAAACTATTGAATGATCTGTCTCTGGTTGATAAAGAATATGAGCTTGAAGAGTCTAATCTCAAGTTTCTGTTATCTCTACCTGAAAAGTGGGATTTAAAGACAACCACAATAAGAGATAATTATGAGCTTGCTGATACAGATCTTGATGAAATCTATGGGTTGTTGAAAACTCATGAACTGGAGATAGAACAAAGGAATAGAAGATTGAGCAAAAAGACAAAATCTGTTGCTCTCAAAGTTGAGGAGAAGCCCATTAAGAAGGAATCATCAAGGAAGAAAGCCAAGGGAAAGGCTTTAGTTATTAAATCTGAAAGTGAGTCATCAAACTCTGATGATGACTCAAACTCTGATGAAGCTTCTGACTCTGAGGATGATGAAGAACAGATGATGCAAATGGCTGCACTGATGGTGAAAACCTTCAAGAAGATGGGATTCAAGAACTTTAAGAAAGGAAAGAGATTCTCAAGGAAAGATTCAAACTCTGAAAGGAAAAGTTTCAGAAAGTATGATGGAAGGGAGACCAAGTCTGGCAAGAAGGATAAATCTGAAATCCAGTGCTACAGGTGTAAGGAGATGGGTCACTATGCCCCAGAGTGCAAGAATGGCAAATCTGAGAAAGCACTCATCTCTAAAGGCAAAGACTGGGCAGATACTTCAGACTCTGATGATGGAGAAAATTATGCTCTAATGGCAACTGTCAGAGATGAGACTGAATCATCTGAAAATAAGGTACCCCTAACTACTTATGCTTATGATACTGATAATATATCTGAATTGAGAGTATATCTGAAAAGCGTACATGTTAGTTATAGGGATCAGACTTTAGAAAATGAGAGAATTAAATCTGAGAATCTTAGCCTTAAAGATAGAAACAAGTTTCTTGAAGGAGAACTTGAAATTATGAAGCAGATTCAAAAAGAAAGAGATGATGCTGTTTATGTAGAACAGGAGTTGCTGAAAAGATATAAGCAATTAGAATCTGATCTAGAAAAAGAAAGAAAAATAATCAAAACTTGGACAGATTCTGGAAGAGACACTCATCAAGTGTTTCAGACAGATTCTGTAGGTTTAGGCTATTGTGAAAATGATGAACTTAGGTTTAAAGACAAAGTTAAGGTAAAACCACAACTTAAACCTGTGAAATTTGTTCCAGAAGCCAATAAGTTAAAATCTGTTGTAATAGGAGAAGCTGATATGGAATCAGATGAAGCCTGTGAAAGACAGGAAAATATTATAACAGAAAAACTTATGGAAAAAGAAGCTGTTAGAAAGCCAGTAAAAACTTGTGAAAAACAGGTTAATGTTGGCTTGATGAGAGGAAAACAGTTCAATCATAAGCTGAAAGAGGTAAAATCTGCCATGAAACCAAAAGGATCCAAGAAGAATAGGAATGGAAAGATAGGCATAAATAAAAGTAATAATCATTTGCCTACTGGTGCTGCTCCAAGGAAAACATGTTATAATTGTGGTAGTTCTAATCATCTTGCTAATTACTGCACAAAGAATAAAAATATCAATTCTTTACCTTCTACATCAGGAGTAAAGAATGATTATGTTAGGGTTAGACCACAGACTTTATGCACACACTGTGGGAGCACTTGGCATTCCATTTATACTTGCAAGAGTTATCATGCTATTTATCACAACTATTATGAGCTAAAACCAAATCTGAAGTGGGTTAGAGCAAACTCTGCAAGTGTAAAGTCTGACAATGTTAGTTTAAACTCTGTTGATAGTAATTCCGCTGCAAAAACTAACACTGTTAAGAAAGACAAAGGATCCAAGCAAGTCTGGGTCCTTAAAACTAACACTTAGTGTTTGTTTGTGATTGCAGGGTATATCAGAGAGCACACTTATCTTGGACAGTGGATGCTCAGGACATATGACTGGAAAGAAAGCCCTGCTATCAGACTTTAAGGAGAAGGCTGGCCCAAAGGTTTCCTATGGAGATGGCAACATAGGACACACTCTGGGATATGGCAATATTAATCTTGGAAGTGTCATCATTACAAATGTAGCTCTAGTCTCAGGACTCAAGCATAATCTGCTATCTGTGAGTCAAATCTGTGATAGAGGAAACCATGTAGATTTTCATACTGAATACTGTGAAGTTATCAGTAAATCTACTGGAAAAGTTGTTCTAGTTGGACACAGGCGCAACAACATTTATGAAGCAAGTTTGGTAACAAACTCTGATGGAAGAACAGTGTGTCTGACTGCAAGAATGTCAAATGAAGAGAGTTGGAATTGGCATAAGAAGCTCTCTCATCTCAATTTGAACAACATAAATGAGCTAATAAGAAAGGATCTTGTAAGGGGACTCCCAAAATCAATACTCAGTCTAGATGGCCTATGTGATTCTTGTCAAAAGGCCAAGCAAAGGAAGTCATCCTTCAAGAGCAAATCTGAATCTTCAGTAGTGGAACCTTATCATCTTCTTCATGTTGATCTCTTTGGACCAGTGAATGTGATGTCCATGGGCAGAAAGAAATATGCTCTAGTAATTGTTGATGAATATACTAGATATACATGGGTGTATTTCTTATCAAAGAAGGATGAAACTGCTCAAACTCTGATGTATCATGTAAATCTACTGGACAAAGGATCACAGCACAAAGTCAAAATTATAAGGAGTGATAATGGAACTGAATTCAGAAACTCAATCATGGAAGCTTTCTGCAAGGAAAGAGGAGTGAAACAAGAATTTTCTGCACCTGGAACTCCACAGCAAAATGGTGTAGTTGAAAGAAAGAACAGAACTTTAATTGAAGCAGCCAGAACTATGCTTGAAGAAGCAAAATTACCAACTTATTTCTGGGCAGAAGCTGTTCAAACTGCTTGTTTTACTCAAAATGCAACATTGATCAACAAGCATGGGAAAACACCATATGAGATGGTGAAAAATAAGAAGCCAAATTTGAAATATTTTCATATATTTGGATGCAAATGCTTTGTGTTGAAGACTCGTCCTGAACAGTTGACTAAGTTCGAGTTAAAAGCTGATGAAGGAATCTTTGTTGGCTATCCACTGTCAACAAAAGCGTTCAGAGTTTACAATCTGAGAACTAAAGTGATCATGGAATCCATACATGTGTCATTTGATGACAAGAAAATAACTGGACTTGATGACTTAGATGAATATGATCAACTGCGTTTTGAAAATGAAAGTTTATTCTCTGATGATGTAAACTCTGATGAAGCAGTACCGACAAACTCTGATGAAGCGGTTCTGACAAACTCTGACGAAGCATACTCTGAACCTCTACTGGTAAATACTGGAGAAACTGAATATTCTCAAATTGAACAAAATGGAGAACCAGTTGAGGGGGAGCGTGAAGAAGCTCAACAAGACACAGCAAGTGAGTCAGTTGAGGAAACTGATTCAAACTCTGACAGTTCAAACTCTGAGCCATCCAATTCAGAGGGAGCCTCAGATACTGCAGAAAGTCAACATATGAATCAGGAGAGCATGGATCAAGGGGAGGATCCAATAATGATGCAAGAAACCACTTACCAACAGCAAGAAAGTGGACACAGGCACACACACCTGATCTCATAATTGGAGATCCTGATGCTAGTGTGAGAACTAGAAGTGCAACAAATAATGAGTGTCTGTATCATGCTTTCTTGTCTCAAACAGAACCAAAGAAAGTGGAGGAAGCTCTTCAAGATGCTAATTGGATTACAACAATGCAAGAAGAGTTAAATGAATTTGAAAGAAATGAAGTCTGGACACTTGTACCTAGACCAAAGAATAGATCAATAGTAGGTACAAAGTGGGTTTTCAGAAACAAGACTGACAGTGAAGGTGTGATTACAAGAAACAAGGCTAGACTTGTGGCTAAAGGTTATTCACAACAGGAAGGGATTGACTATGATGAAACCTTTGCTCCAGTTGCAAGATTGGAAGCTATAAGGATTTTTCTGGCCTATGCTGCACACAAGAAGTTTAAAGTCTTTCAGATGGATGTAAAGAGTGCTTTTCTCAATGGGAAGCTTGAAGAAGAAGTGTTTGTTGAACAACCACCAGGATTTGTAGATCCCAAGCATCCAGATTATGTCTACAGGCTTAACAAGGCATTATATGGACTAAAGCAAGCACCAAGAGCATGGTATGAAACTCTTGCTCAATTTCTTTTAGAAAGTGGGTTCACAAGAGGTACAATTGATAAAACCTTGTTTTATTTCAATTCTGGTGATGATTTGCTTTTAGTTCAAATTTATGTAGATGATATTATCTTTGGATCTACTAATGACAAACTTTGTAAGAAGTTTGCAAAGCTTATGCAATCCAGGTATCAAATGAGCATGATGGGAGAGCTTAGTTATTTTCTAGGCTTACAGGTCAAGTAAACAGATGATGGTATTTTTATCAATCAAGCAAAATATACTAGAAATCTTCTTAAGAAATTTGGTATGCTTTATAGTTCATCTGCTACAACTCCCATTGCTACAACAACAAAGCTAGACAAAGACACAGGAGCCTCAGTAGATATGACAAACTACAGAGGAATGATAGGGTCTTTACTGTATCTTACTGCAAGTAGACCTGATATCATGTATGCAACATGTCTTTGTGCAAGATTTCAAGCAGATCTCAGAGAGCCTCATCTAACAGCTGTAAAAAGAATCTTCAAATATCTCAAAGGAACCATAACCTTGGGTTTGTGGTATCCTAGAGAATCAGAGTTTAAGCTAATTGGTTACTCTGATGCAGATTTTGCAGGCTGTAAGATAGACAGAAAAAGTACAAGTGGAAGCTGTCAATTCTTAGGTGACAGATTGGTTTCTTGGTATAGCAAGAAACAAAAGTCTATTTCCACATCCACTGCAGAAGCAGAGTATATAGCACAGATTCTATGGATGAAGAATCAGTTGCTGGATTATGGTTTGAAGGACTCTAAAATACCTATTTTCTGTGATAACCAAAGTGCTATTGCTATGACAGGAAATCCAGTACAGCACTCCATGACTAAGCACATCAGCATAAGGTATCATTTTATCAGAGAACATGTGGAAGAAGGAAACATTGAGCTCCATTTTGTGTCTACAGACCAACAACTTGCAGATATCTTCACCAAACCTTTGAGTGAAGCTACTTTTACAAGATTGGTAAATGAACTTGGAATGATCTCTGGTTTCGACTAGAGATACGGGTTAGACTCAAAAACTATACATGTTTGATTTTTATGCTCATGATTCCTTGCATGTATTAACTGTTATGAGTACCAGTGTCATAAACTCTGAAAGTAAACTCTGATGCTAAACTCTGTTAGTCATAAAGTGTTGGTCATACTCTGATAGTAAGAGTCTAATGCTATACTCTGATTGTAATTTTGTCTGAAACATAAGGACCAATGAAGAAATTTGTATGAAGCATAATTCTCAGTAAGCAATTATGAATCCTTAAGAGTTGTATAGATTCTGATCTCAAAAATGTGCAGTAAGTTAACACAGCATGATACTGTCTCTATATTTATAGCATCTCTTAGTTTATTGATCCTATACCCTGAGTCTGTATTAGCTGTTTGCATTTTCTCTCTTAAATTAATTGTATTAACTGATGAAAAGTCTAAACTCTGATTATTAATTGCAAATAATTCACCCTCAAATCAAAAGATGCCAAACAGAGCACAAATTCCTTTGAGATCATGTTGTGCCTAGGAAGATCCAGGAACTTATTGTATGAAATAAGGGCTAAAATCTTTGATTTTTGGTGACTAGTGCCAACCACTGATTACTGGAAAAATAAATTAAAAAAAAAACAAAAAAAAAACAAATATATATATATATATAAAGGGGGTGAAAAATAAAAGATATATCCAAATGAAAGGATATCAGTATACAGAGTTTAGACATAAGAATCAGATTTTATTTTATACATGAGAGTTTAGGCAACCAGTTTTTACTACTTTAGTTTATGGATTTTATGCACTTTGAGATGGTCTAAATATTAATATTCGGTAAACTCTGCTATTGCACACACAATTATTCACACCTGTACAGTTTGAGAAAAGAGTTTATTGACAAAGAAGGACAAATGGTAAACACTGATGTCTTGTGTGAAATACGTCGAGGTAACATTGTTTTAATCTCTGATGGTTAAAATGATTTCTTTGTTTCAGACATTTTATAATTTTGAGATTAGACATTTGTTTAGAAATTCAAAAGAGTATGAGTACAAACGGTTCATTTTTGTATTAAACAGAGGAGAGAGAAGTTGAGTGTTTTGAACAGTGTGAAAAGCGGTAATTATGGCTAGTTTTACTGCGCGTGTGTATTGGAAGTTGTTACATACAGCTGTCAGCGTATGCATGTTTGACATCTGTCCCACTCACACACTTTTCAAAGACGCCTGTTGTGTGTAGTAATGATTAAAACGTTTGAGTTTTAATCTTCACAGTTATTATTTAAATATACTACACATAAACGGTTCACTCTTTTACACACCTCAACTTTTCATAAGCTTTTACTTACACACATTGTCTCAAACACTTTCACTACATACAATTCTTCTAAACTGTTCTAATGGCTACAACAATGTTTATTGCTTCTGGGTTAGAATTTGTTCCTAACAATTACTCAGCTCCTTTAGCAAATGAGAACGCACCGGAGGCGTTTCATTTGATTCAGAGTTTCTTGACAAACTCTGATATCGGCACTGCTCTCACCGCACCCTCGAAGCTGTCTGCGACTCAAATTCGGACGTTTTGGCAGACAGGTACTTATGATAATGGAGGAGAGTCTGGATCTCCATCTATCATTTTTGAGTTTCAAGGAGAAGAATTTGTTGTTACTCCTACTACTGTTCGTGATGCTTTGGGTCTTGAAGATTTCAATGCATTCACAATCTCTGTTGGAGACTCTGAGCTAGTCAGAATGATGAGGGAGATAGGCTACTCTGGACCTTTGACAAAGATAGGTCAACTCAAAAGGCTAAAATTCTTGAAGACATAAAGCTTGAAGCTGTGAAATTCTCAGAAACCAGAACTGTATTGGGAAAAGAAGCTTTTGATAAATCTGGACTGGGATCACACAGAGAGAGAAGAATAAATAACAAATCTCAAGATAACATTTCACTGGCAGAATCTGGTATTGGGGTTACACAAGAAAATCTTGATAAGTTAGAATCTGTTCAGTTGATTTTTCACAGAATATTGAAGAAACAGTTTTTGTTATACTTCATGACTGATGGAAGAGTTTATAAAGTTGGAGAATCTGATGTTAATCTCAAATCATGGAAAGAACTGGAGTATGTACTTTATCTTTTAAAAGTCAAAAATAGATTTACTCATGATGTTGCTCAAGTATTGAGAGAAAAGATGCTGAGATCTAAAGCTATGCTTAGAGGAGGAGTATCAAGTATCTACATTCCAAAGTATAGAGATCATACTGGACAGTTGGTGGAAATGAAGAAAAATAGTGCTAGATTCAGGACTGCACTAAATAAGAAAGTTCTAGAGTTCAATCTAGAGTCTGATAAGGCTTTTTATATCAGACTTGGCAATGAAATGAACAAGAACAGCATCTATTCTTTAAGGGCTGCCATTTATCAAATTGGTGAAGATGAACCAGAATTGAAGGAGCTGAAGAAGGATATGATTGCTGAACTAGATCGAGCTGAGAGAAAGCTACTGATTGATTATCTCAGGACAGTACCTGATATTGAAGAAGTCAAGTAAAGTTTGACTGTAAGTTTTTATGTTTTCTATTCTAAGTTAAATTTAAACTCTGTTTTAAAATTAAACTCTGACATATTTTAAACACTGCATTTGTTATATGTTTTGACATCATCAATTATCTTTTTAACTTGTACATTTTGGTATGAACAAGTTGGGGGAGATTGTTAGATATAATTGCTGACGTTTGTTCATCAGTGTTTAAGTTCCAGGTACATATCAGAGTTTACATAGTAGCCAGTCAGAGTTTGATAAAGTCTGACTGGGTGAAGAGTTTACATGGAAGCCGGTCAGAGTTTGTTAAAGTCTGACAGGGTGATAGTTGACTTAGCTGTCGGTGCAAAGATAAAGATTCTAGAAGCAATATATTCTGAAGATGGAAAGAAGCAGAATATATTGATACAGCTAAGGAAACGGAATAGAAGACTGAAGCAATCCTTAATTGATAATAATTGTATAGCTAATTTATAGGAGTATCAATTAGATAAGGATTGTGTAACTGTGTACTATATAAACACAGATAGGTTATCCCTAGAAGGGAAGCGAACATTGAATATATTATTCTTGTAACCTAGTAGCTCTTTGTGATTCATTAACATCACTAAGAGAGAATTATTTAATATAATTCAGTTTGTTGATTTACAAACCTGTGTTCTTGATTGTTATTCTCATACATACTTGATTATATATTGTGTATTCGACCTAACATTGTGGTCCTACAATACCACACCAAGGTCCACTACTGGGGAATCTCCGTTTATGTTATCTTATGGCTTTGAAGCAATGGTTCCTGTGGAGGTCGGCTCTGGGTCATTTAGGAGGGATCATTATGACAAGGGGTCTAATGAGGTCAACCAACGACTTCATCTCGATTTTCTGGAAGAGACACGTGCAATATCATATTTACGATTAGCTGCATATCAGAAAAGAGTGGCCAGATTTTATGATCGAAGGGTAAGGGTACGCCGCCTCAAGGTTGGTGATCTCGTGTTACGAAGGGTGATGCCTCATACCAGAATTGCCAGTCATAGGGTCTTTGGAGCCAACTGGGAAGGACCTTACAGGATCAAGTCTGTGCTTTGGGAAGGAACCTTTCACTTGGAAGATTTGGGTGGCAATCCTATACCGAGAGCATGGAATGTGGAACATTTGAAGAAATACTACCAATAGGGAGTGGTTTTGTACCCCCTATGCTATCTATCTAAATAAACTAGAAGAAATAAAGTTCCTCCTAGTCTAGGGGGGTAGTGCATGTATACCCTTCCTCGAGTAGTTGAGTTGAAATATTATTTTTATTTTTTGCTTCCCCAAAGAGCATTAGCCTTGGGACCAGTGTAGGTTTCACACCGGAGCGCATTATTTATGAAGATTATTCCAAAGTTTTATCAAGAATTATGATTGTTTATAGATTACCAAGTTTCTTATAAATTCTGCTTCATGAGGACGCGCCTTGAAGAAAAACCATGACAAGGCGCGCCTAAAATTATAACCTTGATTTAATTAATGGAAGGTAAATATATGCTAGTGGGACGCATCCTAAACACTTTCATTAAGGAGGACGCGTCTTTATCATATTTACAAAGTCGACATGCGATGCAATCAAGTACAAGTTACAATGATAAACTGGATGCATTGTTTGAAAATAAGCAAATATGGAATACTCATGAAGATTATTTCAATCGTTCTAGACCTCGTCATCAAAGTTATAGTTTAATCAATTTCTGTATAGAGAGGATGCACCCTCATATGAATTAAAACAAGGTGCGCCTTAAGCAACAAGAATAATTAACATGGTAGATGGTAAGCACTAAATGGAAAGTTAAGTCAAATTTTTAAGGGAATAAACCCTTGTTAAAGTTACCAAAAGAGTTCATAAGTTAACTTACAAATTGCAAGGCATCAAAGGAGGACATGCACCTCAATATGTTTCAAATTTGAGAAATTTCAGGACGCGTCCTGAGTTTGATCATTTACCTTACCAACATCTTGGAGATCTTCAGGAACCCCTGTGGATTCAGGAACTTGCTCATTGAGATGGGAAGCAGCAATAGTATTCTCAGGCGCTCCATCAGAGGACGCACCCTCTTCATTTTCACTTGCAGGGGATGTCTCCTCAAGTCCAATGAATACTCTTTTCGCCTTGATAGAAGCCGCCTCATCAATCTTGAACTTGGTGATCCATGCCATAGTTTCTTCGCCAAATTTGGTGAAATCGTAATTAGGATCCTGTGCTAAGAATCCAGAGGCATAGTTCCTAAAGCCATCCCTGAAAGAAGTCTTTTCGACCCTCTTTTTATCCAATGCCCAGCCATTATGTTGATCAGCAACAAGTTCATCTATTTGCTCAGAAAGTTTGCTTTTCTCTTCCTTTAGAGTATCAATGGTAGTACTTAAACCAACTGAAACCTCTTCTTGGGTTTTTAGCTCATTTTCATAATAACTTTCTTTAGAACGAAGTTCAGTCTTCAACCTGTCAATAACCTTATCACGATCTTCAACCTTTTTGGAAAGCCTGTTTCTCTCTTTCTCAATGATCTCAAGGCGCGTCCCTTCTTGTTGGAGAGTTGATTGACGGTGAAGGGCGGAGACCAAATTTCAGAGGATGCTTTGATTATTGCCTCATTTTCCTCAATGGGAGTCATGTTTCTCCATTTTATAATTTCATCATCCTCTATGTAAGGAATGACAAGAGGGCTAAGAGCAGAAGAAACAAGTGAAAAGGTAGAAGGATTGGTTTTGTGTTTTTTTGAGGACGTGCCCTCAGGAGTAGTGATGGTTTTGTCACTCTCTTTCCTTTTTTTGTCCTTCTCCAAGTCGATGATCACTTCCCCTTTTTCTCTCTTTGTGTTTTTTTGGTGTCTTTCTTGTGAAGATGCGTTTTCGCAGCTTTAGAAGCCCCAACAGTGGGTGCAACACCCATTTCTAGACCCCAACCAGCTGGGAGATCATCCATACCTGAGAAAATTAAACAAGATACAAAGTTAAGGCGTGCCTTCGGTATTATAACAATTTATATGATGTTAGCATTTTACAAGAATAAAACAAGTACAGTGCGTGTATTAAGGAAATTTTAAGATTGGGAAATTCGTGCTACCCGGCTTAGAGGACGCGTCCTCATGGGCATTCTCTTCAATTTCAGTCTCTTCTTCCTCTTCATCGGAGTCATAATCCTTGGAACCTTTAATGGGAACGCCTTTTCTGAAGCGTTGGAAGGGAACAATGGATCCCACTTCCTTCCTTAAAATTCCAACTCTTTTAAGTTTATCTTCAGTGATTAAAGTTTTTAAATTGAACCGTGAAGATGGGAGAGATGTGATTTTATCAGCCCGTTTCTTGGCTTCCCCGAAAAGCTCTTTTGTGTTTCTGTTATCTAAGGTTGATAATTTATAGAAGAAAAATTAGTCTAAGGGAGAATTTTCTAAGGGTGCGTCCATAAGGAAAGATTTAAAAGAATGGATGCGTACTTATTATATTCACAGTTGAAGATGACTCTGACCCTCTCAACATTCCAAAGGTAGAAGAATGGTTCCTTCCAATTCTTCTCATTGCTTATCTTACCACTGTAAAAACCCATCTTATTGTGTTTATGTTGAGGAGTTAAGAAGTAATATCCTTTGGAACTTTTTCTGATGGCAAAGAAGTAGCTGAATTCTTCCATGGTTGGAGGGGTTGATATTTCTTCGTCATGATATAGTATGAACAAGGCGAGTGCTAACTTGTATGAATTGGGAGAGAGTTGTATGGGGGCTATATTGAACCATTCTAGGATACTCCTGAAATAAGGATGTAAGGGCGCGCCCACACCTAAAGACATTAACTTTGGCGAAGTGACCATCCTCGGTACCTTGAAAGGCTCGGGCCATTTGAAAATATGAGGTCGCATTAAAGAAGGAGGACGCGCCCATTGACCCTCCATACCATAATATCTCATACACCATGATATTTATGCTGCTGATACTGTCGAAGACATTCCAACACAAAATAGTTTTTTATGTTGTTTTTTCATCCTTCTTTTTTCTGCTTCACTGATCGTATCTTGATAATGGCCCCAATCAAAGTCGATCTCTTCTTCAGTAACATCAGGATGTAAAAAGGGGATAGGTGAAGCTTCGGGAGGTGGTAAGCGGTCTTCCACATCGATGTGATGAAGAGGGTTATCTGGAGACGCGTCCTCATATTCTTCCTCAGAATCATATTCATTTTCAGAGTTGGACGCGCCCTCAGAGTCTGAAGAAACTATTTGTTTACCTTTTCTCCTATGCATGTCAGTTTTTGTGTCATCGTATGTAACACCTTCTGCATCGTCTGAGATTGGTTTAAATTCGTGAAAGTGTGTCATGCTCTGTTGACTGGCTATTTCGGGGTTGTCATTTATATGAGGAAGGGAAGAACTTGATTTTGAAGGCGAAAACATGACTTCGGTAGTACTTTTGAAAGGAGACGCCCCTTGAAGATATTCTACAGCTTAGGTATGAAAGGAAAGGATGGATGACGAACTTTGTGCTGGAAATGACAAAGGGGGAGAAGAATAGATACCAGTATGTTTATTGAATTCTTTAAATGGGTGGAAAGGAGAGGATGCGCCCTTACCCTCCAGCTGAAAAGAAAAAGAAAAGTATGGTAAGGACGCGTCCTAAAAAAAAGATAAATAGTCTGGATCTGACGAGGGCGCGTCTTAAATTATAAAACAAGAAGGTACAATAACAATGACTTCTACAAATGGATTTAGAGCAAAGAAAGGCGTCCTACAAGAGTCTCTAAGTAAATAAGTATGATGCCTACGCAGTCTACGATTATCGTTACTGCATCGGTTACAGGATGCGTCTTTAGATAATATTTGTTGGTGAAGTGACAAACATAATTCAAAATTTCACATACGCGAAATATGGATCAAACGCAGATAGATACACACACACACACATATATATATATATATTTCAGAATTCAAGAACATACAAAGAACTTCAACGGTCATATTATCGATTTAAGCAAAATATATGATCAAAACATGAAATGAAGACATGAAATCGTACCTTGATAGTTGTTGAGTATGAATTAAGAAGAAAAACGATAGGAAAAGGCGAATTGACCGGATTTCTTCTCGGAGAAACGAACTGCGGCAGTTAGGGTTTTTTCCAGAAAAAAAGAGTAAAGTAGAAAGAGAAAAGCGACCTTTGGGTATTTATAGACGAAGTCCCGCCTGATGGAGAACAGCTGTCAAGCACGTACGACATAATTATGAAAGAAGGACGCGCCCTGTCCGGTAAATGACCGAATTTTTTTGGTATTTATAGAAGGCGCGCCCTATTCAGCAGAGAATTCAGAAATTTTGGGCAGAGTATAAGAAAATTCAATGTATTATTTTTAACTTCACACTAAATTGGGGGGTAGTTGTTATAGTCAAAATTCGATAACGGGTTTTTAGGTTAGGTTCGGGTCAAGTAGGGTTCAATTGGAATATCTAAAATGTAATTAGGATTAGGTCTAATGTAAGAAATGGTTGGGGCTTGCCCTCATAGGAGTAAGGGTGCGTCCTTTTAGGCTGTCCACCCCTTGAGAACGTGCCATCATGTAATGACAGCTTGATGAATGATTTGACAAAGGATAACAACTATATTGACATGACATGACATGAGGAAGATTCAGGACTTGTCCATATAGGGGAGAGGGCGTGCCTCTTTGGCCATCTAACCCCTAAGGACGCGTCCTCTCGGTGTAGACTGACAACTCTATGTGAATGGAAGAATTGACAGAGAATAATAGCTTCATTGGCATGAGACTGGTACAAGGAAGACTTAGAGCTTGTCCTCATGAGGATGAGGGCGCGCCCTTTAGGCCATCCACCCCTTGAGGGCGCGTCCTCTTATTTTGAAATGGCAACTTGGTGAAGGAAGATGGTTTCTTAGCTTAGTGTTAACAAGATATTGAAGAATTCCTTCCTAGGATGTGCCCTAGGAGGGGGATGTCCGTGGCTGAAGACCTCTGGGGGTTTGCTTGATGATTGAAGGCCTCCTCCTGTATTCAATGGGTGCGTCCTCATTGGGGATGTGGGGTGAACCTTGGTGTGTGCTTTGGGAGCTCTGTTCCTGTACTCAATGGGTGCGTCCTCATTGGGGAACTTTGGAGTAATCCTGCACTTTGCACCAAAACACTTGGGATCACTTGTCCTGCTATCTGGTGGATGCTTCTCATTCGGGGGACAAGGATGAGTCTAGCATTTAAGGTAAGTCATGGTTATACCTATATCTATGAATTAAGGAAATAGTTGGTAATGGATAGGATTAGTTCTCGACGGGGGAAGTTTCCTTATCCATGAAGTCCTGATGTCATAGATAAGCCTTGGACCTTTGTGACTAGGCCTTATCGTTAGACATTCCTAAAGTGAGCTAAAACTCTAAGTATGGAAAGATATGGAAGTTCTACGTTCAAGTATGGAAAGATATGAAAGTCCTACGACTAAGTACGGAAGGCGGTGGAAGACTTCGACTGGGCCTTGAAGATCAGAGACCAAGCCCATAGAGGAAACTTCATCCCCAAGAACTACGTTGGCTTGATTCCCTATATAAGGGATACGTAGACACATTGTTAAGGGTCAAAAGTTGAGAGTTCTGAGGCAGCCAACATAAACCCTAACCAATCTCAGCCACCAATTAAACACAACCACCGTATCCCGAACTCACCACCCAAGGACCATCGTTGTAGATCTTGATTCCGGTGAAAAATCTCGATCTTTTTTAATACCAAATTCCTCCGTTAACGTAGCCAAAAAGAATTAGATTAGACTTTCAAATACACATTCGAGTCAAATGTGGCGAGCTTTGATAAGCATGCATTTTTTTAATCTTAGCGTGTTGCTTGCCATTTTAGTGCAGTAGAAATTTCCTGGTTTCTGAACATATATAGGAATAAAGTGAAGCAACTTGTGATCCTTACTATCGTAGTTAAACACGTTTTTCGTTTTACTTCCAACACCACCAACTCGTTTAATTTATTACTTCAAGTCAGTGTTCTAAAAATCGTTCGATTTTTCAAAAATCACTGATAAATCACCGATTTATCGTTTCAAAATATTTGACCGATTCGATTTTTGAAATCCGATATATCGCTATGAATTATTTTTAAATAGTTTATTATATTATATATAAGGTTAATATATTAAATATATTTAAAATATTAAAATTTATCCGATTTTTGTTCCAATTTATCATTCCGATAAATCTTCGATTTACCGATAAATCGTTATACGATACCTCAACCGATTTGTTCCGATTTCCAAAATCTATAACCATGCTTCAAGTACTGAAATATATGTACTGTAATCAAATTTTACCACTTTTTTCCGATACTTACAAGAATTACGTACTGTAAATCAGTATATGTATAATTACTTGCTCCGTCAGTCATTTCTGTTACTAGCTACTTGTCTACCTCCGTAGTATTATATCCCATGTCGTAAAAAGAGGAAATCGGAGTTAATCAGTTAAGGCACCGTCCATGGATTAATCGGGTAATCGGGGATTAATCGGAATGATTAATCAGATCTTTAATCGGAATAAATTTAATAATATTTTTTATATACAATTATAAAATTGTTTCGTTATTTCAACTAAAAATATGTTATTATCATATATTTATGCAAATGTGTTAAAAATGTTATATAATTGTAATAAATAAAATTTTAAAGGTTTAACTTTTCAATTAAAGATCAATTTAAGAGGAAAACTTAAGAGAATTTACGATTTAGACAATTAAAATTATAATTATATGTACAAAAATAATGTCTTTTTCTATTGTTTAATCAAGTTTCTACCTTTTAATTTTTTTTTTTAATTTCAACTATTTTTTACTATTTTTTAATAATTAGCCCAATTTTTAACCGATTAATCCAATTTTTGACCGATTCAGCCGATTTTGACCGTTTTTATGAAAAAATGATTAATTGACCGATTTTCGCTTAATCAGTTTGGTGATCCGCCGTCTAGTGATTAATCGACGATTAATCGACTTTTAAAACACTGAAAGGACATCAATTCAAATTCTGGATTTTCAAATTGAGATAGACCAAGAATTCACACTATTTCATAGATTCATAAACCCAATTCTAATTCAGTGGGATCTTTCACTTCAAACATTGTGATTTTTTATAACATGAAAGAATTGTGCAAAGATAATAATATATATATACCCCTAGTTGCTCATAAAGGCTTTTGGACATCTAGCTGCAATTTAAACGTTTCCTTGAGTTGCAGGCCACTGCACAAAAAATGGTGTATTTATGTGACAATCATCCAGTGTGTAATAAGCGAAAAGCAATAGCTCAAAGGATCTACATTTAAACATACACAGCAGAATGAAAACATTTACGCCTGTATCTCAATCTGTTGCTCTTGTTCGTTCCTGTTAATCATGTTCTCAGACTTTTCTGCAGTAAATGAAGAAGCAGAAATATGTGATTAATTTGAGAGATATAGAAAGGATGGCCTCATTGAAACTCCAGCTTTATTCATATCAGAAAATTTATTTGCTTTGGAATTGGCACTCTCTGTAAGTTTTAGCATTTGATGATCCAAACTGCAATATCAAAACATCAGTTAAGGGCAACATCTACTAAAGACTTACCCTCTCTGATTCTGCTAGCTGCAACCAAAGCATGACAGCCTTATAATCATGTCAGTACCTTAGAGTCCATCACCCTCAGTATTGCCTTTGGTGTCACCTCCAATGTTGACACCATGTGAACAACCAATAAACATCAGCACAATCCTGGAAGAAATGCTTCATATTGTATAGAAAGGACCTACTTTCTGCGCACCAAGGTGATTTACCCTACCAACAAACCGATCATGAAGATTTTCACTCCATCATGAATTTGGTTGAGTTTTTTTGGTGAGCCAGGAGTTCGTGAGTGAAAGTATCTTGTTTTCTTCTCTTGCCAATACAACTTGTCGTCTAGGAGTCAACAAGAGAATCCATAATAGTTGTTAAAAAATATCCCAAAAAGAGTTTGGGTAGGAAATCAACTGACATGGAATTGTAAGTTGAGTATGATGGGGTTTAGTTTTTTAGGGTGAGGTAAGAAAGATTGCAGACGAGTGGATCGAATCCAAATGAGAAATTGTGTGAAGCCATGGGGCTACGGTTCGGGAAATCGGAAGTAGGAGGAGGGACATGGATGTTGAAGGGCTAGATAGAGGGTTTTACACTAGAGAGTTACATTTTTTGTCAACTACTATCTATTATAGATCTTGATTTCATTGTTCTTATTCCGCAAATATCCCAATAATAGAAGAACTGATTGATTACACTAAACTTTTTTTTTTTTTTGCTAAACTTAAAAATTGGGTTATAAGATCCACCGGAGTGGAGGGCCTTAACCGGATGTGTGGTAACAGGTAATGCTCATATTAGCAGTTCCCGTCCCTGTCAGCAGAGATGCCAACCATCTCTCCTTTCTACGAACACAATTACCCTAAACTTTAATATCAAAGAACATAATTAGGAACTAGAAGTTATAACAAATATTAACAAAAACAAGTAAATGAAAGAAATAAAGTAGTCAAGCCATCATCACCAACAATCTATAAGATAATTTAACTACAGAACAAAGAAAGACAATAATCAGAAATAATTTTAAAAATAAGAGTATAAATTTTAATACTCATTTTGTTGAGTTTCTGACTTTAGGATTATAAGTACAGGGTATAACATGACTTCCTGTGTGTACAAATAAAATCCTATGTAAACAATTCTGATACTTCCTTTCTTTCTTCTCATCTATCTACAGAAATTGTTACGTAGTTTGAAAGGCTAATTAACCCCCACCTAGAATGTAATCCATCGCTAACCTTTTAAAAAGGCTTGAATGCAACCAAAGAGTGCAAGCGAGTTAGTGGAGATAGTAAAGGCAAACCAAAATCCAACAAATCAACTCATACTGGCTTCTAGGGTTCAAAGCAACCAGTTTCGAGTTATTGGATTTGGATCATGTAAAAACTTTATACAGTTACATTGTATTTAAGTATGCAAAAATTGTTGATAAGTCAAATGAAGTACCTGTCCTCATACAATTTCTATGCTCAAGGCTCAAGCTCTTGTGTGTTCAAATCTGGCAAATAAAAAGCTCAGATACTCGACAGATGTTGAATTGCAGGAGAACTCCATGCCATAGAACTTATTGCAAAACACATATCCATAGCTAAAGAATAGAATAAAGACTTTCAGTCAGAATATATATCTTTCTTAAACTTATCCCACATTTCAAGACCTCTAGGATGTTGGTCTACATACTGCTTTATGAATGCCACATCTGAGCATGCAATGATAGTACTTAAAGCTAGATTGGGTTCCGCTGTTCCTTCGGCAACGAGCCAATTATACATTGAATATCTAAGATTGACTCGTTCTCTTGTATAGGATACATAGGCTGGAAATACTACTAACGAAGATACTGGATAACCTAAACCATTTACAAGAAAATCAATCTTCATTTCTAGCATGTCCTTGGACATATTAAGAATTTGAGGAGCTAGTTTAACCATTTCTAATAGATCCTTGCGGTCCAAACCGGCGTCGACCAAATAATTGAATCTCTCCTGAAGTTCTCCGGCTTTTCCTCGAAAAACCTTTAAAGCTTTTTTCATTTCAGGTGAATTCTCAACATATCCTAGGTCCAACAAGAACTTAGCCTTCTGTTTTTGAGGACTCTCTTTCTGTATATTCAATGGCTTCACTCTCGATCCCATAACCCAATTCTTTAGAACTTGTGGGTCCTTGGTGATGATTTCACGAAGTCGCGCTTTACCAACATTCAAGCAAACCAACAAACTGTCAACCTTTTTTAAATAACATGAACCAAGCAATACAGGGTGTGTACGAACTATTTTCCCAATCTCCCGACCATTCAATTCGGACTCAACAAGAAAATGATAGGAGTGTCTCATATTCCGTACATATATGCCAACGTCGCTTTGTGGGAAGTGCAGAAACATATCGATTATCTGACTGGAGGAGACTCCAAATTTTAGTATAAAACCAATTAGTGAAGTGGCTGTTCTTCCGGAACACTCAAAAAGAAGTCTTGGAGCCTGGCACAAAATTTCTCGTAATTGCACCTTACTGCAACCCATACTGAGTAATAAACACAAAAGCTCATATACATGTCTCCAATTGTATGTCTCCCCATTTAACAAATTTTCCTCAATCCAACCACACTCAATGCACAGAGTTTTCAACTTTTCTACAGCTATCAAGAAATCCCTATGAATATTTTCCAACAAAAGATTCGGGTTTGAAACAACAATGTTACTAACTGTAGACTTATCAAACCCCAATTCCTCCAAAGATTTTAGCTTTGTTTGCAAAATCCCACAATCATCCCTAAAAACCTCCATAGCTTCCTTATAAATCTTCCCTATCTTATTCCGGGCAATACCATAATTACACAAAACATAGTAATTCTCTAGCAACAACTTATCATCATTTAAGAAAAACACATTGCGTGGCAAAAATGAAGAGTACTCGCTAGGACTCAAACCAATACTCTCAAAAAAAGGTTCAAACTCATTAATCGGATGGTACCTCAAAAACCTCGTTATCGACTTCCCAATATTCTCGTCATCACTAAACTTCTTTAAAATATTTTCAAGAAACCGCGGAGAATTCCTACTCATATTTTCCGCATCCATAAACTGTATACTCCTAGTCGAGTGCAAATATTCTAACAACGCAGTCTGCGCCTCTTTTCTTCGACCCATAGTTACTTTAATCAATGCATCATCCTCATTTCTATCACCTCTTTTTTTACCATAAAATCTAGGGTTTTGAGCAATCTGCAACGACCCAGATGCCCAAAAAGCAATCTTTGATGATTCAAAGTTGTTTTTAGTAAAATTAAAGCAAACCCATTTGAGATCAGACCTTAATATATGATTCTTGAAATGTATCATAGCTAATGTGACCAAATATACAGTGTATTATTAGAAACATACAAAAGGGGCAGCTTTGAATCTTCTGAATCATATAAGTTGAGTTGTTACCTTGTGGGGAAGCTCATTTGTTGATGATAATTGAGTGGCCGCCATTATAACAGTTTTGAAGAGTATGTATGTATAATGTATGTATGTATAGGCATAGACTGGATAGTTTGAAGATGGGGTGGTTTACTCAACGATAAGGGTTTAAGACTTTGATTTGGGATTTTTTATGAATCTTTTTGTTTGGAGGAGGATACACTAATCATAAAATTAATTTTAATCAGATTAATTTAAAACAACTAAATTATAGTTTATGAATTGAATATTTTTGTTAGTTGTATATAAATAAATTATAAAGATTTATATGTTACTCTTAAACAGATAATTTGTCGAAATTGGTATAATTTTTTCTTGAAAAGGTAAGTGAGACAATTGAAAATTGGTATAATTTGTCACATTTGTAAATTTATATTTTGAAAAGTAAGAATTTTTCATCTTTTGTTATAAATTTCTGAAATTTATGGTTAAATCGATAAATTTTGAAATTATGTTTAAAAATAATACTATATTTAAAGTATTACTCATATAGATAAGATTAATTAATTATTTATCTATTATGGTCAAAGAATCTTAATTTGATTCTTACTCCTTTAGAAATTTTATCAGATAGGAGTACTAAAAAAAAATGTAGAGCGGGTGTCAACCCATGTTTCACATCGATAAGATATATAAGAATTATCTTGAATATAAGCAGGAAAAAACAACTCTATTAGTATGAGGCCTTTTGGGAGGAGCCCAAAAACAAATTCGTGCCAAAAACATATGAGGCGATCGTAGAGTGGGTGTCAACCCAAATCCTAAGAGAAAACTTCTTATATAGAGTTCTGGAGAGACATAAATATTCATAATACATATTTTTATCACATTTTTTATTAGATATGATTATAAATTTCAATTATTAAATCAAAAAACGAAATTAAACTCTTTTTTTTAAAAAAAAATCGAAAATTATGCAGCAGAATCAAATTTAAAATCAATGTTTTTATTCAAATTTTATATGTTAATTTTTTTAATAAAGTTTGTATAGTTAAACCTCGATAAATGAATACCCTTGGAACCGGAGTATTTTATTCGTTTATCGAGATTATTCATTTATCGAGGTTAAAAATTCGGGACCGGAAAAATTTATTCATTTGACGAGATTATTCGTTTACCGAATATTCATTTATCGAGGTTCTACTGTATATGGTAATATTCTATATTAGAATCAGATTATATATTTTATGTCATTTAAAATTATTTATGATATTCTATAATAGAATACATGGTTCTCCTAATTCTCTATACTAGCCTATAACCCGTGCGATGCACGGGCTAGTTAGTCTACGTTAAAATGATACTCTTTAAATTGGACAATAATTAAAATAGTTAATTTATCTTATGATCTTTACTTATTTAACTTGGTTTCTCGATTTCATTTATAATTTCTTTAGAATCGGATGCATCCCCTTATTAGGTACAAGTTTGTCAGTTTTCTTCACTAAAAAATCTTACAGCATAGTTTGGAAGAAAGCACCACTATAGTTTGAGGCTCCAAAATAGCCGAAGAAATTAAGATTTTATTTACAAAGCCAGACACACACATAACATCACTACAATTACAAATCAAAAATATCAGGTGGTAATTCATAACCACATCTAAGAAAAAAAATCAATGATTGTATATGTTGGGATTTATGGGTGATAGCATTGAAATAACTTAACTTTGATTGTACTTAATTTTTCAAATTAAGTAGAACATACTGTCATAGCCAAAGTATGTTCTTGTAATCAGTATGTAATGTTATTCTAGTCGTATTGTTTGAAAGAAGTTCACTTATGTGTTCAAGCCTCAAAGAATGCTTTTTGGATGACAACATGAATAAAGGTTACTGTCCTAAAGCTGTGACAGTAAGATTACAAGAAGACAGAATGTTGCAAGTCACGACAGCATATTCACTCTGACAGCAACATTGGCGGAAGACTACGCGACAGCAACTATTGCCCTCGACAGCAAGTTTGGGATCCTCGACAGCACTCTATGCGGGGAACTCATACTGTCACCAAAAGATCATTCCTGTGACAGCAAGCTTTGCGGCAAAAGTAACTGTCTCAATAAAGATCCTTATGCTAGGTATCTTTCTCAGTCAAATCCCGTGACAGTTTAAATGTTCAAGAAACAGGCGTGATGTAGTATCCCTAAGCTGCACCAAGTCTGCAAGACTACGACAGAAGCTTCAAGCACTGCAAAACAAAAGCGAATCAATTCAAGAGTAAGGTCAAGTCTTTATCTGCTGAATTGGTTTAGCTGGAAATGGAATGAATCTAGGTTGCTTTCTTTGTAATGTATATCTGACATGTTAGCAATTTAGGAAAGTCACATGGGTAAGACAATCTGTAAGAAGCTGCCACTTGACAGTGACAGCAGCTTCACAAACCCGTGACTGATAGTGATAGGGTTAGTCTTATACCTACTATCAATTCATTCTAGAATTGTAACGAAGACAAGCAAGTGTCTTTGAAGAAAACCCGAAGCTCGAGAATTCTTTCTTGAGGTTGTAGCAACACTTTGCAAAATAAATAAAACATTTATTTTGTGAATCTTGTTCTTACTGAATACTGTTCGTGATTGCATATATTGCTGATAACGTTTAATCTTGATTTTAGTTGTTGAAATTTAGATTGAATTTTATCAGTATTGCATTCATCCCCCCCCCCTTCTGCAATACACAAGGACTAACAACTGGTATCAGAGCTTTCAGATTAACATACATATCTGAGATCCCGAAGAAAATGCAGAAATCAAACAGTATCAAGATCCCAGCATTTGATAAAGAGAACTACAGCATTTGGAAAAGAAAAATCTTGTTGTTTATCAAAGCTGCAAATCCACTATACCCAGGTATACTCGAGAATGGTCCTTTCATACCAAGAAAGGAAATTGAAGCCACAACAGTGAATGGTGAGATTGTTCCTGCACATTGGGTTCCCAAAGATCCCTCAGAAATCTTGAAACCTGAAAAGGAGAAAATGGTGCTAGATGATCATTTGCAACTTATCTTGCTCGATTCTCTCACGCTGGATAAAGCCATGTGTGGAAGTGTGATAAGCTACACATCAGCCAAGGAGATGTGGATCAGGTTAGCCTTACTCTGTGAAGGAAGTGAAGAGGTTAAGGGCAACCAAAGGCAAATTCTAATATCTCAATATGAGGCATTCATGGCCAAGCCTGGTGAAGACTTAACCTCCATGTTTGAAAGGTTCAGTAAGCTCTTAACTGAATTACAGATACATGGCAAGTACTATGACAGAAAAGAATTAAATGTCAAGTTCCTGCTCACACTGCCTGATCACCTTGAACACAAGACAACAGCCATACGAGAAGGAAGAGATCTCAACAATATAACCTTTGAGACACTTTATGGTATTCTGAAATCTTATGAACTCGAACTCTTTCAAAAGAGAGCCATACAAAGTGGAACAAGGAACAAGATGGCTAATATGTCAAGTGCCCTAGTAGCACATGTGCCAAGGATCACACAGCCAAGTGAAGTACTACAGATCACACCATCAACCCCAACACAGACCTTGAAGATAGAAGAGGTGGTTGAAGATGATGAGAAAGTGGTACTACAGCTCAAAGATGTGGAAGATGAAGACTTCTACACAATGGAGGAACTGGAAAGCATGGACAACCCTACTATGGCTTACATGGCCAAAAAGTTCAAGAACTTTAGGTTCAAGAAGGATAGGTCATACAAGCCTCAAGGCCAAGCATCCAAGTTCAGCAAAGGAAGCTCATCAAAGGCTGCTGTGGGAAGTTCAACCAAAGGAGGATACAAAACTGGATTTGTGGATAGATCAAAGTTCAAATGTTACAACTGTGGAGAACCTGGTCATTTTGCTACTGAATGCAAAAGACCCAAACAGGTTCAAAGATATGAGAAAGGAACTGGTGGATACTCCAAGAAAAATCAAGGTAGAGCCTATGTGGCTGAAGGAAAGTGTTGGGATGATTCTGATGATGAAGAAGAGGAAGAATATGTCAATCTAGCTCTCATGGCTAGCACTGATGAGGTAGCATCAACTCCTTCAAGTCAGGTACCTTCACTTGTCTTACTTGATATGTCTACTGATGAGTATAAGAAAACCATTAAAGACTTAAGTGCTGAAATGTTCAATGTCTATACTAGCTTATCTGCTGCTAATGAGGAAATCTCTAGACTAAGTAAGCTAAATGAAACACTTCAGTCTGACAATGATTCTCTTGTTCTCAAAACCAGTTCACTAGGCTCTTTAGCTCAAGAGAATGCTAAACTTAAAAATGAATTAAAATGTGCTAAGGAGGTTGAGGAATGAGATTGCTGAAAATGAATTTAAGATTAAGGCCTATAGAAACTCATCAAAGATAGTTCAGGATTACAATGATAAGCATACAGAAAATCAGTCTGTTGGTATAGGTTTTTCTTATGGTAGAAGACCTGGAAAGGAAACTGTGATTCAAGATTGTCCTGGAAATGCTGCTGTCAAACCCACCATTCTCAAGAAAGTTAAAACTCCTATTTTCAAAGCTGCTGAAATTGAGTTTGATGAAGAAGCCATGCTCATCAAACAAGAAATTCTTGATGAGGATGAAGGTGTTGACAGCACATTCAAGGATGGAAAGGATACTGTCACAATCCCCAAGACAGTAAACTTACCAAGCAATCAGACAGTAAGTTCAAAAGATGCTGTCACAGTTGGCAAGACAGAATCTTTCAAAGATACTGTCAAGAATGATTCCAAGATAGCAACTTTCAAACCTTCTGTCAAGATAGTAGGAATAAAAGATACTGTCAAGGAAAGTTCGACAGCAACTTCTGAACATACTGTCAATCCAGTAACTCCCAAGTCTAAAAACAGAAATGGTAAGGTAGGTGTCAATAAAGGAAATGGATACACTAATGTTGGAGGTGCTTCTAGGAAACTGTGCAATAACTGTGGATCTACTCATCACTTAACACATGTTTGTAAGAAACCAATTGAGGATAAGATCAATGCTACTGAACTTAATGGTAACTTACACAGAACCCCCCTTATGCATAGAACTATGAGTGTCTGTAATAACATTGATTGTATGCCATGCAAAATCACTGCCATGAGTACATGCTTTAACTTACCTGTTCTCTCTACTGAAAAATGCTCATACCTAAACACTGTTGAGACTTCTGAGCCTGCTGGTAACAGCAAAAAGGCTTCATCCACTAAGAAAAGGACCAAGTCCAATTCTAAACCTAAGTGGGTGAAAAGAGAAGTCAAACAGGAAGTCTTTGATAATGCTTGTGATGTTGTGACTGAAAGAAACTCAGGAAACACTGAAACTGCAGGACCCAACAAAGATTGGGTACCATATGCAACTTAGAAACATTCTATTTTGCAGGGTAAGAAGAAAAATCAGGTCATGTGGATTATTGACAGTGGTTGCTCAAGACACATGACAGGTGATAAAGCCCTGCTATCACATTATGTAGAGAAAGCTGGCCCAATAATAACCTTTGGAGACAACAGCAAGGGTTACACAGTGGGATATGGCTGTCTGGAAATTGGAAATGTTGTCATTGAAGATATTGCTCTTGTGGATGGATTGAAGCACAACCTACTCAGTGTCAGCCAATTCAGTGACAGAGGATTTAAGGTTGACTTTGACATGATGGTGTGCAACATCTATCACAAGAAGGATGGAAGCCTCTCTCTAAAAGGGGTCAGAAAAGGAAGCCTGTTTGTTGCTGATCTAAGCTCAACAAAGAAGGATAAAGTTTACTGTTTTTACAGCAAAGCTACTGTTGGTGACAGTATGCTTTGGCACAGGAAGCTCTCACATCTCAACTTCAAAACAATGAACATTCTAATGAAGAAAGAGTTAGTGAGAGGTTTGCCCCAACAGGAATTCTGTCAAGAAGGATTGTGTGAAGATTGTCAAATGGGCAAACTGAGAAGAGCTGTGCACAAGTCCAAGCAAGTAAACACCAACACAGAAGCACTCAAGTTAATTCACATGGATCTCTTTGGACCAGTCAATGTACCATCTATGGCCAGAAAGAGATATGCCTTAGTAATGGTGGATGATTACTCAAGGTACACTTGGGTGAAACTTCTTGAATCCAAAGATGAAGCTGCTCAAGTGATTATTGATCAAGTCAGAGTTCTTGATAGAACCCAAACTCAAAAGTTCAAATTTTGAGGAGTGACAATGGTACAGAATTCAGAAATGCCACACTTGGAAATTTCTGCAAAGATGAAGGAATTGTACAACAATTCTCTGCTGCAAGAACTCCACAGCATAATGGAGTTGTAGAAAGAAAGAACAGGACTCTCATTGAAGCAGCTAGAACTATGTTGCATGATGCTAAGCTGCCAACATATTTCTGGGCTGAAGCTATCAACACAGCCTGTTATACTCAGAACAGAACCATGATCAACAAAACTCATGCAAGCACACCTTACTGTCTGCTAACTGGAAAGAAACCTACTGTCAAATATTTTCATGTGTTTGGAAGCAAATGCTTTATGATGAAGGACAATCATGAGAAGAAAGGAAAATTTGACACCAAGGCTTTTGAAGGACTATTCATGGGTTACAGCACAGAAAGGACTGCCTACAGAGTTTATGTTATGGAACACAGGATTATTGAAGAAAGTGTTAATGTCACATTTGATGAAACCAAGTTTCCAGGACTGCATGAAGAAGGAAAGATGCAGACATTCAGATTTGAGAATCAAGGATACCTGGAAGCTGAGGAGATTGTGGATGAAGAACCTAGCTTCACTCAAGTTGTTGAAGTTGATAAAGATACTGTCAATGCCACTACTGTCAACCAAACTCCAGCTCAGTCACAGACCATATCCTCTAACATTCATGACAGTGATGACTCTGGAGACAATGAAGAACATGGTGAAGACAATGGGATTGGTGATCACTCAACTCAACAAACTGAAGGAAGTGTTCCTGTGCAGTCAAGTAGCTTGCCCAGAATCACCAAGTGGAACAAAGATCACTCAAGTGACCTTATCATTGGTGATCCTAATTCTGGAGTGAGGACAAGGAACAAAGTCTCTGCTGACAGCATGTTTTCATGCTTCCTGTCTCAGATGGAACCTAAGACAATTGATGAAGCATTGTTGGATTCTGACTGGGTGATAGCCATGCAGGAAGAGCTAAATCAGTTTGAAAGAAACAATGTATGGAAATTGGTTCCAAGACCTAAGGGAAAGTCAGTTATTGAGACTAAGTGGGTTTTCAGAAACAAACTTGATGAAAGTGGATTAGTGACAAGGAACAAAGCAAGGCTAGTGGCTAAAGGTTACTGTCAACAGGAGGGAATAGATTATGATGAGACATTTTCTCCTGTTGTAAGACTTGAAGCTATAAGAATCTTTCTAGCTTATGTTGCACACTGCAACTTCAAAGTATTTCAGATGGATGTCAAAAGTGTCTTTCTAAATGGAGAGCTGGAAGAAGAAGTGTATGTGGAACAGCCACCAGGGTTTGAGGATGCTGAAATGTATAATTTTGTGTACAAACTCTTCAAAGCTTTGTATGGACTAAAGCAAGCACCCAGGGCATGGTATGACACACTTTCCACCTTTCTTCTGGAAAACCAGTTTACCAGAGGAGTGGTGGACAAGACACTTTTCTACAAACATCATGGCAAGGACATCATTCTGGTACAAATCTATGTGGATGACATCATTTTTGGTTCTACAAATGAGAAGCTGTGTGAGAAGTTTTCCCATCTCATGAGCAACAAATATGAGATGAGCATGATGGGAGAACTGTCATTCTTTCTGGGGTTACAAATTCTTCAACAAACTGATGGAATCTTCATAAGTCAAGCTAAGTATATCAAGGAACTTCTCAAAAAGTTCAACTTGGAAGATTCATCTCCTGCAAAGACACCAATGTCCACAGCAACTAGTCTGGATCTTGATCCTAAAGGAAAGAAAGTTGACTCAAGCACCTATAGAGGCATGGTAGGATCCCTCCTATACCTAACTGCTAGCAGACCTGACATCATGTTTGCTACATGTCTCTGTGCAAGGTTTCAAAGTGATCCAAAGGAGTCACACTTGGTAGCCATCAAGAGAATATTTAGATACTTAAAAGGCACTCCTAACCTAGGCCTTTGGTATCCTAAGAATACTGGATTTGATCTAATTGGTTACTCAGACTCAGACTATGCTGGATGCAAGATTGACAGAAAGAGTACTACTGGTAGCTGTCAATTTCTTGGTGGAAGATTGGTCTCATGGTTTAGCAAGAAGCAGCATTCAGTTTCTACCTCAACTGCAGAAGCTGAGTACATTGCTGCAGGCAGTTGCTGTGCACAAATTCTATGGATGAAAAGTCAACTTCTAGATTATGGTCTAGTGTTAAGAGAAATTCCTATTTACTGTGACAACACTAGTGCCATAGCCATCTCAGACAATCCAGTTCAACACTCTAGGACAAAGCACATTGATATAAGACATCACTTTATCAGAGAGCATGTTGAACAAGGAACTGTGAAGCTGATTTATGTCCCAACTGACAAGAAACTTTCTGACATCTTCACTAAGCCATTGGATGAAGCAACCTTCAACAGGTTGGTAAGTGAATTGGGAATGCTGAATCTGGTATGTTAATTTACTAAGGTTTCTAAATTTTCAATTCTTATTGAAGCTCATGACAGCAACTTCAAACCTGCTGTCAAGAGAAGTTACTGTCTACTTGGTTTATGTCTGTTATGTGACAGCATGTGTTGATTTGACTTTTCATGTCAGTATTTTGTGCCAGTCTCATACTTTTAAACCGTGTATGACTTTAATGTGGTTATCCGTTAAGTTTGAGAGTTAAAAATCTGTTCCATTGGACTTTCACACTCTTTTGCATTAATCTGTAGGATTAAAGGAGGACACGACCATTAATTACTTTTGTGGTAGTTGTATGGGTACTCTAACTGTTGACCATTAGACTTTAATCCTTAGACGGTTTTGCCTATAAATTAACCTTAGGTTTCACCAGTCTGCTCTCAGTTTTAAAGTAAATAATGGAAAACAAAGTAGGAATCGAAGTTGGTCTAAAGAAGTGTGATAGTGAACCCGACAATGAAGAGATCGATGAGCTCTTTGAAATGTTGTTGGACGCCATGGATGAGATAGACGAGGAAAAGGAGGCCAAGGCTAAGGAAGAGGAGGCCAAGGCTATGGAAGAAGAGAAGGAGCTTCAGGCACTTCTTGAAAAAGAAGGCCGCTCTGAAGAAGAGATTAAGGAAGAAGTCTTAGAACTAGTTGATAAAATCATAGAATGATGTACTCAATGTTCAATATTAATGATTTTATTAACAATAATAAAAGTTCTTGTTTATGTGGTTACTGAGTTTATGACTTGTCTGTGTAACTTGCTTAATATCTGTGTTTGAAAGATTACATTGCTAAATTCATATTCTGTTAATTTTAGGTTAAGTATATGAGCAACGCATTCTAATTAGTTCCTGACAGAAACAATTTCCCATTTAAATTACTGTCACAAAGAAGGATACTGTCCCGTGTCTCTTGACAGCAACCTTCTTGACAGCAGGGAAAGACTTTCTGTCACGACCTTTAAAGGATACTGTCACTCAAATGCTTAACGGTGACAGCATGTTTTTGCGCAATAGTTGCTGTCGCGCCAAACCTACTGTCACCACCACTTATTACTGACAGATTGTTTCTAGCGCACAGGTTACTGTCAACAATAGTGGACCGTTGTAATTGGATATTCACCCCACGATTGACAGTGAATAACGGGCAGTAACTCACGTGTTAAGAGAGTGAGTTAAGACACGTCCTTTAACTCCACTTTTTGAGCAAACGTTTGAGATACCCATATTTATTCTCCAGTTACTCAGACATATCACTCTCACAAAACTCAAGGCAAAATACTTTTCTTCAAGCAAAAAGCTACTTTCTCACTTTCTTCTTTTCTTGAAATCTCAATGGCCCCCAAATAGACTCTCTCTCAAACAAACTTTGTTGGCATCTTTTCCCCAAATGATGCTGGTGAAGGTTTCAAAGGACTAGTGTTTTTCTTGAACAAGTCCTATCTCGGTTATGCCATAACCTCAACCCCCATTCTCGACTTAGACAGACTTGAGGCGTTTTGGCAAACTGCTGTTGCTCAAACTGAGGGTGAGAACCCTGGTATTCAATTCACAATCTCTGGGCAACAATACATTCTCACAGCTGAGGTCATCAATACTGCTCTTGGAATTACACTGGAAGAAGGACAAAACTTTGCTCCACTTGCTAATGATGACACTCTGAAGAAGCTCTTCTTGAAGATTGGGTATGCAGGCCCTATTCTCGAAGAGGGAACAACCAAGTGGTACCCGTCTGGTGAAATGGACAGGAAGTATCTAAGGAAGGAGTGGAGCATGATATTTGATGCAATGGTCAAGGTGTTCTCTACCAAGTCCACAGGCTGGAATGGGATACCCTCCTACATCAAGAAACTGACACATTCTCTTGTCCATGGATACAAGGTGAATGTTGGAGCTCTCCTCATGGCACAACTCAAAGCTGCCATAGGTAAGAAGGTATCACACTACCCTCGCTTTCTTATGTTGTGCATTAATTCATTCTGTGATTTTAATGATGCTGCTCCTCGTTTAGAGGCTTGCTCAGTTTTGAAAAAGAACACACACACACTATTATCATCACAAAATCTCAATGCACATATTCCAATTTGTTTCACTCAGCACATGGTTGATCAAGTGTCCAACCTTGATTATCCATTACCTTCTGGTTATGATTCTTTTTCTCTTGAGAATGAAACTGAATTAGACCCAAATTCAGTTAACCCCCATTCAACATCATACACTCAGCCTAGGCCCTCTAGACTTCACAAAGCCCAAAGAGAAGCCTTGCAAGAATCCAGAAAAAGATCCTTAGAAGCTGATGTTGGTGGTAGCTCTGTTAGTCAAGAGGGAGACACTACACCTAGTGCAGCAAATAAGGAAGGTAGTCAAACAGAACCCACAGTGGTTCCCCCTGAGCCTAAGAAGAAGAGAGCTAGGAGGACCAAAACCACTGTCAGCCACCCTGCAGTCTCCCAAAAGACTGTAGAGGAAACTGTTCACACAATATCACGCAAGTATACGCGGTCACAAGTAATATAAGAATAAGTAGAGTTCGTTCCCACAGAGACTGCTATGGTTATTATAGTTATGCACTTATGCAACAATGTATGGCTATCGTTCAATGCTAAGACAAGTATCAAATTGTGTTTTGATTAACTAAATTAACTAAACAAATTATCAAGACTATATTAAACTAAAGATTGCTGATATATTACTTATGAGAATAAAACATGGGATCCTAACTTCATTAAACAATCCATCTATAGTTTCCAATTCTCTAGCCTTTTCATGTGATTTATTAATACCTGATCGAACACACAAAACTGATATAAGCCAACTTTCGTTGCACAAATACCATCCTAAATAATATCCACAATAAAGATAGAAATCACTTAGTCTTCCAATTATGCTTAGTCCCTATATGTCTATAAAGATTGAAAACATAATGGTTGAAGTACAAGCATTCAATTGATCACATAGTCGTCATAAAATGGTTAGAGTTACGACACTAATTACGAATGATATTCTCACGCATAAACCTATGCTAGCATGGCAAGTTCTAAACTCTTAAATCCACTTTCGCTTCAATAAGAATTAACACACAATTACAGGAGTTAGCTACTCTCCTATAACGAATTAAAACAACCATGATAGGATATCGCATCAATCACACTATAGGCATCGAGAAAATTCAACAAATAAACTTCATGAATAAATCCGCTAAAACCCCATGACAACGAATTAGTTCATAATCAAACTAATCGTCACCATGGGTTCTAATGAAAACATGATAGAAGAAAACGAATTATAACTATTATAAATATCAAGGGTTTTTAAGAGTACACCAAATCCAAGCATCCACAAACTAGAAAGATTACAAGAATAAAATTGAATCGATCTTCTTCCTTGCTTCTTCGTGCTTAAACTCCGTAGATATATGATATGTGTCTCTAGGGTTTTCTTCTCTTTATATAAGCCTCCAGGTGCAAACAAGTCGTACTCAATTGTAATTTTATTTTATTTCTTGACAAATCAGCAAATCGGGTCAAAACAGGAATTTTCGTCAGCAAGACCGGCGCTGCCGCGCCACAAATACAAAGGAGAGCGGCGCTGCCGCGCCAGAGATTTTCTGTACTGATTTCCAGCGGCGCTGCCGCGCCATAGACAAGCTTAAACACGGCGCTGCCGCGCCGTACCTTCTGTCCAGGAAATAGAAAATGTTGTCCTCTTCGCGTGAGCTGTAAGATCGTCAGAATCGGACTTGTATTACTCCAGATATGGCCAAAACAGTGAAGACTGCGCAACCTACCCGGAAAATCCGAATTCTAATCAAATTATCCTCCAACTCTTGGTTCTGCAAAACTTAATGAAAACACATTAAACACACCACATACTTGAGTTCAAGTCATCAATTTAAGCCGATATGAAGCGTTCCAAGTGGATTAAAAATCCACTTATCACACCCCCAAACTTAAACCGATGCTTGTCCTCAAGCATAAATAATATAACTATATACAACTAACTAGTACCACTTCCGTAGGTGATCACGGTTGCATTTGGCATATGCAACAAGCCCTTTAAACCCCTAGGCAGCCCTAGTGGACGAGTAAGGTCTCGTGAGGGCCTATAGCGAATGTACCCACAAAATCCATCTACTCATGCAACTAACAATGCAATGCATGTATGCAACTATATGGAAATGCAACGATCCCTTCAAACCAACCAAAACCAATCAACAAGCCAACATCTCAAAGAACACAGTCTTCCAAACAGAGTTCGACCAAATTCCCATCGACCAACAAGACAAACACAGAAACGTGCGTGTGTGCAATGCTCACCAATATACTCCCAAACTAAATCAAGACCATACCTATTCTTCACCAAAACAACCACAAGCTTACAAACAGAATGAACACTAGACACAAGAACTCTTAAGAGACACCTTCGCAGTCCATCTGAGTTAGACAAGAATTCATGCTTTATTACACAAAAACAACTACACACAACACACATGCTTATTTGACCGTGCAATGGATGAGTCCTCGGAAAGATTATACAATAATACCCATTTAACGAGCTTTAGGTCAGCGGATCTCAGACCGGAAAAGTCTTAGGTCACTAGGCACAAAGTCCCCAAAGAACTTAATTGCTCGAGTATTAAAGAGCTCAACCTGATCAATTCTGCATAAACACAAAACAAACACAACTTTTTTTTTTCTTTTTCAACTTTTCTCTTTTTTTTTTTCTTCTTTTTTTCAACAATTTCGGAATGAGTGCTCTTTGCCTTTTTCTCATCCCACCCTAGACTACTCATCTTTTCAATGAGCCGGCTACTAGCCATTTGACGCCTAGCCTTTATTACAACTAGCATGAAATCCCTGGTTTCCCCCAAACTTATACATAAGTGCTTCTTCATTTTCAAGAATCTAGCCAACATTCTAAATGTAAGCAAGTGGTTAAATTCTAACACCAAACAAGCATGGTCTGATCAAATCTAAAAGCAACCAATGAGACTTGTGAATTTACAATTGTTTCTGGCATGCAAGTCAATTTCTTAGGAACTTAATCAGCTCTCTATTCATCATAACCACACTCCCATCAACATCGACTCACTAACGGAAATAGTCAAATCCTACGGGATCATGAAATATGCATGCAACTAAAATGCAACTAAATGGACTCACATAATAGATAAACAAAAATGCAAAACAGAATGCTCTATATGACATAAACATGCAAAACTACGAATGAACTACAACTACATATGCAATATGAATCCTACATGAATCCTACATGAGACACACACTAACACTACCAACCCACACATCACCCCCAAACTTAAAATATTCAATGTCCCCATTGAATGTAAGTAAATACAAGGAATAGTAGGAAACATACCTAAAAATACCGAAACACGTGGGTTGCCTCCCACGCAGCGCTTGTTTAGAGTCAATTAGCTTGACTACGTCCAAGTCTCCATTAAGGATGATAATAGTTGGCCTGGTCATCTCTTCGTGAGACTTCATCGTCATCACGGCGGCACACTTTCTGCCCCTTCTCCTCGCTTGGCCTATTCGTATAACAACTATGTCCTATTCCAATGCCTTCATCGGTTGACCCAAAATTTGTCAATTTGTAGAACAACACACATTTGCGGGCTTCGCTTGAATATAATGGAGGAGGGTAAATGTAAGTTGTTGAAGCCTTTGGTTCCTCAAAGAGAACTTCCTCCAATGGCTCTAATGCGCTACCTCCATCTTTATACTCTGAGACAAGTAGAAGACCTGCATCTTTCCCATGGTCATCAGCCTCTTGGTACGCACATACCAATTCTTGAAATTTGTGTAGCTCATTAGTGTCTGTCCCATATAGTGCCCTTTCCAAATCATCCACCATACTAGCATGATCAAATTCTTCACATGGCTTGTGAACGCTCACCTCACCTTGGAATTTGCCTTCTTCATTTATGCATACAGTACCTTGCTCCAAGTCACCATTATTTCCTGGAATTGCCTCTAGGATGATTCGTTGATTCTCTTGTTTCAAGGCTCTCACAGCTCGAGCAACTAGTGGCTCCAAAGCTTTGACAGACTCTTCGTTACTCTTTGCAAGAATCCTAATCTCCTCCATAGTCTCTTGTTCCAAGGATCTCACAGCTTGAGCAACGAGTGTCTCCAAAGATTTTAAAGACTCCTCGTTACTCTTTACAAGCATCCTAATCTCCTCCATATCAACAACCTCATCTGACTGAAAAGTAGGAGTATGTTGTTGATGTTGAAACTCTTCACTACCAAAGAAATATGACATTTTTGGAACATCTTGCTGGTACTGTTGAGGATGGTATTGAGAATATGGTTGTTCCTCATAAGTGACATATGGATCAACTCCTTCGTAGTAACAATATTGTGTGGCCTCATGAACGCCCAAACATTGCTCACATTGCTGAGGCATGGATGTCCTCGAATATGCCCACCATGGCAACTCCTTGCCTGCCATTTTCAAACACTCAAGTACCTGAAACACACCGAACTAAACAAGATAGGTTAGAAAAACAATCCGAGTCAGTGAACTCTAACGACCACTGATGACAAGCACATAACTATATAAATAACACCGAGTCCCCGGCAGCGGCGCCAAAAACTTGTTCACACAATATCACGCAAGTATACGCGGTCACAAGTAATATAAGAATAAGTAGAGTTCGTTCCCACAGAGACTGCTATGGTTATTATAGTTATGCACTTATGCAACAATGTATGGCTATCGTTCAATGCTAAGACAAGTATCAAATTGTGTTTTGATTAACTAAATTAACTAAACAAATTATCAAGACTATATTAAACTAAAGATTGCTGATATATTACTTATGAGAATAAAACATGGGATCCTAACTTCATTAAACAATCCATCTATAGTTTCCAATTCTCTAGCCTTTTCATGTGATTTATTAATACCTGATCGAACACACAAAACTGATATAAGCCAACTTTCGTTGCACAAATACCATCCTAAATAATATCCACAATAAAGATAGAAATCACTTAGTCTTCCAATTATGCTTAGTCCCTATATGTCTATAAAGATTGAAAACATAATGGTTGAAGTACAAGCATTCAATTGATCACATAGTCGTCATAAAATGGTTAGAGTTACGACACTAATTACGAATGATATTCTCACGCATAAACCTATGCTAGCATGGCAAGTTCTAAACTCTTAAATCCACTTTCGCTTCAATAAGAATTAACACACAATTACAGGAGTTAGCTACTCTCCTATAACGAATTAAAACAACCATGATAGGATATCGCATCAATCACACTATAGGCATCGAGAAAATTCAACAAATAAACTTCATGAATAAATCCGCTAAAACCCCATGACAACGAATTAGTTCATAATCAAACTAATCGTCACCATGGGTTCTAATGAAAACATGATAGAAGAAAACGAATTATAACTATTATAAATATCAAGGGTTTTTAAGAGTACACCAAATCCAAGCATCCACAAACTAGAAAGATTACAAGAATAAAATTGAATCGATCTTCTTCCTTGCTTCTTCGTGCTTAAACTCCGTAGATATATGATATGTGTCTCTAGGGTTTTCTTCTCTTTATATAAGCCTCCAGGTGCAAACAAGTCGTACTCAATTGTAATTTTATTTTATTTCTTGACAAATCAGCAAATCGGGTCAAAACAGGAATTTTCGTCAGCAAGACCGGCGCTGCCGCGCCACAAATACAAAGGAGAGCGGCGCTGCCGCGCCAGAGATTTTCTGTACTGATTTCCAGCGGCGCTGCCGCGCCATAGACAAGCTTAAACACGGCGCTGCCGCGCCGTACCTTCTGTCCAGGAAATAGAAAATGTTGTCCTCTTCGCGTGAGCTGTAAGATCGTCAGAATCGGACTTGTATTACTCCAGATATGGCCAAAACAGTGAAGACTGCGCAACCTACCCGGAAAATCCGAATTCTAATCAAATTATCCTCCAACTCTTGGTTCTGCAAAACTTAATGAAAACACATTAAACACACCACATACTTGAGTTCAAGTCATCAATTTAAGCCGATATGAAGCGTTCCAAGTGGATTAAAAATCCACTTATCAGAAACCAGGGAAATAAACTCCTCCCTAGATGTGCCTTCTCAACAAGGGACATCTATTGAAATTGGCCTGTCTCCCAAGGCACCCTGTACAGAGTCCGCACAAACTCATGGTTCCCAACCTGAGATACCCCCACTTGAAGAAACACACAGTGAGTTAGGGCACAGTGAGGATTTCTCTACTCCTATTGATGGTTCACATGTTTCATCTGTGAATCAGCCCCCACTCTCTACTACACTTTCACCTTCTTCCTTCCCTACACATTCTTTTGTTTCTTCTCCACAACCTAGAGAAGGGGACAGTCCCAACCCTTCAGGTTTTGATCATCCATCTCCAATCATGGATGAGCCCCCATCTAGTGGTCCACAAGAACCCATTTCTCAAAGTGAGATGGACACCACTCCTCCAAACACTGAGCTAGGGCAAAGTGGTATTTTGTCAGAAAATGAAACAGCCAACACTTTGTCTGATCTCCAAGGAGCATCTTACCTTCAGGAAGATGCTGTCACAGCCTCTGTTGCTGTCAAAGACACTGGGGATGCTACTGTCCTGGACACAGCTACTGTCAAAGGTGGAGAGAAAGATACTGTCACTACAGAACCTATTGTCACTCCACCTCCCAAAGATGCTGTCATGCCAGAACCTGCTGTCCAGACTCCAACTGACAGTACCATTCCTACTCAAGATGTTGTCCAGCCCTCCCAGCCTGATTTTGATGCTGTACTTGTTGAGGATGCCTCTGATGATGACCTACCTCTTGCCAAACTCCTAAAGGTACATTCTAAATCTTCTCCTTCCATGCATGTTAGTACTGCTCATACCCATGCATCTAGGTTGAGTGAGGGTGTGCAAAAGAAAAGAGAGATAAAAGAAAAGAGAGGTGAGCATAAAAATGAGAGGCAGCCAAATGAGCTGGCAAAAGGAGAGGGACTTGAGCATGTCCAGAGAGATATTGAGGGAGCCCACACTATTCAGGCACTAGGCCTTGAGAGTCAAACTGTGAGGGGTGATGAGATCACTCAAAAACACCCTGAGAGTGTGAGAACCCCCATAGCCTCCAGGCCCCTGTCTTTTCCTTCCCCTCCAAGAAGGTTAAGGTCTGGTGGCCCCTCTGCTACTTTTGGTAACAGTATTGCAGCTCTTGAAGGACAGTGTGCTACTTTGGACTCCAAACTGGACTCTCTCTCTCAACTGGTGGTTGATGGTTTTGCTGCTACTCAACTCTCTATTCAGTTCCTTACTGACCTGGTAGCTGCCAACTCAACTAAGGGGGAGAAGGTAGCAAGATCAGAATCATTGCCTATTCAAGAATCAGGTGGAACTCAGGGGGAGCCTGTAGCTGTGGAGACCAGAGGGGGAGCTAAAAGGAAAGCAATGTCTAAGGGGGAGCAAGTCAAACCAAGCAGTGCAAAACCACAGGATAAAGCTGAAAGCCTGTTGAAGTGGAAATGGATGGAGAAAGGGTGTTAATGTCAAAGGAAACTCAAGATGCATTGCAAAGAAGACCTGCATCTAGACATCCAATCTTGCCTCCTGTGGTGATTAGAGAACCTACTCCAGAAACTCAAGAAACTGCTTTACAGAAGAAATGGAGAGAAGTGGAGGAACAAAACAAACTTGGGAAAGGTAAAGGGAAACTGCCTGAATCCATTCATGGTGGAATTATTTGGACAAATGGCACTGAATTTGATCAAGAGGAAGCCAATGTCTTGATGGTGGATTACAGGGAGAGCACATTACACAACCATGACAGTAAGTTTAGCAGTTTGGTGGAAGAAGCAATGAATGCTCCTAGCAACCGTCCAACCAACACCACAAAACTGTTAAAGGAACAAATTACTAGTGTCAGTGTAATGGTGAATGATGAGAAAAGATGGGTTGTAAGTATTTATCTCACTTCTGGCATATCTTATTTCATCACAATGCAGCTATTGCAGAGTCTGCCAGCAAAGGTGTTGTGTGCTTTGAAGGGAATGATCAGGGCAACTCAAACACCATTCAATGAAATATTGGATATGCAAATCCAGAACCTGATCACACAGAAGCTACCTGAAGTCTACTCAAATCCACCAAGTGTTTTTTACAGATCCAAAACTAAGGATGGCACAAGAAGGAACAGCTTCATGAATTTGGGTAGCCCATCCAGAATGGAAACCAAGTCAATTCTGAAGGTACTAGATGGAATACTCAGTTCAAATGCCAATCCAGGAATAGTTCATGCTGTTCAAGAAATCTACAAAATGCTGGTGTTGAGAGACAAGGCACTGGGAGCTAGAATGAAGGAGCTAATCACTAGAGCCAATGCCAAAAGAAATGATCAAGGTGGAAGTTGCTTCTATAACATTCCTCCCCATGATGATGATGATGATGATGAAGATGGTGAGGATGGAGGTGGTGAAGCTTCTGGAAATGCTGGAAATGCTGGTGGAAGTAATTCTGGGAATACTGGTATTCAATCCCAGAATGAAGGCAATGAAGAAACTCCTAGCCAGGAAAAGAAAGATGCTGGTGCAACAGATGAAGAGGAGTCAAGAATACTGGAAGCTTTGGAGGCAAGCATTCTTAGATGTGCTATTGACTGCATAAATGCTGAAAAAGATGCTGTCACCAAAGGTACTGTCGACAAGGATACTGTCATAGAAGATGCTGTCTTGGAAGATGCTGTCGACAAGGGTACTGTCAAGGAAGGTTCTGTCAAGGATGAAGCCAAGGCTACTGTCAAGTCCAAAAGACTGAAAGCTAAAGCTAAGGCATGGTTTTCTAGACAGAAACCTACAGGGAAGCACAAGTACTCAGGAAAGGAAAAGGCCACTGGATTTGGCAGGAATCTCAAAAAGCCAATTCAATCAATTCCTCCCAACAGTCTCAAGATTCAACAAATGCAATCAAGAGAAATCAAGAGCGTTGAGGTTAAGCTGGATGCAAATAAAGAGGCCACTGAGTACATTCTGTGGTGGGAAGAATCAAGGTCAGCCAAGATTGACAAGGACTTCAATCTGGTAGCCACATCAACCAAGAAAAGTACATCAACCATAGATAAAAGAAGAATTGATTTCTTCTACCTGGAAAGAATGGTAGAGTTGCTGGAGAGCTATGATGATGTTTCAAAGGCTGTCATGGAACATGTTCTAAAATATCAGGCAGATAGGGATGCTGAATTTTATCAGAAATTTGGCTATAACTTTGCAGATTTTGATGATGCTGATATTCTTACTGATCTCCCAGCCTCTCCTATACCATACCACTGGTACTATGAGTTTGATGATTTACCCACAGAAGAAGGGCAAACCCAACCAACTAAGGAAGGGGAACCCAAGCCAAGCAAACAACCTGAATCTTCTGAATATTCTCAAACTCAGTCAGAACTTGATAAGAAGGAAGCTGAATTACTTGAAAAACACAAGGCCTCTAACAAGGCAGAAAGTGAAGCTCCAAATTATCAACCATATATGCTGGAAAATCCCCTAAGAGTCAAGTTCCTAAAAGAAGAAATCTATGTTTGCAGCTTGCATAAGCTTAAAACATCCACTCTGAAGGATTTACAGTATATGGTAGCTGGTTCAATTCATCCCTTGGAACAGATTTGTTCTGATGAGATAGAGAAGTTATTGGAAGGGAGAAAAGGAGAAGACTCAAAACTGGACAAGCAAAGAAGGAAGTCTCTCAATGCTTATCCTGGAAGTAGATTCAAGCTCATTAATGAAGAACTTCATTTCAGAACCTATCCATATGATATAGAGCAATGGCTGAATCTCAGGGATGTTAGTTCTCTCATATCCCCTTCCATAAAGAAGATCATTGATGAAGTAGAGGATGATGCAGTGTCTGCTGCTGAAATTTCTCTTGTAGAAAGTCTAAGAAGCTGCTTGGCAGAAGCTCTCAAAAGAGAGGATGCAGCAAGACAGAAGAGGAGATCTCAAGCTAAGTGAAAATTCTTAAATTCTGATCTTGTTAGTTAAGTTGTCAGCACATATTGTAAATTTGTTGTTATTTTCCATAAAAACAAATTGGGGGAGATTGTTGGGATTTATGGGTGATAGCATTGAAATAACTTAACTTTGATTGTACTTAATTTTTCAAATTAAGTAGAATATACTGTCATAGCCAAAGTATGTTCTTGTAATCAGTATGTAATGTTATTCTAGTCGTATTGTTTGAAAGAAGTTCACTTATGTGTTCAAGCCTCAAAGAATGCTTTTTGGATGACAACATGAATAAAGGTTACTGTCCTAAAGCTGTGACAGTAAGATTACAAGAAGACAGAATGTTGCAAGTCACAACAGCATATTCACTCTGACAGCAACATTGGCGGAAGACTACGCGACATCAACTATTGCCCTCGACAGCAAGTTTGGGATCCTTTAACAAATTTTCCTCAATCCAACCACACTCAATGCACAGAGTTTTCAACTTTTCTACAGCTATCAAGAAATTCCTATGAATATTTTCCAACAAAAGATTCGGGTTTGAAACAACAATGTTACTAACTGTAGACTTATCAAACCCCAATTCCTCCAAAGATTTTAGCTTTGTTTTCAAAATCCCACAATCATCCCTAAAAACCTCCATAGCTTCCTTATAAATCTTCCCTATCTTATTCCGGGCAATACCATAATTACACAAAACATAGTAATTCTCTAGCAACAACTTATCATCATTTAAGAAAAACACATTGCGTGGCAAAAATGAAGAGTACTCGCTAGGACTCAAACCAATACTCTCAAAAAAAGGTTCAAACTCATTAATCGGATGGTACCTCAAAAACCTCATTATCGACTTCCCAATATTCTCGTCATCACTAAACTTCTTTAAAATATTTTCAAGAAACCGCGGAGAATTCCTACTCATATTTTCCGCATCCAAAAACTGTATACTCCTGGTCGAGTGCAAATATTCTAACAACGCAGTCTGCGCCTCTTTTCTTCGACCCATAGTTACTTTAATCAATGCATCATCCTCATTTCTATCACCTCTTTTTTTACCATAAAATCTAGGGTTTTGAGCAATCTGCAACGACCCAGATGCCCAAAAAGCAATCTTTGATGATTCAAAGTTGTTTTTAGTAAAATTAAAGCAAACCCATTTGAGATCAGACCTTAATATATGATTCTTGAAATGTATCATAGCTAATGTAATCAAATATGCAGTGTATTATTAGAAACATACAAAAGGGGCAGCTTTGAATCTTCTGAATCATATAAGTTGAGTTGTTACCTTGTGGGGAAGCTCATTTGTTGATGATAATTGAGTGGCCGCCATTATAATAGTTTTGAAGAGTATGTATGTATAATGTATGTATGTATAGGCATAGACTGGATAGTTTGAAGATGGGGTGGTTTACTCAACGATAAGGGTTTAAGACTTTGATTTGGGATTTTTTATGAATCTTTTTGTTTGGAGGAGGATACACTAATCATAAAATTAATTTTAATCAGATTAATTTAAAACAACTAAATTATAGTTTATGAATTGAATACTTTTGTTAGTTGTATATAAATAAATTATAAAGATTTATATGTTACTCTTAAACAGATAATTTGTCGAAATTGGTATAATTTTTTCTTGAAAAGGTAAGTGAGACAATTGAAAATTGGTATAATTTGTCACATTTGTAAATTTATATTTTGAAAAGTAAGAATTTTTCATCTTTTGTTATAAATTTCTGAAATTTATGGTTAAATCGATAAATTTTGAAATTATGTTTAAAAATAATACTATATTTAAAGTATTACTCATATAGATAAGATTAATTAATTATTTATCTATTATGGTCAAAGAATCTTAATTCGATTCTTACTCCTTTAGAAATTTTATCAGATAGGAGTACTAAAAAAAAATGTAGAGCGGGTGTCAACCCAAGTTTCACATCGATAAGATATATAAGAATTATCTTGAATATAAGCAGGAAAAAACAACTCTATTAGTATGAGGCCTTTTGGGAGGAGCCCAAAAACAAATTCGTGCCAAAAACATATGAGGCGATCGTAGAGTGGGTGTCAACCCAAGTCCTAAGAGAAAACTTCTTATATAGAGTTCTGGAGAGACATAAATATTCATAATACATATTTTTATCACATTTTTTATTAGATATGATTATAAATTTCAATTATTAAATCAAAAAACGAAATTAAACTCTTTTTTTTTAAAAAAAATCGAAAATTATGCAGCAGAATCAAATTTAAAATCAATGTTTTTATTCAAATTTTATATGTTAATTTTTTTAATAAAGTTTGTATAGTTAAACCTCGATAAATGAATACCCTTGGAACCGGAGTATTTTATTCGTTTATCGAGATTATTCATTTATCGAGGTTAAAAATTCGGGACCGGAAAAATTTATTCATTTGACGAGATTATTCGTTTACCGAATATTCATTTATCGAGGTTCTACTGTATATGGTAATATTCTATATTAGAATCAGATTATATATTTTATGTCATTTAAAATTATTTATGATATTCTATAATAGAATACATGGTTCTCCTAATTCTCTATACTAGCCTATAACCCGTGCGATGCACGGGCTAGTTAGTCTACGTTAAAATGATACTCTTTAAATTGGACAATAATTAAAATAGTTAATTTATCTTATGATCTTTACTTATTTAACTTGGTTTCTCGATTTCATTTATAATTTCTTTAGAATCGGATGCATCCCCTTATTAGGTACAAGTTTGTCAGTTTTCTTCACTAAAAAATCTTACAGCATAGTTTGGAAGAAAGCACCACTATAGTTTGAGGCTCCAAAATAGCCGAAGAAATTAAGATTTTATTTACAAAGCCAGACACACACATAACATCACTACAATTACAAATCAAAAATATCAGGTGGTAATTCATAACCACATCTAAGAAAAAAAATCAATGATTGTATATGTTGGGATTTATGGGTGATAGCATTGAAATAACTTAACTTTGATTGTACTTAATTTTTCAAATTAAGTAGAACATACTGTCATAGCCAAAGTATGTTCTTGTAATCAGTATGTAATGTTATTCTAGTCGTATTGTTTGAAAGAAGTTCACTTATGTGTTCAAGCCTCAAAGAATGCTTTTTGGATGACAACATGAATAAAGGTTACTGTCCTAAAGCTGTGACAGTAAGATTACAAGAAGACAGAATGTTGCAAGTCACGACAGCATATTCACTCTGACAGCAACATTGGCGGAAGACTACGCGACAGCAACTATTGCCCTCGACAGCAAGTTTGGGATCCTCGACAGCACTCTATGCGGGGAACTCATACTGTCACCAAAAGATCATTCCTGTGACAGCAAGCTTTGCGGCAAAAGTAACTGTCTCAATAAAGATCCTTATGCTAGGTATCTTTCTCAGTCAAATCCCGTGACAGTTTAAATGTTCAAGAAACAGGCGTGATGCAGTATCCCTAAGCTGCACCAAGTCTGCAAGACTACGACAGAAGCTTCAAGCACTGCAAAACAAAAGCGAATCAATTCAAGAGCAAGGTCAAGTCTTTATCTGCTGAATTGGTTTAGCTGGAAATGGAATGAATCTAGGTTGCTTTCTTTGTAATGTATATCTGACATGTTAGCAATTTAGGAAAGTCACATGGGTAAGACAATCTGTAAGAAGCTGCCACTTGACAGTGACAGCAGCTTCACAAACCCGTGACTGATAGTGATAGGGTTAGTCTTATACCTACTATCAATTCATTCTAGAATTGTAACGAAGACAAGCAAGTGTCTTTGAAGAAAACCCGAAGCTCGAGAATTCTTTCTTGAGGTTGTAGCAACACTTTGCAAAATAAATAAAACATTTATTTTGTGAATCTTGTTCTTACTGAATACTGTTCGTGATTGCATATATTGCTGATAACGTTTAATCTTGATTTTAGTTGTTGAAATTTAGATTGAATTTTATCAGTATTGCATTCATCCCCCCCCCCCTTCTGCAATACACAAGGACTAACAGTATATTATCCATCGCTGACTAATCCTATGAGATCGAACCCCTATGAATAAAGCTTTAAATTTAATCAAAATACTATGAAACAAAAGAAAGCAAAGTGCCGCAAGCCCCACACGCACACACACATGACTATCACTACATCTACAAATCAAATAATTAGGTGGTAATTCATGATCATAAGCAAAAATCAATGATTATATAATCTCTGCGGATGGCTACCCTGGGAGGTCGAACCATGCTACGAATAAAGCTTTAGACTGAATCGAAAAATATTAAAAGAACAAAGTGTAAATCGAATCCCTTTGTACATAGAATCAAAATACGCAGAAGTGTTACCACATAAAAGCACAAATCAAATATAATGAGTAGGTATATGGGGAACATAACAAAATCAATCCATCCAGCTTCCTCCATCTCTTGTAAGTTCTTTTCCACACACAATACTAAACATATAAAACCAATAATAATTCAACCAGATGATCCAACTCTATCAATACACACTGAACATCCATAGACTTAAGCCACAGGGCAGCACAACAACCTTTCCAAAACCCATAACCTCTTCTGGTTTCAGTTTCTACTGTACCAGCTGCCGCCTCAGGTGCACCAGCACCATCTTTTGTTGGGTAACCGGCCGGTGCTGGAGCTTCATATGCTGCTGTATACATAATATATACATGATTTCAAACTCTATTCAAAGCTTTAAATCTGGTCAATTAACATATATACACGAATTCAAACTCCATTTGAATAGTAGAATTTTACCTGTAACTTAAGCACGGACAATTTTGTTGGATCTATGATGTAGATTGCTAGAGAGAGGTTGTGCAGTGTTATTAGGTATAATCAGTGAAAAAGTCGTGTACGCAGGTGAAGAGCCCAAGTGAAGAGTCATGTATGTGTTTTTTGGGTGTTTAAAGTGCTGTGTATGTGTTTTTTTATGTGTTCTATTGGGTGTGTATTTTTTATCTGAAATAGAAGTCTTAGTTTGTAATACCTGATCCTTATATATTTCCAGTTGTTTCTTTTTACTTTTCAGGTATCTTTTCAAATGTTTTTCATTATATTCATCTTGAAAGGCATATGATATAGCCTATTTGTAATTCGAGGATTCTACTCAACTTAAACAAGAATGTAATAAGTAAATATTAGATCAGATGTCACAGGAATCTCAGAAGATTATATCTGTCAAAGAATGAAGATTAAAGTCATCTACAGACTTGAAGTTATTCTACATTGAAAGAAGCTCAATTTATTGATCAAGCCTCAATGAAGTATTCAAGCTCAGTGGATTTATTAAAGTGACAGAGATTTCAAGTGGTGACAGAAAAAGATACTGATTACGGAGTTCTTGAATGAGAAGGAAGTGAATCACTGCTTAAAGTCAAATAGATAAAGAACAAACATTGTCGTTAGTCACTCATGAACCAGACAGTGCATCGAGTGTCAACGTACTATTGTGTTTGTTATTTATCTAAGTTTTTAGTGATTCTGGAATTAATTGGGAAGTCAATTAATTCTATTTATTCTCTTATAAATAATTAATACTATTGAGTAAATTATTTATTAAATTAATTCTGTAAAGAATTAATTTAATACATAATTTATTTAGTTAATTATTTAAATTAGAATAAAAAGAATTTAATTGAGAAGTCTACTAATTCTATTTATTCTCTTATAAATAATTAATACTATCAAGTATATTATTTATTAAATTAATTCTGTAAAAGAATTAATTTAATACATAATTTATTTAGTTAATTATTTAAATTAGAATAAAAATGAACTAGGAAGACTTAGGTTTGAACTAGGAAGACTTAGAAAAATGAACTAGGAAGACTCACAAGTGAGTCTTCCCGATTGTCTTCCTAGGTCAAGCCTTGTCTTCCCGAATGTCTTCCTAGGCCAAAGGGCTGTCTTCCCGGTTGTCTTCCCTTCACAAGCATTGTCTTCCCGAGAGTCTTCCAAGGCCATTTGCATTGTTTTCCTACAAGTCTTCCAAAGGCAATTCTATTCAAGTGGCTTGCACGTGGGTTAACAAAAAGAAATGTTGTGTGGTTTATTATAAAGACAAGGCAGAAGACTTATTCAAGATATACAATTATTACAACAGAAAAGAAAAGACAGAAACATTCAACATCACATTTCTCTCAACTGTCTTCATAACTTTTCTTCAACTGTCAAGCTTCAAATTCTGCAGGAGTATTAATTCTTGATTGTTCTTCAACATTTAATTCATAAGAATTGTATCTCTTGTACTGCTTTGACTTTCTAGCGGATCATAATCCCTAGATTTTATATCGAACTACTTTTTAGTATTCGATCCTTTTTATTACAAAAATAGATAAATTCATGTCGAATTTATTCTAGATTTGTTTTATCAAGTTCTTTGTAATCAGTGATCAAAATTGTAACACCCTTCAAGTTTAATAGAGTTTTATTTAACTTGAATATTGTTTCAGTTTTATTCCGCACTAATTTGTTCTAAATTGTTTAATCTTAAACGAACAAATTTCGATTAAACGGTATAGTTTGTATTCAACCCCCCTTCTACAAACTTATCAGGACCTAACAATTGGCATCAGAGCCTTTTGATTGATATACAAATCAAAGATCCAATTGTTTTGAGATTTTTCTTAAACTCTGATTTTTTTATTATTCCTAAAAATCTCAAAAGATGTCTACTACACAGAAAGTGGGTACAGTGAAAATCCCAATGTTCAGCAAGGAGCATTATCCAATGTGGAAGAAGAAAATGCTCCTATTTCTTAAGGTTGCAAATCCTAAATACATTGATGTGATGAAGAATGGACCAAAACTTCCTATGATTATTGAGGAAGAATTAAAAGAGGGTAACATTGTTACTAGGGCTGCTAGGATGTACCCTAAAGATCCCAAGGATTTCACTCCTGGTGAAAAAGAGGATGTTACCTTGGATTCCTGTCTACAGCTGATCCTTATTGATTGTCTTGATCCTATCATGCATAATCATGTCCTAAACTGTGATACTGCCAAACACATTTGGGAAACCATAGAGATAATCAATGAGGGGACAGAGGAAGTTAGAGAGAATATGCTGGAAATTCTCACCTCACAATATGAGCATTTCAGATCAAACCCTGGTGAAGGTATCACTCAGGTTTTTGAGAGATACAACAAATTAATCAATGATCTGAATCTCAATGGGAAGCACTACACCAACAAGGAGATTAACAAGAAGTTCCTTCTTACACTTCCACCTCATTTGGAGCACAAAATATCTGCCATTAGAGAAGCAAGAGATATGAATGAGATTGCTTTGGAGAGATTGTATGGTGTTCTGAAGACCTATGAGCTGGAGCAGATTCAACAGAGGGAGCTGTATGGAACTGGGAAGATTGTTGGTACCTCTACTGAATTGACTGCTGAAGTCCCACAGAAACTGGAAGTGAAGGCTGTTCAACCTTCCAGTTCTAACATGAATGTTATTGATGCTGAATATGGATTAACATCCATTGATCAATCTGGTGGTGACTTCTATTCTTTAGAAGAACTTGATCAGCTGGAGGATGGTGATTTGGCTTTGATAGTCAGGAAGTTTGGGAAGTTTAGATTCAAGAGGAATCCCAATCTTAAGTTCAGGCCCAGGTTTCAGAGAGGTGATTCCTCATCTTCAAGTGGCACAAGGGGTGGCTACAAAACTGGAACTGTGGAGAGGAGCTCAATCAGATGCTACAATTGCAATGAGTTGGGTCACTTTACTACTGAATGTAAAAAGCCAAGGCAAGTGACAAGGAACTCATTTGATTCTAGCAAGAAGAATAAGATTGAGAAGGCTTATGTTGCTAAAGGGAAGAGCTGGGATGATACAGACAGTGAAGATGAAGAAGTTGGAAATCTTGCACTTGTGGCAAAAGGAGGCAAACTCTTTGATTCCATGTTATCTTCACCAGACATGTCTGAGGTAAAACTTACTGACGCTGAAATGATTTATCATCTTGGTGGCACCATAAGTTGTGCACGCACTGAAAATGATAGAATAAATCTTTTAAACACAAATCTTGAAAAGGAATTAAAAGAATTGAAACTTGTGCATGTTAATCAGGATGAACTTACTGAGAAAATTGCTTTTCTTGAGAATAGGGTTAAATGTTATATTCAACTGGAAACCATTCTCAAAGATCAGATTAGTGAGCTTAAGACCAAAGCTAATGCTTATTTCAGTTCTTGTAAGACTGCTAAAGAAATTCTCAATAAGCAAGCTGTTGGTAATCATGTCAGTATAGGGTATGATTATAATGAGGCTATTGGACTGCTTGGAATTAATTCCCCTTGTAGATACAAATCTGAAGGAAAGGTTGTTCCATATATACTTAAGGGTATTGAAACACCCTTCTGTAGGGAGTCTGAGGCAGAGCCTATGAATGAATACTCTATAATCATTGCTGAAGAGATTCGTGAAGAAGATATGGCTTTGGAAGTTGAACAGTCCAAAAAGTGTATATCTGATATTCCAGTCAAAGTTGCTACAACTAAAAAGACTAAATCAGATATCCATAAGTTGGATCAAAACAACTGTAGGACTAACATGCCTGCTATTAATTCTTCTCATAAAGCATGTGGTGTGAGTAATTGCATGTCTTGTGCTTTTAATGTTATGTATGCTTTTTTTAATAAAAAGCATGTATCTAGTGATAAGACTGCTCCACGTCAACATGTTAATAATAAGAAGCATGTTAAAACAAAGACTACTAGTCCTCCTCATACTAGAGTGGATTCATTTATCCCTAAGCCTACTCAGAAATGTGTTAAGGCTGGCTATAAATGGAAACGCTCTTATGTGAAAGAGGTTGAAGTAGTTATAGTTAAAAATGTTGTTTTGCCTGACAAAGGCCAGTTCTTTAAGTATGCCGGACCCAATCAATTTTGGGCTCCGAAGAAGGTCTAATCAATTTGATATTGCAGGGAGTTAAACAGGTAAACCGTGTTATATGGATTCTTGACAGTGGCTGTTCAAGGCATATGACCGGAGATAGAGCCCTGCTATCAGATTTGGTTGAGAAAGCTGGCCCAGTGCTTACCTTTGGAGATAACAGCAAGGGTATAACTGAGGATATGGCCTATTTGAAATCAAGAAATGTTATCAGTCAATAAGAACATCAATGTTACATTTGATGACACCTAACTCCCTAATATCCAAACAGAAAATCCATCTGAGAAACTGAAGTTTGATGAAATGTCAGATTCAGAATCAGATGATAAGAATCCACCTGAGGTTGTTGCCGGTGATAACAATGATAATGGTGAGAGTGATGGTGGTGGAAACATTGGTTACAATGGAGATACCACTAACACTGGAAAAGAATCACCAAGACAATCTGCCAACAACTCAGGGGGAGGAAATGAAAGGTCAACTAGTCATTCACAACACCATAATGTAGAACAAGGCGAATCATCAATATCAAATCTTCCAAGATAAACAGTTTGGAAAAGAGCTCATCCTTTTGAGCTGATTATTGGTGATCCAGGTGTTGTAGTCAGAACTAGAAGTGCTACTCAAAATGAATATCATTATTCAGGGTTTCTTTCTGAAATGAAACCAAAGAAGATTGAGGAAGCACTAGGTGATCCTGATTGGGTGATTGCTATGCAAGATGAACTCAATCAAATTGAACAACAACAAGTTTAGAAGCTGGTACCTAGACCAAAGAACAAGAAAGTAGGTGGTACTTGGTGGGTATTCAGAAATAATTTAGATGAAGATGGCATAATCACAAGAGACAAAGCACATTGACATCAGGTATCATTTTATCCGAGAGCATGTCATGAATGGTACTGTGGGGTTACTCTTTGTACCCACAGAGGAACAAACAAAAGATATTTTCACTAAATCTCTTGATGAATCCATGTTTACCAGATTGGTTGGTAAATTGGTATGTTAAATAGTTTTAGTGATTAACTTTGTTTATTTTTTTTGTTTGTTCTTAATTAAATTTACAAGTGTTCATTTGTTGCATATATTTTTAAATCACTTGTAAATTTATTTTATCATCTCATTTTCTCTTATGCATGTTGATTGTAGATTATTGCCATGTCTTGTCTAATTGTTAAGCTTCTTAGGTTGAGTAAGTTAAGATGAATTATTTTCTTTAAAAATATTTTTCTCAAATTTTACAAGTTAAAATTGTAGAGAAATCTATTTTTATTGAAAATTTTTTATTTTAAAATATTCAAATATTCTTGTTTAGTTCATGTAAATAGTTTCCTGTAAATATTTTTCTGTATATATATTATTATTTTATTTTTATTTTTATTATTTATTATTTATTATCTTTTATTTTCTATTTGTCTTAGTTGTTTTTGTTAGGCCGAATACACAATATAATCAAGTATGTATGAGAATAACAATAATTAATAACACTGTTTATGAATCAATAAAACTGTAATCTTATTAACAGCTTCTCTCTTTATGATGTTAATGAATCATAAAGAGCTTCTAGGTTACAAAGAATAATATCTCAATGATCGCGTCCCTTCTAGGGATAACCTATCTGTGTTTATATAGTACACAGCTACATACAATCCTTCTCTAATTGATATTCCTACAAGTTAGCTATACAATTCATATCAATTAAGGATTGCTTCTTATCTTCTATCCTGTTTCCTTAGCTGTATCAATATATTCTGCTTCTTTCCATCTTCAGAATGTATTGCTTCTAGAATCTTCAATTCTGCACCGACAGCTAATTCAACTATCACCTTGTCAGACTTTAAATAAACTCTGACCGGCTTTCTTTAAACTCTTCACCCTATCAGAGTTTAACTAAACTCTGATCGGCTTCTGATAAACTCTTGTCAGTACCTGTTGCTTAAACACTGATAAACAAACATTAGCAATTATATCTAACAATCTCCCCCAACTTGTTCATAATAAAATGTACAAGTTAAACATATAATTGATGATGTCAAAACCTTTTAACAAATGCAGTGTTTAACATATAACAGAGTTTAATTTAAAAACAGAGTTTAAATTTGACTTAGAATAGAAAATATTAAAAACTTACAGTCAGACTTTATTTGATTTCTTGAATATCAGGCACTGTCCTGAGATAATCAATTAGAAGTCTTCTTTCAGCCTTTTCCAGCTCTTCAACCATGATTTCTTTCAGTTCCTTGAGTTCTGGATCAGATTCACCAGTCTGATAAATAGCAGCTCTCAGAGAATAGATGGAATTCTTCCTCATCTCATTCCCTAGCCTAATAAAATGTGCTTTATCAGATTCTTGATTGAATTCTAAGACTTTAACTCCCAGATCAGTCCTTAGTCTTGTACTGTTTCTCTTCATTTCTATAACATTTCCATAAGCATCTCTATACTTAGGAATGTATACCTTTGAAATTCCTCCTCCAAGCATCACCTTAGATCTTTGCATCTTTTGTCTTATAAATGTAGCAGCATTGTGAGTGTTTCTGTTTTTGACTTTTAACAAGTACAGAACATACTCCAATTCTTGATAAGATTTGAGATCTATATCAGACTCTGCAACTCTGTAAACTCTTCCATCATTCATAAAATACAACAGAAAATCTTTCTTCAAACCCTTGTGAAATATCAACTGAACAGAGTCTAGCATATCAAGATTCTCTTGAGTAATAGTGCCAGATACTGCCAATGATGATTGATCTCCAGATCTGTTATTTATTCTCTTCTCCCTATGTGAACCTAAACCAGCTTTATCAAAAGTTTCTTTTCCAAGTACAGTCCTGGTTTGAGAAAAATCCACAGGTTGAAGTGTCAGAGCTTCAGATAGTACAGGTCTTCTAAAAATACCTTGGAGTTGTGGAGCTAGCTGAGTTTGCACAGCTTGAGCCTTGTCAGAGACTGGCTTAACTTCGATAGTATCATCAACTTGAGCAGCGTCAGAGGTTGATTTTGGTAATCTTGTTTCAACTTGAGCAATGTCAGAGGTTGAATATTCTTTCTCCTTCAGGTTAGGCTCTTCAATCATTTTGCCTTTACCCTTATCAGAGTTTCTAATCATAGGCCTCCTGGTGTATTGTATACTCTGTTGAGTATTTTCTTTAATGATAATTCCAGTTTCTTTCTTTCTAGGAGCCTTGATTTCTTTCTTTTTGTATATCCCAGCTTCAAGATTCTTCCTGTGTTCTTCAGCAAGCATTTGCTCTTCAGCTTGGATATCTTCAATTGTAACATCTTTTCCATGTTCTGCTATAAATAATTTAGCAGCAACTTCTTCATCAGTACTAGGCTTATCAGTGTTTATCAAACTTTTGAGCCTTGAACCACTGGTAGAAATTACTTTTTCCTTACCAGAGTTTGATCTTCTCTCAGAGTTTGATCTTGATCTTGGTCTTAAGCCTAAACTCTTTTCAGATTCACCTCCCTTGCTTCCACCATCATTACCATCATCCCTCCGTCTCAGAGCTTGAGTGTCTTTGCATTTGTCACTTGGTACACTCTCCCCCTTTTTGACATCATCAGAAAGTAGTACTGATGTCAGCAACTCCAGAGCATTAGAAATTGAAGTTAGTTGAGCAGACATAGCAGTCTGATTCTCCTCAACTTTCGACAATCTAGAATTGAAAGTCCTTTGCTCTTTACACAAAGAGATGTATAGAGATTTGTCCTTCTGCTGTGTAAGCTCTCTTGTAGCTATATCATTCCTTAACCTTTCAATCATCTTATCAGAAGCATCAAAACGATTGTTTAATGATTTGATTTGAACAACAGTTGCTTTGAAATGACTGAGAAGTTCAGGATTTGAAATCTCTTTAACAGAGTTAGCAGTTAAATCAGCAGCCCTTTGTGAAGTGAAAATACAATCTGCTGCTGTCCAGTTGTTAAAGTACATCTCTTGAAAATGTTCTTCAGTAGCCCTATGGAACTCTCTTTCTTCATCAGAGTTGGCTTGAACGTCAGATATGTGTGAAGGTGAATGAGCAGGACTAGCATTAACATTGTCATCCTCTCTTGCAATCTCTGCAGGAACATGTTCAGCAGTGATTTCATGTTCTAACTGTGCAGCTTCATCATTGACTTTCTCTGCAACAGTTTCAGGAATATCAGAGTTTGCTTTAGCAATCACCTCTGCTTCTCGCTGAACAATCTCAACAACTGATTGTTGTAGAGCTTCAAGAACAAGAGCATCTTCAGAGTTTGCAACAAACTCTGCTGCTACAGGAACATTCTCTGTTGCATCAGCAGATTCAGCAACAGCTTCTGTAGGATGATCAATTCGAATCTGATCAACTTCCTCACCTTTCTCAAAATCAAGAGAAATAATTTCTGTGTGGGAAGCAATAGTTTCTACCAATTCTGTAGTAGCTTGATCAGCTTCTTTTACATTTTCTTCAAGATCAAAAATTCTGCTGTCAGAATGAGCAGCAGCTTCCTCAACTACATCATTAGCCTTTGATGTAGAAGCTTCTCTATCAAAATCCATTTCAATATCATCAGTATTTAGCCTGTCTTGATTGACAGCTTCTGGATTTGCAGCTTCCTCCTGAACAAAAGCTTCAGGAGCTTCATGTTCCTCAGGAACTTTGTTCATATTGGCAATAATATCACCAAAAAGTTGATTAGCAACTAATCTTCTCTTTCTCTGATGAAGATTTTCTTCATCAGCTTCAGTATCTGAGTCTGCAACAGTCTTTGGTCGTTGGGCTCTCTTTTTCTTCATTCTTTTTCTCTGAGGCACAGCATCAACATTTGATACCTCAGCTTCAGGTTGTTGCAAGTTAGACTTAACTGCTCGAACTTTAGATCTCTTTGACCTCTGTTGTTGAGATACAGAAGGTCCAGCTTCAGTAGTTGAGACATTTTGCTGTTGTAAGTTGTCAAGAAAATGTTGCACAATTGCAGGGAACATTAAAGGACCAACTTCTCCTTTCTTGTTGTCCTTGTTGATAAGATCAGAGAATATACGTTTGTGCAATTTAAATGAAAGAATTACATCCTCATCTAAAATCTCAACATCAGGGCAGCAATGATTGAATATCAATTGACAAAACCTAGAGAAGTAAACAACATTTCTATTCTCTAGCATTTTCTCACCAATATTAGTTAAAACTAATCTAGCAACATCAAATTGACTGCCATAGAGAAGAGAATACCCGATCTGTAAACTATCAGTGGGAATTGCATCCCAGTTTGTGCACTTTTTCCCGAACGCTCTTGTAATGCAGTCGAAAAAGAAACTCCATTCCTTTCTCAAGAGCGGTCGCTTCAATTGACCAATCTTTGTCAGTGGTCCAGAGTAACCTATTTCTCGCATCATTCTTACTAACTCAGAATCTCCAACAGCAACTGTGAACGAATTGAAATCTTCAAGACCCAAAGCATCACGAACAGTAGTAGGAGTAACAGCATAGTCATTGTCCTCATATTGAAAAATGATAGATGGAGATCCAGACTCTCCTCCATTATCATAAACACCTGTCTGCCAAAAAGATTTGATTTGTGTTGCAGACAGCTTCGATGGTGCGGTGAGAGCAGTGCCAATATCAGAGTTTAACAAGAAACTCTGAATCAAATGAAACGCCTCCGGTGCGTTCTCATTTGCTACAGGAGCAGAGTAGTTATTTGGAACAAATTCTAATTCAGAAGCAATAAACGCTGTAGTTGCCATTTTTAAGATTTGAAAACAAAAAGTACTGGGCTTTGAAAGTGTTTGAGTGTTTGTGTGTGAGTAAAATGTTATGAGAAGATGAAATGCGTAAAAGATTGAATCGTGTGTATGTAGTGTATTAAATAATAACTGTAAAGATTAGAAGTATGTTAGTGGGACAGATGTCAAACGTGAATACGCTGACAGCTGTATCTAACAACTTCCAATACACACGTGCAAACGTGGAGACACCTGTCATCACATATAACACTCAAAATATTCGCTTAAAAGAAAAAAAAATCAATAATAATAAAATTATCAATTTAAATAATAAAGAACAAAGAACTCAACAGTCAAAATAATAATGACTGTCTCGAAACTCCGCACCTTAGTATCCCAAGCGCTTCGAAAACCTTTCAATCTCCAAGAAAAACCTTTCAGATACCCTGTTTGAATGCTTTAAATACCAAAGCAATGTAACAACAGGCTTCATATCTTAAACGTACTATACACCAAAATGGCTGGAACGTTCGAATTCCTGGATGTGGAAGAGTTTTTGAATATGAACTGGCAGCAACAAGAAAACTATCTTATCGATGAGTTTCTTGTTCTCTCATTCTTGAATGATGAAGGCCTTATCGTAGATGATGAAATAGCCGAAGGGCCTTTCTCCAACCCTTATGTATACATCTTCCGTCCAGGACCATATGATGCACCAATCCTCGCAGATGAAGATGCCATGGAGATCTGCTTTATGCTTTTTCAACTGAGTTTCTTGTCGGGTTCAAAAGAAAACCTCTTCTTAGAATCCTGCAAGCTGCAAAGCAGAAAGAGATCCCGAGAAGATGATGATGATGATTCATCATTAGGAGGATTTCAAGCTATCCCAAATGGTATAATGACCAGATGAGCAACTGGGTAGCTATCATCAGAAGTAGTAGAGCACAATAGCTTCTGGCTCTAGCTCTTCTGCTTCGATGTTGGATAGCATTCAAGTACTTGTCCTGGTTAAATAGATTTTCTCTTTTGTAACCATAGTGATTAGTATGTACCAGAAAGATTAGCTAAGCATGAGTATGTAATTGACTGAATGTAACAGAGTTTGAATCAATTAATGAAAAAGACTCATTTTATTGCTTTACTTTCAGTATTATCAATTTTACCTAGTAATTGGAAAGACAAAAAAAACTTTAACCAATTAACTAACATACTCAGCAGCAATACAAATCACAAACAGGACTTAATAAACATACTCAATAGCATTGGTCAATCACTATCAAACAAACTCTATCTTTTCTCTGTTCAATCACACTTTTTCGAAAAACAAATGACTAAACCCAAAATCATAAACTGTCTGAAACAAGGAAATTATTTTAACCATCAGAGATTAAAATAAAGTAACCTCGGCGTATTTCACACAAAACATCAGTGTTTACCATTTGTCCTTCTTTGTCAATAAACTCTTTTCTCAATCTGTACAGTTGTGAAAATATGTGTGTGTAGTAGCAGAGTTTACCGAAAACAGTATTTAGACCATCTCAAAGTGCATAAAATCCACAATCTAAAGTAGTAAAAACTGGTTGCCTAAACTCTCATGTATAACATAAAATCTGATTTTATATCTAAACTCTGTATTACTGATATCCTTTCATTTGGATATGTCTTTTATTTTTCACCCCCTTAATTTATCTATTTTTTTTTATTTTTTTTTTATTATTTTTTTTTTATTTTTCCAGTAATCAGTGGTTGGCACTAGTCACCAAAAATCAAAGATTTTAGCCCTTATTTCATACAATAAGTTCCTGGATCGTCCTAGGCACAACATGATCTCAAAGGAATTTGTGCTCTGTTTGGCATCTTTTGAATTTGAGGGTGAATTATTTGAAATTAATAATCAGAGTTTAGACTTTTCATCAGTAAATATAATTAACTTATGAGAGAAAATGCAAACAGCTAATACAGACTCAGTGTATAGGATCAATAAACTAAGAGATGCTATAAATATTGAGACAGTATCATGCTGTGTTAGCTTACTGCACATTTTTGAGATCAGAGTCTATACAACTCTTAAGGATTCACAGTTACTTACTGAGAATTATGCTTCATACAAATTTCTTCATTGGTCCATATGTTTCAGACAAAATTACAATCAGAGTATAGCATTTAAACTGTAATTATCAGAGTATGACCAACAGAGTTTATCTTCAGAGTATGCTTTCAGAGTATGACTAACACTTCACAGAGTTTATCATCAGAGTTTAACATGCTGGTTCACATAACAGTTAACACATGCAAGGAATCATGAGCAACAAGAATTAAACATGTATAAATTTTGAGTCTGACCCGTATCTCTAGTCAGAACCAGAGATCATTCCAAGTTCATTTACCAATCTTGTAAAAGTAGCTTCACTCAAAGGTTTGGTGAAGATATCTGCAAGTTGTTGGTCTGTAGACACAAAATGAAGCTCAATATTCCCTTCTTCCACATGTTCTCTGATAAAATGATATCTTATGCTGATGTGCTTGGTCATGGAATGCTGTACTGGATTTCCTGTCATAGCAATAGCACTTTGGTTATCACAGAAAATAGGAATTTTAGAGTACCTTAACCCATAATCCAGCAATTGATTCTTCATCCATAAAATCTGTGCACAACAGCTACCAGCTGCTATATACTCTGCTTCAGCTGTGGATGTGGAAATCGACTTCTGTTTCTTGCTATACCAAGAAACTAATCTGTCACCTAAAAATTGACAGCTTCCACTTGTACTTTTTCTGTCTATCTTACAGCCTGCAAAATCTGCATCAGAGTAACCAATCAACTTAAACTCTGATTCTCTAGGATACCACAAACCCAAGGTTATGGTGCCTTTGAGATATTTGAAAATCCTTTTTACAGCTGTTAGATGAGGCTCTCTAGGATCTGCTTGAAATCTTGCACAAAGACATGTTGCATACATGATATCAGGTCTACTTGCTGTAAGATACAGTAAAGACCCTATCATTCCTCTGTAGTTAGTCATATCTACTGAGGCTCCTGTGTCTTTGTCAAGCTTCGTTGCTGTAGCCATGGGAGTTGTTGCAGATGAACTATCAAGCATACCAAATTTCTTGAGAAGATTTCTGGTATATTTTGCTTGATTGATAAAAATTCCATCATCTGTTTGCTTGACCTGTAAGCCTAGAAAATAACTAAGCTCTCCCATCATGCTCATTTGATACCTGGATTGCATAAGCTTTGCAAACTTCTTACAAAGTTTGTCATTAGTAGATCCAAAAATAATATCATCTACATAAATTTGAACTAAAAGCAAATCATCACTAGAATTGAAATAAAACAAGGTTTTATCAATTGTACCTCTTGTGAACCCACTTTCTAAAAGAAATTGAGCAAGAGTTTCATACCATGCTCTTGGTGCTTGCTTTAGTCCATATAATGCCTTGTCAAGCCTGTAGACATAATCTGGATGCTTGGAATCTACAAATCCTGGTGGTTGTTCAACAAATACCTCTTCTTCAAGCTTCCCATTGAGAAAAGCACTTTTCACATCCATCTGAAAGACTTTAAACTTCTTGTGTGCAGCATAGGCCAGAAAAATCCTTATGGCCTCCAGTCTTGCAACTGGAGCAAAGGTTTCATCATAGTCAATTCCTTCCTGTTGTGAATAACCTTTTGCCACAAGTCTAGCCTTATTCCTTGTAATCACACCATCACTGTCAGTCTTGTTTCTGAAAACCCACTTTGTACCTACAATTGATCTGTTCTTTGGTCTAGGTACAAGTGTCCAGACTTCATTTCTTTCAAATTCATTTAACTCTTCTTGCATTGCTGTAATCCAATTAGCATCTTGAAGAGCTTCCTCCACTTTCTTTGGTTCAGTTTGAGACAAGAAAGCATGATACAGACACTCATTATTTGTTGCACTTCTGGTTCTTACACCAGCATCAGGATCTCCAATTATGAGATCAGGTGTGTGTGCCTGTGTCCACTTTCTTGCTGATGGTAAGTGGTTTCTTGCATCATTGTTGGATCCTCCCCCTTGATCCATGCTCTCCTGATTCATATGTTGACTTTCTACATTCTCTGAGGCTCCCCCTGAATTTGATGACTCAGAGTTTGAATTGTCAGAGTTTGAATCAGTTTCCTCAACTGACTCACTTGCTGTGTCATGTTGAGCTTCTTCACGCTCCCCCTCAACTGGTTCTCTATTTTGTTCAATTTGAGAATTATCAGTTTCTCCAGTATTTACCAGTAGAGGTTCAGAGTATGCTTCGTCAGAGTTTGTCAGCCCTGCTTCATCAGAGTTTATATCATCAGAGAGTAGATCTTCATTTTCAAAACGTAGTTGATCATATCCATCCTTGTCTTCAAGTCCAATTATTTTCTTGTCATCAAATGACACATGTATGGATTCCATGATCACTTTAGTTCTTAGATTGTAAACTCTGAATGCTTTTGTTGACAGTGGGTAGCCAACAAAAATTCCTTCATCAGCTTTTAACTCGAACTTTGTCAACTGTTCAGGATGAGTCTTCAACACAAAGCATTTGCATCCAAATATATGAAAATATTTCAAATTTGGCTTCTTATTTTTCACCATCTCATATGGTGTTTTCCCATGCTTGTTGATCAGTGTAGCATTTTGAGTAAAACAAGCAGTTTGAACAGCTTCTGCCCAGAAGTATGTTGGTAATTTTGCTTCTTCAAGCATAGTTCTGGCTGCTTCAATTAAAGTTCTGTTCTTTCTTTCAACTACACCATTTTGCTGTGGAGTGCCAGGTGCAGAAAATTCTTGTTTCACCCCTCTTTCCTTGCAGAAAGCTTCCATGATTGAATTTCTGAATTCAGTTCCATTATCACTCCTTATTATTTTGACTTTGTGCTGTGATCCTTTGTCCAGTAGATTTACATGATCCATTAGAATTTGAGCAGTTTCATCCTTCTTTGACAAGAAATACACCCATGTATATCTAGTATATTCATCAACAATTACTAGAGCATATTTCTTTCTGCCCATTGACATTATATTCACTGGTCCAAAAAGATCAACATGTAGAAGATGATAAGGTTCCACTACTGAAGATTCAGTTTTGCTCTTGAAAGATGACTTCCTTTGTTTGGCCTTTTGACAGGAATCACATAGGCCATTTAGACTGAGTGTTGATTTTGGGAGTCCTCTTACAAGATCCTTTCTTATCAGCTCATTGATGTTGTTCAAATTGAGATGAGAGAGCTTCTTATGCCAATTCCAACTCTCTTCATTTGACATTCTTGCAGTCAGACACACTGTTTTTCCATCAGAGTTTGTTACCAAACTTGCTTCATAAATATTGTTGCGTCTGTGTCCAACTAGAACAACTTTTCCAGTAGATTTACTGATAACTTCACAGTATTCACTATGAAAATCTACATGGTTTCCTCTGTCACAGATTTGACTCACAGATAACAGATTGTGCTTGAGTCCTGAGACTAGAGCTACATCAGTGATGATGACACCTCCAAGATTAATGTTGCCATATCCCAGAGTATGTCCTACGTTGCCATCTCCATAGGAAACTTTTGGGCCATCCTTCTCCACTAAGTCTGATAGCAGGGCTTTATTTCCGGTCATATGTCCTGAGCATCCACTGTCCAAGATAAGTGTGCTCTCTATTATACCCTGCAATCACAAACAAACACTAAGTGTTAGTTTTAAGGATCCAGACTTGCTTGGACCCTTTGCCTTTCTTAACAGTGTTAGCTTTTGCAGCGGAATCAACTTTCTCAGAATTTAAACTAACATTGTCAGATTTTACACTAGCAGAGTTTGCTCTAACCCACTTCAAGTTGGGTTTTAGCTCATAGTAATTATGATAAATTGCATGATAACTCTTACATGTGTAAATGGAATGCCAAGTGCTCCCACAATGTTTGCATAAGGTCTGTGGTTTTACTCTAACATAATCATTCTTTACTTCTGAAGTAGAAGGTAAAGAATTAATATGCTTGTTCTTAGTGCAAAATCTAGCAAGATGATTAGAACTACCACAACTGTAACATGTTTTCCTTAAAGCACCAGCATTAGGCAAATAATTATTTCTATTGTTTATGCCTATTTTTCCATTCCTATTTCTCTTGGACCCTTTAGGTTTCATGGCAGACTTAACCTCTTTGAGCTTATGTTTAAACTGTTTTCCTGTCATTAAACCAACATTAACCTGTTTCTCACAGACTCTTATTGGTTTTTTAACAGCTTCTAACTCAACAGGCTTCTCTGTTTTAGATTCAGTATCTACTTGTTCAACACAAGTTTCAACTGGCTCCATAACAGTTTCTTTCACAACTGCAGATTTTAACTTTCCAGATTCAGGAACAAATGTTACAGGAGTCGAATATGAACTTGTGAAAGCTCTAAACTTAATTTTATCTTGAAACCTAAGTTCATCTTCCTCACTGTATCCTAAACCTACAGCATCTGTTTGAAAAACTTGATGTGTATCTCTGCCAGAATTAGTCCAAGTTTTAATTATTTTTCTTTCCTTCTCTAAATCAGATTCTAGTTGCCTATACCTTTTAAGCAACTCCTGTTCCACATAAACAGCATCATCTCTTTCTTTTTGAGTCTGCTTCATATTCTCAAGTTCTCTTTCAAGAAACTTGTTTCTTTCTTTAAGACTAAGATTCTCAGATTTAATCCTTTCATTCTCTAAAGTCTGATCCCTATAACTAACATGTATGTTCTTAAGATAAATTCTTAATTCAGAAATGTTATCAGTATCATACGCATAAGTAGTTAGGGGTACCTTATTTTCTGATGATTCAGTCTCATCTTTGACAGTTGCCATAAGAGCATAATTTTCTCCATCATCAGAATCTGAAGTATCTGCCCAGTCTTTGCCTTTAGAGACGAGTGCTTTTCCAGTTTTTCCTTTCTTGCACTCTGGAGCATAGTGACCCATCTCTTTGCACTTGTAGCACTGGATCTCAGATTTGTCCTTCTTACCAGACTTGGTATCCCTTCCATCAGACTTTCTGAAATTCTTCTTCTCAGAATTTGAATCTCTCCTTGAGAATCTTTTACCCTTCTTGAAGTTCTTGAATCCCATCTTCTTGAAGGTCTTCACCATCAATGCCGCCATTTGCATCAACTGTTCTTCATCATCCTCAGAGTCAGAAGCTTCAACAGAGTTTGAGTCATCATCAGAGTTTGATGACTCACTTTCAGATTTAATGACTAAAGCCTTTCCCTTGGCTTTCTTCTTTGACGATTCCTTCTTTTCAATGGGCTTCTCCTCAACTTTGAGAGCAACAGATTTTGTCTTCTTGCTTGATCTTCTGTTTCTTTGATCTATCTCAAGTTCGTGAGTCTTTAACAAGCCATAAATCTCATCAAGATCTGTATCTTCAAGATCATAATTATCTCTGATTGAGGTCGTCTTCAGATCCCATTTTTCAGGTAGAGATAAGAGAAACTTGAGATTTGACTCTTCAAGATTATATTCTTTGTCAACCAGAGACAGATCATTCAGTAATTTACAAAACCTGTCATAAGTCTCAGTCAAGGTTTCATTAGATCTTGAATCAAAGTGCTCATACTCCTGTGTGAGTATTGTCTTCCTGTTCTTCTTTATAGCAGTGGTTCCTTGACACCTTACTTCCAAAGCATCCCAGATTTCCTTTGCCGTTTTGCAGCCAATTACTCTGTTAGACATAACATTATCTAAAGCACTGTGGAGTAGATGTCTAACCTTTGCATCCTTTGCAATTGATGAGATGTCTTCAGGAGTATAATCTTTCTTTTCCTTTGGAATCAGTGTCTGTTCTTTATCACCAACAGCAGGAGATAATTTAGTTGGCTTATGAGGACCATTATTGATTCTGTCAAGATATTCTGGATCTGTAGCCTCCAGAAACATGGTCATCTTCACCTTCCATATTGGATACTCTATTGGCCTGAGAATTGGAACCCTGATAGTTTCATATCGACTCACAGAATTTGGCTTAACCTGTTCAGCCACAGGAGGAACTTGATTTTGATTTTCTTCAGACATGATTATTACTGTGTTTTAATCGTAAAACTGTATATATTAAACAGCCTTGGCTCTGATACCAATTGTTAGGCCGAATACACAATATAATCAAGTATGTATGAGAATAACAATAATTAATAACACTGTTTATGAATCAATAAAACTGTAATCTTATTAACAGCTTCTCTCTTTATGATGTTAATGAATCATAAAGAGCTTCTAGGTTACAAAGAATAATATCTCAATGATCGCGTCCCTTCTAGGGATAACCTATCTGTGTTTATATAGTACACAGCTACATACAATCCTTCTCTAATTGATATTCCTACAAGTTAGCTATACAATTCATATCAATTAAGGATTGCTTCTTATCTTCTATCCTGTTTCCTTAGCTGTATCAATATATTCTGCTTCTTTCCATCTTCAGAATGTATTGCTTCTAGAATCTTCAATTCTGCACCGACAGCTAATTCAACTATCACCTTGTCAGACTTTAAATAAACTCTGACCGGCTTTCTTTAAACTCTTCACCCTATCAGAGTTTAACTAAACTCTGATCGGCTTCTGATAAACTCTTGTCAGTACCTGTTGCTTAAACACTGATAAACAAACATTAGCAATTATATCTAACAGTTTTTGTAAATATATTGTATATATTATTTCTGATCTAGCTCTTGCTTAGCTGGAAATTCAGTGCCAAATCCAATTCAGGTATTACTTTCTATCTCTCAATCCACTTCTTCTACTGTTGCTAAACCCAAGTGGTTGTTAGGGCTGACCAAGGGATTGTAGATCCACAATCTCTATCCCCGGTCTTAGAGCCAAACAATGAGTCTACAACTTAATTACTTGACCTCTCAGCCTGAACAGAAATCAAATGTTAAATATATAAGTATTTTGATTGAAACAGTGAGTGATCCCACAGCTCTGCCTCCTCTAAAGAAATTCAATATATACTGAGGCATCTGTTAGCCCATCTGTATCCTCTCAATAGGATATGGACTTTGAAATGGCCAATGAACTGTTTCTAGAGACATTCTCTCAACAGGATGAATCTATTGAAATTCGCCATAGGGCCATGGCACTTTGTACTGAGTCAAGCACACTCTCATTACTCACAATGGGAGAAGACAATTCCATCTAGATGACACTCAGGACACCATGTCAGGAGAGCACTTTACTTTTGACTTTGAAACAGTGCCTACCATAGTTACGGTAGAAGTGCCTTCACAGGCATCTGAGGGAAAATCTGATTCTTCGCCAACTCAAATAGAATCATTTTCTCCCCTCCCAGAGGGAACACCTCTGGCTCCCTAAGGGATTTTCCACTCGCAGATTTATCTGGAGAAAGTGGAAGGCAACTTGGTCAGTCTATCACTGAAGCAATTCAGATTTCAAATCCAAGTGATTTGATAGACATGATTGAGGATTGGGATTTGCGAACTCCCATTGCACCACCACTGACCTCTCTTGAAGAGGCTAGGGTGAGTTTCAATGCAGGTACTGATCAAAAAGGAGCAAACAGACAGCTAATGTTGAGTGATAAGAGTCAAACACTGAGTGAAACACATGCACGTGCGATGAGTGATACACTTACAAGAGAAATTCAAGTGAGTGCACACACAGACACATACACTGCAATGTAGTTAGCTCACATAGCTGATCTACAGGAACATCTATTCAAAACCCAGGCTGATAAAGAAATTTTGCAAGCACAAGTGGTTGAACGGTCTTCTTCTTCTTCCACCCTTGTCAACAATCAGCTGGGACTGCTCAAGGAAATCTAGAAGACAAATTTACTTCCAAGATCAACTCCATCATCTATCTCAACTCCTACTGGCTTCAGATACTCTTAAAGTTAAATCTGTAGAGAATTCCTCAACTAAGGGGGAGAAGTTTCTAGAAGTTTCTAAGGGGGAGAAGTTTCTAGAGAATTCTGGTGAAGCTAGTATAAAGGGAGCTGAAAAAGATATAAAAGGTAAAGAGGGAGTTTCAGGGGAGTAACTGTGACGCCCTCCAAACCCGGGGTACAGATTTGAGGAGTCATCCGACCAACGGAACACTATTTAACACATGCATAATATATATAAAGACACAATTACCCCTTGACCAAGACCGCATCCAGATTATGGCAATGAACACAAGCTACTACAATCTTTTATTATTACAAACCAGTTTTATCAGAGTTATTACATCACAACTAAAGTTCAAATCTAGACATTAAATCTAGAAAAGCAAAACAACAACTACCCTGCCAATAACAGTGACTCGAGGGGCTCTCCTGACTGCTGGTGAACTATCGGTCACGCTATGCCAACTCATACTCTCGCTTCACTGGAATAGGGTTAGAAAACAACAAGCAAGAGTGAGCCAAAATTGCTCAGCAAACATCAACGAATCATTTCTATCACGGTGGTAAGGATATGAATTTAAGATATCAGAATCAACAATATTTAGCTAACACATGCTTTGTATCAATAATGATTGAAGTAAAGAATTAGAATTTGGCTTATACATTTTATTCAAATCAAAGGTTGTGCTGCTGGCCAGCCACGCATCAACCCCGGACTAGCTCATGTCATAGTCCTCTACTGGATCCCAGGCCAATCTGGGCCTTAAGTTATTCCGACCAATTACTGGTCCATTTTAAAAAAAACACATGCCAATTCTATAATAGGGTATAAACAATAACATGCTCAATAAGATAAACTGAATGTATAGTAATTGCAAAAGAGTTTCAACTGTTCAGTATCAAGTGAAGGTCGAGAAATAATCATGGAGTAATTTCAATGGTACAGTGTACTCATTCAATAAGGGAATCAATATTGGTAATCGTTAATCAATAACCGTAAACGAGTAGTCAAGATGGAAGTCAAATAATCAAAGGTTGTCAATGATAATCAAAGGATGATAAATAGCAACAATAGGTGGTAAACAATAATCAAGTAAATTGGAAATAAGGGTTTCCGATGCAGATCAAATCAAAGAATCAAGAATTTCTAAGGAAATGGAATCAGTTGTCCAAATGCGGTTAAAAGATGGATAATTTGAATTGTTCTGGGGATAACGGTATTCAAGTAATCAAGACAATAATAATTTTATCACAAGTAAAGGCACAGATACTTGCCTGGTCTAAGCTGCTGTCGGATCGACTCTGCTCACTCTACTTTCCCCTTTCCCTTGCTCCGGGAACTCGATTCTATAATTTAAACAACTCATCACAATAAGTCTAACTATTCTCGTTCTACTCTCGACACTTATTCAATCAATAATCACATTTAAACAAGTAACCGGTTACGTATCGGACGTCCGGTATAACTTACGATATTTAAAACTCAGATATTTGCCCTAGCACGGGCATATACAGACTATAAAACACGACACACAATTAATATGAACCATATAGCACTTATAAACATTTTTAAAACATCATACGGAACTCATTTGAATTTTTAATAAGTCGTTACAAATTTTAAATCAAAAATCGGATTTTTAAATCCAATATAAACATTTAAATGAAAATAAATCAATTAATAAAATTAATTGACACTCTTTAAATACTCAAACTATTTTTTAAATAATTAAATAGGCTTGAAAATAATTAAACTGAATTTTTAATTAATTAAATCTAATTAATAATTAATTTTTAAGAATTAATTGATTAAAAGAATTAACCAATTAATTAATAAATTAATTATTAATTAAAAATAATTAAAATAATTAAGTTTAATCAATTTTCGGATTTAAAATAATAAATATAATTTATCAGAATTTTTCTGATATAAAAATATATTTTTAAAATAAAAATATGAATTTTTTTAGTTTTTAAACTATTTTCGAATTAAATTTAAAAAATAAAATTCAAAAACAGTTTTCTGAAAATGAATTAGGGTTTTGAAGATTGAAACCGGGTCGAAAAATCGGGTAAACGGGTCGGGAAGAACGAATCCGGGTCACCAAGAACAACCCGCCGGAATCTGGGTTTTCCAGAATCCGGCCGGCGTCCGGTGGCCGGACTTCGCCGTTTCCGATCAAAACAAAACCAAACTATAGGGCTTTTGTTCGCTTTTGCAAGACAAACACAACCCACATACACACACATCTGTCCCATGCCGGAATCGTGCCCAGAATTCATTCAAAGAACTCGCCGGCGACGACCTCGGCCGGAAACCCGATCTACTTAAATCCTACATGAAACTCAAAGATTAATATACCAAAATGAAGCTTATAACTCATACAATAAAAGCCCTCTACCAAAAACAATGTCAGATCAATATCAAGAACGTACGAATTGAAAGAAGAAATCGGGTCAAAACCCGAAAATCAAACCCGACTAAATCGAACATAAACATGAAATTAAAGCATGGATTCTTGCTAATTAGAACCCTAGGAACATGTTAGAAGCAACCAATTGAACGGAGAATCAACAGAATGAAAATCCCCAAATCGAATCAAGAACCCTAATTTTAATTCGAAACTTGTAAAATCAATATAAAATCGAATACTTACCAGATGATGATGAGGTTGGAAGATTCTGAAACTAGATTTTTGGGGCTTTGATTTGAGTATAAGAACTTCAAATTTGGACTTCAATAACCCTTAGAACGAATTGATTGAAGATCAAGAACACAAAAATAATTATTTGGGAATTTCGGATTTTTTGAGTAATTTCTGAAGAATTGCTAGGGTTATGAAGTCTGATTGGTCATTTTATATTTTTGGAAAAATAATACCCCAAATAACATTTTTGGATCGATATTGATTCGTTAGATCGTTTAAAAACCCTAATTAGGTCAAAAACACGTTTTACGAAAAGTAAGGGGTTAAAAAGGTTGATGATTATCCAAATTGATATATATCATTATATAACTAATGCTCAAGAATACTAGGGCTATAACAACTTCAATATTGATATAGAACGATAAATCCGTCCCCTTAAGCAATTAGGGTTCGGAACGATTTTTCCTTTTTCGGATCAAAAATTGAAATTAATTTGCAGAATCAAATAGGTAGGGTTAAATAGAATCCCATAACCCTTTCGATAACGATTCGAATACGAAAGACGAAGAATTAAAAATGAATGTACGAAATTTCAACGGGCTCTTGAATTACCAAAACGGCTCAAATTTGAAGAAAATTCCAAATGACGAAATTTTTGAAAGGGGCTTCCGACTCACCATTTAGCACATAATCACACACTAAATATCATATAATAATATTCCAATATTCCAAAATAAATATTTTAGATTAAATATATCATTTAATCAAATAATAAAATTCACGGATATTACATCCTTCCCCCCTTAATAGGATTCTGTCCTCAGAATCAGATCAAGGAAACAACTGGGGATACTTCTCTAACATCTCACTCTCTAACTCCCAGGTAGACTCTTCTACTTTAGGATTCCTCCACAAAACTCTCACTAACGCTACTGTCTTATTCCTTAGTACTTTCTCCTTACGATCCACTATCTGAATTGGTCGTTCTACATACGATAAATCTGCCTGGACCTCTATTGGTTCATACTCTATTACATGATTCGAATCTGGTCGATACCTCTTAAGCATAGATACATGAAATACATTATGAACGTGCTGCATATGCGGTGGCAATGCCAACTCGTAAGCTACTTCGCCCACTTTCTTCAAAATCTCAAACGGCCCAACATATCTCGGACTCAACTTCCCTTTCTTTCCAAATCTAACTAATCCTTTCCATGGTGAAACCTTTAGTAACACTTGCTCTCCTTCTTCGAATCCCACATCCTTTCTGGCTAGATCCGCATACTTCTTCTGTCGGTCTTGAGCTGTTATCAATCTTCTCTGAATCAATTGAACCACTTCTTTTGTTCGTTGTACTAGTTCTGGTCCTATCATTTTCCGTTCACCAACTTCTTCCCAATATACTGGAGATCGACACTTTCGTCCATACAAAGCTTCGTACGGTGGCATTCCGATGCTCGCGTGAAAACTATTATTATATGAAAATTCCACCAAGGGTAGATGATCGTCCCAACTGCCTTCAAAATCAAGTGCACACGTCCTAAGCATATCTTCAATAGTCTGAATTGTCCTTTCGCTTTGACCGTCCGTCTGCGGATGATAAGCCGTACTCATTCTCAACTCGGTGCCCAAACACTCTTGAAAACTCCTCCAAAATCTTGAATTGAATCGAGGGTCTCTATCAGACACTATCGATACTGGAACTCCATGTCGTACTACGATTTCTTTTATGTAAATATGAACTAACTTATCCAGCGAGAATCTCTCGTTAATCGGAAGAAAATGCGCAGATTTCGTCAATCGATCCACGACAACCCAGATGGCATCATGGTTAGCTTTTGTTCTAGGCAATCCTACTACAAAGTCCATCGCAATGTGTTCCCACTTCCATTCGGGAATCTCCAATGGTTGAAGTAATCCACTTGGTCTCTGATGTTCCGCCTTAACTCTTTGACACGTAAAGCATTTACTTACCCATTCCGCAATCTCTCTCTTCATATCTGGCCACCAAAAGTTCGTCTTTAGATCTCGATACATCTTCGTACTCCCTGGATGAATTGAATACTTCGAGTTATGTGCTTCGTGCAGAATCTCACTTTTCAGTTCCGTTACGTTAGGTATCCATATCCGAGAAGCAAATCTCAAGATCCCTTTGTCGTCCGGTTGGCTACATATTTCCTCACCTGTCATTTTACTCACATCGTCGTTCATAACTTGCTCTTGGCACTTTCGTATCTTCTCCAACAATTCAGGTTGAAACGTCATGGTATAAATTATTTCCGTAGCGTCCTTCGGATTAATTACTTCGATTTCCAATTTCTCAAATTCCTTGTATAATTCTTTGGTCATCATTAGTGTATTTAATCTCTCTTTTCTGCTCAATGCATCCGCTACCACATTTGCCTTGCCGGGATGATAGTTGATAGAAACGTCGTAGTCCTTGATTAGTTCTAACCATCTTCGTTGCCTCATGTTCAGCTCTTTCTGAGTAAAGATATACTTCAAACTTTTGTGATCGGTGTAAATTTCACATCTCTCTCCATACAAGTAGTGTCTCCATATCTTCAAAGCAAACACAATAGCTGCTAACTCCAAATCGTGTGTAGGGTACTTCTGTTCGTGGGGTCTCAACTGTCTTGACGCATAAGCAATCACCTTGTCATGTTGCATAAGTACGCATCCTAATCCTTTGTACGACGCATCACTATAGATTACGAAATGACCTTGATCGTCTGGTAACATCAATACCGGTGCCGTAGTTAGTCTTTTCTTTAACTCTTGGAAGCCTTCTTCGCATTTATCGTTCCATATGAATCGCTCGCTTTTCCTTGTCAGCTTGGTCATTGGAGTAGCTATCTTCGCAAAATCTTGCACAAATCTCCGGTAGTATCCGGCTAATCCCAAGAAACTTCTGACTTCAGTCGGTGTCCTTGGTCTCTCCCAATCTTTCACTGCCTCTATCTTTGCTGGGTCCACTTTGATGCCTTCGCTGCTCACCACGTGTCCTAAGAAATGAACTTCTTTCAACCAGAATTCACACTTGGAAAACTTCGCGTATAGTCCTTCTTGTCTCAATGTTTCTAACACAATTCGCAACTGGTCTGCATGCTCTTCTTCTGTCCTTGAGTATATCAAGATGTCGTCGATGAATACCACTACAAACTTGTCCAAATATCTCTTGAAAATCCTGTTCATTAGATCCATAAAAGCTGCGGGTGCATTCGTTAGTCCAAACGCCATTACTAAAAATTCATAGTGCCCATACCTTGTTCGAAAGGCTGTCTTCGGTATGTCGTCTGGTCTAATCTTCAATTGGTGATATCCTGACCGTAGGTCGATCTTCGAAAAATGTACCGCTCCCTTCAGCTGGTCAAACAGATCATCTATTCGAGGTAACGGATACTTGTTCTTAATGGTCAGCTTGTTCAACTCCCGATAGTCTATACACAATCTCATGCTTCCATCCTTTTTCTTGACAAACAGTACTGGTGCTCCCCACGGTGAAACGCTGGGTCTAATAATTCCTTTTTCTAGCAAATCTTGCAGTTGATCCGCCAATTCCTTCATCTCCACTGGTGCCATTCTGTAAGGGGCCTTCGATACTGGCTCCGCGCCCGGTACTAAGTCTATCGCAAATTCAATTTCTCTATCTGGAGGTAAACCTGGTAATTCTTCCGGAAAAACATCTGGAAACTCATTTACGACTGGAATATCTTCTAACTTAGAAACTTCCTTATCTATATCTATTACATAAGCTAGATACGCCTCACAACCTTGCCTTAATAACCTCTTAGCCTGAATCATTGTCAGGAACCTCTTTCTTTGTTTCTCTCCTCTAAATATTATCTCTTTCTTTTCTAGGGTAATCAAAGTAACCCTCTTATTCTTACAATCAATACTTGCATCATGCTCAGTCAACCAATCCATCCCTAATATCACATCAAATTCACCTAACTTAAAAGGTAACAAGTCAACATAAAAACGATTTCCCAAAATCTCTATCTCACAACGGGGATAATATGAACTGACCGCGATACGATCCTGATTAGCTATCTCTATAGTCAACACTCCACTTAAAGGTTTCATTACGCAATTCAATCTACGAGCAAACGTTTCAGAAATAAAAGACTTCGTCGCTCCCGAATCTATTAACACTTGTGCAGGAATAGAATTTACTAGAAGTGTACCTGCCACCACGTCGGAATCTCTCACTGCTTCTCCCATTGACATATTGTAGGTCCTGGCTAACGGCTGGACGTTAACAACTGGGGGTGCTTCAATTGCCCGAATCATATTGTTCACGGTTGCTGGTGCTCCGCAGTCCTTAATCATGTGACCTGGTTTCTTACACCGATGACACACGATGCCTATCTTGCAATCCCGGGAATAATGTCCCTTCTGATTGCATTTAAAGCATGTGACAGTCAATCGATGGCATATCCCTAGATGTCGCTTCCCGCATGTCTTGCATTCTGGTAGTGGGGGTCTAGAAAGTCCCTGCTGACCGCCGGTTAGTAGACGGTTATCTTGTCCTACGTTTCCGGTGTCTGGTTTCCTGAAACTTGTATTCCTTCCGTGCTGAAATCCCAGCTTCTTATTTGCTTGCCCTTGAAAACTTCCCTGCTGCTGTCCCTTATCGGGTATCCCTGCTTTCCTTTTCTTGTTCTCCCTCTCTTTCATGTAAGAATCACTCTCTGCCTCTGCAATCATTGCCTTTTGGACCACCGCTGCATAGGTGTCCAACTCCAATACAGCTAACTTACTACGAATCCAAGACCTCAGTCCCTGCTGGAACCTCTTGGCCTTCTTCTTTTCCGTATCCACATAGGTTGGAACAAACCTTGACAACTCCGTAAACCTTGTTTCATATTGGGGCACTGTCATGCTTCCCTGCTTTAATTCCAAAAACTTCAATTCCATCTGATCTCTCATATAGTCCGGAAAATATCTTTCCAAAAACAACTCTGTGAATCTTGCCCACGTAATCAATCCCTCGGGCTCCATAGCCCTACTCGTTTCCCACCAATAACTAGCCTCATTCTTCAGAAAATAGCTTGCATACTCTGTCTTCTTATCCTCTGTCACCTCTATCAAGGCAAAAGCCTTTTCCATCTCTTTCAACCATGCCTTAGCCTCTACAGGGTCTGCTGATCCTTTAAATTCTGGAGGTTTTGCTGCCTGGAAAGATTTGAACGTAACTGCCGGTGCTGCTTGCTGGTGCTGTTGTTGATGCTGCTGATGCTGATGTTGCTGATGCTGTTGCTGCTGTTCTAAGAGCTGTTGCTGAAATGCACGTTGCTGCTGTGCTAATGCGGCAGTCTGTTGAGTAAGGGTATTTAACAACTGGATTACCATCGGGTCCACACGGCCCGTGGGAGGTGTATTTTGTTGACCTTCTTGGTCAGAAGTATCAGTTGAACGGGTTTGTCGTCTAGGAGCCATATCGCTAATGAATAAACAATAATTGGCTTAATCAAACAGTTCATATAAGAGAAGGAAGGATCACAATTGATATCTCGAAGGTTTACAGATCTTCTCAACGGTGTATGGATACACTCGTTGCAATAAGTAGAATAACAGTTATGATGCTGGAAATGAATGACAGGGGAATAAATACAGTTCTATAAAAGAGGTTTATCATATATATATAGATAGAGTTAGTACAAGCGTAGAACGCTTCAAAAGAAAATATATCATGGCTGAACCATAACTGCCGACCAGCAATACAACAACAAAAATGCAACAACAACCCGAGGCGTTCCTATAAGCCCGGTGCACTGCTGATTCTACTATATGCATCTATATACTAACTATCTAGAACCATACATCCATGTCACATCTGTCTACTACCGATACCTGCTCACAGATCACCTGCTCCTGCCGGCCATAACGGGGGTCCTGAAACCTCTGCAATCTCACTCATCGCATAATCCAAAATCTGTCTCATCCCTGCTACTGTCTCTCCCTCTCGACTAGAAGCTAATCCATGCAATCGAGTCTCAACCAAAGTCCTCGTAACCCTAAACCTCATCTGAATGTCTCTCATCTGATCTCTAAGTCTGTCTCTCTCTCTGACAGCGGCTGCCTCGATCGAACGAATCCTACCCATCTCCATAACCTGTCCATAAAGGAAATCCTTCTCTCTTCTCACCCTCTGATACACATGGTGTGGAACTGGTGGCTCACATAACTGATACAAAGGCCCACAAACTGATGCCTGAGACGCTGGTGCTGGGGCTACTTGTCGGAGTGGAATAGGACAAGGTATCTGATCTCTCCTGACTACTGGGCCCTGATGCCTAGGCTGATATCGCACTGGCCGAGACGGTCCTGCTCTCTCAACGGGTGTAGGTATCTCTGCTATCGTATCCTCGGAAGGGTCTGAGTCTGAACTAGAACTAGGGGGCTGCAATTATAACCACATTTAATTACTACGCGTAATATCCCTAGTTGACCTCCTAATATCCTTACGTGACTTCCTAACTCTCTATGTTATCCTGGACCCTAAGTCCTAACTTGTTTCAAATGCCATAACCTGTTGCTCTGATACCAACTGTGACGCCCTCCAAACCCGGGGTACAGATTTGAGGAGTCATCCGACCAACGGAACACTATTTAACACATGCATAATATATATAAAGACACAATTACCCCTTGACCAAGACCGCATCCAGATTATGGCAATGAACACAAGCTACTACAATCTTTTATTATTACAAACCAGTTTTATCAGAGTTATTACATCACAACTAAAGTTCAAATCTAGACATTAAATCTAGAAAAGCAAAACAACAACTACCCTGCCAATAACAGTGACTCGAGGGGCTCTCCTGACTGCTGGTGAACTATCGGTCACGCTATGCCAACTCATACTCTCGCTTCACTGGAATAGGGTTAGAAAACAACAAGCAAGAGTGAGCCAAAATTGCTCAGCAAACATCAACGAATCATTTCTATCACGGTGGTAAGGATATGAATTTAAGATATCAGAATCAACAATATTTAGCTAACACATGCTTTGTATCAATAATGATTGAAGTAAAGAATTAGAATTTGGCTTATACATTTTATTCAAATCAAAGGTTGTGCTGCTGGCCAGCCACGCATCAACCCCGGACTAGCTCATGTCATAGTCCTCTACTGGATCCCAGGCCAATCTGGGCCTTAAGTTATTCCGACCAATTACTGGTCCATTTTAAAAAAAACACATGCCAATTCTATAATAGGGTATAAACAATAACATGCTCAATAAGATAAACTGAATGTATAGTAATTGCAAAAGAGTTTCAACTGTTCAGTATCAAGTGAAGGTCGAGAAATAATCATGGAGTAATTTCAATGGTACAGTGTACTCATTCAATAAGGGAATCAATATTGGTAATCGTTAATCAATAACCGTAAACGAGTAGTCAAGATGGAAGTCAAATAATCAAAGGTTGTCAATGATAATCAAAGGATGATAAATAGCAACAATAGGTGGTAAACAATAATCAAGTAAATTGGAAATAAGGGTTTCCGATGCAGATCAAATCAAAGAATCAAGAATTTCTAAGGAAATGGAATCAGTTGTCCAAATGCGGTTAAAAGATGGATAATTTGAATTGTTCTGGGGATAACGGTATTCAAGTAATCAAGACAATAATAATTTTATCACAAGTAAAGGCACAGATACTTGCCTGGTCTAAGCTGCTGTCGGATCGACTCTGCTCACTCTACTTTCCCCTTTCCCTTGCTCCGGGAACTCGATTCTATAATTTAAACAACTCATCACAATAAGTCTAACTATTCTCGTTCTACTCTCGACACTTATTCAATCAATAATCACATTTAAACAAGTAACCGGTTACGTATCGGACGTCCGGTATAACTTACGATATTTAAAACTCAGATATTTGCCCTAGCACGGGCATATACAGACTATAAAACACGACACACAATTAATATGAACCATATAGCACTTATAAACATTTTTAAAACATCATACGGAACTCATTTGAATTTTTAATAAGTCGTTACAAATTTTAAATCAAAAATCGGATTTTTAAATCCAATATAAACATTTAAATGAAAATAAATCAATTAATAAAATTAATTGACACTCTTTAAATACTCAAACTATTTTTTAAATAATTAAATAGGCTTGAAAATAATTAAACTGAATTTTTAATTAATTAAATCTAATTAATAATTAATTTTTAAGAATTAATTGATTAAAAGAATTAACCAATTAATTAATAAATTAATTATTAATTAAAAATAATTAAAATAATTAAGTTTAATCAATTTTCGGATTTAAAATAATAAATATAATTTATCAGAATTTTTCTGATATAAAAATATATTTTTAAAATAAAAATATGAATTTTTTTAGTTTTTAAACTATTTTCGAATTAAATTTAAAAAATAAAATTCAAAAACAGTTTTCTGAAAATGAATTAGGGTTTTGAAGATTGAAACCGGGTCGAAAAATCGGGTAAACGGGTCGGGAAGAACGAATCCGGGTCACCAAGAACAACCCGCCGGAATCTGGGTTTTCCAGAATCCGGCCGGCGTCCGGTGGCCGGACTTCGCCGTTTCCGATCAAAACAAAACCAAACTATAGGGCTTTTGTTCGCTTTTGCAAGACAAACACAACCCACATACACACACATCTGTCCCATGCCGGAATCGTGCCCAGAATTCATTCAAAGAACTCGCCGGCGACGACCTCGGCCGGAAACCCGATCTACTTAAATCCTACATGAAACTCAAAGATTAATATACCAAAATGAAGCTTATAACTCATACAATAAAAGCCCTCTACCAAAAACAATGTCAGATCAATATCAAGAACGTACGAATTGAAAGAAGAAATCGGGTCAAAACCCGAAAATCAAACCCGACTAAATCGAACATAAACATGAAATTAAAGCATGGATTCTTGCTAATTAGAACCCTAGGAACATGTTAGAAGCAACCAATTGAACGGAGAATCAACAGAATGAAAATCCCCAAATCGAATCAAGAACCCTAATTTTAATTCGAAACTTGTAAAATCAATATAAAATCGAATACTTACCAGATGATGATGAGGTTGGAAGATTCTGAAACTAGATTTTTGGGGCTTTGATTTGAGTATAAGAACTTCAAATTTGGACTTCAATAACCCTTAGAACGAATTGATTGAAGATCAAGAACACAAAAATAATTATTTGGGAATTTCGGATTTTTTGAGTAATTTCTGAAGAATTGCTAGGGTTATGAAGTCTGATTGGTCATTTTATATTTTTGGAAAAATAATACCCCAAATAACATTTTTGGATCGATATTGATTCGTTAGATCGTTTAAAAACCCTAATTAGGTCAAAAACACGTTTTACGAAAAGTAAGGGGTTAAAAAGGTTGATGATTATCCAAATTGATATATATCATTATATAACTAATGCTCAAGAATACTAGGGCTATAACAACTTCAATATTGATATAGAACGATAAATCCGTCCCCTTAAGCAATTAGGGTTCGGAACGATTTTTCCTTTTTCGGATCAAAAATTGAAATTAATTTGCAGAATCAAATAGGTAGGGTTAAATAGAATCCCATAACCCTTTCGATAACGATTCGAATACGAAAGACGAAGAATTAAAAATGAATGTACGAAATTTCAACGGGCTCTTGAATTACCAAAACGGCTCAAATTTGAAGAAAATTCCAAATGACGAAATTTTTGAAAGGGGCTTCCGACTCACCATTTAGCACATAATCACACACTAAATATCATATAATAATATTCCAATATTCCAAAATAAATATTTTAGATTAAATATATCATTTAATCAAATAATAAAATTCACGGATATTACAGTAAAGGTATGTTAGCTCTGTTTTGTAACTGTTATATGTATAGAGCTTAGATAAATCAAGACAGGTTCAATGTTATCATATGTTCAGTCTAGAGGAACATCTGTCTTGCATTTATCTTTACTGGTGAAATCTGGAAATGTCATATTTGATCCAGAACTTTCTAGTATTTACTTAGGCTTAAGAGTCTTATCTTTTTCTTGGTTTTAGTTGAGTGATCCTCTAGGTATTTGGTTGTTATTCTCTAACAAACAAATAGGGGGAGATTGAAAGGCATATGATATAGCCTATTTGTAATTCGAGGATTCTACTCAACTTAAACAAGAATGTAATAAGTAAATATTAGATCAGATGTCACAGGAATCTCAGAAGATTATATCTGTCAAAGAATGAAGATTAAAGTCATCTACAGACTTGAAGTTATTCTACATTGAAAGAAGCTCAATTTATTGATCAAGCCTCAATGAAGTATTCAAGCTCAGTGGATTTATTAAAGTGACAGAGATTTCAAGTGGTGACAGAAAAAGATACTGATTACGGAGTTCTTGAATGAGAAGGAAGTGAATCACTGCTTAAAGTCAAATAGATAAAGAACAAACATTGTCGTTAGTCACTCATGAACCAGACAGTGCATCGAGTGTCAACGTACTATTGTGTTTGTTATTTATCTAAGTTTTTAGTGATTCTGGAATTAATTGGGAAGTCAATTAATTCTATTTATTCTCTTATAAATAATTAATACTATTGAGTAAATTATTTATTAAATTAATTCTGTAAAGAATTAATTTAATACATAATTTATTTAGTTAATTATTTAAATTAGAATAAAAAGAATTTAATTGAGAAGTCTACTAATTCTATTTATTCTCTTATAAATAATTAATACTATCAAGTATATTATTTATTAAATTAATTCTGTAAAAGAATTAATTTAATACATAATTTATTTAGTTAATTATTTAAATTAGAATAAAAATGAACTAGGAAGACTTAGGTTTGAACTAGGAAGACTTAGAAAAATGAACTAGGAGTCTTCCCGATTGTCTTCCTAGGTCAAGCCTTGTCTTCCCGAATGTCTTCCTAGGCCAAAGGGCTGTCTTCCCGGTTGTCTTCCCTTCACAAGCATTGTCTTCCCGAGAGTCTTCCAAGGCCATTTGCATTGTTTTCCTACAAGTCTTCCAAAGGCAATTCTATTCAAGTGGCTTGCACGTGGGTTAACAAAAAGAAATGCTGTGTGGTTTATTATAAAGACAAGGCAGAAGACTTATTCAAGATATACAATTATTACAACAGAAAAGAAAAGACAGAAACATTCAACATCACATTTCTCTCAACTGTCTTCATAACTTTTCTTCAACTGTCAAGCTTCAAATTCTGCAGGAGTATTAATTCTTGATTGTTCTTCAACATTTAATTCATAAGAATTGTATCTCTTGTACTGCTTTGACTTTCTAGCGGATCATAATCCCTAGATTTTATATCGAACTACTTTTTAGTATTCGATCCTTTTTATTACAAAAATAGATAAATTCATGTCGAATTTATTCTAGATTGTTTTATCAAGTTCTTTGTAATCAGTGATCAAAATTGTAACACCCTTCAAGTTTAATAGAGTTTTATTTAACTTGAATATTGTTTCAGTTTTATTCCGCACTAATTTGTTCTAAATTGTTTAATCTTAAACGAACAAATTTCGATTAAACGGTATAGTTTGTATTCAACCCCCCTTCTACAAACTTATCAGGACCTAACACATCTCCTTCCCCATTGGTGTCAGAACAACTTCTTTCATAATTTGAACTCTTCATATTGCACTAAATGATTCTCAAGCAAGAAAACATCATACCCTAGATACATAGCTAAATTTGAGATAAGTAAAAATAGCGATTTGCACAAACAGATAACCCACATTTTGTTGCTCTATTTCCATGACATTTCTCCAATCAACCCGTGGTAGTATAAAACTTTTAAAGGTCAAATATCCAACATACCCGCATGTCGAAATAGTATATCATATATTGTACTTATGTAATTGCTTAAATTTGAGTTTTGTTAAATCAAGGACATGGTACTAAAAGCATCAGGTGCTTAGGTGCTTATAGGAATGTATACGTCTGGACTTAAGGCTCAATGTCGCGGTCACAATATCTGAGTTGGCTAAAAAAGTGTTGAAAGCAAATGATCAGAAAGTGGTGGCAATCAGGCATGGAAATAAAGTTACTGATATATTTAATAGAGACAACTGATGCGAGTTATTATGTTAGGAACAAATGTACGTTCCTTGGAGCAACAAGCAACTCGCTGAGTTTTTTTGGAAAAAATTATCTTTTCAATTTAGTATCAGATTCTAGTGTTTAGTTTCTTAAATGAACGAACACAGACAAAGATAACCAATTAAGTGGAAATAAACAGACAAAGGGAGACTAAGATGACCAGATTTCCTGTGACCGAAATTAAAAATTATGAACATACATCAAAATAAGGAAAAGTAAATTAGAAGCTTCAAAATAGGTATGAATTGCAAACAAACACTATCAATAACAAAATTGCATGTATTCAATTTTTTTCAAAAAAAAACCATAATTGTTTCAAGAAAATGCACAGGAGAGATTAAGTTGCTAACACTGCAAGCATCTACGGTTTACAAACTACTTCAATCTCCACTAAGACATTTAATCAAATAGTGAGCAATTTAAAGTACGAAAACAGGGAGATAGTGGAGTTGAATGAGCTGTGAAGGAGATGGGGTCAGTTTTTTTCTAATTATAATTAATATCATTATAATTTAATAAGTAGTAAGACTACCACACCGACAACAAACTAAAGTTTTTTTTTTTTGATTTTTGAGAAGGAACTTCTAAGTTACGCCCTACTTTCTACTTGATAGTCTTGAGAAGGTACAATTACCTTTCCTTAACAAAAACTTTTCACTACATTTCAAATACAACTACCAGCTAGGCTCTTGTTCCCCTTAACTCGAACCATTTTACTACCCCACCACTTCTGGAAACACAAAGAGGCTAAACTTTTAAATACAACCGATTTAAACAATTTGAATTAAGAAAATAAGGAGATATGGAAGCAGATTCTGAATAATATGAGAGCAGATCATTCATCATGTACCTAAACATGAATATATAGCACATAACTAAAGGGAATTTGAATTACCTCCGGTGGAGCCTTGATGGTGTGAGCTTCAAAGTGATGGAGTTTTGATGGAGCTCTGTTTGCGCGTGGAATTTAGTGTTTTGGATGTTCTGTTCTATTGGAGTTTTGTTTTAACAGACTATGCTGTCAATGTTTCGTTTGTTGTTTGTCTAGGCTTAAATTCTCTTGAGTTCCTCTCAAATGTTGCAACTGTTTCAAGAAATGCAGAAAAAATATGTATGAAAAAAGGCAAAACTGCTGAAAAAAATTGTCGAAAACCCAATCAAAAAACTGTAATAAAAAATATTATGCAGTGAAAAAAATCCACAGTAACTATTAAAAAACTGGAGAAAAATGTGCATGAATAAAAGGGCAAAACCGCTAAGAACAATATGTAGAAAAGCCAAAACCTGTAGTAAAATTAAACAATTCTGCAGAGATTAATAAGAAAATTTATGCAGGGGATAAATGTGCAGAAGCTGAAAAAACTGCATTAAATTCCTGCATAGATTAAATTTTTGTAATATTTTCTACAAAATTTAAGATAATTTTCAGAATTGACAATTTCACCGTGATACTCTTTAAATGGGCAACATAACTCATAAATAATTGATTACGGAAAGGAAAACTCTAGTAAATATATCTATTTTCTCACTCTTATAACAACTTCATATGTTGCTTGATGTAGTATGACAATAAACAGCAAGCAATGTAGCTTTAGTTTAGTTGTAACTTTCACAAGAATACAGAAGGGCTCAAGGGCCAATGTGTTGTCTCTATGCAATTAAGAAATGGTGCAATTTTTAAAGAAAGTTAATATGTTTGAAAGTAAGCACTACGGTAGTGATCATTAATACACATGATCAATCACAGAATCAGTCACATAATCCAAATAAATTGATACAAACTCTCATAATTGTAAATATAAATTAAACCAATCAATCAAACTAACTCACCGAGACGGTGCCAAGTAAAGGTAAACCAGTCAATAAAAACAAATTAATCGAGACGGTGCCAAGTAAGGTTTTGTGATATATAATTTTTGTTATTCAGGAATATAATGTTTACGTTTTTCATTTATGACTGCTACTTGGTTTTTTATGTATTCTGCTTTTATTGCTGAAAGTTTGAGTTTATTGGGTATATTGCTTTTAGTGGCTTGTTTTCCTTAACACAGCTTTTACATAAATTTCAGGCTATATACTTCGATTATATATCATGTCTATCCCCTGATTTTTTCTAGAACGCAAAAACTAAGCAAAGAAAAAAAGTAACAATTACAACAAAATTGTACCCACCTACTTAAAAGAGTCATATGCACAAAATTGGCTTGCAGCTCGTAATTTGCCTGATTCGGATGAGCGAAAAGAAAAGAAAACTAAGTATTACTAAAAAAGTATACATGACCAACCAAGAACCTACAATGGCACAAGTCCTAGAACAATCAAACAAAATATAAGATGTTCGTACTGCGTACCTCAAGTTTATTCTCCCAATTTGGACCGTATAAATTGCATAAAATTGGGCCCACCTTAACAATAAACTGAGGAACTTCTTTGAAAAAATCCACAAGACTGCAATGCCGACAAAATATCCATAAATCCACAATTATAGTGACATTCTCATAAATAAAGTATCCCCAACATATTTGACACAGTAAATTAAACTTCACTTTAGCTTAGCTACTCTCAGTATTTGGCATAAGGTAATCCCTTTTTCATCCGTCTCTGAATTTGAGTTATCCGAATTACTCTTACTCAATCTTCTCACTGAATATAGAACAAATGCAAACAAGTGATGTTCTGCTTCTTCTGGCTGGACCATAAATACAAATTAGAAACCGACATAAAATTTAATTCAATCTGATCCCAATTTGCACAATACAAATTTAGTATGTATCACAAAAATTTAAGAAAAAAGCAGTTTACCGTTCCAGCTCCAACAATTGTGGGTGTATTAGTCTGCAAAAGGTGTTTAATTTGATTGAACAACATATCTGCAGTCATTGTACTTTCATCCATCGATAATCCATTCTACAAACAAATCAAACACACAAAAATCTATGAATTTACACATACCAAATAACAATACATAAACAATCAGTATACTCCTTTTTCAATTACGAAACCTTGCAAATATCAGTAAATCGAGCTTCAATATCAGACACCGAATCACTTTTTGTAGCAATCGACACAATAAACTCACAGCCTAAAACATATAATGTGAATTGAGATTAAAATTAAGGTGAATCGTTTAAGAATTTTAAAGGATTCATTCTGTTATAGTCAAAGACAGTAAACACGGTCATAAAATGATATATAATTACAGAATACAAACATATACAAATAAATAGAGATCGAGTAACTGATGTAGCTGCCTAATATTAAAGAAGGATTAGAACCGTTGTCCTAAAGGGCGTAACTGATGGTTGTACAATCACGTTAATCGATGTATGACGTGCGCGTTCAAGTGATGGGAGCAGTTTCGATGGAGCGAAGAAGAGGATGATAGAAGCCATTGGACCCGGTGGCTTCTCAGATTATGACGCTGCTGATGGTGAATTAAATTTGGGTATTGTTGAAGCACGAGGAGAGAACTCAGAATTTGTAGTAAAATCAAATACAATTGTCAGCTAGAATGTTTAAAAGACCTGGTTATTTTTATATTTAACACAAAATATTTAACTTATTACTTTAATAACTATAATTTTTAGAAGGCGGTAGTGTTTTATTTGGAAGGTGTTAACCATGACCAAATTATACCCTGTTTCGCTCTGACACAGTAAATTAAACTTCACTTTAGCTTAGCTACTCTCAGTATTTGGCATAAGGTAATCCCTTTTTCATCCGTCTCTGAATTTGAGTTATCCGAATTACTCTTACTCAATCTTCTCACTGAATATAGAACAAATGCAAACAAGTGATGTTCTGCTTCTTCTGGCTGGACCATAAATACAAATTAGAAACCGACATAAAATTTAATTCAATCTGATCCCAATTTGCACAATACAAATTTAGTATGTATCACAAAAATTTAAGAAAAAAGCAGTTTACCGTTCCAGCTCCAACAATTGTGGGTGTATTAGTCTGCAAAAGGTGTTTAATTTGATTGAACAACATATATGCAGTCATTGTACTTTCATCCATCGATAATCCATTCTACAAACAAATCAAACACACAAAAATCTATGAATTTACACATACCAAATAACAATACATAAACAATCAGTATACTCCTTTTTCAATTACGAAACCTTGCAAATATCAGTAAATCGAGCTTCAATATCAGACACCGAATCACTTTTTGTAGCAATCGACACAATAAACTCACAGCCTAAAACATATAATGTGAATTGAGATTAAAATTAAGGTGAATCGTTTAAGAATTTTAAAGGATTCATTCTGTTATAGTCAAAGACAGTAAACACGGTCATAAAATGATATATAATTACAGAATACAAACATATACAAATAAATAGAGATCGAGTAACTGATGTAGCTGCCTAATATTAAAGAAGGATTAGAACCGTTGTCCTAAAGGGCGTAACTGATGGTTGTACAATCACGTTAATCGATGTATGACGTGCGCGTTCAAGTGATGGGAGCAGTTTCGATGGAGCGAAGAAGAGGATGATAGAAGCCATTGGACCCGGTGGCTTCTCAGATTATGACGCTGCTGATGGTGAATTAAATTTGGGTATTGTTGAAGCACGAGGAGAGAACTCAGAATTTGTAGTAAAATCAAATACAATTGTCAGCTAGAATGTTTAAAAGACCTGGTTATTTTTATATTTAACACAAAATATTTAACTTATTACTTTAATAACTATAATTTTTAGAAGGCGGTAGTGTTTTATTTGGAAGGTGTTAACCATGACCAAATTATACCCTGTTTCGCTCTGACACAGTAAATTAAACTTCACTTTAGCTTAGCTACTCTCAGTATTTGGCATAAGGTAATCCCTTTTTCATCCGTCTCTGAATTTGAGTTATCCGAATTACTCTTACTCAATCTTCTCACTGAATATAGAACAAATGCAAACAAGTGATGTTCTGCTTCTTCTGGCTGGACCATAAATACAAATTAGAAACCGACATAAAATTTAATTCAATCTGATCCCAATTTGCACAATACAAATTTAGTATGTATCACAAAAATTTAAGAAAAAAGCAGTTTACCGTTCCAGCTCCAACAATTGTGGGTGTATTAGTCTGCAAAAGGTGTTTAATTTGATTGAACAACATATCTGCAGTCATTGTACTTTCATCCATCGATAATCCATTCTACAAACAGATCAAACACACAAAAATCTATGAATTTACACATACCAAATAACAATACATAAACAATCAGTATACTCCTTTTTCAATTACGAAACCTTGCAAATATCAGTAAATCGAGCTTCAATATCAGACACCGAATCACTTTTTGTAGCAATCGACACAATAAACTCACAGCCTAAAACATATAATGTGAATTGAGATTAAAATTAAGGTGAATCGTTTAAGAATTTTAAAGGATTCATTCTGTTATAGTCAAAGACAGTAAACACAGTCATAAAATGATATATAATTACAGAATACAAACATATACAAATAAATAGAGATCGAGTAACTGATGTAGCTGCCTAATATTAAAGAAGGATTAGAACCGTTGTCCTAAAGGGCGTAACTGATGGTTGTACAATCACGTTAATCGATGTATGACGTGCGCGTTCAAGTGATGGGAGCAGTTTCGATGGAGCGAAGAAGAGGATGATAGAAGCCATTGGACCCGGTGGCTTCTCAGATTATGACGCTGCTGATGGTGAATTAAATTTGGGTATTGTTGAAGCACGAGGAGAGAACTCAGAATTTGTAGTAAAATCAAATACAACTGTCAGCTAGAATGTTTAAAAAACCTGGTTATTTTTATATTTAACACAAAATATTTAACTTATTACTTTAATAACTATAATTTTTAGAAGGCGGTAGTGTTTTATTTGGAAGGTGTTAACCATGACCAAATTATACCCTGTTTCGCTCTTAATAGTATAGTATGCGGTAGTGTTTTATTTGGAAGGTGTTAACCATGACCAAATTATACCCTATTTTGCTCTTAATAGTATAGTATAGATAAGATCTCTACAACTTATAACTAAAATTAGAAACAATCAAGATCAGACACCCTTTAAATGGCCAAATGTTTGTATTCCAGTAACTGGAAGTTCTTGTGTGTGTACTAAGATCTGTATCCTGTGTATGAGCTTGCTTGAAAAAGGATATTTGTAGATACATTTCTTTGCTCTTCCTATCCGACTTAAATTCAAAAATTACAACAACAAAAAAAAAGCCAATAAAATGATACATCTGCAACCTAACTAATCTTGGATGGTCAATGGGAATTCTGACTGATCACTCCATAATCGAATGAAGATTAGTATCAGAAATTTTTTAGACTTCCAAATTCACTTGTTTGCTTTTTGTTGCTCGTCGAACATAAGTTTTAGTTGCTTTCCTTGTTCTTCAATCCTCAACTGCAGATTTCGTTGGATCTGTTTGAAAAAAAATTCACGTAAAAATAGTGATCCTTTTAATGAAAAGAATTATGCAGGAAAATATATACCTCTAGTTGCTCATGAAGACTCTTTTGGACGTCTAGTTGCAATTGCAAGGCTTCCTTGAGTTGCAGGCCACTGCACAAATGTGGGCAGTGTGTAAATAAGCATATAGCTCAAAAGCTTAATGTATATTTGAAGCTACACAACAGAATGAATATATTTACTTCTGTATGTCGATTTGTTGCTCTAGATCATTCCTGTTAGTCATGTTCTCAGACTTTTCTGCAGTAAATGAAAAGGCAAAAAAAATGAGATTAATTCTGAGAGATATAGTAATGCTGGCCTCATTAAAATCCTGTATATGCATATCAGATGATTTATTTTGCTTTGGCACCCTCCGTAAATTTTTGTATTGACAATCCAAACTGCAGTATCGCAACATCAGTTATGGAGAACATCTACTAACGACTTACCCTCCGCGGACTCTGCCATATACTTTGCATTTCGATATTTCTACAGAACAAATGAATACCAAAATTGTAAAAAATTACTAATACTCTCAATACTGAAAACACCAGATAGAACCAAAACACGACACCCTTGTAGTAACATTACTATATATTAGTACCTGTAAATGACTTTTCACATGATAGATGGTCAATCCCTCAGAGTCCATCAGCCTCAGTATTGCCTTGGGTGTTGCCTCTAATGTTGACACCATGAAAGCAACCAATAAACACCAGCACAATCTTGACAGAATTGATTTATATGATATAAGAAGGACTTACTTTCAGCACCACCAAGACGATTTACACTGTCAACAAACTTATCATGAAGTTTTTGACTCCATCTGATTCGCGTCTTATTTGATATAGAAGCCGCAGAATTACAAGAAGTTGTTGCAGATTGCCTCATATTTTCAAGTTGATTAGCATACAAGTTGTGTGAGATCTAAGAGGAGATAAGCATACTTGATCAGAAAAATACTGTTGAATTACAAATTCAAGTACCAAAGATGAACTTAATAACAACTTACAGTAATATCACTATTTCCACTGAAAGGTATTGATACTTGCCTCCTATCATCTGGAGAATCGAAATTCCCTAGCAACTTTCTTTTTAGCTGCAAAAGCTGGTCTCTCTCAGAATAAGATTTCTGATAATCAAATCTGTACTGATAGTTACAGGAGTCACCTTGCCAACGGTTGGTTTGTTCCAAGGATTCAGTACAGAACCCGTTTTCGGACTGCTGCTGATATGAGTTCATCGGAGCCTCAAAATTCTTGGATATATCAGGAAAAAAAGTGGAACTACCAACTTGATAATTAACCTGTGGAAGACCCATGTATCTTTCGGTTGCGTAAAAAGCAGAAGTTGGTGATCCAGTATAGCTCATTATTGTGCTAGATGAATTAGCATGACTAAAAGAGCTCTGAGGTTGTATTCCTACTTCAAGATCTTCTCTCTGATCAGGCCTTTTCTGCTCAACAAATTGTTGGGATTCATAATTATAAATATCCAACTCATGATTTTGCAGAGTCCTTTCTTGGTAACCAATAGCGTGGCTATTCATTACAAATAATCCAAATGAACCAAAAATATGTAGCAGCCAAAGTGATTTATTAACTCTCAACTTTTAAACAGCAAAATATTCAACACTTTCTCACACATATATATGAGAGGGAAAATGCATTATAAGACGACTTCATATAAAAGATAATTGAATATGTCAACTCATTGTTGATGGGGATGAAAATACAATATCTTTTGACAAATCCAAAGCTCAATGTAAAATTCCAAATCTAATAAATTATATCAGCTTCTGTAAAATTTTTGCTTCACCAATTAATAAATATAATGAAGTTATCATTTTGTCAGGCCGTAAACAAGTCGCAACTCCACAATAGTATGATATTGTCACCCATTACGAGTAAACAGACGTGCCAAAGTTGTCTCTTGCAAGAAATAATTGGAGAATATGTAACTCAATAATTTATATGGATGCTAGTAGTAGTAGTAGTATATATTCACTATTCTGATACTTCATAAAATCAATACAGATTAAAATCAGTCTCTCACAGAACAGCGACTGCCATGATTTCTGATAATATTCTACTTGAATGCTTAGCATTGCATTAATCCGAATATCTGGAATATATTAAAACAAACAACTAAAAAAGTTCCAGAATAAGGACCATCACTACGCATGGTTAGACTTGAAAACATATCCAATTCCTGCTTGAATACAAAGATTTGAAAATGTACAAAAAATGGCATCATTTGCTCCATTGCAGTAGCATAATTTTATATAACTAAATAGTTTGATACCCCGTTTGTTTAAAACTAAATAAATTTAGTCGGTAGGCAAGTGGGGTGGAATAACAAAAAGGGCAAGGTTTAATGTATGGAAAACAAATAGAGAAAGGCCAATTTGAGCTTCCAAACAAAAACTTTTGATAATTATCTACACACCTGCAGAATCAAACTGTTCTCCCCTGCCCCCGGTATACAATAATTTTATCACTAAAAAGATAAATAAAGAAAATTGATAATGGTTATACCTGCAGAGTCCCTTTCTGCCATGGAGAAATTTTGCGGAAATTGTAGTATAACTTATTATATAGGATCCACATTCAATTTAGAAATACGTAACACCTAATAATTAGTCTCACTCGCGAGATGCTATTCATTTATATTGATGCATATGAGGTGATTAACATTACAAAGATGTTGTTGAGTAAGAAGTCCATCTAAAACCTTAAAAGTATTAGAGTAAAACCTCAAATGAATCTTATATTATATTTCAACAGATGCGCGACATCCTGTTAATGCACCACTATTCCAGCAGTTACTACTAATACAGTAAAAATATATCTGAAATGTCTATAAATCTAGAGTTGTAAGAAGGATCGATCATGATATGATATCTACTGTGGTATTTCTTTAATAAAGTTTAAGAATACGAGTTATCGCTGTCATTTTTGTTCGCTTATGTGATTCCCTTTCGAACTGATTGCAAGCATAGACAAACAAATGGAAATGTAATATGACTAAGTGATTGTTAATAGTGTTTTAGATTATTTAAACGCGGCGGAAAGAGCATGGTTAGACTTGGGGTTGTATGTAGATAATTAGGCATGATTGTATATTACTTGATAATTGATGAATCAGTAACAACTGGAGCTGCTATGTGCAATGGATTATATGTTACAACAAGATTAGACGAAAAAGAACTGACTAGATGGATTAGACGAAACAGAAAGAACAAGGGGAGAATTTGAAGACAAAGAAGAATTTGTTTTGAATATCAGACATAAAAAAAGATGCAATGTTAACTTTTATGTTGTTCTTATTTGGTCCTGTCTTTGCTGGAGTTGGTTGGACGTTTTCAATATATCGACCCTTTGCAGTGTCGAAAGAACAGGGGCAATAGGCACTACTTATGCACCAGATGTCATGACTCAGTTTCAGTGTGGAATGCTTATCTGATACTATGTTATATATAAAAACATAAGAGAATAATTTTATGATCTTTTAACAAAGCTAGCCAGCTAGATTATGTGTGGGTTCGGTTCTATCTTGTCATTTATACTTTTATGGTGGATCTAAGATCTGCCGATTTCAAGATTACTCCTCATTTTACCTGGTTAAAATTGAAAAATTTTGTGTAGTCACTTATGGCTAAAATCGTCGTCTGACGTCGTAATGAGAGACTGTTTATTTTTAATTTATAGAGGTATCGAGTTCAAATCATCTTGCCACAGGCTCAAATTGTGCCACATTTGTTTGTTTACTGCTCCTCGGGTGAGATTGTTATAATGGTTTAGTCAAAAATGTAGCAGCAGTAGGTCCTGGTGCACACCCAAAAAGTTCCACTAGCAAGTGAAAATCCCACAACAAAAATTATGCTTAAACAAAAGGTGGAGCAGCAGTACCTTTGATGGCTGCTTCAAACATGGAAGATAGCAGGCAGGCATAATCATCTCATATGGACCTTCTTGGCTTTTGAGTAAGATAAGATCTGTTGCCTGTTGGAAGAAGACCATGTACAAGTACATGCATGTATTATTCTTTTCACATCTATTATTCCTTTTGGCCCATCAGCTCTGAAACACATATCACCATAATATTGCCTAATTAATTCCAAAAGCTTCTTTCAAATTTTGCTCTTTGTCTTTGGTTTAATTTGTCCAACTACTTTTTTCCGGGAGATTTAAGTATTTTCCTTTTATATAAGTAAGCCTAACCTCATCAGTCTCCTTGTCTAGTACAAGGAACTCAAGACTGATATGGGCCTGTTTGGGTACTGAAAAATAAGTCAGATGTTAGAAATCACTAACATTTTACTTAACTTATCAACTTATTCTTTGATTTCTTTATTTTTTTAATACTTTAAATTTTTACCTTTGTATTTAATAATTATTATTTTTTCAAATTTAATTTTGCAAATTCTTCACTAACTTATAAATAAATTTATCCAAACACCCGTATAAATTATAAGAATCCATCAACTTATCACTTATAAAGCACTTACTCATTTTAAAATATAAGTTAACTTTTTTGTGATACCCCAAACGTGCACATAATTTGTAGTATAGGTACGATGTGTTATTTTTAATTTGGGTTAAATTTCAAAATGATCACTCAAGTGAAGAACATATCTCAAAAAACTTACTCTAGTTATCAGAGACTCGTTTGTATCATTTTAATTGTAAGTAATGACAATACCGTTTGTTTGACTGGCTGACTACACGGAAAACGTTAACATACAAAATGATTGCGCAGTCACACGTGTAATGATAGTACTGTAGGTGAAAATAGCAATGATAAACATAGTTTGCTGATTGTATATATTTAAAAAATTAGGTAAAATATAATTTTGTAAAATTTTAAAAATGTTGGATTTATATTTTAAAATAAGAAATTATGACTTTCATTTTAAAATCTTAATTTTCTTTTCAAATTTATTTAAAATCAAAAATTGAGTTTTCTAGTTTAAAATTAGAATCTTTCTTTTTAATTTTTTTAAAAGAATTCAATTTTTTTGTTAACAAAATTATGATAAGAGCTAATAAAATAAAATATTTTAAAGTTGGCAACTTTTAAACTTATAATATAATTTTGGATTTGAAACTCTTAAAAATGTAAAAAGTAAATGAATAAATTAGATTCAAAGATAGTACTGTAAAACGCATAAAGGATGAAGAGATACATTATATTTTAAAATTGAAAATGACTTTCTATTTTAAATTCTTAGTCTTTCTTTTTAAGTTTTTATTTATTCAAATTTTATTTAAAATCAAAAGTTATTTTTTATATTTTAATCTTCCTGTTTAAATTTATACAAACATTCAAATTTTATTTCAAAACCGAAAATTTAGTTTCTAATTATAAATCTCAATTTTTTGTCATAAATTTATAAAAAAAATAAAACAAAATATTATTGTGCAAATTATGAAAAGATCTGATAAATTTAAAAATAGTGTTATACTAGTAATATAATGAATAATAATATCAATAAATATCTTTTTTTTGATTTTATATATCTGGGACTTGGAGATTAGTCGTTTTGGGTACATGTAGCTTTGGAAAGTAATGAAATTAAAAGCAATTTTTTTTATTTAATTAAAGAAGTAAATTGTAATTTATGATAAAATTTTATAATTTTTGGTTTAAAGATATGTAATATACATAGGTACACATGACTAGATCAAAATGTTACCAACACCAATACAAAAATTATGGAAAAGCAGTTATATTATTAGTAATGCAATAATCTCACAAAAAACACTTCAATTTTCACTTTCCAAATTCTCGGGATACCTCCTCTTTATCTTCTAGAAAATGGGTTTAGGGTTCAGATTTAGGCTTCATATTTTGATTTTGGGAAAAATGTGTTTTGATTTTTTGAGATATTAAGTTTCAGATTTAGGGTTATGTTTTTAAGAAATTGGGGAGGTAATACAAATGTTTTGAAAATGTGTGTTGATTAAATTGTTGATATACGAGTTTAGTTGAAAGCCACTACACCTTCCACGTGTTGCAACTAAATGATACAAACGAGTCCCCAGTAACTAGAGTAAGTCTTTTGAGATATGCTCTTCACTTGAGAAAGTGATCATTTTGAGATTTAACCCTTTTTAATTTTATGATTTAACTTTAATAAATTAATACTTTACTTTGCATATTTAACCAAACACGTTTAAAAAAATAAATAAATGAAATTATGGAGGGAATGTCAAATTATGCAAGTGAACCCCAAATGCTGTAAATTTATGTGTAAATCAGCCTGATTTTTGTTCAGCAAACAAGATTTGAAGTCTGTATAGTGGTATCAATTTCCTATTTACATGCTAGCAGCTAGGCCTGGATCAAGATCACTTCTAATCCTTCTTGTTTCATCAAGTCCTATGCCATCTCTTTTTATTTTTGTAATTTTAATTTTAATAGCATGAGATCGAGCACAGTTGCTATCAGAGGGAACTGCCTACGGAGTCTAAAGATGTAAAAGTCTTATGTTATTTAGGGCGACTAGAGTTGACAATCAAAATGGCTATGGTCTAAACTCTAGACCGAGGTCGATAACTAACAAATTGACATTTTTAGCTCCACTTGTAAGAGCATCTCCAACGGTGTTGGCTAAAATCGTTAGCTAAAATAATATAAAATGCTGATTATGTAAAATTTGCTGAACCAGTAAGATATTATGTTCCAATGGAGTTGGCTATACTAGTTGACTATATTTTAAAAATAGAATGTTATTATTATTTCAAGTTATTAAAAATAGAATATATGATTTGAATATGGTAATAATTGATGTGGAGTTTTACTACAGGTCCATAGGGGTTCAACAAAAATAGCCAACATGGAGAGGTTGACTAAAATTTTAGCTAACAGTTTTATCCCATTGAATCGGATTTTTTTTTACACATTATCTAAATTTTTTATTTATGGCAATCCACCTATGATTTTAGCTAAGGGTTCTCCACTATTGGAGATGCTCTAAGGCCCGGAGGTAATTTATATGGATGGATCTTTTTAGCTACTAGATTTTATTACGGAGAGTTATCCAGAAAATTCTAAAGCTTAGGAATTCTTATGTAAGGGAGTAAAACAGGACTACAGAAACACCAACTTTAGTGATGAATGCCGGGCACCATATGGATTTTGAAGCGTAAATGTAACCGAAACTTAATAATCAAAAATATAAAATCGAAGACGCGGCTCCACAATTCAATAATCAATATCTTGTACTTAACAAAATTTATTCTAATAGCACAATTATTCTTAACTAATAATTTACATCAAATCACGTAGTACGAAATTCACAAGTTCACATCGATATTCTCAACAAGCTTCCACAGTATACCAACCTGAAATATTATGAAAGAGTGAGCTACACAGCTCAGCAAGTAACAAATTGACTTACAAATATTCTCAAAATCAGTGGGCGTTTTAGCAAAACAGATTTTCTCAAAACAATAATAATTTAAAAGCCTTTGCGAAAATAGATACAACCCAAAGTTTATATTTAAAAATCCAGAATTTAAAACAGAAACATAATTCAAAACAGAAACGAAATTCTTATAAATGCCACAGTCTTGCTCTACGGCCACACTTTCCCAGTAGTCGGGATCTTATTCTTATTCTTTCGCCACACTTTGCCAGTGACCGGCATCCAAAGTTCAATAATTACGCGCCCTTAATAGGTATCTAAAGTTGCACACTTATGCGCCTACTAAAGGTATCTAAGGCTAGTTCCGGAACTATAGCGTAAATTACGAATGGGTTCGAAACGTAGAGACTGAGGGATTCAAAAGATTCTCAATTCTTATATCTTATACAGTTCGAAACAATATTCTTATATCTTATACGAAATTCAAAACAGAATCAAAATATTTTTTTCGAAAATAAAAGTAAGTCAAAAAGTACTTACCTCAAAAGCGATCAAATACCGAAATCAATGCGAGCAAATCCTATAATTTTATTAAACCAATAAAAGTCAAATAATGTTCACACCACCTTAATAGAACCCATGCGACGCTTACATATAAATTACTCAATGAAATTTCAAAAATCAGACACCAAAACATCTTGCAAAATAGACCATTATTAACAAAATCAGTTATGACCAGTTCTAGAATTGACAAATTACTCTATGAAAATGACTTTATCTGAAAAAGTACAAAACACGAAAAACGTAGACAATTCCGAGACCTTTCCAGAATGATAAGGCTCGTTAAAAACGGACAAGTAACGAACTCAGAACATAGACATTTTCAGACTGCAAAACAGAATCAGCCCCTGATCAGGTTAGTATTTCGACGTTTAAGACATCGCAATCACAGAAATAGTTAGAGGAATGAAACACAAAGTGCAAAGGTCGAAAAGAGCTTTCCAGGATGGTATCGCTCGTAATTTTTGGATAAAGACTTAATTTACTATGGATTTTCAAAGTTACACTTCTCAGTTTCGAAAACACACTGGCAGGTCAAGAAAACACAGAAAAATTCACGTTTTCAGACCGAATTTCGAAAAACACAAAGAATAAAGTCGTAGATAATTAAAATACCTTTTCATAGAGTCTAATATCATAAAATTCCGACAAATAACGAGTCAGATACGATTTTTACAAGAATTCAGACTTTATATATAGTATACATACAAAATCAGAGTAGTCATACGAATACAATGTACAAAACAAAGAACTCATTGATATATATATATATATCATATTATATACCAAAACATTATCACTTATACAAATAATCAAGAAAATATGATTTACATATAATATCATACACAAGAATATACAGAGAATACAAGAATCGTTACCTTTTTTTCTAAACTTGTGATGAATCTTCCTCTTTTCGTGTTCTTCTTCTTCTTCTCTCTCGGCGTCTCTCTCTTTGTGTCTCTCTCTAGCGGCGTCTCTTTTCTTCACGGATACTAGGGTTTTCTAATGATTTATAACCGATATCTCTATCTTTTTTTTATACGCTTGTATCTAGCTATTAATTGGTCCATTATAATTAACTTGGGTCAACTTAAACATTAAATTAAAGCCCAACAAAATTAAATTAGCAAAACTCATTAATCTATTTATATTCTAAAGTCAAATTATATAATTATCTTAAATTTTAATCCATTTCTAATTCTAATTTCTAGCAAATTTTAATCTATTAAAATTATAAAAAAATTCGGGATATTACAGTAAAGTATAAAGGCATCTGACATCTACCTTCAAAAATAAACAACACAATAAATTAGCTATTGCACAGTTTTAAAAACCAAAAAAGAAAAAAAAAATAGTAATTGCCTAATATAGATGCTATTAGAAGGATTATTACATTTAAAATGAGTTTACCTTGATAATTTAGCACTTGCATGGTTTCAGGATACCCTTTTAACATTGATAGGACTTGAAATGCAAAGATCACTTTGTAAAAAGTTCCCAGTTTAAGCTTAACGTAAATTGTTAATAATTCTAATTTAATCATTTTCTTTTGCCGCTGAATGCTGATTTCGATATTAATAAGCCGGATAAGTCCACACATCTGTTGTTATCTCAGAGTTCGACAAAAATAGGCCACTGACTCAGAACTTAAGGTTTTGGCCAGGCTTCCCCCTGGTCATGAAGAATCTGAGAATGCACCAACCAGAATCAAATGCCTTTAAGAGTACCAGTTACTTGGATGTGTCACACAGGGCAATCCAAGGCATGATTGCAAGATTCAAGTACTAAAGTGCAGTTTGCAAGCCAGCTTTGACGTCTTGTTTAGAAACATTAATCATGGCCAATATTTAGGTTGTTAAGTGGAAACCTTTACTTGGATTTATAAATGTAAGCCATATTTGCACTGAATCTGATTAACAAGCTGCTATGAAACTTCAAAATCAAGATGACTTAATATGGGTCTTACCTGTGAAAATTCACTTGCTTCACGTGAAATAAAATGTTAGATGCTGATTTCTGTATAACTTCATTGTATCTAAACACCTCCACTCATGAATCCTTAACATCATAACTACTTTGTGGTTGGATTATGTCATATTAGGTTCCGTTTACACCTTCAATGGTCATATGATTAACCCTTTGATGTCATTGAAGGTTTCAATAATTGTGAATGTTTCTCTTCTCAGTAACATTACCAAATTCACCAATTGAGTAGGTAGCTAATGTTTAAGCCTCTCACTCATTACTTTGCTTATACGTAAGCTGCATCTTCAGTTGCAGAAGGGCAATGATTCAGTAAATCCTGACAGCTATTTGGGAAAAAAAGGAGTGATATTGTTTCGTCATCAGTGTTTTAATCCATCAATTAATAGTGTCAATTCTCATCCATGGTAAGCAACTTTACGCCCATGGTTTTGTAAATTCTTTTGTGAGCATTTTGTCATCCAATATATTGTTGTAAAGTTAGACTCAATGTTTCATTTATTTACATCATTTCTTCTTGATCAGAGGAGACTTCGGCCATAGGTGTAACTCTGGATACTAAGTTGTAACTGTAAAATAAACATCACGTCGTGCATGCATGCTCTATTTAGTTGTAACAAAATTAAGTTCATGCATGTGTGATGGAGTATTACAGTGCATGCGTTCGCTGATATTATGAAATACTTTCTGCACATTGAAATTTGACATCTGCAACATGTCAATCATTGTGCCTTCACATTCATATCAGCTTACCAATGTGCAAGAGCTAGGCTTAAATGATTAATCTGAACAGCAAGATCAATATAATAGTAACTATTAACATATGTAGTACTCTCGATTAACTGTACTCTCCATATCGTTTAGTTAGCGATGATAGAATGCATTGTTTCATATTGTATTTTATTTCATTTTCCCACTCTTACCATTTTATAAACATCAATAAAGATCGTATATTACTATGTCGACTATGGCATTGCCTGTTTGATATCTGATATGCTATTGGTTTGCTGAAGTGTACTGCAGTATATGTTTTACCAAGTGTTTGGAATAAAGTTTCTAAAAAACCTCAAAAGCTAAAACTTTAACATGGGACTTTGAGTGAGGTGAAAAGTGATTCTAGAGAATAAATAAAGATGATGTATTCCCTATCTTCCAATCTGATATATGATGCATCTTTTTAACAGACACTAAATTTTTAGTATAGTCTTCAACTTTCACTTTTTTCTTAGTTTGTTTCGGATTCTCCCACAACCTCTCTTAGTAGTGTCAGGTAAAACCACTACTCCAGAATCTGTACCTTGTGTTTCCTGTCCGAAACTCCGACCTCTTCATTTCAATTTTTCCCCGCAGAAGGTGTAGTACTGTAATTCCTACCATTGCACCCCCAATGGCTTAACAGAAGATGTTATTCTGGCACTAAGTTATATTTAAAAAACTCATAAACTGATACTCTTCTTAAATCAGTTTTCCCTAGCATATTATTGGCGTTACATATTTCTATGAATACTTTTCCCTAATGGGGAATATATACCCTACTAGCCCTCTTCATCTTTTGTCATCTTAGCCTAGTAGAAATCTACCTTCTTGTAAAAAGAGGTTTATGCTTCGAGTCATGTCTCCCCTTTCATAACAAGAGGATTATGGTTCGAGTGTTGATCATTAAAAAAACAAGTTAGCATTTGAAAACCTTGTGTATAGTCTCACTAGAACTCGAGACAAGGTTAAAACGGGTTTAAATTGATCATATCATATCGCCCCACGGATTTGTTTTTGGACTTCTCCCAAAAGACCTCATACTAATAATGAAGTTGTTTTGGCTGCAAGACAATTCTTTTTTATCTTAACGATGTGGAGCTTGGGTTGACACCCACTCTACAATTCCCGCATACGAAAGAGAAAAACTCGGTATCAGTCTAAAAAAGGATTAACATATAACTGAGATTACCAATAGCTCATGCAAAGGAAATGAAGGATAACATGACATTAGTAGCAGTTTATCATGGATTACGAGGGAGAAACTTAAATTGCCCTAAAACAGGGGTTGTGTCAGTTTGGATGTAGATCAGGTATACTGCCTTTGCTGCAAACCAGTTAAAAGTATGGAAATAAACAATATATCTCATCAGGGTCTTGCAATGAAGTTAGCTTAGTTAAATATTGTGTTACAATTCAGTCATGTTTAAGATAATGTCTTGATTATTATATAATACCAAGTAGGAAAAAACAATATATCTTGGAAGTTGGTTGGAAATATATAATAAAAATGTATAACATCTGATTGATAGTATCATTTACATATTGACTTGGCTTTAGTTCAAATGAGGGTATTGACCATTGAGTGTCTAATTAGTTACAACTACTAAGGCAGGATGTGATATCTGAGTTACAGATTATAATAATCAGTCCTCATTAACTAATATAAACTGGAAAGACTTCTTGATTGCAATCTAAACTGTGAAGTCTTTGTTTAGGCACAAATCAGAGTTTAGTTACCAACATCAACGGAGACCTGTTGTACTTTGTGGTTTTACCATTTCTCCAACAAATGTCATGTACAGTGTGAGCTACAAGTTGGGTGTTATTAGGCTTCTCTTAATTTAGGTAGATAGTCAAAAACAAACTATTATTATAACAAATTGTATCGCGTTTGCGGTACGTGTAAATAATGAGTCCCATGTATGCACACCTAAAACCCTACTGTATACGTACCGCGAAAATTTTTCACGGTACGATTTGCTGCAACAATCGTTTGTTGTATAGCGTCCTTCTAATTTAAATTTAGTTTTTGAGCTCACACTTTTGTCAAAATAGCACAACTACTTTGGGAAAACTTTGCAACCTTGAGCCTTAGTGTGTCAACCCAAGAAAAACACTGGAAATTACAAGTTCATATTATTTGTGCAAAGTCGTCTTCAATTTCAACACACTCAAGCACATATTTTACATTCGACAAAACTTGAATTATTTATTTTGTCCAAAGTAGTCTCTACTTATATAATTACCTAACATCTTGGAAAACATGACCTGACCTTTATAAATACATTAGAACGGACTAAACCTCCTATCCCACTCCACAAAAATGGCCGGTCCATCTCATCTAAAATCTCTGCACTCAATTTATGTTTTCTCTTTCAAATTTCCATCTTCTTCAATTTCCTTGAGATCCATGAAACTCAAAAGTCATGTTCACTCTTTCATCTCGTCACACTTGTCTCGTATCACTCGGGCTCTGGCTAAAGCCAAATCCACCCTTACTGATCTTATTAAAGAGCTCCAACTCACACACTTTAGAGAACCCTCAAAGATGCAAAACAACAATAATAAGCTTTCTTACGGTTCCTTCAGACGACACAACAGTTGGTGTACTTCGTCTCACGTGTTACCTGTACCCTCATCCACTAGTCAATTGTATCATGATGCTACATGGAATTCTATTATTTCACCAGAGTGCAAAGAGATAGAAGGATCACAGCTTGCCGGGTACCTCCATTGGCTTGAACAAAAGGTTCAGGAAGACTCGGAGGCCGAAGACATGAATGAGATCGATAAGCTTGCTGATATGTTTATTGCAAACTGCCATGAAAAGTTCCTGTTGGAGAAACAAGAATCATTACGGATGTTTCAAGAAATGATGGCTAGAAGTTTGTGAGCTTCTTGAATTTTAGTTTGAGTACTCTACTTCTTTCACTTAGAAGAACCTCTTCCAAGTGAAATTAAAGTACGCGATAAAAATTTAAAAAGGTCTCATAAAACGGAACGAAAGTAGAACGTTGAACTATAGATGTTATTTCTCACATATGTTGCTGTAATTTTTCTAATTTTCTTGTGCATGTAAATACATGCTATTTGTGCAAGGCTACAACGTATATTTGATGAAATATGATAACGGAATACTTCTTTATATGAATAATACTTTGATGTTTAGTTTGCTTCCTATATTTTCTAGTGAGATTGCCGTGGACATGGTCACCAAGTCACTGACTACTTATGTTGTGTTTGATTGGAAGGAACGGAATGGAATGGAATGAGTTAAAGAATGAAAATTGTGAGTATTTCACTATTTTACACTTGAGTAAAGTGCACTTTGTGTACTCGTATTTTAGTCAAGACACCACTTGCAATACTATAGTTTAAAATCGAGCAGTTGCAATATCAATGTTTGTATTTCAGTACACTTTGTTGCATTCCGTTAATTGAGGTGAACCCCGTTATTAATTTGGGGAGTAAAGTGCACTCTGTGTACTCGCACTTTACTCTAAAATGCATTTTGTGTATTCGCACTTTACTCTAAATTTTGAACTAAAGTATTGCAAGTAGACCTGGCAATTGGACCGCGTCGTGTACTTTCGTGTCGTGTACTTTCGTGTTTTCGTGTACTTAATGTAAAACTCATATCCGGCCCGTTTTGGATTCGTGTACTAAATTTGAAACACATATCCAATTCAAAACGTGTCGTGTACTTTACGTGTCGTATTCGTGTACATTAAACAAAAATATAAATATAATTTAATTAAAATTTATATATCATAAAACTATTTTAATTATGTAAATTTTTATGAAATGTGTATTAAATATGTAATACATACGATTTTACAAAAAATTTTAAATATAACTTTTATATATAAATGTATACTTCTTATATATAAATGTATAACTTACTGCTAATTAGTCGTGAAACTTTTATTTATTGTTCATATGTAATTCCTTATATATTTTCTAAATATGCAATACTATAAATAATATATATTTTTTAAAATTATTTATTTACTTCACTAATTCGTGTACTTTCGTTTCGTGTCGTGTACCTATTGTGAAAACCCAAACCCGACACTAATTATATTCGTGTTTTTTCGTGTTCGTGTACTTTCGTGTTCGTGTACCAAATTTTTGCACCCAAACACTAATTATCCGTGTCGTGTTCGTACCGTGTTCACGTGTCGTGTATCAAATTGCCAGCTCTAATTGCAAGTGATGTATTGAGCAAAGTGCGGGTACACAAAATACACTTTAGAGTAAAGTGCGAGTACACAAAGTGCACTTTACTTCCTAAATTAATAACGGAGTTAACTTCAGTTAACGGAATGCAACAAAGTGCATTGAAATACAAACATTGATATTGCAACTGCTCGATTTTGAACTATAGTATTACAAGTGGTGTCTTGACTAAAGTGCGAGTACACAAAATGTACTTTACTCTTTACACTTTAAATCTCATTTTATTCTATTCCAATCATTACAACCAAACACAACGTTATTCTTAGGTTGTGACAATGTCTAAACAGATATGATACACGATGATTGATTCACAAATAATGGCATGACAATTTTTGCGGGACCTATTCATGGTTCTAAACACGATATAGCTAGCACGTGGTTTTTAAGTTTAAACAATGTTCAATCAGTCTGTTAATCACACCTCAATTGCAATTATTACACCAAGTTCTATTGATCTCTATAAAATTCCTTAGAAAAATGCTAAAGAATGCGAAAATTGTCGCAAAATTATTTCCAAAAGCTGAGTAATCTTGAATTATAGTTAGAAAAATGCTAAATACTCCAAAAATTGTCCCAAAATTGTTCTAAAAAACTAATGTGTGTACACTAAATATATAATTTGTAACTTTCTCAATAATGATACAGAAACTCCGCGTATCTACGTACCCTTAAATAAAAAACAATCACTTATCATGCTATATCATTTGAGAAGAATTTTGATAAAAATTGGAGTACATAACTTTACTCTTAAGAACCAAATTAAAATATCAAAAAAACAATCATTACAGTTAATTATTCTTGTCTTTACTAACTATTTAAGGACTAAATTAAATATAGATTTTTCTAGACATAACACGAGACAAGACAGTTACCGACTGTCGATTATATTTCGGTCCAATAATGACCGATACACATTGGTCATAAAAAAATTGATCGTTGTTACATTTATTCTTCGTAATTGACGTTAACGGGCAAAAAACTTTGTTACACGTGTACATACCATGTGGGTATGGGTAGGATCCATCTGACGTGTTTACGTGCCACTTGCTTACATTTAAAGCCACGTTTGTAGGATTCCACTGACGTCCATCCACGTTAGATATGTGAAAAACACATATGTGGACGACTTGTCAACGGTCAGAGACAAAACAAGGACCTATTTTGACTAGTAGTCATAATTATCGATCATTATAGAGTAAACACCTATATCGAACGTCTTTTCAGTCATAAAATCGATCCGTAAAAATTGACGTGAACGCCTTATAACGATCATAGTTTAAAGTGGGGATCATTTTGACTAGAGATCGTAATTATCGGTCATTATAAAGTAAACACCGATCGACTGTTCAGGTTGATCGATGTTTACTTTTTAACTATACCATTTCTTTCAACCGATGGGTATTAGTCCATATTCCCGCGCAATCAATTTTATTGCGATAGAAAAGACCCATATTTCTTATAATATATTACAACAATTACTTTTATTGGAGTTGACATACTTAACTACGATTAGAGTATAATTGACATTCTTCTACTTTGGTGCAATTTCGTGTGAATTTTTAAGACATTAAAAATATTTAATATAAATTATTATGAACCTAGAATGTGCATATTACAACTGCATAATAATTTTTATGTTTAAACTTATTTTATGAAGATATTTTTAGTTATTTATTAAGAAAAATACTACATATAAAATATGTGTATTTTATTTATAGGGTTGTAAACGAACAGAGCTGATCGTTAAACTCGACTTAACTCGTTTACCTTGACTCGATAAGAAAACGAGTTCGGGTTCGAACAAAAAAATATATTCAATGAACTTATCGAGTCGATCCGAGTTGTTTGAGTGTTCGACCCGAACTCGATCTAAATAGACTCGTACTCGACTTTACTCGTTAAACTCGACACGATAAACTATATACATAAAAAATTATTTTATTTACATGAATAATCTATACTTACTATTATATAATAGACTAAACATTAAAAGTTTGGTCGGTCGGTCGGTATAGTATCATTTGTTTTGTACATCGTATTTTGACTTAATTACCCTTATTTATTTATAAAAAATATTAAATAATGACATTACTTGTTTATAACCAATTACCTTTTTAGCTAAAACATATTACATTTCTATGTTTTCTAACAAAATTCATTCATTTTCCAAAAATATCACGGACAATTATCTTTTTCAACTAAAACATGTTACTTTTTCTATTATTTTTTTTTCTAAAATCCCTCCTTTTTTCTAAAAAATATCACGGGCAAACTCTTTATCTTATTTATTTTAAAATTTTTCTTAATATTTTTAATTATTTACCTATTTTAAAATGCTTATTTATTCTTTTTAATAAATGTAATTAATAAAATATTAAAACGTAAATAATATAATAACAATTATTAAAAGCAACAATTGCATCACACGGTTTTCAACTATGTATTATAATACATTAATACAATAATATGTAAGTCATAAATCAATTACTAATCGTATAAATTCTCATCATTTATAAAAGTAAACATGAATATGTAGTCGATAGTAAAAAAACAAGTTTAAAGTGGAAACAATTTAATATTTTATTGACAAACTCAAATTCGAATCCGACTCGATTTGAAATGTTCGTAAACAACTCAAACTCGACTAGTTTGTTAACGAATTCGAGTATGAATACCAAAATTTAATCGATAAAATAATCAAGTTTGACTCGACTTGTTAAGAAAAAACTTGAACACGAAAAAGAAAAACTCAACTAGAGAGAGTTCATTTACGGTCCTCAATGTGAGCATCTTTTTCATATATTCAGCGGGTAACTAAACAATAATACATGTAACTATGTCTACAACTTGAAAACTACTGCCCCAATTGTTTACGGACAATGGTACTGTCAGTGTACTGATTATTAGAATTGTCAATCATCTTAGTGATTGTAGTTTGACTTAGCAGCAAATGATGCATTAGTGTAATCATAAATTTATTAAATTTGTCTAGTTGTGTGTTAATTAAATTAACTGAAATTATTTTTATCAATTAAATATTAGTTATTCTTTTAATTTGAGGTTGTGAGCGGATTAATTTCAAATAGGTTATGGCTATTAGAACTAGAGTTCATTGATTGTTCTAATTTTTAATTAAATCAAATACAAAGCTTATTTTTTTTGCTGGGCCAAGATGAGATAAACTACAAAACTTTAAGACAAACTACAAAACTTTAGTCATCAACAATTTAATTCATTGACCAAAATAGACAAGGATCTCTGGTGTTGTTAAAATCAGTGACAAAATCCCCTCAATTTCCACAAGTAAAGTTAGTAGTAATTAAGATGATGGATAACAAGTAAATAGTTTATTATATATTTGTGGAAATCTTACTCCCTTTGCATGTGGATGGTTGGCTCCAAGATGTCGATGTTAAAACCTGGATTCATACCTTGACCTTTTCTAATTTGGCATTATAAAATCATGGATAAAAAATAAAATCATGGATAAAAAATAAAATCTGAGGTCCTCTTGTTTATTTTTCCAAAAATGTTCCATGAATGAATTTTTTTAGGATTATTTAATTTTATATAAATATTTTTTCTACATTTGTTTGATTTCGGTGTGTAGTTGTCTTCGGAAAATAAAATATTTTTGGAAAGAAGGAAATTCTATCAAAAAAATGTTATGAATTTTTAAAAAACAACTTCATACTTTCGAAATAAGAAAACATTTATCAAAATTAATTTTTTCTTATCTTTTAATAATTTATTTCAGAATAAAAAAATGACAGGAATAATTTTGAAAAGATATATTTCAATATGAAGCTACTTATAGACTGTTGGGATTTATGGGTGATAACATAGAAACAACTTAACTTTGATTGTACTTAATTTTTAATTAAGTAGAACATACTGTCACAGCCAAAGTATGTTCTTGTAATCAGTATGTAATGTTATTCTAGTTGTATAATTTGAAAAAAGTTCACTTGCTGTGTTCAAGCCTCAAAGGATACATAATTAGATGACAACATGAATAAAGGTTACTGTCCTAAAGCTTCGACAGTAAGATTACAAGAAGACAGAATGTTGCAAGTCAAGACAGCATATTCACTCTGACAGCAACATTGGCGGAAGACTACGCGACAGCAACTTTAGCCCTCGACAGCAAGCTTGGAAACCTCGACAGCACACTATGCGGGGAACTCCTACTGTCACCAAAAGCACATTCCTGTGATAGCAAGCTATGTGGCAAAAGTAACTGTCTCGAGAAAGACCCTTGTTCTAAGTATCTTTCTCAGTCAAATCCCGTGACAGTTTCAATGTTCAAGAAACAGGCGTGTTGCAGTATCCCTAAGCTGCACCAAGTCTGCAAGACTACGACAGAAGCTTCAAGCACTGCAAAACAAAAACGAATCAATTCAAGAGCAAGGTCAAGTCTTTATTTGCTGAATTGCTTAAGCTGGAAATAGAATGAATCTAGGTTGCTTTCTTTATAATGTATATCTGACATATTAGCAATTTAGGAAAGTCACATGGGTAAGACAATCTGTAAGAAGCTGCCACTTGACAGTGACAGCAGCTTCACAAACCCGTGACTGATAGTGATAGGATTAGTCTTATACCTACTGTTAATTCATTCTAGATATGTAACGAAGACAAGCAAGTGTCTTGGAGAAGATCGAAGCTCAAGAATTCTCTCTTGAGGTTGTAGCAACACTTTGCAAAATAAATAAAACATTTATTTTGTGAATCCTGTCTTCTCTATTATACTGTTTGTGAATGCATACATATTATTGATAACATTAAATCTTAGTTTTAGTTGTTGAAACTGAGATTGAATTTTATCAGTATTGCATTCATCCCCCCCTTCTACAATACACAAGGACCAACAACTGGTATCAGAGCGATCAGATTAACATACATATCTGAGATCTCGACGACAATGCAGAAATCAAACAGTATCAAGATCCCAGCTTTTGATAAAGAGAACTACAGCATTTGGAAAAGAAAAATCTTGTTGTTTATCAAAGCTGTGAATCCACTATACCCAGGTATACTCGAGAATGGTCCTTTCATACCAAGGAAGGAAATTGAAGCCACAACAGTAAATGGTGAAATCATTCCTGCACATTGGGTTCCCAAAGATCCCTCGGAATTTTTGGAAACTGAGAAGGAGAAAATGGTGCTAGATGATCACTTGCAACTCATCTTGCTCGATTCTCTCACGTTGGATAAAGCCATGTGTGGAAGTGTGATAAGCTGCACATCAGCCAAGGAGATGTGGATCAGGTTAGCCTTACTCTGTGAAGGAAGTGAAGAAGTTAAAGGCAACCAAAGGCAAATACTTATATCTCAATATGAGGCATTCATGGCCAAGCCTGGTGAAGACTTAACCTCCATGTTTGAAAGGTTCAGTAAGCTCTTAACTGAACTGCAGATACATGGCAAGTACTATGACAGAAAAGAATTGAATGTCAAGTTCTTGCTTACACTGCCTGATCATCTTGAACACAAGACAACAGCCATACGAGAAGGAAGAGATCTCAACAATATAACCTTTGAGACACTTTATGGCATTCTGAAATATTATGAACTTGAACTCTTTCAAAAGAGAGCCATACAAAGTGGAACAAGGAACAAGATGGCTAACATGTCAAGTGCCCTAGTAGCACAAGTGCCAAGAATCACACAACCTAGTGAAGCACTACAAATCACTCAACCAACCCATGTACAATCCTTGAAGATAGAAGAGGTTGTTGAAGATGATGAGAAAATAGTACTACAGCTCAAGGATGTGGAAGATGAAGACTTCTACACTATGAAGGAACTGGAAAGCATGGATAATCCTACTATGGCTTACATGGCCAAAAATTTCAAGAACTTTAGGTTCAAGAAGGATAGGTCATTCAGGCCCCAAGGCCAAGCATCCAAGTTCACCAAGGGAAGCTCATCAAAGGCTGCTGTGGGAAGCTCATTCAAATGAGGATACAAGACTGGATTTGTGGATAGATCTAAATTCAAGTGTTACAACAGTGGTGAACCTGGTCATTTTGCTACTGAGTGCAAAAGACCCAAACAGGTTCAGAGATTTGAGAAAGGAACTGGTGGATACTCTAAGAAGAATCAAGGTAGAGCCTATGTGGCTGAAGGAAAGTGTTGGGATGAGTCTGATGATGAAGATGAAGAAGAATATGTCAACCTAGCTCTCATGGCTAGCACTGATGAAGTAACATCAACATCTTCAAGTCAGGTACCTTCACTTGTCTTACTTGATATGTCCATTGATGAGTATAAGAAAACCATTAAAGACTTAAGTGCTGAAATGTTCAATGTCTATACTGACTTATCTGCTGCCAATGAGGAGATCACTAGGCTGAGTAAGCTAAATGAAACACTAAAGTCTGAAAATGAATCTCTTGTTCTCAAAACCAGTTCACTAGACTCTTTAGCTCAGGAGAATGCTAAACTTAAAAACGAATTGAAATTTGCTAAAGAGGTTGAGGAATTCCTGAGAAATGAGATTGCTGAAAATGAATTTAAAATCAAGGCTTATAAAAACTCATCAAAGATAGTTCAGGATTACAATGATAAGCATACAGAAAATCAGTCAGTTGGTATAGGTTTTTCATATGGTAGAAGACCTGGAAAGGAAACTGTGATTCAAGATTGTTCTGGAAATGCTGCTGTCAAACCCACCATTCTCAAGAAAGTTAAAACTCCCATTTTCAAAGCTGCAGAAATTGAGTTTGAGGAAGAAGCCATGCTCATCAAACAAGAAATTCTTGATGAGGATGAAGGTGTTGACAGCACATTCAAGGATGGAAAGGATACTGTCACAATCCCCAAGACAGTAAACTTACCAATGTTGTCATTGAAATATTGCTCTTGTGGATGGATTGAAGCACAATCTACTCAGTGTCAGCCAATTCAGTGACATGGGATTCAAGGTTGATTTTGATATGATGATGTGTAACATCTATCACAAGAAGAATAGTAGCCTCTCTCTAAAAGGGGTTAGAAAAAGGAAGCTTGTTTGTTGCTGACTTAAATTCAACAAAGAAGGATAAGGTTTACTGCTTTTATAGTAAAGCTACTGTTGGTGACAGTATGCTTTGGCACAGGAAGCTCTCATATCTCAACTTCAAGACAATGAATATTCTGATGAAGAAGGAGTTAGTGAGAGGTTTGCCCCAATAAGAATTCTGTCAAGAAGGACTGTGTGAAGATTGTCAAATGGGCAAACTGAGAAGAGCTGTGCACAAGTCCAAGCAAATGAACACCAACATTGAAGCACTCAAGTTGATACACATGGATCTCTTTGGACCAGTCAATGTACCATCAATGGCCAAGAAGAGATATGCCTTAGTAATGGTGGATGATTACTCAAGGTACACTTGGGTGAAGTTTCTTGAATCCAAAGATGAAGCTGCTCAAGTGATTATTGATCAAGTCAGAGTTTTTGATAGAACTCCAAACTCAAAAGTTCAAATCTTGAGGAGTGACAATGGTACAGAATTCAGAAATGCCACTCTTGGAAATTTCTGTAAAGATGAAGGAATTGTACAACAATTCTCTGCTGCAAGAACTCCACAGCAGAATGGAGTTGTAGAGAGAAAGAACAGGACTCTCATTGAAGCAGCTAGAACTATGTTGCATGATGCCAAACTGCCAACATATTTCTGGGCTGAAGCTATCAACACAGCCTGTTATACTCAGAACATAACCATGATCAACAAGACTCATGCAAGTACACCTTACTGTCTGTTAACTGGAAAGAAACCTATTGTCAAATATTTTCATGTGTTTGGGAGCAAATGCTTTATGATGAAGGATAACCATGAGAAGAAAGGAAAATTTGACACCAAGGCTTTTGAAGGACTATTCATGGGTTACAGCACAGAAAGGACTGCCTACAGAGTTTATGTTATGGAACACAGGATTATTGAAGAAAGTGTTAATGTCACATTTGATGAAACCAAGTTTCCAGGACTGCATGAAGAAGGAAAGATGCAGACATTCAGATTTGAGAATCAAGAATACTTGGAAGCTGAGGAAATTGTGGATGAAGAACCTAGCTTCACTCAAATTGTTGAAGTTGATAAAGATACTGTCAATACCACTACTGTCAACCAAACTCCAGCTCAGTCACAGACCATAACCTCTAACATTCATGACAGTGGTGACTCTGGAGACAATGAAGAACATGGTGAAGACAATGGGATTGGTGATCATTCAACTCAACAAACTGAAGCAAATGTTCCTGTACAGTCAAGTAGCTTGCCCAAAATCACCAAGTGGAACAAGGATCACTCAAGTGACCTCATCATTGGTGACCCTAATTCTGGAGTGAGGACAAGGAACAAAGTCTCTGCTGACAGCATGTTTTCATGCTTCCTGTCTCAAATGGAACCCAAGACAACTGATGAAGCATTGTTGGATTCTGACAGGGTGATAGCCATGCAAGAAGAGCTAAATCAGTTTGAAAGGAACAATGTATGGAAACTAGTTCCAAGACCTAAGGGAAAGTCAGTCATTGAGACCAAATGGGTTTTCAGAAACAAGCTTGATGAAAATGGATCAGTGACAAGAAACAAAGCAAGGCTAGTAGCTAAGGGTTACTGTCAACAGGAGGGAATAGATTATGATGAAACATTTGCACCTGTTGAAAGACTTGAAGCTATAAGAATCTTTCTAGCCTATGCTGCACACTGCAACTTTAAAGTATTTCAGATGGATGTCAAAAGTGCCTTCCTAAATGGAGAATTGGAAGAAGAAGTGTATGTTGAACAGCCACCAGGGTTTGAGGATGCTGAAGTGTATGATTTTGTATACAAACTTTTCAAAGCTTTGTATGGACTAAAGCAAGCACCCAGGGCTTGGTATGACACACTCTCCACTTTTCTCTTGAACAATCAGTTTACTAGAGGAGTTGTGGACAAGACACTTTTCTACAAACACCATGACAAGGACATCATTCTGGTACAAATCTATGTGGATGATATCATTTTTGGTTCAACAAATGAGAGGCTATGTGAGAAGTTTTCCTCTCTCATGAGTAACAAATATGAGATGAGTATGATGGGAGAATTGTCATTCTTTCTGGGATTACGAATTCTTCAACAATCTGATGGAATCTTCATTTGTCAAGCTAAATACATCAAGGAACTTCTCAGAAAGTTCAACTTGGAAGATTCATCACCTGCAAAGACACCAATGTCCACCTCAACCAGTCTGGATCTTGATCCTAAAGGGAAGAAAGTTGACTCAAGCACCTATAGAGGCATGGTAGGATCTCTCCTATACCTAACTGCTAGCAGACCTGACATCATGTTTGCTACATGTCTCTGTGCAAGGTTTCAGAGTGATCCAAAGGAGTCTCACTTAGTAGCCATCAAGAGAATCTTTAGATACCTAAAAGGCACTCCTAACACTGGATTTGATCTAATTGGCTACTCAGACTCAGACTATGCTGGATGCAAGATTGACAGAAAGCGTACTGCTGGTAGCTGTCAATTTCTTGGTGGAAGATTGGTCTCATGGTTTAGCAAGAAGCAGCATTCAGTTTCTACCTCAACTGCAGAAGCTGAGTATATTGCTGCAGGCAGTTGTTGTGCACAAATTCTATGGATGAAGAATCAACTTCTGGATTATGGTCTAGTGTTAAGTGAAATTCCAATCTACTGTGACAACACTAGTGCCATAGCCATTTCAGACAATCCAGTTCAACACTCTAGGACAAAGCACATTGATATAAGACATCACTTTATCAGAGAGCATGTTGAACAAGGAACTGTGAAGCTGATCTATGTCCCAACTGACAAGCAACTTGCTGACATCTTCACTAAGCCATTGGATGAAGCAACCTTCAACAGGTTGGTAAGTGAATTGGGAATGCTGAACCTGGTATGTTGATTTACTCAGTTTTCTATAATTCCAAATTCTCTAATGAAGCTCATGACAGCAACTTCAAACCTGCTGTCAAGAGAAGTTACTGTCTACTTGGTCTATGTCTGTTATGTGACAGCATGTGTTGATTTGACTTTTCATGTCAGTATTTTGTGCCAGTCTCATACTTTTAAACCGTGTATGACATTAATGTGGTTACTTGTTAAGTTTGAGAGATAAAAATCTGTTCCATTGGACTTTCACACCTTTTTGCATTAATCTGTAGGATTAAAGGAGGACACGACCATTAATTACTTCTGTGGTAGTTGTATGGGTACTCTAACTGTTGACCATTAGACTTTAATCCTAAAACGGTTTTGCCTATAAATTAACCTTAGGTTTCACCAGTCTGCTCTCAGTTTTAAAGTAAATAATGGAAAACAAAGTAGGAATTGAAGTAGGGCTAAAACGGTGCGATAGTGAACCCGACAGTGAAGAGATTGATGAGCTCTTCGAGATGCTGTTGGACGCCATCGATGAGATAGATGAAGAAAAGAAACAGGAAGAGGAGGCCAAGGCTCAGGAAGAAGAGAAAGAGCTTCAGGCACTTCTCAAGGAAGAAGGTCGCTCTGAAGAGGAAATTAAGGCAGAAACGTTAGAACTAGTTGATAAAATCATAGAATAATGTACTCAATGTTCTATTTTTAATGATTTTATTAATAATAAAAGTTCTTGTTTTTGTGGTTACTGAGTTTATGAAGTGTCTGTGTAATTTGCTTAATATCTGTGTTCAAACGATTACATTGCTAAATCCATAATGTGTCAATATTAAGTTAAGTATATGAATAAAGCATTCTAATAAGTTCATGACAGAACCAATTCCCAATCGAAGTTACTGTCGTTAAGAAGGGTACTGTCGTGTGTTTCTTGACAGCAACCTTCTTGACAGCAGGAAAAGACTTGCTGTCAAGACTTGTAAAGGATACTGTCATTCATATGCTTAACGGTGACAGCAAGTTTTTGCGCAATAGTTGCTGTCGCGCAAAACCTACTGTCACCACCTCTTATTACTGACAGATTGTTTCTAGTGCACAGGTTATTGTCAACAATAGTAGACCGTTGAAATTGGATATTTATCCCACGTTGGTCAGTGAATAACGGGCAGTAACTCACGTGTTTAAGAGTGGGTTAAGACACGTTCTTGAAATCCACTTTTTATGCACAAAAACGTTTGAGATACCCCTATTTATTCCCCAGTTACTCAGACATATCTTACTCTTTCTCATCAAACTCAAGACAAAACAACTTTCTTCCAGCAAAAAGCAACTCTCTTACATTCTTCTTTTCTTGAAATCTCAATGGCCCCCAAACAGACTCTCTCTCAAACAAACTTTGCTGGCATCTTTTCCCCAAATGATGCTGGTGAAAGCTTCAAAGGACTCGTATTTTTCTTGAACAAGTCCTATCTCGGTTATGCCATCACCTCAACCCCATTCTAGACTTAGACAGACTTGAGGCGTTTTGGCAAACTGCTGTTGCTCAAACTGAGGGTGAGAACCTGGGTATTCAATTCACAATCTCTGAGCAACAATACACTCTTACAGCTGAGGTCATCAACACTGCTCTTGGAATTACCCTTGAAGCAAGACAACAATTTACTGAACTTGCAAATGATGACACTCTCAAGAAGCTCTTCTTGAAGATTGGGTATGCAGGCCTTATTCTCGAAGAGGGGACTACCAAGTGGTATCCAACTGGTGAAATGGATAGGAAGCATCTGAGAAAGGAGTGGAGCATGATATTTGATGTGATGGTCAAGGTGTTCTCTACCAAGTCCACAGGCTGGAATGGAATACCCTCCTACATCAAGAAACTGACACATTCTCTTGTCCATGGATACAAGGTGAATGTTGGAGCTCTCCTAATGGCACACCTCCAAGCTGCCATAGGTAAGAAGGTATCAATCTACCCTCGCTTTCTTATGATGTGCATTAATTCATTCTGTGATTTTAATGATGCTGCTCCTCGTTTAGAGGCTTGATCAGTTTTTAAAAAGAACACACACACACACACTGTTATCATCACAAGATCTCAATGCACACATTCCACTCTGTTTCACTCAGCACATGGTTGATCAAGTGTCCAACCTTGATTATCCATTACCTTCTGGTTATGATTCCTTTACTCTTGTGAATGAAACTGACTTAGACCCAAATTCAGTTAACCCACATTCAACACCATACACTCAGCCTAGGCCCTCTAGACTTACCAAAGCCCAAAGAGAATCCTTGCAAGAATCCAGAAAAAGGTCCTTAGAAGCTGATGTTGGTGGTAGCTCTGTTAGTCAAGAGGGAGACACTGCACCTAGTGCAGCAAATAAGGAAGGTAGTCAAACAGAACCCACAGTGGTTCCCCCTGAGCCTAAGAAGAAGAGAGCTAGGAGGACCAAAACCACTGTTAACCAAGCTGCAGTTTCTCAACAAACTGTAGTTACTGAAAGGGACTCAAACACCTCCCTAGATGTGCCTTCTCATCAAGGTGTATCTATTGAAATTGGCCTGTCTCCCAAGGCACCCTGTACAGAGTCTGCACAAACTCATGGTTCACAACCTGAGATACCCCCACTTGAAGAAACACACAGTGAGTTAGGGCACAGTGAGGATTTCTCTACTCCTATTGATGGTTCACATGTTTCATCTGTGAATCAGCCCCCACTCTCTGCTACACTTTCACCTTCTTTCTTCCCTACACATTCCTTTGTTTCTTCTCCACAACCTAGAGAAGGGGACAGTCCCAACCCTTCAGGTTTTGATCATCCATCTCCAATCATGGATGAGCCCCCATCTAGTGGTCCACAAGAACCCATTTCTCAAAGTGAGATGGACACCACTCCTCCAAACACTGAGCTAGGGCAAAGTGGTATTTTGTCAGAAAATGAAACAGCCAACACTTTGTCTGAACTCCAAGGAGCATCTTACCTTCAGTAAGATGCTGTCACAGCCTCTGTTGCTGTCAAAGACACTGGCAATGTTGCTGTCCTGGACACAGCTGCTGTCATAGGTGGAGAGAAAGATACTGTCACTACAGAACCTACTGTCACTCCACCTCCCAAAGTTGCTGTCATGCCAGAACCTGCTGTCCAAACTCCAACTGACAGTAACATTCCTGTCAAAGATGTTGTCCAGTCCTCTCAGCCTGATTTTGATGCTGTAATCATTGAGGATGCCTCTGATGATGATCTACCTCTTGCCAAACTCTTAAAGGTACATTCTAAATCTACTCCTTCCATGCATGTTAGTACTGCTCATACCCATGCATCTAGGTTGAGTGAGGGTGTGCAAAAGAAAAGAGAGATAAAAGAAAAGAGAGGTGAGCATAAAAATGAGAGGCAGCCAAATGAGCTGGCAAAAGGAGAGGGACTTGAGCATGTCCAGAGAGATACTGAGGGAGCCCACACTATTCAGGCATTAGGCCTTGAGAGTCAATCTGTGAGGGGTGATGAGATCACTCAAAAACACCCTGAGAGTGTGAGAACCCCAATAGCCTCCAAGCCCCTTTCTTTTCCTTCCCCTCCAAGAAGGTTAAGGTATGGTGGCCCCTCTGCTACTTATGGTAACAGGATTGCAGCTCTGGAAGGACAGTGTGCTACATTGAACTCCAAAATGGACTCTCTCTCTCAACTGGTGGTTGATGGTTTTGCTGCTACTCAGCTCTCCATCCAGTTCCTTACTGACCTAGTAGCTGCCAACTCAACTAAGGGGGAGAAGGTAGCAAGATCAGAATCATTGCCTATTCAGGAATCAGGTGGAACTCAGGGGGAGCCTGTAACTGTGAAGACCAAAGGGGGAGCTAAAAGGAAAGCAATGTCAAAGGGGGAGCAAGTCAAACCAAACAGTGGACAACCAGAGGATAAAGCTGAAAAGCCTGTTGAAGTGGACATGGATGGTGAAAGGGTGTTAATGTCAAAGGCAACTCAAGATGCACTGCAAAGAAGACCTACATCTAAACACCCAATCTTGCCTCCTGTGGTAATTAGAGAGCCAACTCCAGAAACTCAAGAAACTACTCTACAGAAGAAATTGAGAGAAATGGAGGAACAAAACAAGCTTGGGAAAGGTAAAGGGAAACTGCCTGAATCCATCCAAAAGGGAATTATTTGGTCAAATGACACTGAATTTGATCAAGAAGAAGCCAATGTTTTGATGGTGGATTACAGGGAGAGCACATTACTCAACCATGACAGTGAATTTAGCAGTTTGGTGGAAGAAGCAATGAATGCTCCAAGCAACCGTCCAACCAACACCACAAAACTGTTAAAGGATCAAATCACTAGTGTCAGTGTAATGGTGAATGATGAGAAAAGATGGGCTGTAAGTATCTATTTCACTTCTGGCATATCTTATTTCATCACAATGCAGTTATTGCAGAGTCTGCCAGCAAAGGTGTTGTGTGCTTTGAAGGGAAAGATCAGGGCAACTCAAACACCATTCAATGAAATATTGGATATGCAAATCCAGAACCTGCTCACACAAAAGCTACCTGAAGTCTACACAAATCCACCAAGTGTTTTCTACAGATTTGTAACTAAGGATGGCACAAGAAGGAACAACTTCATGAATTTGGTTGGCACATCTAGAATGGAAACCAAGTCAATTCTGAAAGTGTTAGATGGAATACTCAATTCAAATGCCAATCCAGGAAGAGCTTATGCTGTTCAAGAGATCTACAAAATGCTGGTGCTGAGAGACAAGGCACTGGGAGCTAGAGTGAAGGAACTAATCTCTAGAGACAATGCCAAAAGAAATGATCAAGGTGGAAGCTGTCTCTATGACATACCTCCTCATGATGATGATGATGATGATGATGATGATGATGATGATGATGATGATGATGATGAGGTTGGAGGTGGTGAAGCTTCTGGAAATGCTGGAAATGCTGGTGGAAGTAATTCTGGGAATACTGGTATTCAATCCCAGAATGAAGGCAATGAAGAAACTCCTAATCAGGAAAAGAAAGATGCTGGTGCAACAGATGAAGAGGAGTCAAGAATACTGGAAGCTTTGGAGGCAAGCATTCTTAGATGTGCTATTGACTGCATAAATGCAGAAAAAGATGTTGTCACCAAAGGTACTGTCGACAAGGAAACTGTCAAAGAAGATGCTGTCATAGAAGATACTGTCGATAAAGGTGCCGTCAAGGAAGATTCTGTCAAGGATGAAGCCAAAGCTACTGTCAAGCCCAAAAGACTGAAAGCTAAAGCAAGAGCATGGTTCTCTAGACAGAAACCTCATGGAAAGCACAAGTACTCAGGAAAGGAAAAGGCCACTGGATTTGGCAGAAATCTGAAGATGCCAATTCAATCAATACCTCCCAACAGTCTTAAGGTACAACAAATGCAATCAAAAGAAATCAAGAGTGTTGAGATTAAGCTGGATGCTAATCAAGAGGTTGCTGAGTACATTCTGTGGTGGCCAGAATCAAGATCGGTCAGGATGAACAAGGACTTTGATCTTGTAGCCACATCAATCAGTGGTAGCATGACGGAAATAGATAAAAGAAGAATTGATTTATTCTACTTGGAAAGGATGATAGAGTTGATGGAAAGCTATGATGATGTTCCAGAGCCTGTCATGGAACATATTCTGAAATATCAGGTTGATAGGGATGCTGAATTCTATCAGAAATTTGGCTACAATTTTGCAGATTTTGATGATGCTGATATTCTCACTGATCTACCATCTTCTCCTATACCATACCACTGGTACTATGAGTTTGAGGATTTACCAACAGAAGAAGGGCAAACCCAACCAACTCAGGAAAGGGAACCCAAGCCAAGCAAAAGACCTGAATCTTCTCAATATTCTCAAACTAAGTCAGAACTTGATAAGAAGGAAGCTGAACTACTGGAAAGATGCAAGGTCTCCAACAAGGCAGAAAGTGAAGCTCCAAATTATCAATCATGTATGCTGGAAAATCCCCTAAGAATGAAGTATCTAAAAGAAGAAATCTATGTTTGCAGCTTTCACAAGCTAAAAACAACTATTCTGAAGGATTTACAGTATATGGTAGCTGGATCTATTCATCCTTTGGAGCAGATTTGTTCTGATGAAATAGAGAAAGTATTGGAAGGGAGAAAAGGAGAAGACTCAAAGCTGGACAAGCAAAGGAGAAGGTCTCTCAATGCTTATCCTGGAAGTAGATTCAAGCTCATTCTTGAAGAACTTCACTTCAGAACCTATCCATATGATATAGAGCAATGGCTGAATCTCAGGGATGCTAGTTCTCTCCTCTCTCCTACCATAAAGAAGATCATTGAGGAAGTAGAGGATGCTGCAGTTTCTGCTGCTGAAATTTCTCTTATAGAAGGTCTAAGAAGCTGCTTGGTAGAAGCTCTCAAAAGAGAGGATGTAGCAAGGTAGAAGAGGAAATCTCAAGCTAAGTAAAAAATTCTTAATCCATTCTGATCTTGTTAGTTAAGTTGTCATCACATATTGTAAATTTGTTGTTATTTTCCATAAAAACAAATTGGGGGAGATTGTTGGGATTTATGGGTGATAACATAGAAACAACTTAACTTTGATTGTACTTAATTTTTAATTAAGTAGAACATACTGTCACAGCCAAAGTATGTTCTTGTAATCAGTATGTCATGTTATTCTAGTTGTATAATTTGAAAGAAGTTCACTTGCTGTGTTCAAGCCTCAAAGGATACATAATTAGATGACAACATGAATAAAGGTTACTGTCCTAAAGCTTCGACAGTAAGATTACAAGAAGACAGAATGTTGCAAGTCAAGACAGTATATTCACTCTGACAGCAACATTGGCGGAAGACTACGCGACAGCAACTTTAGCCCTCGACAGCAAGCTTGGAAACCTCGACAGAACACTATGCGGGGAACTCCTACTGTCACCAAAAGCACATTCCTGTGACAACAAGCTATGTGGCAAAAGTAACTGTCTCGAGAAAGACCCTTGTTCTAAGTATCTTTCTCAGTCAAATCCCGTGACAGTTTCAATGTTCAAGAAACAGGCGTGTTGCAGTATCCCTAAGCTGCACCAAGTCTGCAAGACTACGACAGAAGCTTCAAGCACTACAAAACAAAAGCGAATCAATTCAAGAGCAAGGTCAAGTCTTTATTTGCTGAATTGCTTAAGCTGGAAATAGAATGAATCTAGGTTGCTTTCTTTATAATGTATATCTGACATATTAGCAATTTAGGAAAGTCACATGGGTAAGACAATATGTAAGAAGCTGCCACTTGACAGTGACAGCAGCTTCACAAACCCGTGACTGATAGTGATAGGATTAGTCTTATACCTACTGTCAATTCATTCTAGATATGTAACGAAGACAAGCAAGTGTCTTGGAGAAGATCGAAGCTCAAGAATTCTCTCTTGAGGTTGTAGCAACACTTTGCAAAATAAATAAAACATTTATTTTGTGAATCATGTCTTCTCTATTATACTGTTTGTGAATGCATACATATTATTGATAACATTAAATCTTAGTTTTAGTTGTTGAAACTGAGATTGAATTTTATCAGTATTGCATTCATCCCCCCCCCCCTTCTGCAATACACAAGGACCAACATAGACAAATAAAGAGAGTCAAAGTATGGGATAACATAATCTATACTATTATATTAAAGACGAAAAATTGAAAGTTTTGTAGTCTGGTCCCGGAAGTTTTTGTAGTCTGGTCACTCCATTCATAGCCGTTTGATATTTTCGATCAAATCGATGAGAACCGTTAGATAAAATATTAAAATTATTATATAGAATATCTTTTTTTATTTTTTCTAACTAAAACATCTCATTTTTCAAAAATATCGCAGACAATTTCATTTAATAAAATAACATAATAAGGTTTGTTAGGATTTATGGGTGATAGCTATAAGACAACTTAACTATATATTTTAAATACTTAATTTAATTAAGTATGAACATACTGTCACAGCCAGAGTATGTCTTTGTAACTGTTTTTGTTTAGTGCAAATAAGATTCTAGTGCATCTTGGTAGAAGTTCATTTATTTGTTCAAGCCTCAAGAAGTACTCAAGATGGACAGCAAGAATAAAGATTATTGTCACAGCATTGACAGTAAGGTTACAAGAAGACAGCATGTTGCAAGTCATGACAGTACATTCACTCTGACAGCAACATTGGCGGAAGCCCTCAGACAACAACTTTACTTTAGCCTGACAGCAAGCTTGGAAATCCTGACAGCACCTTCTGCGGAGATTTCTTACTGTCACCAAAAACGCATTATTGTGACAGCAAGCTTAGTCATCAGGATACTGTCATGAAGGGATAACATTTGTATTGGGGAACAACCCAGTCAAACTTGTGACAGTTTGGGTGTTCAAGAAACAGGCGTGTTATAGCATCCCAACACTGCAACAGGTCTACAAGACTACGACCGAAGCTTGAGAGATCACATGACAAAGCTCACCAATTCCAGAGTATGACAAATCTACATCTACTGAATTGTGTTAGCTTAATATAGAATGTTTCTAGATTGCTTTGTTATGTATTGATAATCTGTTTGTATAGCAATTTAGGAAAGATTCACGGGTAGGCAATTTGTAAGAAACTACCACATGAAAATGACAGCAGCTTCACAAGACCCGTGTTGATAGTGATAGGATTAGTCTATTTAGACTATCTCTCAATCCATTCTTGGTAATCACTCGAGAAACTGAAGCTCAAGAAAACAAACATTTTCTTGAGGTTGTAGCAACCCATTGCAAAATAAATAAAACATTTATTTTTTGAGAAATACTCGTGTGTTTACTTGTGTTTGCATTCCATAAACTGATAAACGTTAATCTTAGTTTTTGTTGTTGAAACGTAGATTGAGATTTATCAGTATTGCATTCAACCCCCCCTTCTGCAATAGTCAAGGACCAACAAGGTTATAATTGCTAATAACTAAACCATTACCAGTTTTAGCCAAAGTGTATATTTTTTTTTTATATTTTCTAACTAAAATTTCTACTTTTCTATTTTTCTTAAATAAAACCTCTCATTTTCCAAAAATATCACGAATAGTTCTATTTAATTAAAATAAAATAATAATATTATAATTATTAATGACTAACCGATTAGTTTTTTTTCCAAAACGTATTTTTTTTTACATTTTCTAACTAATATTTCTCTTAACTAAAACCTCAAAAATATCACGGGCTATTCCATTTAGTAGCATAAAATACTAATATTATAAATTTATCCATCTCTCTATCTATTTATATTATTTAAGACGAAACATTGAAAGTTTTGGTACCTGTTTTTTGATACGGTACTTGCCTTATTTAATTTTTTATTTAATTATTATAAAAATTATCATAATCAATTATACTTTCAGTTAAAATACATTACCATTTTTTTCAAAAAAGTTCACGGGCAATTTCCTTTTCAGCTAAAACATGTTACTTTTTCTATTTCCTTTACTAAAATCCCTCATTTCCCAAATATATCACGAACAAACCCTTACTTATTTATTTTAAAACCTATTTTAATACTTTTAATTTACAATTATCTTTTCTCTCTTTTTCTAGAAAAATCACGGGCAATTACCCAGTTTCGGCTAAAACATGATATATTTTCTATTTTCCTTACTAAAATCCCTCCTTTTCCAAATTTATCACGGACAAACCCTTACTTATTTACTTTAAAATCTATTTTAATAATTTTAATTGACAATTACCTTTTTCAACTAAAACATGTTAGTTTTTCTATTTTTTTTACTAAGACCCCTCTTTTTTCAAAAATATCACGGGCAAATCGTTACTTTTATGTTTTAAAATTCAACGAAAACATGTTACTTTCTATTTTTTTTTACTAAAACCCCTCTTTTTCCAAAATATCACGGGCAAACCGTTACTTATTTATTTTAAAATCCATTTTAATACTTTTAATTATTTAAAATGATTTAACACGCATACTTATTTTTTTAATAAATGCAATTAATAAAATATAAATAATAAAATTAACAATTACTAAAAATAATTCGTACATCGCACGGGTTTTAAGTTATATTATTAAAGACGAAACATTAAAAGTTTGGTAGTCGGACGGACGGACGGTCGTACTTATTGATTTTACTTAATTACCCTTACTTATTTTTTTTAAAAACTAGCACTAAATAATAACATTATTTATAACCAATTACCTTTTCAGCTAAAATACATTACCTTCTTTTTATTTTTTTCTAACAAAATCCTCTCTTTTTCTAAAAAAAAAACACGGGCGATTATCTTTTTAAACAAAACATGTTACTATTTCTATTTTTCCTTACTAAAACCCCTCATTTTCCAAAAATATCACGGGCAAACCCTTACTTATTTATTTTAAAATCTATTTTAATACTTTTAATTATGAGCACTTTTTCAGCTGAAACGTGTTACTTTTTCTATTTTTTCATTTTCTAAAGAAATTATTATTAAATAATAACATTTTTATAACCAACTACCTTTTCAGCTAAAATACATTACATTTTCTATTTTTTCTAACAAAATCCTCTCTTTTCTAAAAAATTCACGGGCAAATACCTTACTTATTTATTTTGAAACATATTTAAATACTTTTAATTACGGGCACTTACCTTTTTGGCTAAAACATGTTGCTTTTTCTATTTTTTCTTACTAAGACCCCTCCTTTTCCAAAAATATCATGGACAAACACTTATTAATTTATTTTAAAATCTATTTTAATACTTTTAATTATTTAAAAAAGCTTAATAAGCTACTTATTTTTTTAGCAAATGCAAATTAATAGAATAATAAAACATAAATAATAAAAATAATATTCATTAATAACAATCTATGCATCGCACGTGTTTTAAGCTAGTATGTTTTGTTTTAATCCTATATTATTTTTTAAGAAATCTATTGTTTTATTTTAATTCTGTATTTATTTTGTAAGAAAGATCAGTTTAAGAATTATAGTTCCTTTAAATATTACTCTCATATTTAATTTCTTGGAATGAGGTATAATATTAATTGAAGTAAATATCATTTAATCCATTTTCGTAAGTCCTTTCAAGAGATTATAATCCTTTATTATTATCGCTTTAAAACATATGGTCAAAGTAAAAGAATAATAGTCAAATTTTATTTATTTTCCATCAAAGCAAACATAACATAAATAGTATTAAATAATCCAAAATTAAGCTTATATTTTAAAACTAACAAAATAAATATTTTCTATTTGGAAATAATTGTCGTCTTGATTTTTTACACATATTTTAAAATGTAAAACAATGTTAAAACTCATATTTACGGCCGTCCTTTTCTATTTTTCTGTGTAACAATTAAAATTATGCTCCCATATTTTCCCTGTATTTTCGATCTTCAGACTCTAGAGATTTTTGGAGGAGAAAAAAAGAGAAAAGAACGGAAGGAAGGAAAGAGAAGAGATATCAAAAAAATTGAAAAAGGTTTTTTTAGGATGTTCCCGAGCTTTTGGTATGATAGGAAAGAAAATTTTGAAAATACGTATCTTCCCACAAATTCCTTTAATTTGATAATTAAAAAAAAATCTTTATAAATTTAAATAATCGAATTTAAGAATTTTATATTTAACGTCGATTGATCATTTCATGTCCTCCGCAATATTCACCAATCACCCTATCAGAGTCATTCACGTTGGAGCAGTGACTTTAAGTTGTGCTCCCGAGTTAAAATATGGAGACGAGAGAAGAGAAAGAAATAGAAAATTTTAAAAAAGATTCTTCAGGTATTGCTCCCGAGTTTTTTCACGAGAGGAAAAAAAAGATTAGGAGAGAAAATTTTCAACAATTTCTCCTCAAAAGTTTCTTCCCAAAAATAGAATGACGGGGAAGGAAGCGCTCACATAACCTTTTTAAAATTCTCCCTCTCTTCTTTATTTTCAAAATTTTCTTTCTCATCCTACAAAAATCTTGGGAACATGCTTAAAAAACTTTTTTTTTTAATTTTTTAATATCTCTTCTCCCTTCCATTCTCTTCTCTTGTCCTCCAAAACTCTCTCGAGCACAGAAGTCTTTGACTGACAAATCAGTACAAGAAACCGACAAGTTAACTGACCAATTGACTTCATTTGCATGATTAATTGCTCCCTGCTACTAGTTTCAACCAAGTTGAGACCTGTCATACTCTGCATCTCTATTAGAGTGAGTCAAATGTATTGCTAAAAGTGATGTTATTTCTATAATATAGCATCAATTATAAAATTCACCATTACAATACATTGATGTACTTAGTTCTAAAATTGAAAAAAATATTATAGTTGGTTCTAAATATACAACCAATTATAGATGTAGCTATAATTTCCACATAAGCATGCAAGTGGTTAGATGGAGGAAAATGAATTATTAAAGCAATAGTGACAACCATAATTTTAAATTTAAAGTTTAGGGGTTTTGATTATAGCTAAATTTGAATATAATTGGTGCTATTTTAAAAGGGTCCCTTTCCACAACCACGGTTGGTTGGGAAGGGAAACCATCCAACAAATCACAACATTTAATTTTAAATATAAACGGCTGAGATTGGACACTACCGCAGTGGCTCATTGCGGTAGGAGTAGAATTATGGAATTACTTTTATACCCTTATTACTTCCGCAATGAGTCATTGCGGAGGTCGCAATGCGTAATAACGGTAGTCGTGACCCGAATTAGACCCGATTCTATATTATTCGAACTAGCTTCAATACCCGTGCAAGGCACGAGGTTACTCTAGTTTAAAGAATGTGATTTTCTTTTCGTTGCGGAATTTTAAGGTTCACATTAGCTCATATCCTATGATCATAATACAAAAACATTTCGAAAGATATTGAAATATTTTCCTGTAATATTTTGATTGTAATTATGATTAACTCAAACTTATTTTGATTGATATGAGAATACAAATGTTGATGCATTTGCACTCGCTTAAATAAAAATAGAAGGGCTACAAGAGATTTGGTCATGTCATGAAAAGATTTAATAATCCCACGATTCAATCACCATTCAAATATATACATTTTAACCTCGACAAACAAATATTCAATAAATAAATAAACATGTTAAATGAATAATTTTTTATCCCAATAAAACAGAGACAGTGTATCTTTAACTTAAATGAAATGATAATCTCGATAAATAAGTTAATTTTTCTGATTTTGAGGATATAAATTATTCAGATTTAATACTATATTAATAATTTTGTAATACGTAAGGGTAATTAAGTAAAAATATTTTGGTACCGACCAACCAAACTTTTAATATTTCTGTCTATTAGTATAGATAGTATAGATAGATAGATTTGTAGTTGGAGAAAATTTCAGGAAAGTTTCTTGAGATAATTATTAAATATATTATATTAACTATTCAATTACTTACGATTTTAATTTACCTACAAAACAAAACAAAATTGTAGTTAAATATTTAAGAATAAATAATTAAATTTATTTGGTTTTATATATTTGTTATGATATTAGTAAAAGTATTTTGAAGTTAAATAGGACATGTGTTTTTCTTTTCCCTTTTTTTTTGACAAATTTAAAGCAAATTTCATTAATTTGAAAAGAACTAGATCATGACAAATCTTTAATCGACTATGCAATCAGGTTGAGAAACAAATAAACGAGCTAAATAATTAGCCGCTTTGTTTCCGGATCACTTAACATGAAGAATAGAAATATTCTTTGAAAAAAAAAGATTACAATGGCTTCCCGAGAAATTCATCCTACACCATCCATGAATCCAATAGCATCACAATTGACATTTACACAATTAAGTCTGTTTGTAGTCCAATGTTCAGGAACTTTTGGTTATGTTCAGAACTTTCGGTTGCACCAACTGAAATTGGATAGACAAATGCCCTCAAAATATGAACAATCTTTCGTCGTGAAAGGTGAGTTTTTGCGATTTCCACTATCGACTCAGTTTCGATGTGGGTTTTCCATATCCCAAAACACAAATTGAATCATTCTCAAAAAGACAAAACAACAAAACACAAATACCAAAACATAACAATCACTTCAAAAGAAGGACAAACAAAACACCCAAAAAATTGGGTACATCAATTTTTACAAAATAAGGATAATTATTGAAATAAAAATAAAACCTATAGTGATTAGATGTGAGAAAGGAAGACTAAAATAAATTTACGAGAAGCAAGAAGGTTTTATTAATGAAAAAAAAAAGTAGATCTTGTTATAATATGAACTAAGATATGATTGTCAAAACTCTGCACAAAGATTTGTACATCCAGAAGAAGAAGATAGTTGTAATGCGAAAACCAATACACGGAATAGTAAATGCAAGCATGTACACCACCAACTTGTTTTCATACTTACTCGGTGAAAAATATTTTGACATTTTGTCCGGTATGGCTGGGTTTGTCCTATAAATAGGACACCTTTTGTATGTTAATGAGATGTCAAAAAAAATGGAAGCAATAAAAGATATTAATATTCCTCTCTGCAGCAATCTATACAGTACGTAGTCTATTATTAGCAACTAGAAATATTATATTAAATACTTATAACACGTTATCAGCACGAGCCTCTGCCCGAGCTTCATTCAACGAAGAAGGTGCAATTTAGTTTCTTCTATCTTAGTTGAGCCTCTATCCAAGTTTATTCAATCAATAAGGTACGCTCGAATTCTGTCTATTTTAATTTTATAAATGTTGATATTATCATGCCTGTTATTTATACATGTATTGATATTATTGTTAAATTAAAAGTTAGCTATATTATGCGATTTTAATTTATGTTATTTATCATTTTATGCTACAAATCTTATTATGTGATACATGATTAATTATTTATATTTTAATGTGTGACATTGTTATATCATGTCTTAAATATTATTTTATATTCAGAATGGCGAATCTTGCAAAATTAGATTTTGTTGCATTGGATGTGTCTGGGGATAACTATTTGTCTTGGGTGCTCGATGCGGAATTACACCTTAGTGCTAATGGCTTAAAAGATACCATCGAATCTGAAAAAAACCCAACTGTTGAACAAAATGCCAAAGCTATTATTTTTCTCAGGCACCACATTCATGAAAATTTAAAATCTGAATACCTGACCGTCAAAAACCCACTCACCCTCTGGACCAACCTCAAAGATAGATTTGATCACCAGAAACTTGTCCATTTGCCACATGCTCGTGATGAGTGGATTAATATAAGGTTGCAAGATTTTAAATCTGTTGCTGAATACAATTCTGCCTTGTTCAAAATAAGCTCGAAATTAATTTTATATGGTGAAAATATTACTGATGCTGACATGATTGAAAAGACCCTCTCAACCTTTCACCCCAACACTATGATTCTGGCGCAACAATACAGGGAGCGCAATTTTCAGAAATATAGCGAGTTGATATCTCTTCTTCTTGTAGCTAAAAAGAATAATGAGTTGTTGCTGAAAAATCATCAGATACGTCCCACAGGCTCTGCCCAGTTACCTGAAGTACATAACACGTCATTCCGGAAGAATGAACGTGAGAAAGGGTATATAGGAGGACGAGGTTACGGACGACACCGTGGGCGTGGAAATTTTCGTGGTCGGTTTCGAAATTCAGGTCACCAGAAGTGGCAACGTGATGGCTACAACAACTCAGGTCACCAGAAGTGGCAGCGTGATGACTACAACAACTCAGGCCACCAGAAGTGGCAGCGTGATAGATACAATAACTCTGGCCACCAGAAGTGGCAAAGTGATGGGCCAAATAAAAGAAAGGCACCACAAGAAGAAGATTCTAGAGATATGTGTTTTAGATGTGGGGCTCATGGACATTGGACTCGTACTTGTCACGCACCAAAACATCTTGTAGATCTTTACGAGGCATCTAAAAGACAAAATGAACAAAGGGTAGAAACAAACTTGGCTAGTTTTAATACTGAACCAATAAGTAAGATTTCAAATGAACTTGACACTGGTGCTAATCTTTACTACGGATTAGATGACTAGTTTCTATATGTATTTATTCCATGTCATGTACTTGTTTTAATTTTCTGCTTCTATGTATTTGTTTTATGTTCTGGTTTTATGTATTTTGTTTGTCTTAATAGAATTGTTGTTCATTTATGAATGTACACATCATAAATATGGAAGATATATGCATTGCTGACTGCGCCACCACTCACACAATTTTACAAAATCTGATATATTTCTCACAGTTGACTAAAACCAGTTCACATGTCTGGATGATTTCGGGCACATCAAATATAATAGAAGGTTTTGGGAAAGCTAGTTTTATCCTACCAAATGAGACACAAATTCACATACCCGATGCTTTATATTCTAGTAAATCCACTAGGAACCTTCTCAGTTTTAAAGACATTCGTCTTAATGGCTTTCACGTAGAAACTACTAGTGAGAATGAAAAAGAATATCTCCTTATCACTACAACTACATCAGGCCATAAGAAGATCTTAGAAAAACTACAATCAATCTCTTCTGGATTATATGCTACCCAAATTAGAGTCATCGAGTCTCACACTATCATCACCCCCAAAGTCATAGACCCAAAATCACTCACCCTTTGGCATGAAAGACTCGGTCATCCAGGAGTATCAATGATGCGTCGTATAATAGAAAATTCTACAGGACATCCTCTTAAGAATCAAAAGGTTATACCACGTGATGAACTTCCTTGCTCAGCATGTTCTTTAGGAAAACTCATTGTCCGACCGTCTCTAGTTAAACTTCAAACCGAGTCTCCAAATTTCTTAGAAAGAATTCAGGGTGACATTTGTGGTCCTATCCATCCACCATCTGGTCCATTTAGATATTTCATGGTTCTAATCGATGCTTCAACTAGATGGTCTCATGTATGTCTACTCTCTACACGAAATACAGCCTTTGCCAAGCTACTTGCTCAAATAATCAAATTGCGAGCCCAATTTCCTGACCATCCTATTAAATCAATTCGACTAGATAATGCTGCTGAATTTACATCTGCAACTTTCAATGATTATTGTATGTCAGTAGGGATCTCAGTCGAACACCCTGTAGCTCACGTACACACGCAAAATGGTTTAGCAGAGTCCTTAATTAAAAGACTTCAACTAATTGCACGTCCCTTACTTCTAAGGGCAAAATTACCTACATCTATTTGGGGTCACGCAATTCTTCATGCTGCAAATATAATTAGGATAAGGCCATCTGCTTACCACAAACAATCCCCTCAACAATTAGTTCTTGGTCAAATTCCTGATATCTCACACTTTAAGATTTTTGGTAGTGCTGTATATGTTCCTATTGCACCTCCACAAAGATCTAAAATGGGACCGCAAAGAAGAATAGGCATATATGTTGGTTTTGACTCACCATCTATCGTTAGATATCTTGAACCATTAACTGGTGATGTTTTTACTGCTCGATATGCTGATTGTCATTTTGATGAGTTTGTGTTCCCTCCATTAGGGGGAGATAATGTTTTGCATAAATTAAATACTAAACTATCATGGAATACATCATGATTAAATGCTATTGATCCACGTACTAAACAATGTGAATCTGAGGTTCTAAGAATTATTCATTTGCAAAATATTGTTAATCAAATGCCGGATGCTTTTAATGATTCTAGACATATTGTAAAATCGCATATACCTGCTGTTAACGCTCCGGCAAGGGTTGAAATCCCTATTCATAAATCAATTCCTGAAGAATTGGTTGGTAATTCAAAACCACGCCAGAAGCGTGGAAGACCTGTTGGTGCAAAAGATGTTGTACCACGAAAACGGAAATTTATTGGACCTACCCCTGAAGTGGAAATTGTTCCAGAAAATGCCCCAGAAGCGGTATCACCTCCGGAAGAGGTTCCAGCCCCTGAAGTGGTCGTGACAAAACCACCAGAAGTGGTATTGCCTCTAGAAGAGGATATTGCCCCTGAAGTGGCACATGCTTCCGTAGAAGCAAAGGTACTTGATAATTATGAGATCTCAATGAGTTATGTACATAACGGAAAATTATTGGATCGTGGGAGTACTGATATTGATGACTTATATGCTTTTTCCGTGGCATGTGATGTTATTATGTACTCCGATCCTGAACCACAAAGTGTGGAAGAATGTAGACAAAGAGATGATTGGCCAAAATGGAAAATTGCAATCCAAGAAGAATTGCAATCCTTGCGCAAGAGAAATGTATTTGGACCTGCAGTCCGAACACCAACTGGTGTAATCCCCGTCGGGAATAGATGGGTATTTGTACGAAAACGAAATGAGAGAAATGAAATTGTGAGATACAAGGCCCGACTGGTAGCCCATGGATTCTCTCAAAGGCCTGGTTTTGATTACCAGGAAACTTACTCTCCTTTGATGGATGGAGTCACTTTTCGTTTTCTAATGGGTATGGCTTGTATGGAAAGTTTGGAAACTCGTCTTATGAACGTTGTGACAGCCTACCTTTACGGATCACTTGATAGTGATATTTATATGAAAATCCCTGAAGGATTAAAGTTAGAGGAAACTAAGCCTCGACATTTATACTCAGTTAAATTACAACGATCATTATATGGTTTGAAACAATCTGGTCGTATGTGGTACAACAGACTTAGTGAGTATTTATTGAATGATGGATATGTAAATAATCAAGTGTGTCCATGTGTGTTTATTAAAAGGTCGCAAACTGGTTTTGTCATTATTGCTGTATATGTGGATGATTTGAATATTGTAGGTACTTCTGAAGATATTACTAATGCTGCTAACTATTTGAAAAATGAGTTTGAAATGAAAGATCTTGGAAAGATAAGATTTTGTCTAGGTATACAGGTGGAGCACTTATCTTCAGGCATATTTATTCATCAGTCAACCTACACAGAAAAGGTTCTTGATCGATTCTACATGGACAAAGCTCATCCACTAACTACGCCAATGGTTGTTCGATCACTCGAAGTTGAGAAGGATCCATTCCGTCCTAGAAAAGAAGACGAAGATGCACTTGGACCTGAAGTCCCATATCTTAGTGCAATTGGAGCCCTTATGTATCTTGCAAATAACACACGACCTGATATTGCATTTGCTGTTAACCTACTCGCGAGATTCAGTTCTGATCCAACTAAAAGGCATTGGGATGGAATCAAACATATATTTAGATATCTTCGGGGGACGATTGATCTTGGGCTATTATTTCCAAACAATTCAAAATCACTGATGATTGGATATGCAGATGCTGGGTACATGTCTGATCCTCATTTTGGACGATCTCAAACAGGTTATTTGTTCACATACTGTGGTACTGCTATCTCTTGGAAATCTACAAAACAGACCATGGTTGCAACTTCATCTAATCACGCAGAGTTACTAGCAATCCATGAAGCAAGCAGAGAATGTATTTGGTTACGATCAGTCATTCAACATATTCGAGAATCATGTGGTTTATCAAGTATCTCAAACAGTCCCACAATTATGTTTGAGGATAACTCGGCTTGTATTAAGTAGTTAAAGGAAGGATATATCAAAGGGGATCGAACAAAACATATATTGCCAAAATTCTTCTACACTCATGAACTACAAGAAAAAGGTGACATTGATGTACAACAAATTCGCTCGTGTGATCATCTGGCAGATTTACTTACAAAGTCATTACCTACATCAAATTTTGAGAAGCTGCGAAATAATATTGGCATGCGAAGATTGAAGAATTTACAACATTAAGATGTCAAATTGTGAGATGTTTTATTCAGGGGGAGACTGTACTCTTTTTCCTTCGTCAAGGTTTTTATCCCACTGGGTTTTTCCTTGCAAGGTTTTAACGAGGCAGTCAATCTTTGTAATAATTCATATTTGACAATCAAGGGGGAGTGTTATAATATGAACTAAGATATGATTGTCAAAACTCTGCACAAAGATTTGTACATCCAGAAGAAGAAGATAGTTGTAATGTGTAAACCAATACACGAAATAGTAAATGCAAGCATGTACACCACCAGCTTGTTTTCATACTTACTCGGTGAAAAATATTTTGACATTTTGTCATGTATGGCTGGGTTTGTCCTATAAATAGGACACCTTTTGTATGTTAATGAGATGTCAAAAAAAAAGGAAGCAATAAAAGATATTAATATTCCTCTCTGTAGCAATCTATACAGTATGTAGTCTATTATTAGCAACTAGAAATATTATATTAAAGACTTATAACAGGTCTAATTATATCTTTATATATAATTGGTGTAAAGAGGTTTAGATGACATGGTATGGCGTGGTCGTCTGGTCGGTTTAGGTGATACATTTTAGTAAACAACATAACTAAAAACAAAATAATTAAATATGTATATCAAAAAGTTAAAATCAATGAAACATATAAAATCTTTTATATGTATAATTTATGACTTTTGACTTTAAGCAATTTAAGTTATAAGCAATAATTTTAAATTTACCCAAACAAGCTCACACTCCCACATAGAAAAGGGAAAATAATTTAAAATAAGATTTAAATATAAAATAAAGGTTAGATATATTTAACATTATAATCACCATGCTCCAAAAAATATTTAACATTCTGAACCAAAAAATCACTAAAACAAAGAATACAATTATAATTAATTATAATGAAGATCAAACAATGATTTTTAAAAACTAAAAAGTTATATAAATATTATCTATAATCAGAAAAGATAAATCTTGAAATTAATAATCAACAAATTATGATCAATATTTAGCTAAAAACAATTAAAGATAAATTTTTAAATGATATATATATTAGCATATGTATTACTTTAATGTAAATTAGTTTCATTTACAAATATGTCTCTTATTTTGAATTAAAAATAAAACAAAATCTCAATTTGTATGAAATTCAAATTATTAAATAGAAAGATAACTAAAATGTCTTATTCTCATTATAAATGAACAAGAAATTAAAGATAAAACTTAAATCTAAAATATGAGTTAGATATGTTTAACCTTGTGATTACTAATATAACTAGCTTAGAACCCGTGTGATGCACGGATTGTTATTAATAATAATTATTTTTATTATTTATGTTTTAATATTCTATTAATTTGCATTTGCTAAAAAAAAAGTAGACGTGTTCAACTTTTTTAAATAATTAAAAGTATTAAAATGGATTTTAAAATAAATTAATAACTGTTTGTCTGTGATATTTTTGAAAAAGGAGAGGTCTTAGTAAAGAAAAATAGAAAAAGTAACGTGTTTTAGCTGAAAAGGTAAGTGCCCGTAATTAAAAGTATTTAAATAGGTTTCAAAATAAATAAGTAAGGATTTGTCCGGGATATTTTTGGAAAATGAGAGATTTTAGTAAGAAAAAATAGAAAGAGTAGCATGTTTTAGTTGAAAAAGGTAATTGCCCGTGATTTATTTTAGAAAAAGAGAGGATTTTGTTAGAAAAAAATAGAAAAGTCAATGTATTTTAGCTGAAAAGGTAGTTGGTTATAAAAATGTTATTATTTAATAATAATTTCTTTAGAAAAAAAAAAATAGAAAAAGTAACACGTTTCAGCTAAAAAAGTGCTCATAATTAAAAATATTAAAATAGATTTTAAAATAAATAATTAAAGGTTTGCCGTGATATTTTTGGAAAATGGGGGGTTTTAGTAAGGAAAAATAGAAAGAGTAACATGTTTTTGTTAAAAAAGATAATCGTCCATGTTTTTTTTGGAAAAAGAGAGGATTTTATTAGAAAAAAATAAAAAAAAATGTATTTTAGCTGAAAAGGTAATTGATTATAAATAATGTTATTATTTAGTGATAGTTTTTTTTTTAAAAATAAGTAAGGGTAATTAAGTAAAATCACAAGTACCGACCGTTCATCCGTCCGTCCGACGACCAAACTTTTAGTGTTTCATCTTTAATAATATAGCTTAAAACCCGTGCGATGCACAAATTATTTTTAATAATGATTAATTTTATTATTTATTATTTATATTTTATTAATTGTATTTATTAAAAAAATAAGTAGGTGTGTTAAACATTTTTAAATAATTAAAAGTATTAAAATAGATTTTAAAATAAATAAGTAACGATTTGCCCGTGATATTTTGGAAAAAGAGGGACTTTAGTAAGAAATATAGAGTAACATGTTTTCGTTGAATTTTAAAATATAAAAGTAATGATATGCCTGTGATTAATAATTATAATATTATTATTTTATTTTATTAAATAGAACTATTCGTGATATTTTTGGAAAATGAGAGGTTTTATTTAGGAAAAATAGAAAAGTAGAAATTTTAGTTAGAAAATATAAAAAAGAATATAAAATTTGGCTAAAAGTGGTAATGAGTTAGTTATTAGCAATTATAACCTTATTATATTATTTTATTAAATGAAACTGTCTCCGATATTTTTGGAAAATGAGATGTTTTAGTTAGAAAAAATAGAAAAGATATTCTATATAATAATTTTAATATTTTATCTAACGATTCTCATTGATTTGATCAGAGATATCTAACGACTATGAATGGTGTGACTAGACTACAAAAACTTTCATGACCAGACTACAAAACTTTCAATGTTTTGTCTTTAATATAATAGTATAGATTACAACAAAAATAAAATTAAAATAATAACTATAATATAAAAAAATAATATTGGTGTTTATTTTTTTCAAAAAAATTAAGAAAATGATAACTATAATACAAAAATAATTAATTTATGACATGGTATGATCGGTATATCTTTAGCTATATAATATTTTAAGAAAAAAATAAGTATATAAATAAAATAATTAAAATTAAATTATTAAAGTAAACAAATAACAAACTAAATTAAATAAAAAATGCCAACTTATAACTTGATATAAGACAAACAAATAGAAAACTAAAATTATCAAAGTTAAATTTAGGAAAATAATAAATGATTACAAACAAATAATGATTTTAAAAATATAAAAATAAAAAACAAGTATCATTTCAAAAATACGACATAAACTTAAATAAAATATATGTGAAATTTATATGTTTTCAAGTTTGGTTATCATTAAAAATTTATAAAGTTGAAATTAAATTAGAATAATATTTTTAAAAAAATTAAAAATAATAATTTAAATAAAATTAAAATATATAAAAATGATATATAAAGCATCCGGTATATAAATCTAGTATTATTAAGGCATAGGCGGCTGGGGCTGGGTGATGGACAGAGTGCTTTTCCGTAGATATACTAATTTACTTAATCGAGCGCTGACGGTGTTTAGTTGTAACAGCAGCCTTCTCTTCTCTACCTGCTAAATACACACAGCTGCGGCAAAAACATAATAACATCACCATTCATTCTTAATAAACCCCCCTTGCTTCAATTTTAGGGTTTACTATACACACAACTCATCCCCCCCCCCCCCCTCCCTTGTAATTTTTCTATGGACTATAACCCCAACACCCCTGGTGAGTTCCTTACCCCCCCCCCCCCCCCCCAATTTACATGTATCTATTCTTGTATTCTTGCTATGTATATTTTTCACTTGTTGAAACTGTTTCTCAATTTCGATTTCTATTTGGCCAATTCACAAGCCCTTAACTTAATGTTTGTTATTTTTTACTGTTCTTTTAGTGTTATTGTTAGTTTTTAGCTGTTAAATTCGTCGGTTTTGTTCCGGTTAGTTTAGGTGGAATTTAATCTTGGAAGGGAAGTACTAAATTAGCAAATTTTAGGGTTACGTATTGGTTTGATTGTGTTTAAACAATAATATCCAAAAGATATATGTGCCTGTTTAATGTTTCTATGTTTGTGCTTGTGATTGTGTTAAATTATCCGCTTTATGCTACTTCAAGATTAATGCCAATGCCATCAATTATTTTCTTGTTAGATTTTATTTTATTTTTAGTGTAGGATTTGTTTTCAACCAAAAGTTGTATAGTTGGATTATCTTGTGTTTTACCACTACAAGGACAATTTTAGGTAAATAATTTGTGAATTTACTATGATTGTGTTTCGCTTCCTTAAGGAATGTTGTTACACCCCATCTTTCCCGATATATTATTTCTTGTTTTACGCTAAATATAAACGCGATCTTTATTTTTGGTTGCATGTACCTTGTACAGTTATACACTAGGTTTTACGATCATCAGTGCAGTTCTAGTCAGAAATATTTATAGATCTGATAGTCTGTAACAGTTATAAAACCGTTCCGTGGAATCTAATGATAAATTTCTGAATCAGCGATTCTTTCGCTACCCCCTTCATAGATGGATAAGTAGGGCATGATGATGAATTAACATTGTTGGTTGGAAATCAAAATGAACGTTTTCTATTTTGGGTCGCTGAGGAAGATGGTAAAAGTGAAGTTCGAAAAAGTTGCATTTATTATGTGATTCTTTTCCCATATAAGGGGAAGTCATATCAATTTGAATTTGCTAAAACTAGAAGATTCACCCGTGATTACGAATGCAAGTGATGATAAAAGGAAAAGTTCTATTTGATATTAAAGAGTTAAAGAATTTCGAGTATAGAAATATTGATTTGTTTTTTATAATGTTATGTGGGGTCTAGATAATAATAAAATTTTGAATTAGAATTTGGAAATTATGATTTAAAATAATCCTAGCGTTTACGGGTCCTAGTCCGCGGGGTTATTCAATTAGGGTTGTATCCTATGTAACTATGTAAGGACTAGTTGTTAGCTTATTAACTCTGAATTATTTTCAAATTTAGCTTGTTCTTTATATTATAGGTTGTGATCCATGCAAATTCCTTTCTTCTGTGGTGCAATTAAGATCGAGAAACTCTTAAACCAGTATATTTTTCTGTGGTTGATTAACCCGAGTCGATCTTTATGTATGTATTTGTTGATATTTTCTGATTGTTACTTATTTTTAAATTCTGTCCCGCTTCACCCATCCCTCTCTTGGAAAACTGCATTTGGTATATAAGTTACCAAGGATTGTGTCTCTCTCCTACAAGTGTAATTAAGTCTTTTACCTTGAAACACATCATTTGTTTGGATATATGTGTTATATGCTTCAGAAGCATTTCTAAAATTAATGGACAAACATGAAACTGATCGCAATCGATAACAAGAATATATTAGCTTTTAATGGCTATTACGGAAATATAGATATATGATCTTCGTTAATATACCCTAATGCATTTGTAAGTGTATTGTTTGATTACATTTTGACAAAAGGAAAAGAAGACCAATTTTGTTCAGCAAGTCAAATGATTTCATTGTTCTTTTTACCCCAATTATTTGTAGACGTGTAAGGGCCTAGGGAAAGAAAATCTTTCTTTGTTTTAGTACCAATCCTTATGTAGATGCCTAATACTTTAGAAAATGTATGACAAAGTGTATATGTATATAATATTTTGTCCCAGGTACTGTACTGATGTAGTTCCACCATCACATTTTGATTAAATTTAGTAGGGGGGAATTATAGCGGCACTGGAAGGTTCGCCATGAATCCATCCACGTACTCAAAAATGCAGTTTGACATGGAATCTCAAATCCACCAGCTTGAGCAAGAAGCATATCGTTCAGTACTACGGGCCTTCAAAGCGCAGTCGGATGCCATTTCATGGGTAAAGTTTATCTCTTTTTATCTATCTTTTCATTTCCTAATTCCTGTTCTTATAAGACATTGACATGTTTCCTCAGGAAAAAGAAGGTTTAATAACAGAACTAAGGAAAGAGTTAAGGGTATCAGATGATGAGCACAGGGAGCTACTATCAACAGTTAATACTGATGAAGTCATTTGTACAATACGAGAGTGGAGAAAGGCTAGTGAGACACAAACTGGCATGTTTGGTGTGTCCCAAGCTATGCATAATATGCTACCCAGTCCAACATTCTCAGAATCTTGGAAGAAACAAAAGACAACCCAATCAGGTTCTCTAGCATATAGCAGACAAATGCAAGGTTCATTTAATCAACAAGCACATCCATCACCTGAAGCTTCAAAATGGGCACCTTCCTTTGAGGCAAGACCTGTATATTATTCATATCAGATCTTTGTGAGAGGACAAAAGCTAGGGACTATAGATTGACATCTGTTTGATTTTGTTACTTTACAGGGACCACAAATGCCCGGTCTGTCTGGGCGGTACCCATCTACAGTTCCAACTCCAAGGGGTGTTTCTAATGGTAATGGAGCTTCATCTCTTTTAGTAATAGATACCAATGTTGAGGTAGCTAGACGTGAACAATTTATTGGAAGGAAAGTAATGATCCGATGGCCCCAAGACAACAACTTTTATGAGGCCATCATCACGGATTACAATCCTCAAAAGGTATGTTTGATACACAAAGAGAAAATTTTGCGGGACTGATAATTATTTACCTGCATTTGTTTGTTATTGAACTAACATGGACATATTTGTTTTAAAATCTTCGATTAAGTAGCCAAATCTCTAGATGTCAACAAGCAGCTGAATGTGTGCACATCACTTAACATTTAACAATTAACATATATATGAATAATATTTAAGGAAAAAACAGCAGCTATTTTTTTTAAAAAAAAAAACTGTATATGAGTAGCAATTAGCATCAATCATTTTCCAAGTGTACTCAAAATTTCCTGAATATTATTTTATTTCTTTTATGAATTGTAAAGTTTTTGTCTTCCGTCCATATTTATGACCTAAATCTTCACTTTTAGGAACATGTAATTATCAGAATAGTCATCACTTTCATAGAATGCCATGTCACATTACTTTTCCTGAACCAAATAGTCAAATAACTGAATAGGCCTCAAGTTTCAACATAATGATCTTGGGGAATGTATGATAAATGATTCAAGAGACCTATCCATGTCTATGCGTAGAAACAGTAGAAACTTGTGAATAAAGCAGAAAGCTTACTTCTTGGTTTGTAGTGTTAAACTCTTATATGATGAAAGGTTAAATGCTTATATGGATCCTAACTATGTTCCCGAGTTTTTTTTAAAGAAAAGAGAAGAAAGTAAAGCATACGTGGGCCTTTTCTAAATTTCCAAAATATTCCTCCCTAAAGTGGAGATATTTGGAGAAAAGGAGAAGTTACCGTACGAGTACATTAATTATGCCATCATATCTAGGGGGGGGGGGGGGGGGATCTGACAAGACATGCAGGCTGCAGCCCGACATGAAAATGAAATTGGATTAAGAGCTTTGAGTTTCGTGTTGGGGTTGATAAAACATTAACTTGAACCCAAGTATCAACTTTCTAAGTTGAATTTTTATTCTCCCTAATGCTCATGTGCTATATTAAACCCAAATTAAAGTCGAATCCAAGTATCAACTTTCTGACCCACCCTATTTCTATTTTTTATGCGGCCTATAGTTCAGACTTCAAACTACCCATCTCTCTTGTCCCTTGCTTATTACCCCCTCACACCATCTAGATTTGATTTAATTTGTTGCACAGTTTTTCTATTGTTTAATTTGGTTATAGCTTAGAAAGTTTTCTTCTGTATAATAAACATGTAGGTCATATGTATATTTTGAATCTAGTTGTTAACACATTAGTATGCACATGGCTGTTGCACCACCAACAAATTCGATGCGGCAGCAGCAATGTTGATAGTTTCCTTTTATTCTGTTTACATAAATTTAATAAAGATTTCTTTGCGTTATTTTTCTCTAATCCTTTAAACAAATGTTTGTATTGTATCGGATTTACTGTATGTATATATGTATCACCAGTATCAGTGTAAGTATCGATTACTTCCGAGGGATTTGTGGAGGATTATTGTATGTGACTAATTGTATTCTGTGTCGGGATCAATTGATAAAGGAAGAAGGCTCAGTACTTTTTGATTATATTTTACTTATTGGAGGATTACATTTGATGCAACTTAAGTCTTTATGTAGATATTCTGAAAAGTCTACGAGTCTGCATCATTAATACTGTATGCGAAGAAAGTCAGGAGACTCTGGATTGCATACATTGAGTATCTGACTCCGTTCAGATTCATCCATTACTTATGACTAGAATCTTCTTTACTTATGACTAGAATCTTGTGTACTCTTAAAGATGATCTATGAGAATCACAAATCAAGTACTTTTCAACACTCAGGCCGTGTAAAGTAATGGCTCGGGTTCAACTTTTCTACCCCTATATTTTCTGGTCCGGGTTCGAATTCACACAAATTTACGATCCGAGTCGCTTGACCTGAATGAACCCATCCTACAACCCGAAATTGCCGATCTTCACTTCTTTTTGTTCCTTTTTTTGAAAACATTCAAAGAAAATTATATACAATTTCCTTTCCTTTCTTATTTAAGGGGGGGGGGGGGGGGGTTGTTGGGGAGAGATGTTTCCTTCCTTCCTTCGTTCCTTTCCTTTCCTTTCCTTACAATTAAGTTAATGCTTCATTCTTCGTATTCCTCATTTTCCCTACAATCTTCATCATAGAAAATTTCTACTCGTTTGTGTTCACTATTCTTCCCTGTATCCTTTCTTTCTCCATATATAGTGAACAAAAAAGAGGGAGTAGAAATTTGCTATGATGAAGATTGTGAGGAAAATGAGAAAGGAGGAGAATGGAGCATTCTTTCCAAAATTGGTGGGTTAGACTTCTAGTTTATATTGTAAGGAAAGGAGAAGAATGAAGGAAAATAAAACTATAAACATTCTCCCCAAATAGAAGTACAAATCTCATTCCATTCTCTCCCAGTTTCATTCTATCCAAGTGAAGAACTTAAGTACCTGAGTTAGAAGATAATTATAAATTTTAATTGAATTATATGTCTAAATTGAAATTTGATATGTGATAAATTTATGAATAATCTTAATAAAGCATCTAATCAAATACTAAACATATCTCTTTGAAATCCTGAATAAAATTTATTCATATAATAAATGAACTAATGAAGTATTTAAATCAACAAAATGAAAATCAATAGAGAGAAAGGAATATTTTGCAGATAAAAAATATAATAAAACTGTATTAATACAAAAACTAGATACAAAAGGGAATCACGAGACTTAAACATGGGCAGTTGTTGTCTACTGAACTTTGTTTTTAATTAATGACGGCTTCATTTTTTGCTCCCAATCAGTCCAAAATAAATTGAGTTGTACGGGGACATGTGGGCATTATTATATGGAGACATGTGGTTTATATTGTAATGTATTCTCAACGTTCAGACACCATGTTGCAGGATCATCATGCTCTGGTTTACGATAGAAATACCCCAAAAGAGGCTTTGGAATGGGTTGATCTAAAAGATGTAAGTTGCATTCTTTTTCATTGAATGCACATATTTTCTTGCTTTTGATTGCATCCATTGTGGTTCTGAGCATATCTGCACTTGACATCTTTGTGGGCAAGTTCAATCATGTTTCAAACCAACGTAGAGTTTGTGAGCTATATTTGCCGAAATGAGTACATTGACTGAAAGTGTGTGCTTTTGTGGTTCTTGAGCCTTGTTTACTTGTTTTCATCTCTTTCCTTCATCAATGCTTGTAATCACTACTTGATATGTTCTTTCTGCACAGCCATTTCATTTAGGTCAGATTTCGATATGATTACCATCTATTGATTCTGTTTCTTAAGAGTTTCTCATTTAATCCGTCAAGGTCTCTGTTAAACATTCAAATTATAATATAATTACCAAAAGGTTTATGTCTATCATAATTTTTCTATATTTTTAATTAGACAGTTTCTTCTCCACATTGTTGTCTTTTTTATTTTTCCATCCATATATGTTTGGTACTAGGATTCAGTTATCTCTGTTTACATTCCATAAACTACGAAAAACATAAATTTTGTAGTAGCAAGTTATTTTTGAGTTTCAGCCTTTGGGTCCCTGACCCTAGTATATTCAAATGTTAATTGTATTGGATATTTGACTATGACATGTTGATTCACCTTGAGATGTTTTAAATCTGTCATCCATAATAGTAGGATGTGTTTAATCATGACCTGAGCCATTTTATCCACCTCCTGTGGATGATGTAGTTAGGATCAACAGAATTTCCTTTGCAGTCAAATATTATAAATTTGAAAGATGAATTTCACAATGTTTTATCAACTCTTTTTACTTTTTCTTCTATAGACCGTGTCACTTCATTAGCAATTTATTAGTAAGTATTATTATTGTTATTTGTCATTGTTTTGTAGGCTTTGTTATTGCTTACACTCTCGTCTCCCAAGATTAAAGTATTAACTATGACTTCTTTTTAATTTATATCTGTTTTCGTTATGGTAGATTTCTTCTGAGGACATTAGATGGGTGGGCGAGGATCCAGGATTATCTCATCAAAGTGTACATGGAATGCAAAGCAATGAAAACCCTAAAAACCATGGAAGTTATCCAAATTCTGAACCAGGAGAGGGAGCCATGAGGGATCAAAACGAGATAGAAATTCCATTTTTAGAAGATGGTGTTGTAAAGAAGTCTTCTGATGAAATTGAAATACTTCACACAGAAACTCTGATAAAGGAGGTATATTTCAAATAACAATAATCTTGAGCCTAGCGGTAGCTTGTCAATATCAGAATTTATCTTATCCTCTCTTTTCATAACAGGTTCAGAAAATGTTTACTTCATCTCACCCTGACATGCTTGAAATTGAGAAGGCAAAGAAAACGCTGAAGGTTAGAGCTGAACATCTGAGGCAGTTGTATGTTGTACCCATTGTTCCGCAATTGGATATTTGATTGGTCTTATTATTAATGCAGGAGCATGAGGAAGCACTAATGAATATCATTTCGAAGCTGTCAAATGCATCCTATAGCGGAAGAGGTATAAATGTCTTGTGTTGACAAGTTCTTTTATTGGATTTTTACATTCTCCAACCTTAATCTGACCTCTCTGTGCTAACCGGTAGTAAAAACTAATAATTTTGCAACTCAAAAAAAAAATAAAAAAAATAAAAAATAAAAAAATATATACCAGTTCAGTGAAGTAACGTCCAAATTATTGGTATAGGGTTTTCTTTAGTCTGACATTTGTTTTCCGTGGCTGTAGATGCAGAGCAGATATCACCTCATGTGCAATCCATGGATGGAGTGCAAAGATTGAGAACTTCCCAGAACAGTGGGAACAGCCATGGACCTTGCTTAGAAGCTGAAACAACAGGAGGAAAAGCTAATGGCCCTGTAGTGGCAAAAAAGTGTCTAAACCAGCAAGAGGATGAAATCATCGAAATTTAATTGCACAAGAACTTCTAGGTCTTTCTTTGGAGTTGATGCTTACATGTTTTGTTTTTCAATTAGAAAGAGCAGAATGTCATTAAGAATGTCTTTAGAAATTTAAATAGTAACTTGGTTTACGCTAGGTAATAGTTTCTTACAACATTGTCTTGTTGCAATGATAAGAACCCAGTCCTCTACCATGTATATATATACAGTTCATATACAATTTAGAATGAATGTACAGCTCTTAATGTACTGTCCACTTTCTTTTACAAGCTTTGGATTTGGAACAAAAGACCAAGCAAAGGCTTGCCCCCAACCCCAATGTGACACATCATGCCTTCACTTTGTTAAATGAACCGGGGAGTTCTTGAGTAGGATGTATTTTTATAAAATGAGTAGGATAAAATTCCATCCTAATCTCACAGAACCCTGGTGAGTTGCCGTTATGTAGAGTTCAACAAAACTGGGCCGACATGAAAAAAAAACCATCCAGTTTTCATTTATATACACTACAGGTAAAACGTAGCAGTTTGACATGGAAAATAAAAGTAATACCACATCAGAACTTCTGCAACAAGAACAATCTTCATACGCAGTATAGGAGAAAAGGGTAACCTTTTCACTTTCTTGATCTTTTCTTGGGCTGTTTTGGTGTTTCTGCATCAATGTCTCTTGTTGTCCTACTACACTTAACAGGCCCTGCCAACACTGGAGTTGGTGCTGCTGCTCTTTTTGGCGGCCGCCCCAGCTGCCTCCTTGTCAAGCTGCTTTCCTCATTCAGTAGCTTCTCTTCACAGCTGCTCTTTGTTACCTTTTCCATCCTGCTACCACCCTTGATGCCACGACTTCCTTTCTGCTTCGGTTTTCCTCCTCGATGTGGAATACACATCGAGTTCTTCAACGCATCTACAAATAGCTCATTGTTTGGGGGCGGGGATTGACTCAACCGATCCAAGAAGTTAGCTGCACTTCTTGCCATTTCTGTTGAAGCAGCATTTCTCACCTCACCTTTAAACTGTGAAGACTTGGTAGGAGATCCTAATTTCCCTTGGGTTTGATTGGAAATAATCACCGCTGGATCTTCATCACAAGTAGTGCTGGCAAGGTCTTTGCTATTTTTCTTTGAGCTTCTGGAGTTTAAAGCACATCCATTTGTTGTCCTTCTCTTGATGATTTGACGACGTCTGTCTGCAGCAGGGGATTTAGTAATCTGTTTAGATTCCACTACTGGTTTATGCATGGCTGCTGCTGCTGCTGCTGCTTGTAAGCTCTTTCTATCTGATCCTGAAGAGGATGAGATCGAACCTCTTGCAGCAATAGAACTTCGCTTACGAGACACCCTGGCTATTCCTTCTATCCCAGATTTAAATTGCCAAGAATCAGATGGTTCTTGAGCTTGATCGGATAACAATGACATTGGTTGTACTGATGTCTGCTTTCCAGCTGAAAGATCTGCCTTTGAATCTCTGTGAGCCATCTTCTCTAAAATATACTGCCTAAGCTCAGTGGCAGCATTAGATTCTGAGGTATTCTTTTCAAATAAGAGAATGGCATTGTTAACAAGAAGCAGCAAATCACGAAAGAACTTGTGCTCGGACTCTGAATAACAACCTGATCCTACATTTCTGTACACTGATTTTATATCGATATGTTGCCGAATCAAGTTCCTATAATTTGAGGTTTCCTACAAAATTTGCAAGTAGTGAGTCAAGTTTCTTTAGGCATGGAAACTGTAAGCTTGAGCAGATTCAAATATCCATATAACAGCTAGTAGGAACTATTAGCAGACCATCAACAGACAGTTAAGCAAGAACATTGAGGAATTCCACAAAATAAGTTACATTGCGTGGATCCTCAAGACAGATTACGATACACTTCAATACATCTACTAATCAAATGTTTTTCAAAATAGCACACTAAACTATTTTTCTGATAAAGATTACTGCAATATAAATTACTATGAATACCTGGCTATCAAGGAGTCTCTCGGACACCAGGCTGAGCTTGTAAGACTGCAAAATCTCAAGAAACTCAATCAAAGGTTGAGAAACGCTAGACATTTCTTTCAAGAGCAGAGACTCATTCTCACGTCCAGCATCCACACCACTACCAAAACACAACTTCTCATTCTCCTCCTTCCTCAACCTACTCGTCGTACTTTGTACATCCGAACCCTCTATTTCACCCAATTTTTTCGACTCAGCCACCATCTCACACACCTCAACCAATTCATCCCCTCCAACCTCCTCCTCTCTCTTCACCATCTCCATCTTCCCCATCTCCTTACTAATACTATCCGTACTCCCATTACACGATTCAGTCCGAACTGTCTCCAACTTTTCATCTTTACCACCAACCTCTTCCTCAATCACCTTCTCCGGCAAAAATTCCTCCAATTTAACCTCACTCAATCCATTCTTACCATCCAATTTCTCATCACAACCTCTAAAACCCCCTTCCCTCTCCTCCTTCAATCTCTTCACCTTGGATTGCAACGACCTAACCAAAAAGCATCATCAAACACAACACATTACAAACATAAAAATATCCGCAAGACTTAGCCTAACGGATACATTTAAATTTCCGCAATCGACCATAATAAATCATCAAACACAATACAACACAAACATACAATACCCGCAAGACTTAGCCTAACAGATACCCCTGTACGTGAATATTTAAATTTCCGCAATCAAACATAATTAAAAAAAAGAAGACGTAAAAAACACATAATGTGAACAAATTGGAAATAAATAAAAGAGTAACAGCAAATTACACAATGGAGAGATCATAATGTTCCAACTCATTCTTAAGCTCCGCGATTCGACGATTTCTCAAATCATCGAGCCACGGGGCATCATTATCTCCTCTGGAGTTGTCGTTGTCATCGTCGTTGTTATTATTAAAATCTTTATAACGGAGTTTAAGATGATTGAATCTTAACATACAGTTAAGAGGTGTTAAAGAAGTTAAGGTAGAACATCGTTTGGAAACTTCGAAAGAAACAGAGTCCCAACTGGATGTGCCGTAACGATTAACAGCGAAAGCTAGTAAGAGTTCTTCCCATGTGCCCCATGAAGATGTCTGTTTGATGCTGGTTTGGTCGTCTGGTTTGTCCATTGTTGTTTGATGTGTGATCGTTACAAGGGGTTGTTGATCAACTGTACTTTCTTTAGGGCTATGTTTGTTTTATAGTATGTTTGTTTGCCAGGTGATCGGGTCAGGGTTGTGTTTTACAAGCCTGCTGCGTTGGCCTGTCAGGTGTCGGGTCATGTTTCTTTCATTGTTCCAACACGAGTTTATATACGGGTAATGCCGGATACCAAAATTAAATTTTTTTCTAGTTAACACATTTTTTATTAAAATTATTAATTAAATATATGACATACAATTATTGGGTTAAACATCAATTTGATCACTCAAGTTAAGGTAAGATATCACTTTTCTCGTCGATCTTAACTAGTTATCATTTAAATTAATAAAATTATAATAGATATCAAATGAATATATAAATATGCACCAGGGAATTAAAAATAATTTATTGTCGATTTCTATACATGTTTTTTGAAAATGCCGCAACCAAATGAAAATTGTGAATTCTAGTATTTAGATACTAATATATTTGAATTTTAAGAAATTTAGTTACTATTTATTTGGATTAAATCAGAAAAAATAACTATAAAATTACAAATAAATAGTAAATTACAATTTTAAAATGTTATAAGAAATATTATAATTCACAACTTTTCATTTGGTTATGATAACCTCTAAAAAAAATGATAATATATTATTTTTAGTTCCTAAGCACATATTTAAAATATTCATTAGATATTTATTATGACTTTTATTGATTTAAATGATAACCCATTGAGATATGTGAGTAAATTAATATCTAGTCTCCATTTAAGTGAATTTTTTGATATTTAACCCTATAATTATTTGTAAACAGTTAAGATACAATTATAGGAATGCTAGCATTTTCCTTTATATTAGATTATAATCCGTGATACATACACGGTGTTTTGAAAAATTATGTAATGAAATAATGTATAATAATAGTAATGATAAAAAATAAATAAAATAATTTTTATATTTAAAATCAAATAATATAATTATATGTAAAAATCAGTGTTCTAAAAATCGCCGATTTATCGTTTAAAAATATTTGATCGATTCGATTTTTGAAATCTGATATATCGCTATAAATTATTTTTAAATGATTTATTATATTATATATAAGGCTAATATATTAAATATATTTAAAATATTACAATTTATCCGATTTTTGTTCCGATTTATCATTCTGATAAATCCCCGATTTGCCGATAAATCGCTATACGGTATCTCAACCGATTTGTTCCGATTTCCGAAATATACAATCATGGTAAAAATTGAAAAACAAAAGGTGCAACTATTGCTATTTTTCAAACATTTAGTTGGAGAGAGCTATAGTGAGTTACAAATATTAGAGAAATTATCACAAATTTTATGTTTTTTTTGCAGTTTCACTACTTTTTGAAAATATTTGCGAAATATTTGAGATATGTGATAAATTGATATCTAGTCTCCATTTAAGTGAATTTTTTTTGATATTTAACCCTATAATTATTTGTAAATAGTTAAGAGATAATTATGGGAATGCTAGCATTTTCCTTTATATTAGATTATAATCCGTGATACATACACGGTGTTTTAAAAAATTATGTAATGAAATAATGTATAATAATAGTAATGATAAAAAAATAAATAAAATAATTTTTATATTTAAAATCAAATAATATAATTATATGTAAAAATTGAAAAACAAAAGGTGCAACTATTGCTATTTTTCAAACATTTAGTTGGTGAGAGCTAAAGTAAGTTAAAAATATTAGAGAAATTACCACAAATTTTATGTTTTTTTTGCAGTTTCACTATTTTTTGAAAATATTTGCGAAATATGATTTGCAACCAAAAGAAATTCGATGCAACTTATTTTTACGTTTTTCTAAAAAATAAATATAGTTGCTTTTGATTGCATTTGAGATTGCATATATTTGCATTAGGTTGCAAAGTCATATTTTTGCAAAATATTCTGAAAAACTGTATTTTTATAAAAATAATAATAATAAAATATATTTTTACAAAAAAATTAAATATTTCAAAAACCTCCAAATATTATAGGATGGAGCGAATTTCTGGAATGATTATTAAATTTGTTAAAGAATAAAGATGAAGGCAACTGGGGTCTGGGCTTAATAATGTGACAAAAGCGAATTTGCTAATTACCTACAAGTTAATAATGGGCCGACCTCTGTCAGAAACCCCCCTGCTTAACCTAGAACAATATATCAGTTATTTGTCAGGGGCTTCCACAAATATGCAGAATGCATTTTGTGGGCCGATAGCACTGCCCCAAACTTAGCTTTTAAAGGATATATGGGCCGCGATCCTGCTAAGCATTTTTGTTGTAACCAATTCCGGCTATGCATTTTATCCTACAAGGGATTGATTGAAAAGACCTTCATAATTTAAGGATAATTAGATATTAATTAGATTTTATATCATCAAATTACTATTATTCGAGTCATTTGACTAAGGACAGATTTTACAACATCTACTGTTATCAGGGAAAAAAAATCTGAAAGGAAATGAGCTTATCATAGTACAATTTGGCAGATGTCAAACACCGAATAATTGACAATTATGGAATAAATCCAAAGTTAAATTACGATAAATTACAGTGGATTTTATATTGTTTTTACCATAAGGAAATCCATATTTGCCCCTGTCAAAATACAATATTTACTAGCGAGGTTTGACTGGACACATAAAATATGTATATCCCAAAGAAAAATGCTAGAGTCCCCGAAATTTTTTTCAATTTTTTTTTCAAAAGCTGATATGCCATCTATATAATTAGTAACTTTTCTAATGTGCACACCAGAGTCCCCGAAAATTTTTTCAATTTTTTTTTCAAAAGCTGATATGCCATCTATATAATTAGTAACTTTTCTAATGTGCATATATATATATATATATATATATATATATATATATGTGCTAAAAAATTATAATCGGACCCTTGGTATTCGAGATCAAATTTGAGAACTGTTTTGAAGTAACTAGCACTACCTATCCGAAATATAATATTTTGTTGGTTTTTAATTTATTATAGCACAAATGCTTGAACCCCTAAAATGCTGAATGCATATCTGGTATTGCTATGGCTAATTTTTTAAATTATGGTATTGAATCCGTGGAATTTATCTCTAATGGTATATTTGGTTGGTATAAATAAAAATAAAAGAATGGAATAAAATTTGAATTATAATATATGTAATTGTTCATATTTTTCGTTCATTCTTCTATTACATTCAGAATCATATAAACCAAAATTCAAAGAAGCAATGCTCCACTCATTTTTATATCCATTTTCTTCACAAATCTTCGGCTAATTATTTCAATTTCATTCTTAAGGGGTCTCATTTTCATCCTTCATGGCTAGATAAATTATTTTCCTATTTTCGGCCAATCATTTTTTTTGGTAACCTATTTTCGGCCAATTTTTTAATTACGTGACATTTTGAGTAATGGTTTTAGGAAAATTAAGCAAAGTGGACCAACATACGAGTTGTATTAAATGAAAATCTAAGAACTTATATAATATTTAACCGTTAAATGATTATAAAAAAGATACATCATAAAATTAGATTTCATTAACTTGGGTGTTTATTTGAGATTCAGGATTTCAGGTTATAATTAGAATATTTAGAACTTATTTATGTCCTTATGCACTACTCTATTTCACAATTAATTATATTTTTGAATTATAATATTTTTTTTATGAAAATGAGAGTAATATGGTATCATGCAAAAAATTAATTTATTTAACAAATATAACATGTATTTATTAAGAAAACTCGATATTCTGCAGATGAACATTACATCTTAAAATATAAAAAAAAAAAAAATTTGTATACTGCAATAAAATAACATCAGAACGATTAAAAATGAGTTATTAATTAAGTACAGATCTATGACTTATATTAATTTTAAGTTCTAAATCAAAACAAAGTTATAATTTGAACTTATTTGAACCAAGTTCTTGTAGTCATGTATTAGGTAATGTTTTGTTTCGCAAGTCACAGTAGTTTTACACTTGATTCATTTCTCTCAAGTAGTTTATTACGTAGTGTAAATTGTATGTCAAATATTTCACGACAAAAAGAAGTGATCTGGGAAAAGCACTTGAAGAAAGTATGAAATTGAAATTTTATAAGGCTAGCCGAAATTGACTATTTTTCTTGTTACTTTATTCATAAAAAAACAAGAAAAGCCATCCCCGCCCGCCCACACGAGGAATGTATTAATCACTTAAATTAACACTATATGCTATTGGCTACTTTTTTTTTTTTTTTTTTTGAAGTAAACAACTGAAGCATGGGGTGCTGGGCTAACGCAGGCACGTCAATTTTCAGTGATATCTCACACTAGCTAGTAGCCAGTAGCCAATAATATGCTATTGGCTACTAGCTAGTGTGAGATATCACTGAAAATTGACGTGCCTGCGTTAGCCCAGCACCCCATGCTTCAGTTGTTTAGTCCCACAATTTTTTTGATTATTTGGATATGATGTCATTATTCATCTGTCTTTGTACTAAATGAATTTATTAAGTCAATTCTAGACTCTAGTTACAAAAATAGTTGAACATTTGATTAAATCAAGAAATAAAAAGAAAGATGATTAAATTTGAGTTTTGGGGTTGATCAAAATTTAAATCCTAATTCCGGCAATGTAACCAAATCAAAAAAATACACTACAGTACAGTTGATACATCTTCATTCTCTTCTAACAAATACCTTACGTTTTTTTCAATGAAATATTTTTGGGGACAACATCTTATTTCATTTTCATCAAGTTATATATAAAAAGCAGTGTTCTAATTATTTAATGGACAGATTACAGAGACTGTCCAACATGGGCAGCAGTCTTGGATTGACTTAGCCCGCCAAGCAAGACTCATATCATTGGGTCACAAAAGTCTTTTTACAATTAAAATCATTTTGGCAGGCGGACTTCTTGAATAAATACCACTTAACTTTTGTGACACAATATCATTCCACAACTCATATTAGACAACTGCTCCCCGGGGTGACCTCAACTTCGTACCACACCCACAAGAGCTCTCATCTTCTCCGGTAAGTTTATCGTATCCGAAACTTCGTAAATATAAATCTGAATAACCTTATTATAAGACGACGGGGGATCTAAATATTTTCGATTGTTTTGGTTTGCAGATCATTAAAAAATGGGTGCCGGTGGAAACATGGCAGCTACCGAGGATTCTGGCCACCAGGCCAAGAGGGTCAGGGGAACAAACGTTCTCCCACGAGCTCCTCACGAGAAGCCGAATTTTACACTAAGAGATTTGAAGAAGGCTATACCACCACATTGTTTCGAACGATCACTTCTCCACTCACTGGCTTATCTTATAGTGGATTGGATAGCCAACTATCTTATGTACTTTGTGGCATCCAATTATTTTCATCTTCTTCCGTATAAATTAGCTTATCTGGCCTGGCCGATTTACGGCTTCTGTCAAGGTTGTGTTATGTATGGGCTTTGGGTCATTGGTCATGAGTGTGGTCACCATGGCTTTAGCGACTATCAATGGGTTGACGACGCTATTGGTCTGTTTACTCATTCTCTCATCCTCTGCCCTTACTACTCTTTCAAAATCAGCCACCGTCGCCACCATGCCAACACCTCCAATCTTGACCGTGAAGAGGCTTATGTTCCTCAAACAAAACCTGATCCGGATTCATGGTACTGGGGAATTTATGGTACAAGTGGTCGTGTTGGAGTGTTACTTTTTAAAGTCACATTAGGCTGGCCTTCGTATCTTCTATTCAACATGGCTGGAAGAGGTTACAACAAATTTGCAAACCATTTCTACCCATACAGTCCTATGTTTTCAGCCCGAGAACGTATAGAAATCTTGATCTCAAATGCTGGTATTCTCGCGATGCTCTACGCGCTCTATCTTCTAACTGTCGCCAAAGGTCTTTCCCACACTCTTCTGGCATACGGAATTCCTTTACTAGTCCACAACGCTTTCCTCGTAATTGTGACATGCTTTCAACACACACACCCTTCGTTACCTCGCTACGATTCATCCGAATGGGATTGGTTCAGAGGAGCTCTTTCCACAGTTGACAGAGATTACGGAATCCTAAACCATGTGTTCCATCATGTCACGGATAGTCATGTAGTCCATCATTTGCTTTCCACAATCCCTCATTATCATTCCATGGAGGCGACAGAAGCCATCAAGCCGATATTAGGCGACTATTATCAGTATGATCCAACTCCATGGTATAAGGCTATGTGGAGGGAGATCAGAGCATGTCTTTATGTGGTGCCTGATGAGGATGAGAAGAATAAAGGTGTATATTGGTTCAGCAACAAGACCAAGTGTGATGATTAGATTATCTTAACTAAGTACATTAAGGACCTGAAATCTACAATTTTATCCTACTTCATCTTCAACAGGATTACAGGAACATGGAATGTTAAATTTCCTTGCGTGCCTTAAACTTTGTATCAATTTTAAAGATGATGTACCGATCTATGAAGCTGTATATCCATTTAGAAATAATACTATAGCTTGATTTTAAATAAATTGGCTTATTGGAGTCTTCAACTCTGTGGTCTGTTGTTAAAATTTGTACCAAATGCAAATCATTCAAATTATCGTTTTGGTTAATTTGATGTTTATTATTCTTTGACCGATTATTAATCTTTAGCCATACATGTATCTTAAATCTAGATGAATATATAAAATTCATATATATGAAATTCGAAAAGTATTAATTTCCCCAAAGAGTGTAACTAAGCCATGTTAAAAGGGCTAAAAAGAACCAGGCGTATCAGTTAGCTATGTCAGATTTGGGTCTAAACTAGCCGGATATAAAGGACAGAAGTTCGCAGGTTAACGACTTTCACATGTATATTGCTGCAATTTATCTATTTCGAATGGTGTGGTCGACATATATGATCTCGGGGAGCAACATGAACTTAGGAATCATTGACACATCTGATATGTACCCAAACTCACGACCGACGCCCACTCACTTTATCACGGTCGTCCGCTGCGATTCAAGAGCAGCCGCATGCATCATTACTTCAGTACCACCAGATACCGGGACACCTACCTGTTAACAAAAGGCCAAACACACGTCAAAGACAGAACATCAGAGAGTAATACTTAGTCAACAGAGAGGACAAGATAAAAGATAGAATACTTCCCAAACGTGCTCATGAATAAAGCAAGAAAGTACAACAACTCAACTGTAGCAATAAGACCCATTCCACCCACTGTAGCCACAGTAAGCGGTGCCTGTACTACGAGGACATGTTTTGGGCCTATAAATACCCTCCCTTCATACTCAACAACGGACACGTACATTCACACAAACACTTCACACTCACTAGAAAACATATATCGATACTTGCTGCATTTTATCACATTGCTTTACTCTGTTACTGATTTTCACGCCGGAGGTGCTTGACGACCACCACCACCGCGCAATCATTGTTTTGTAGGTTCCCCACCCACTAGTACAAAACAGGCCTATTGCGTCGCACTTTAAGCGTCGGTTCTACAGGAAACCGTTGCCTATACATGTCTTATGCGTCGGTTGTCAGCTTAACCGACGCATATTAGCAATTCTGCTGGAGTTTATGCGTCGGTTATGTACTTTAACCGACGCTTATACTGCTTTTTTGCGTCGGTCTTGTGATAGCCGACGCGTTTGAGGACTTCTAGCGTCGGTCTATGTAGAACCGACGCTGTAGAGTGGACATTTAGCGTCGGTCTATGTAGAATCGACGCTGTAGAGTGGACATTTAGCGTCGGTCTATGTAGAACCGACGCTGTAGAGTGGACTTCTAGCGTCAGCCTTATTGTACTGACGCTATAGATTGAACTTGTAGCGTCGGTCTATGTAGAACCGACGCTGTAGACTGGACTTCTAGCGTCAGCTATGTAGAACCGACACTATAAAATGTGTTTTCTTTTTGTGAAAAAATGGTAAATTGAGTTATTTTCTTGATGTATCATTAATATATATATATATATATTAATAGTATTATACAAATGAAATTTGTACATAAATAATATATATATATATATTAATAGTATTATACAAATGAAATTTGTACATAAATAATATATATATATATATATATATATATATGATAAAATTTTAATATTTTCATTATAAATAAATAACATGCATTGATTTTTATTTAAGGTCAGTTTGACATTGATGTTTTTTTTGTTGAAAAGCGACCAAAAACTTGGTAAATTTCAAAAATAACATCTGTGAAAATAGCTTTTGGAGAAATCATGCCCCCCGTACATTTAAAAAACAGCTCTTAAGGTTAATTTTATAGGAAGTTTTCGCTTATACGTGTTATATTTGATATTATATTATTATAATCTAGAGAATGATATTAGAATTATTGTGAATTTAATCTGAAATTTTTAAAGTAGTTTTGCTATTGATTTTAGTTTAAGTAATTTGGGTAAGATATTGTTTAAGAAAGATAGAAAAAGGCAATTTCTGAAAATTCATTGGTTTTGCACAATAATTCCACCTTAGACTCAACACGTATTATTCGTTATTTTGAGATGTTAGTAAATCTAAGTTGAATAACTGCAAAGATTCTGATTTATAAGTTCTAGTCAAGTGTATGTCTCTACAATTATTTTGAAAGTTATGCATCGGAAAGAATTGGGAGTCAGGTAGTATGAGTTGATAGCAAGATTTAGTTGAATGATTATCTTTTTGACATTTGCTGCATAGGAAAATCTCAGAGAAGGACCATTCTGTATTCTTAATATTCAAATTTCCACCTGGATGTCAATTTCGAGGAGCTTGCTCGATCGACAGATGATTTCAACGGGGCACAACTGAAAGTTGTTTGTGTGGAGGCAGGCAGGCTAGCTCTACGTCGTGATGCTACTGAGGTATCTCAACTAATTCTTTTATCATTTGCCTCCTTTGTGCAATGTGTCAATGTAATTCTTTTATTAACAGCCTTAATGATATGGATCATTATGGTGCTGTTTTTTTTACTTGTTTTATGGGAATTTCAGTGCAGGACAATCATATTGTATCTGCCTATCATATACAATGCATGCAGAGATTTGATCCAACCTTTCGATCATGTTCCTAAGTTCATCATGATCAAGTCTTTCGTTTCCTGACTTATTGGCAGGTACGGTTTATGATTGTTCTTTTAGTCACAATTGATCGTTTCAATTCTGCAAGTGAAGTAGTTGTTCTACTCTAATTGTAACATTCACTGGTTATTTTAATCCTTAAAGTGAAGTGCTAGTTCTGTGTTGATCATAATATTTACTGATAATTTTACATATATGTTTGTAATGAATTAGTTGAAATATAGAAAATGGGTGACTACTGTTGAACCACTATAACTCCATATATCCATTTCTAATTATCAATTACCAGCTGCCATTATTTATGTGGGTCATTTCTTCTTTCCTCAGGGAAAGCGTTTCGGATTTTCCTGGCAGCAAATTATGGGTTCATAAAAGATACGAAGGAAGCCGCTGAATTTCAAATTTTTTTAAATTTTGTTGACATTCTTGGTAGTGCTACTGTCAAGTTCAATGATTTTTAGTGCAGATCTAAAGATGTGCAAAAACTGATGTACTAGTATACTTTCAAACAAGATTTTATTGGGTTTTGTTGCTGTGAGATAAATGCTGAAATGCAATGCATATTTTTTTTTCTGAATTGCAATATTAATTTTTTTTTTTAAAACTTACTTTAGGCGTCGGTTCTAGTAAAATCCGTCGCCTATAACATGTCTTTATGCCACGGCACTTCAAAACTGCGACGCTTATAACATGTTTTATGCGTCGGTTAATTAATTGACCGACGCCTTTAGCAAGACAATATGCGTCGGTCTTTTAAGCAATCGACGCTGTTGGTAACTCATAAGCGTCGGTTTTTCAACCAACCGACGCTGTTGGTAACTCATAAGCGTCGGTTTTTCAACCAACCGACGCTGTAAGCAATTGTTATGCGTCGCATATTCAACCGACGCTAAAGACTCATACCTATAGCGTCCCCTACATATACTACGCTTTAAAACCGACGCTAAAGACCTTTTTGACCGACGCTAAAAGTCATTTTTGTACTAGTGACCACAGGCCAAACCACCACCGGAACAGTATCTTTGGCGACGGAGCAAGTGCAACACTTATCATTTGGCGCTAGAAAGAGGGGTTTTCCTTTCTTTAGAAAAAACCTCCACCAGAATTAACACCATTTTCCGGCCATTTAGGGTAAATCTCGGTGGGAACACCCCACACGAGAGGTACACCCATGGTGAACACAAGATCAACCGCGAACAACCGAAACCCGGTTACTGTTGAAGATCCCACACCCTCAGGAAACGCTCACCATGAAATCCCTAACGGGACCACTAACCCGCAAAACCAACAGCAAATGAGACCCCCGTTTGATCAACAACCTCCACACGACCAAGAACTACCTCCCAATACCGGACTCAACCTCGACCTCACAAGATACACTCAAGCCCAAGTAGACGCCCTCATCCATGTTGCGTCCGCTTTCCCACAACCACCACCACGACAAACCCTCCCCCAAGCCTCACAGCTCAACCAACATGATGAAAACCTCCAAAGTGAAGCACACAGCCAACCTAGGCCCGCCAACTCGGTTTTTTCTCGCTTAGGTTCATCCCAAAATACAAGGCACAAAGAACACGGTGGACCACAACACAAACCAGAAACTTGGAAAGAAAATAGGAAGAGAAGAGACCTAAGGAGGGATATCGACGAGAAGAAAGCTGAATATGAGAGAGCCAAACGACGCTTGGAAAGAGACAGATCCCCAGAACCCTGAGTCGAAACGGGGAGCGTACAACATACAAATGCAGATATGCTAAATACCATACTCGAACTAAAGAAGAAGCTAGAGGGAGGAGGCTGTGTAGAAGCGGGCGATTCACCATTCACCAAGCGACTGGAGAATGAATCCAAACAAAGGCACATAAAGCACATCAACCTTAACTCTTTTGACGATCTAGGCGACCTAGAAGAACACTTAAGTTATTTCGACCAACTCGCTCTCCATTACGAGTACCGAGACCTAACAAGATGCAGGTTCTTCGCCGCCACACTTAGGGGAGGAGCACAAAGATGGTTCTGTCGCTTGCCTGCTCGCTCGCTCGATTCATGGGCTGAATTCAAGAAAGTCTTTCTCAATAAGTTCAAAGCCAACCAACCTCACGATGTGCATACCGTCTTCCTGGAAACTATTTCTCAAAGAAATGGGGAAAGCCTGCAAGCATATATTGACAGATTCAAAGAAGCGATCAACAAAGTCGTGTGCGTAAACGAAACAGAAGCCCTAGTGCATTTACGAAGAGGGCTCAACCCATACGAATGTGAGAAATATGTTTGCAAACTCATGGAAGTACAACCCACAACGCTAGCGCGAGCATATGACCTAGCTTCTCAAGCAATCAATGGGATGGAATCACTCAGCATGCTCAAACAGTCGAGGGCACCCCCACCACCGCCACCAAGGCAGTCCTATTTTCAAAGGGAACAATATACTTTCAGTCACACACAGAAGCCAGTCTCCACCCAGCACCAAGTACAGACGACTCACGGCCCGGGACCAGTCAGGCAGGCCCCTACCTCCGTTAAGGATAGGTTAGGTCCCCCAATACCCCCGCGCCCTGAGAAATGTCCTGAACCCAATTGGACGATTTTGAGCATGCCTAGGACCGTCATCCTCCACGAGATTAGAGGGAAACCGTTCTTCCAACCTCCACAACCCATGTGGACCGCCCTAGACGACAAAAACAAGGATAAACATTGTGATTACCATGAAGCTCACGGGCACACAACTGAAAGCTGCCTATCACTCAAACACTTCTTGGAAAGACAAGTAAAGCAAGGGAACCAGAACCAATACCTGCCCAAGCAAGCCCAGACGACAGCCCCTAACAAAAACGTGGTAAATATAGTCTTCGGGGGATCCCCATCTCCCATCAGGGTCTCCCAACAAGAAGTACTCACCATCTCACAAAAGAAAACCGACAACACCATATCCTTTACCGACACAGATTACGAAGGCATCAACCCAAATCATATCGAGGCCCTCGTGGTAACTTTGGATGTGGCCGAGAATGAGGTAAAAAGAATATTGGTAGACAACGGATCATCGGTCGACATATGTTTCAAGCATACGTGGGATAGACTAAAGTTCGGCGATGAGAAGCTAGAGGAATGCCCCGACGAGACCCCTCTTTATGGTTTCGGTCACAACGCCGTCCCTATAGCTGGGGTGGCGAGACTTCCAGTATACTTCGGTAAAACACACGAACAAATCCGCCACCTCATCAAGTTCTACGTAATCAATACCGCTTCCTCCTATAACATGATACTCAATAGGCCAACCCTCAACCTTCTCAAGGCCGTCACATCCACGCCTCACCTCAAACTGAAGTTTCCCACTCCCAGTGGCATTGGAGAAGTACGAGGCGATTCGGAAACTTCCAAAAGATGCTATGGGATAGCCCTCTCTTTAGCCGCAACTGAACCCAGCAACATAAGGCGCCAAAAAGCCGCAAAAAGACGCCAGGACAAAAAGAGGAAACACATAGAGCATCAACTCGCCCGCTCCAAAAGAAAGAAGGAGGTACAAGTTATTGATACCTTTGACCCCATGCTGGAAGATCCCCAAAGAATCGATGCAAACTTAAAGAGATGCCTGGAAAAAGATGCACCACCCAACATATCACCGATAGTGGAAACCGAGAAAATAGAGGTAGTCCCAGGCGAACCCACCAGACAAATAAGCATAGGCACGAGCCTGGATTCAGTATTCAAAGAAGGACTAACAGGCATACTCAGAAAATACGCCGACATCTTTGCATGGTGCCCAAGCGACATGCCTGGCCTAGACGAGTCGGTCGCCATGCACAAACTCAGTGTGAACCCCAACAAAGAGCCCAAAAAACAAAAAAGAAGGAATTTCGCACCAGAAAGACAACGAGCAATCGATGTGGAAATAGACAAATTGCTAGAGGCAGATTTAATATGCGAAGTTTCGTACCCAAAGTGGGTCGCTAACGTGGTACTAGTTAAGAAGGCAAACGGCAAGTGGAGGGTATGTGTTGATTACACGGACCTAAATGCCGCTTGCCCCAAGGACCCTTACCCGCTACCCAGCATATACCAACTCATCGACGCAACCGCCGGACACCTCATGCTTTGTTTTATGGACGCATTCTCGGGATACAATCAAATCAAGATGGCACCAGAAGATAGAGAGAAAACAGCTTTCATAACTCACAGGGGAGTTTATTGCTACAAAGTCATGCCTTTCGGCCTCATCAACGCCGGGGCTTCCTACCAAAGAATGATGAACAAAATCTTCGCATCACAATTGGGAAGAAACATGGAGGTATACGTGGACGACATGATCGTAAAATCTCTCCTAATAGAATCTCACTTAAAAGACTTGGAAGAATGCTTCATCACCCTCAGAAAGTACAACATGAAGCTCAACCCGGACAAATGTGTATTTGCTCTCGAAGCGGGAAAATTCCTTGGATTCCTAGTCAGTCGAAGAGGTATCGAAGCTAACCCCGAAAAAATCCAAGCAATCATGGACATGCAACCACCCAAAACTCTCAAAGATGTGCAAAAACTGACGGGCAGATTAGCGGCATTGCGAAGGTTCATCTCAAAGCTAGCAGACAGATGCCTCCCGTTCTTCGACACACTTAGGGGAGCCACGTCCTCTAAAACCATTTCATGGACAGAAGAATGCCAAAATGCCTTCACGGACCTCAAACGATATCTCGCCTCACCACCACTACTGGTAGTCGCCAAGCCCATGGAACCGCTATCCTTATACCTGGCAGCATCGGACAGAGCCGTGGGTGCCGTCCTCATCAAAGAAGAAGGACCACCCAGAGGCTGGTCTACTATGTAAGCCAAGTCTTCAAAGACGCAGAAACCAGATACCCCAATGTGCAGAAGTTCGCCCTCGCACTTGTAACGGCTAGCAGGAAGCTAAGGCATTACTTTCAAGGAAGGGAAATCAAAGTGGTCACCAACCAACCTCTAAAGAAACTACTTGTAAAGCATAATGTAACATAAGATGTAACATAGATAACTACAACTCAACAAAGGACAAGACAAACAATAATATTAACAGAAGCACAGGAATCCAGAATCAAAGAAGAAAAGGTAAACTCAAAAAATCAAAATATAGTATGTATTCTTGAAGTCCGTAAACATGTCACAGATAGAAGTTCATGAAAATGTTCAAGCCTCAGTGACAATTAAAGAAACAAGACTTTCAAGACTACAGAAGTATGTGAATGATTTAGGGTTAGTACCACAGGATTCCAGTGATTTATTTGAAGTAACCAGAACGACAAAGGACTAATCAGCAGCATTGAATTGAAGACATAGAAGAATTGATCAAGTGTTATTCATCTGTGAACCAGACCAATTGCACCAGTTGACGACACTTAAAAAGATCAAGTTGTTTTATCGTCTCAGAAGAAATTGATTCAGTCTAAAACTAAACACCCTGAAACTCAAATGGATTTTTAAATGATTAAGTACAAAAGGAAATGGTTCGATGGTTTTTCATTTATGAAAACCATCGAATAAAGTTAAGGAAATCTATTTAGAAAACCATTAATAAGTATTTGTCATTCGATAGTTTTAATTAAAAAAACTATCGAATGGAAAGATATTTTAATCCATTCGATGGTTTTCTAATTGGAGGAGCAGGTGAAGAAGTGATTTGTTTATCAGGTTGATGAAGATCCAACGACCAAGATTAATTGATTATTTTGTGTTCGATGGTTTTTCAATTCAAGTCTACAATTAACAGAAGTGAGAAGAAGTGTCTTCTTCAGTCAGGTTCATCACAAAGACATTTACGAAGAGAGAGTTTGAGCCAGAGAGAATTATCAGAGAAATTAATATTGCTCAGAATTCTATCATTGTATTGATTGTGTATAACCTAGAACTCATTGAAGCTAATCTACGGATTAGAATTGTAGCACCCCTCGAGGTTTATATTTATAAAACGATATATTCCCCGACTCGTGTTTTGATTTGGTGCATTTGATTTCGTGTTAGAACTGAATGATTAATCCGCGAACGAAATTAAATAATTTGTGAGTATCGTATTCAACCTCCCCTTCTACGATACTTTGGACCTAACAATTGGTATCAGAGCTATTTGATTGACGTACAAATTAGATCCGGTGAATGAGACCAACATCAAACATAGCGTGAAAATTCGAAGAAAAATTTTTAACTTTCAAAATTTTTCATTTGATTGGAATTTCTTGAATTTTAAACAATTTGAAATTTTCAGAAACCTTGAGTGCTCCAAAGACAACTGCTGGTATTAAAGTTCCCCCGTTTACAAGAGATGATTTCGGTTTGTGGAAGATGAAGATGTTGTTATTTATCAAGGGATCGAATCCGTTTTATATTGGAATTTTAGAGAACGGACCATATGTACCAATGAAATTAGTTGATGAAACGACAACTGTAACACCCCCAGATCCGGGGTCAGGAATCTGGGTTGGCACGCTCCATCAATTATACAATACCTGCATTACTTACAACATTCTAATAATACAACTCTAAAGACCCCAATCACGTACGCACACACACACACAAGTTATAGCCTTGGAAATGAGCAACAAAAGTAACATTTGTTATTACAACTCAAATGTACTATCCAGGATCTCATCTATTATTTACAACCTCTACCTGAAGTTACAATAATAGACCTCACCGTTCTATACAAGGTTTAATAATACAAACCTACTCGAAAACAATTCTTACTAATCCAGTCTGCAACTATTCTGCTCACACCAGCAGTATCCATCCTGCTGAACTAACTCAAGGGTGGTCTCTCCATTCCCTTGCTCTCGTAACACGAGGTGAATCCGCAACGTTTTCTTTATGCTGAAAGTTTTAATAAAGCAAGAATGAGCTAATAGCGCTCAGCAAGAAATCTATCCTAGTTTAAATTCTTTAAACCTTTAAGGTAAATAATCCATATAGGATCCATGTTTAAAACTACTAGGGTTTGACCCCAAAATAGTATACCATTCAAAATACCGTATGACTTATAATCATACTCAACTACTTTTCGTAATTCATTTAGAAATCCTTGGTATCGATATAATGAACCAAGATTCAAAACATATCTTTTAAAATAGATATCAAATAATGGAATCAAGGCTTTAAGTCTATCCATTGATTCAAAATACTATACAGTTCAACATACTGTATCTCTTAAATATCTTCTCAACATGTATACACACATATCTATTTAGATATCTCATACGGTTCAAAATACTGTAAAATATCAGTAATGAACACCTTTGAAACTCCATTCATATACAGAACGATATGTTTAAACATTCTTTTCGTCAAAACATGCCATACAGTACCACTACTGTATGAGGAACATCATTACTCATCACTGCCACATTATCAGTAACTCAGCGCCTAGGCTTTCGTGCAATGTGCAACACAACTCCAATTGGAGGGAAGGGGATATACTGGAACACCCGATACACGGTGATCAGCCGTTGTATCGTAACGTAACTTTTCTACTAGTAAAAGGATGACTTCCTATTCGGTTATCACCCTGGCCGCATACGGGCCACTGTGCTAAGAGATCACTACCTCGGCGCCTGTTTCATCACCAGTTAAGCCTTGATAATTTTGGCACTACCCCGGCACCTGTTTCATTGCCGTGTAAGCCCTTCCAGTTCCCATGATAAAAATATCAATGAAACGGAAATCGGAATTTAATCCTATTCCCCCCAAGTACAAATACTTGTCAAAACTTTGTAACCGTTCAAAATTCCTTACTCCAGAGTATTTGAAGGGAGTAAGTCAAAGTGTGGGTTGACATTAGTCAACGAAACTACAGATGATTACCACGTATTTTGAAATCATGACCAGGGAGTTTATTGAAATTTTCAGAGTTTAGCAAGTTTGAAATTCTTTACTCGAATGGGGGAGTCACCCCCAGCTATAGGTATTCTAGAGGAACAGTGGAAGTAAAACTCTGTCCTCGACTTCTTGAACTAGATTCCCAATTTCTGATGAGTTAGAAAACACTATTCACATTTAATTATCTTTAAATATCTTAAGATAATAGTTGGGAATCGCTGTTTTAATATCTTTTCTGGAGATCAGAAATTTATATTTTTGTGTAAATAGTAGAACCTTTAATCATATAATAAGGTTCTATGATTTTTAAATCATATTTGAAATATTTAATAAATACCCAAATAATAAATATTGAATTATTATTCAATAATAATCCACTTAAATGAATATTCAAAGTAATATTTACTTAGTTAATAGATATTCAAAATAATATTTTTAATAATATTATTTAATATCACACATTAAATATCCAATAGTATATATATTGGAATATTTAATCATCATATATAAAACATAGCTGTCCCTGGACCCTCCAGTATCTGACAGTATTATTAAAATAAAGTATTAATTTAACTCCTCGCGCAGCTTTGGTTCCGACATTTTTATAAAATCGAAAAATTATCTTTTTAACCCGAAACATTCTCGATTCACTTACTAACTGTCCATGTTAGTATCCATTTTAATATCATGACCTAATTCCATTTTTAAGGGGCTTGATCATATTCTCAAAGTTCATATAGTGAACCACTTGGTTTCCCGAAACCACTTCTACTAAAACGGGTGTTTCTCCTAAACCGTAAATCGAAACGATGCGATTCTTTCGCCAAAACAAACTACACAACAAGCCCTACATGATCATGGTCAGTTAGGATTGTTTCCATATCATGGAGTTACCCGAGGTTTCTGCCTAAACAACTTAATGAAAATCCGGCATGGTAACGATGCTTAAACGCGATTCCCGTGTTTTAAACACTCAAATCAACCACCAATCAACAACCAATCAACCAACCATCAATCCTCAAGTTAATACTACAAGGTTTCTGCCCAAACATAATCATACCCTAGTTCATAGATTTATCCATAAATTAACCACTAAACATTCTCAAAATAATGCATACATGCTCTTAATCATACTACCACTAATCATTCTTAACAAAATCACTAATAACAAAGTATAACCATAAGGGTGAGAGGTTTTTATACCTTCCTTGATGCTTGGTAAAGACTAACAATAGCTTGTAAACTCTCCCTTGATCCTTAATCAACCTTAAAAACCAAGAACAAAACAAGAATTCATGAGTTTACTATTCACTCTACTATTCATGCCTCAATTTTGATCCAACATTTAACTATTCTATACTCCTTTGATGGCCATGAAATTTTAAACGTACCTTGTGTATATAGTGAGGAAGCTATGGTTCAAACTTGGTAATTTTTGGATGAGTAGAGTTTGCGTTATGGATTTTTCTTTCCACCATGGTCAAGCTGAGCAGATTTTTGGAGAAATGGAGAACATGGTTGTTTTCTTGCTTTTTCTTTTTTTTTTTCTTTTGTCAAATAAAATCTAATTACCAGCCATATAATTGTGTGGTCATAAGATTGTTTTGTCATCCATGACACATGGCCTTTTAATCTTGTGGTTTTGGTGAAAGTGGTTACAAGGTGGTGATTCATCACCTTGTCATCAACATGTCACCCTCCTGCATCATGCTCGTGTCATAATTTGTATCCTCAATCCTCTTATATGTTACACTTGATGATCTTATATGATACTCCCCTTCGGTTAGGGTTTAATCCATAATTCGTTACGCTTTTGTTTCGCGATAGTTTAAAGTGATTTTAAAAACGTTTCTCTGTACCAAAGCTAGGGGATACTTCCTTGATCTTTCCATTATCTTGGCTTAATATATGCTCAAGGATTTCTCACCTTGGTTTAAGATATGATCCTGGTTTTCTCATTCTACATACTTTCTCAAAACGATCAAATCAATTCATCCTTGATTGTCCGATGAATAGTGATCAAAATTTAAAGTTGGAATCTCCTAATTCTGATCGCGTTTACATTCACTTATTCTTCCTATACATCAATAATGTAATCTCGAAACATTCATTCCATATCATCCACATAGTGTGGTCTGAAATTTTTTTCCCATCAGCAAATTTACTATTCATCAGGGGCAATTTTACTATTCATCAAAAGAAAAAAAAATTTAACTAAGTCCAAAATTTGGGGTTATTACAACAACTCCTGAAGGTAACAGGATTCCAGCTGGCACCCAACCTAAGGATATCTCTGAGTACACAGATTGTAAGGTCCGTGAACTTTGTAATATAAATTGTATTATATGTGTGGAATACTTATTATGAAGTATTTTGAGTTATAATGATAAGGATTGTTAAGTGTTTATGTGTTATGTGGTGAGTCGAAAGCCCCTTTCAAATATTTTGTCATTTGAAATCTTATTCAATTTTGAGCCCCGTTTTGAAAATTCAAGGGCCCCATTGAAATTTTGTACATCATTATTATTCCTTCGTCATCTGTGTTCGAATCATTATCAGAGGATTTCTTCATATTATTATATCCCTTATTATCAGAGGATCACTAGTAATTGTTTTATTCAAAAGAAGAAAAATTATTCTAAACCCTAACCCTAATTTTTCTAGGGTAATTAATATATATCGCCCGTATCAATAAATACATCTGTTATAGCCCCCGTATTCTTGAGCATTAGTTATATAAATGATATGTATTGATTTGGATAATTATCAGTCTTTGTAGATGATTATCTTTTCGTAAAACGTGTTTTTAACCTAATTAGGATTTTTAAACGAACCAGTGGATCAATATCGATCCAAAAAAGTCATTTAGGGTATTATTTTTCACTAAGTATAAAAAGGAAAATCGTACATTATACCTCATATAATCCGTATTACAAATATATAAAAATACAAAATTCCCGAACCGTGTTCTTCGTGTTCTTGAATAATCAAACCAACTTTTGAAAGTGTTATTGAAATCCAAATCCAAAGTTCAAGTACTCAAATCAAAGATCTTGAGCTCTAGTTTCATAATCTTCCAACCTCATCATCATCTGGTAATTTTTCGATTTATTATGAATTTTACAATTTTCGAATTAAATTAGGGTTTATGTTCGAATTGGGAATTTTCATTCTGTTGATTCTCCGTTCAATTGGTTGCTTCTAACATGTTCCTACGGTTCTAATTAGCAGGAATCCATGTTTTAATTTCATGTTTATGTTCGATTTTTACGGGTTTGATTTTCGGGTTTTGACCCGAATTCTTCTTTTGAACAGTCCGTTCTTGTTGTTGATATGACATGAATTCTGGTAGAGGGCTTTCATTATGTGAGTTATAAGCTTCATTTTAACATAAAGAACGTAGAGTTTCATGTACAAAATTTGTAGATCGGAAAATTTGTTTAAGGTCACCGAAAAATAGTCGGGTTTGGAGTTCTGGTGATGCTTTTGGTTTGTTTTTGATCGGAATGAATTGGTACGGTTATTTGGAATGTTTTGGTATCAAAAGACCTAAATTTGGTCGTGTTTTTGGCTCGCCGGATTCTGGAAATGTCGCCGGATTCTGGAAAAATTCTGGTTGTTCTTGGCGACCCGTTTCTGTTCTTGGCGACCCGTTTTCTGACCCGGTTTCAATCTTCAAAACCCTAATTCATTTTCAGAAAACTGTTTTTGAATTTTATTTTTTAAAATAATTCGAAAATAGTTTAAAATCTTTAAAAATTCATATTTTTATTTTAAATATATAATTTTAATATCAGAAAATTCTGGAAAATTATATTTATTATTTTAAATTCGAAAATTTATTAAACTTAATTATTTAAATTATTTTTAATTAATAATTAATTAATTTAATTAATTGATTAATTCTTTTAATCAGTTAATTCTTAAAAATTAATTATTAATTAGATTTAATTAATTTAAAATTCAGTTTAATTATTTTCAAGCCTGATTTATTATTTAAAAGTAGTTTGAACATTTAAAGAGTGTCAATTAATTTTATATTAATTGATTTAATTAATTATAAATACTTATAATGGGATTAAAAATCCGATTTTTGATTTAAAAATTATTTGTGACTTATTTAAATTCGAATAAGCTTCGTGTGATGTTTTAAAAATGTTAATAAGTACTATATGGTTCGTATGAGTTGTGTAATGTGTTTTATAGTCCGTAAATGCCCGTACGAGGGCTAGTGTCTGAATGTTAAATACCGTAAATTAGATCGGACGTCCGATACGTAACCGGTTACTTGTTTAAATGCGATAATGATTATGATTGTGTGTCAAGGATAAAATGAGGATAGTTAGACTTACTGTTATAAGTTGTTTATTATAGAATCGAGTTCCCGAAGCAAGGGAAAGGGGAAAGTAGAGTGAACGAGATAGAAAATCGATAGCGACGTAGACCAGGCAAGTATCTGTGCCTTTACTTGTGATAAATTGATATTGTTTTCAATACTTACATGTTATTATCCCAGAACAATTTAGATTATCAATCCTTATCCGTACTTGGGAAACTGATTTCATTTTCGTAAATTTTCTTAACTCTTTGATTTGATCCGCATCGGAAACCCTTATTTCCAAATTCATCTGATTTTGTCTACAACCATTGATTGTTGATTATCATCATTTGATTATTGCCTACAACCATTGATTGTTTGATTCTATCATTGACTATTGATTACAACTACTGATTATCTTCTTAAACGAGTACATCATACCGTTGAAACCATTCCGAATCTATTTCTCGGACTTTCTTTGATAATGAATAGTTGAAGCTCTTTTGCAACTATTACACCCTGTTATTGTGTACTTATCTTGTTATGCATATTATTGCTTATACCTTGTGATAGAATTGGCATGTTTTAAAAATGAGACCAGTAATGGTCGGGCCATATTTATGGTCGGAATAATTTAAGGCCCAGATTGGCCTAGGATCCAGTAGAGGTCTTTGCTATAAGCAAGTCCGGGGTTGTTGCGTGACTGATCAGCAACACAACCTTTGTATTTGAAAAATGTAGAAGTCCAATTCTAATTCATCTTTCTTCATTAAAGATTGTTAAAAGCATATGTTTGACTTGTGTATTGTTGGTTCAAATAATTGAATTCTTTCCTTTCATTATAGAAATGTGATTGATATATATATCATGCTTGCTGAGAACATGCGGCTCATACTTGTTTTGTTTTTAACCCTATTCCAATGAAGCGAGAGAATGAGCAGACACAGCGCTAGTGACAGTTCTCTCGATGCTAGGAGACCACCCCGAGTGATTGTCATTGGACGGGTAGTTGTTGTATCTTGGAAGTTAGACTAGATGTCTAGCTTTGTATATTAAGTTTGTAATACCTCTGAAAACCGGTTTGTAATAATTATAACTTAGAAGCTTGTTTCATGCCATAATCTGGATGCGGTCTTGGATAAGGGGTATTTTATGTTATTATATATTATGCATGTGTTATATTCAGGTTTATATTGTGTACCGTTGGTCGGGTGACTCCCCAAATTTGTACCCCGGATTTGGAGGGCGTTACAGGTTGGTATCAGAGCAACAAGTTATGGCATTTGAAACAAGTTAGGATTTAGGGTCCAGGATAACATAGAGGGTTAAGAATTCACCTAATGGTCATAGAAAGTCGATTAGAGATATTATGCGTAGTAATCGAGTATGGTTATAATTACAGCCGCCTAGCTCTAGTTCCGATTCAGATCCGTCAGAGCACCCGATAGAGGAGAGACCTGTACCAGATATGAGAGCAGGACCGTCGCGACCGACACTACCTCAGTCTGGACCTATAGTGGTAAGGAGAGATCCTATACCTTGTCCCGTTCCACTTCGACGCATACCCGCAGCACCGCGATCTCAGGCTTCAGTTTCCGGACCTTTGTTCCAGATCTCCGAGCCACTAGTTCCACATCACCTTTATCAGAGGATGAGAGAGGAGAGGGATTACTTTCGTAGACAAGTATTAGAGATGCGTGGGATGCGCACAACGGAGGCAGGTGTAGCCAGATATAGAGATAGATTCAGAGATAAGACAGGAGAGACACGGATGAGACTCAGGGTTGTGAGGACATTGGTAGAGACGAGGTTGCATGGACTAGCTACTAGCAGAGAGGGAGAGACTACAGCAGGGATGAGAGAGATTTTGGACTTTGTGATGAGGGAGATTGGGGAGATTTCCGGACCAGCACTATGGGATACTAGAGATGATGATCCATGAGCCGGTAGAGACGAGGTTGGATATTATGTGGATTCCAGTCAGATAGTACATAGATGCATAGTATAGTACCAGCAGTGCACCAGGCTTATAGTATCACCTTGGATTGTTGTTGTATTTTGTTGTACTGTTGATCGACAGTTGTAGTTCAGCTATGACACACTTTACTTTTGAAAGCGTTCTACGCTTGTATCAAATCTATGTATATATTTATGATAATCATCCTTTGTAGAACTATTATTATTCTCTTGTTATTCATTTTCACTGTTGTAGTTGTTATTCTACTTGTGCAACGAGTGTACCCTTACGCCGTTGAAAATCCGTAAACCATGGTTCTACCAATTGTGTTCTTTTCTCTTCCATTTATGAATTATTAAATCAGTTATTGTTTGTTCATCAGTAATATGCCTCCTAGACGAAATACCCGTTCGAATAGTTCAGCTGACCAAGAAGGTCAACAGAATGCACCCCCAACGGGTCATTTAGATCCGGTTGTAATACAGCTTTTGAACACCCTCACTCAACAAACTACTGCTCTAGCTCAACAACAACAACAGATCCAACAACAGTTACTACAGCAGCATCAGCAACATCAGCATCACCAACAGCCGCACCATCAGGTAGTACCCGTGGTTACGTTCAAATCCTTTCAAGCAGCAAAAGCTCCAGAGTTCAAAGGATCTGCTGATCCAGTTGAGGCAAAGGCATGGTTGAAGGAAATGGAGAAAGCTTTTACATTGATAGAGGTAACGGGTGAAAATAAAACTGAGTATGCTAGTTATTTTCTGAAAAATGAGGCAAGTTATTGGTGGGAGACTAGTAAGGCTTTAGAACCTGAAGGGTTAATTACGTGGGAAAGATTTACAGAATTGTTTTTAGAGAAGTATTTTCCTGACTATATGCGAGATCAAATAGAGTTGAAATTTTTAGAATTGAAGCAAGGTAGTATGACTGTTTCGTAGTACGAGACCAAGTTTACCGAGTTATCTAGGTTTGTTCCGACATACGTTGATACGGAGAAGAAGAAGGCCAAGAGGTTCCAACAGGGACTGAGGTCATGGATTCGTAGTAAGTTAGCAGTTTTGGAATTAGATACATATGCAGCCGTGGTACATAAGGCAATGATTGCGGAAGGAGAAAGTGATTCATATATGAAAGAGAAAGAGAATAAGAAAAGAAAGGTAGGGACATCTGATAAGGTCCAGTCACCGGGAGATATTCAGAACTATCCAAACAAGAAACCAGGATTCCAGCCGAGCAGAGGTACAACTTTCAAGAAACCAGACACCGGAAATGCAGGACCAATCAATCGTCCACCAAACAATAATCAGCAAGTAGTTTCCAGACCTCCACTGCCAGAATGCAAGACATGCGGGAAGAGACATCCAGGTATATGCCACAGATTGAGTGTCACATGTTTTAAGTGTAACCAGAAGGGGCATTATGCCAGGGATTGTAAGATAGGTAATTGTGTGCCATCGATGCAAGAGACCAGGCCATATGATCAAGGATTGTAGAGCGCCAGCACCCGTGAACAACATGATTCGAGCTATAGAGGCACCTCCAGCTGTTGATATTCAGCCATTAGCCAGAACCTATAATATGTCAATGAGGGAAGCAGTGAGAGACTCCGATGTGGTGGCAGGTACACTTCTAGTAAACTCTGTTAATGCTAAAGTGCCGATAGATTCAGGAGCTACTAAGTCGTTTATTTCGGAAATGTTTGCTCGTAAATTGAATTGTGTAATGGAACCCTTAAATGGAGTGTTGAGTGTAGAAATAGCTAACCAGGATCGTATACCGGTCAGCTCGTATTGTCCCCGTTGTGAAATTAAGATTTTAGGGAGTCGTTTTTATGTTGATTTATTACCCTTCAAGTTGGGAGAATTTGATGTTATTTTAGGAATGGATTGGTTAACTGATTATGATGCGCGTATTGATTGTAAGGATAAGAAGGTTACTTTAGTTACCCCAGAAAAGAAAGAAGTGATATTTAAAGGAGAGAAACAAACGAAAAGATTTTTGTCGATGATTGAGACTAAGAGATTATTAAAACAAGGATGTGAGGCTTATCTCGCATATGTGATAGATACAGAGAAGGAAGTTTCTAAGTTAGAAGATATTCCAGTCGTGAGTGAGTTTCCAGATGTTTTTCCAGAAGAGTTACCAGGACTACTTCCGGATAGAGAGATTGAGTTCGCGATAGACTTGATACCAGGCGCGGAACCAGTATCCAAAGCACCATACAGAATGGCACCAGTGGAGATGAAAGAGTTAGCTAAGCAATTGCAGGAATTGTTAGACAAAGGAATTATCAGACCTAGCGTTTCACCATGGGGAGCACCAGTGTTGTTTGTCAAAAAGAAGGATGGGAGTATGAGACTATGTATAGATTATCGGGAGTTAAACAAACTAACCATTAAGAACAAGTATCCATTGCCCAGAATAGATGATCTGTTTGACCAGTTGAAAGGAGCGGTTCATTTTTCTAAGATTGATCTACGATCAGGATATCACCAATTGAAGGTTAAACCAGACGATATACTGAAGACAGCTTTTCGAACAAGGTATGGACATTATGAGTTTTTAGTAATGGCGTTTGGATTGACGAATGCACCAGCAGCTTTCATGGATTTAATAAACAGGATTTTTAAGAAGTATTTGGATGAGTTTGTAGTGGTATTCATCGATGATATTTTGATATATTCTAAGACGGAAGAAGAACATGCGAATCACTTATGGATTGTGTTGGAGATTTTAAGACAAGAAGAACTATACGCAAAGTTTTCAAAGTGTGAATTCTGGTTAAGGGAAGTTCATTTCCTAGGGCACGTGGTAAGTAGTGAAGGCATCAAAGTAGATCCAGCCAAGATTGAAGCAGTGAAGGATTGGGAAAGACCAAGGACACCAACTGAAGTCAAAAGTTTCTTGGGATTAGCCGGATATTATCGGAGATTTGTACAGGATTTTGCAAAGATAGCTACTCCAATGACCAAGCTGACAAGGAAAACGAACGATTCATATGGAACGACAAATGCGAAGAGAGTTTCCAAGAGTTAGAGAAGAGACTAACTACGGCACCAGTATTAATGCTACCAGACGATCAAGGTCAATTTGTAATCTATAGTGATGCGTCTTACAAAGGATTAGGTTGTGTACTTATGCAACATGACAAAGTAATTGCTTATGCGTCGAGACAATTGAGACCTCACGAACAGAAATATCCTACGCATGATTTGGAATTAGCAGTGATCGTATTTGCATTGAAAATATGGAGACATTACTTGTACGGAGAGAGATGTGAAATTTATACCGATCACAAAAGTCTGAAGTATATCTTTACTCAGAAGGAGCTGAACATGAGACAGAGAAGATGGTTGGAGCTAATCAAGGATTACGACGTTTCTATAAATTATCACCCCGACAAGGCAAACGTGGTAGCAGATGCATTGAGCAGAAAAGAAAGATTGAATATTCTGACGATGACCAAAGAATTGTACAGAGAGTTTGAGAAGTTAGAAATAGACGTACGTGTTTCGAAGGACGCGACAGAAATGATTTACGCCATAATGTTTCAACCTGAATTGTTGGAAAAGATACGGAAATGCCAAGAGCAAGTCATGAACGACGATGCAAATAGTTTAACAGGCGAGGAAATATGTAGCCAACTGGACGACAAAGGAATCTTAAGGTTTGATTCTCGAATATGGGTACCTAATGTAGCATAACTAAAGAATGAAATAACTTGAAGTATTCAATTCATCCTGGAAGCACGAAGATGTATCGAGATCTTAAAATGAACTTTTGGTGGCCAGATATGAAAAGAGAAATTTCTGAATAGGTGAGTAAATGTTTTACATGTCAAAGGGTCAAGGCGGAACATCAAAGACCAAGTGGATTACTGCAGCCGTTAGAAATTCCTGAATGGAAGTGGGAACACATCGCAATGGACTTTGTGGTAGGATTGCCTAGAACGAAGACTAACCATGATGCTATTTGGGTTATTGTAGATCGATTGATGAAATCCGCACATTTTCTTCCTATTAACGAGAGATTCTCGCTGGATAAGTTAGTTCGTTTATATGTTAAAGAAATCCTGGTACGGCATGGAGTTCCAGTGTCAATAGTATCTGATCGAGACCCTCGATTTAACTCAAGATTCTGGAGAAGTTTTCAAGAATGTTTAGGCACCGAATTGAGAATGAGTACGGCTTATCACCCGCATACAGACGGTCAAAGTGAAAGGACAATTCAAACCATTGAAGACATGCTTAGAACGTGTGCACTTGATTTTAAAGGTAATTGGGATGATCATCTACCCTTAGTAGAATTCTCATATAATAATAGTTTTCACGCGAGTATCGGGATGCCACCTTACGAAGCTTTATATGGACGGAAGTGTCGATCTCCAGTATATTGGGAAGAAGTCGGTGAACGGAAAGTGATAGGACCAGAATTAGTGCAGCAGACAAATGAAGTGATTGAATTGATTCAGAAAAGGTTGATAACAGCTCAGAACCGGCAGAAGTAATATGATGACCTAGCAAGAAAGGATATGGGATTCGAAGTCGGAGAACAAGTGTTACTAAAAGTTTCACCATGGAAAGGATTGGTTAGGTTTGGAAAGAAAGGGAAATTGAGTCCGAGATACGTTGGACCATTTGAGATTTTGAAGCAAATTGGGAAAGTAGCTTACGAGTTAGCATTACCCCCGTATATGCAGCACGTTCATAATGTGTTTCACATATCCATGCTTAAGAAGTATCGACCAGATTCGAACCATGTAATAGAGTATGAACCCATAGAGGTCCAGTCAGATTTATCTTATGTAGAGCGACCAATTCAAATATTGGATCGTAAGGAAAAAGTATTAAGAAATAAGACTGTAGTGACAGTAAGAGTTTTGTGGAGGAATCCTAAGGTGGAAGAGTCTACCTGGGAGTTAGAGAGTGATATGTTAGAGAAATATCCCCAGTTGTTTCCTTGATCTGATTCTGAGGACAGAATCCTATTAAGGGGGGAAGGATGTAAGATCCGTGAACTTTATTAATAATATAAATTGTATTATATGTGTGGAATACTTATTATGAAGTATTTTGAGTTATAATGATAAGGATTGTTAAGTGTTTATGTGTTATGTGGTGAGTCGAAAGCCCCTTTCAAATATTTTGTCATTTGAAATCTTATTCAATTTTGAGCCCCGTTTTGAAAATTCAAGGGCCCCGTTGAAATTTTATACATCATTATTATTCCTTCGTCATCTGTGTTCGAATCATTATCGGAGGTTTCTTCATATTATTATATCCCTTATTATCCGATATGATCACTAGTAATTGTTTTATTCAAAGGAAGAAAAATTATTCTAAACCCTAACCCTAATTTTTCTAGGGTAATTGATATATCGTCCGTATCAATAAATACATCTGTTATAGCCCCCGTATTCTTGAGCATTAGTTATATAAATGATATGTATTGATTTGGATAATTATCAGTCTTTGTAGATTATTATCTTTTCGTAAAACGTGTTTTTAACCTAATTATGGTTTTTAAACGAACCAGTGGATCAATATCGATCCAAAAATGTCATTTAGGGTATTATTTTTCACTAAGTATTAAAAGGAGAATCGTACATTATACCTCATATAATCTGTATTACAAATATATAAAAATACAAAATTCCCGAACCGTGTTCTTCGTGTTCTTGAATAATCAAACCAACTTTTGAAGGTGTTATTGAAATCCAAATCCAAAGTTCAAGTACTCAAATCAAAGATCTTGAGCTCTAGTTTCAGAATCTTCCAACCTCATCATCATCTGGTAATTTTTCGATTTATTATGAATTTTACAATTTTCGAATTAAATTAGGGTTTATGTTCGAATTGGGAATTTTCATTCTGTTGATTCTCCGTTCAATTGGTTGCTTCTAACATGTTCCTAGGGTTCTAATTAGCAGGAATCCATGTTTTAATTTCATGTTTATGTTCGATTTTTACGGGTTTGATTTTCGGGTTTTGACCCGTATTCTTCTTTTGAACAGTCTGTTCTTGTTGTTGATATAACATGAATTCTGGTAGAGGGCTTTCATTATGTGAGTTATAAGCTTCATTTTAACATAAAGAACATAGAGTTTCATGTAAAAAATTTGTAGATCGGAAAATTTGTTTAAGGTCACCGGAAAATAGTCGGGTTTGGAGTTCCGGTGATGTTTTTGGTTTCTTTTTTATCGGAATGAATTGGTATGGTTATTTGGAATGTTTTGGTATCAAAAGCCCTAAATTTGGTCGTGTTTTTGGCTCGCCGAATTCTGGAAATGTCGCCGGATTCTGGAAAAATTCCGGTTGTTCTTGGCGACCCGTTTATGTTCTTGGCGACCCGTTTTCTGACCCTGTTTCAATCTTCAAAACCCTAATTCATTTTCAGAAAACTGTTTTTGAATTTTATTTTTTAAAATAATTCGAAAATAGTTTAAAATCTTTAAAAATTCATATTTTTATTTTAAAAATATATTTTTAATATCAGAAAATTCTAGAACATTATATTTATTATTTTAAATTCGAAAATTTATTAAACTTAATTATTTAAATTATTTTTAATTAATAATTAATTAATTTAATTAATTGATTAATTCTTTTAATCAGTTAATTCTTAAAAATTAATTATTAATTAGATTTAATTAATTTTAAATTCAGTTTAATTATTTTCAAGCCTGATTTATTATTTAAAAATAGTTTGAGCATTTAAAGAGTGTCAATTAATTTTATATTAATTGATTTAATTACTTTTAAATACTTATAATGGGATTAAAAATCCGATTTTTGATTTAAAAATTATTTGTGACTTATTTAAATTCGAATAAGCTTCGTGTGATGTTTTAAAAATGTTTATAAGTACTATATGGTTCGTATGAGTTGTGTAATGTGTTTTATAGTCCGTAAATGCCCGTACGAGGGCTAGTGTCTGAATGCTAAATACCGTAAATTAGACCGGACGTCCGATACGTAACCGATTAGTTGTTTAAATGCGATAATGATTATGATTGTGTGTCAAGGATAGAATGAGGATTGTTAGACTTACTGTTATAAGTTGTTTATTATAGAATCGAGTTTCCGGAGCAAGGGAAAGGGGAAAGTAGAGTGAACGAGATAGAAAACCGAAAGCGACGTAGACCAGGCAAATATCTGTGCCTTTACTTGTGATAAATTGATATTGTCTTCAATACTTACATGTTATTATCCCAGAACAATTTAGATTATCAATCCTTACCCGTACTTGGGCAACTGATTCCATTTTCGTAAATTTTCTTAACTCTTTGATTTGATCCTCATCGGAAACCCTTATTTCCAAATTCATCTGATTTTGTCTACAACCATTGATTGTTGATTATCATCATTTGATTATTTCCTGCAACCATTGATTGTTTGATTCTATCATTGACTATTGATTACAGTCATTGATTATTGATTACAACTACTGATCATCTTCTTGAACGAGTACATCGTACCGTTGCAACCATTCTGAATCTATTTCTCGGACTTTCTTTGATGATGAATAGTTGAAGCTCTTTTGCAACTATTACACCCCGTTATTGTGTACTTATCTTGTTATGCATATTATTGCTTATACCTTGTGATAGAATTGGCATGTTTTAAAAATGAGACCAGTAATGGTCGGGCCATATTTATGGTCGGAATAATTTAAGGCCCAGATTGGCCTAGGATCCAGTAGAGGACTTTGCTATAAGCAAGTCCGGGGTTGTTGTGTGACTGATCAGCATCATAACCTTTGTATTTGAAAAATGTAGAAGTCCAATTCTAATTCCTCTTTCTTCATTAAAGATTGTTAAAAGCATATGTTTGACTTGTGTATTGTTGGTTCAGATAATTGAATTCTTTCCTTTCATTATAGAACTGTGATTGATATATATATATATATATATCATGCTTGCTGAGCACATGTGGCTCATACTTGTTTTGTTTCTAAACCTATTCCAATGAAGCGAGAGAATGAGCAGACACAGCGCTAGTGACAATTCTCCCGATGCTAGGAGACCACCCCGAGTGATTGTCATTGGACGAGTAGTTGTTTTATCTTGGAAGTTAGACTAGATGTCTAGCTTTGTATATTAAGTGTGTAATAACTCTGAAAACCGGTTTGTAATAATTATAACTTAGAAGCTTGTTTCATGCCATAATCTGGATGCGGTCTTGGATAAGGGGTATTTTATGTTATTATATATTATGCATGTGTTATATTCAGGTTTATATTGTGTACCGTTGGTCGGGTGACTCCCCAAATTTGTACCCCGGATTTGGAGGGCGTCACACAGATTCAGACAAAGAACTGATTCGATTGGATACAAGATTAATGTTGATATTGACAAACTCTGCAGACAAAGAAATGAGCTATCAGATTATGAGATGTACAAGCGGGAAACATATGTGGGATACCATAAACTTAATAATGGAAGGAACTGAAGACGTGCAGGAAAACAGATTGGACATCCTGACTTCATAGTATGAGTCATTTAGGTCTCTTCCTGGAGAAAGAATAACTCAGGTCTTTGAGAAATATACTAAGTTTCTTAATGAATTGGCAATGAAAGGGAAGACCTATCCACTGAGAGAAACAAATAGGAAGTTCAAGATGACCCTACCCCATCATGTAGAACACAAGTCCTCATCCATAAGGGAAAGAATAGACTTCACTAAGATGTCATTAGAGATGATCTATGGCAAGCTGAAGACTTATGAGATGGAGCAAGAACAACGAGTGATAATCTACGGACCAGGGACAGTGGATAACAAGCACAATGCACTTGTGAGATCAGCAACACTTGTAGTAGATGAACCAACAACTTCTGATATTCAGGTTCAAACCCCTAGAGCTAGAAAGGAGGTGATTATAGAAGCTGAAATGGATTCTGTGAATCTGGGTGTTGATGAAAGTGATTACTACACCCTAGAAGAGCTTGAGCAAATGGAAGACGAAACCATGGCGTACTTAGCTGCAAAGTTTAGCCACATTCGTTTCAAGAGAAACCCTAAGTACAAGTTCAAGGGCTAAACCAACAGATTCCAGAAGAGCAAGTATTCACCTGGTACATGCTTTAAGGGAGGCTACAAGACTGGCTCGATTGACAGAAGCAAATCAAGATGCTACAACTGCAATGAGTTAGGGCATTTCGCCACTGAAGGCCGGAAGCCTCGTCAAGAAAGAGACAAGAAAGATGTCTATGAAAAGAAAGACTCTTATGAGGATTTGAAGAAGGAGAATGCCAAGCTGAAACAGCAACTGGAGGCATTGTCTGGAAAGCAGAAAGGGAAAGCTTATATAGCAGAGGGAAAACACTGGGATGATACTGATTCGGATGAAGATGAAGAGTATGTAAATGTTGCCCTAATGGCTGACTCTTCAGAGGAATCACCACAATTATCTCAGGTACCTATCTTAACAACAATTGACATGTCTAATTCCGAGTACAAGAAAACTGTGCAAGATCCTAGTGTAGAATTGTTTAATGTACACACAAGCATGCTAGCATCAGAAATGGAAAATGCTAAACTAGTTCATAAGATTAAAAATCTAGAATCTAAAAATGAAGAACTAGAGCTTGTAGCTGTCACATTAGAAGATCTTAAGCAAAAGAATGTGTACTTAGAGAACAAGGTCAAGTGTAATGATGAGATAGAGACTATCCTCAGGAAGCAGATTTCATAGTTAGATTTGAAACTGAATGCTTTTAAGAATTCTGCCCTAATTGCTAAGGAGATCATTGATACTCAGACCATAGGGAACAAGACTTCTATAGGACTTGACTACACCAAAAAGGATGGGAAAAAGATTTTGGAATTTCCTGTGACATCTACTGTTGTCAGGAAGAATATTCCACACATTCTTAAGAATGTGGTCAGTCCAGTCTTTGTCAAGCCCTTCTCAGAACCTTTTCATGAGGATGACTTATACATAAGACAAGAATTGCTTGAGGAGGATTTATCGAAGGAAAAAGACGTAAAGACTAAGTTGCCTAGGAAATCAGTAAAAACTGAAATACCTAAAACTGAAGTAGGTGACTTAGTTATCAAGGCTAAAAAGAACAGGAATGGGAAAAAGAATATTGTTAATCAGAATATTGTTTCTTCTTCTCCCATTGCATCTAGGAAGTTGTGCACTATTTGTAATTCTGCTGGACAGCTTACACATGCATGTAAAAAGGTTAAAGTAGAAACTGCTGATACTTCTGCAATGCATAACATGTCTGGCATGCCTGATCTTCATGAACCCTGTGGAAAGAAAGAGTGTTTGCTATGTACATACAACATTATGCATGCTTATTTTAAGTTGATGAATGCATCTGGTAGCAATAACACTGATAATGTCAAACCCACAGAAAGCATGAATGTCAAACAAGTTAAGACTAACTTGAATGTTACTCCTGTTAAAGTATCTAAACCTTCAGGACCCAAACAAGTTTGGGTACCAAAGTCCACTTAATCAATCTGTGATTGCAGGGTAAGGTTAAAAGCTCAAAGGTCGTGTGGATTCTGGATAGTGGCTGTTCTAGACACATGACAGGTGAAGAGTCCCTGCTTACAGAGGTGGTTAAGAAGACCGACCCGATTGTAACCTTTGGAGATGACAACAAAGGATTCACTACGGGATATGGTAAATTGAAAATTGGGAATGTCATCATTGAAAACATCTATCTTGTTGAAGGATTGAAGCAAAATCTTCGAAGTATCAGTCAGTTCTATGATAAAGGCTACAATGTAGATATCAGAAAGGACAAGTGCTTGATCACAAACAGGAAGGATGAGAAGCTTGCTCTGCTGGGAGTAAGAAAAGGAAATTTGTTTATAGCTGACTTAAGTTCTACCAGTGAAGGAGAAGTTACATGTATCTACAGTAAGGCATCTTCAGAACAAAGTTGGCCATGGCATAAGAAGCTCTCACATTTGAACTTCAAAACTATGAACTCTTTGGTAAAGAGAGAGTTAGTGAGTGGGTTGCCCCTGATGGAATTCAATTAGGAGGGACTATGTGAAGCATGTGAAAAAGGGAAGTCGAAGAAAGCATCACATAGAAGCAAAGGAATGACAAGCATTGCTGAACCATTACAGCTGATTCATATGGATTTATTTGGTCTAGTCAATGTTATGTCACTTTCAAGGAAAAGATATGCATTGGTGATGGTGGATGACTACTCCAAGTACACGTGGGTGTTGTTCTTGCAATCAAAGGATGAAGCAACACAACTAATCATTGATCACATCAAGAAGATAGAAGTGGAAGCTAAGCTACATGTGCGGACAATCAGATCAGACAATGGAACTGAATTCAAGAATGCAGTTCTTAATGATTTCTGCTCAGAGAAAGGAATATCAAGACAGTATTCAGCACCAAGAACTCCTCAACGGAATGGAGTAGTGGAAAGGAAGAACATGACCTTGGTTGAAGCAGCAAGGACTATGTTAAATGAATCAAAACTTCCCACTTACTTTTGGGCTGAAGCAGTGAATACAGCTTGCTACACTCAGAATTGAACCCTGATCAACAAAGATCATGAAAAGACTCTGTATGAGTTAATGGCCAACAAGAAACCAACACTGAAGTACTTTTATGTGTTTGGTGCAAAGTGCTTTGTACTTAAAGATGGACAACATCTAGGCAAGTTTGATGCCAAAGCAGATGAAGGCATTTTTCTGGGCTATTCTCTGGAATCTAAGGCTTACAGGGTGTATGTGATTGAAGATAAGAAGGTGTTGGAAAGCTTAAATGTAACATTTGACGACACCAAAAGACCAGGCCTGCAAACTAGAGAGAACTCTGAATCCTTGGTATTTAAAAATCTATCAGGAGATCTCTCTGACATTGAAGAAGAACTTGAAGTTGTTAAAGTTATTAATAATAATGATAATGATAATGATTCTGGACCAAGTGGTGATAGTGGTGGAAATACTCAAACTACTACTGGATCCACTAGTCAATCAACAGGGTCAACAGATAATACCGTTAACAACTCAGGGGGGCAGGAGAAGGATCAAATAGTCACACTCCACAACATCTAGAACAAGGAGAATCATCAAGATCGCATCTGCCAAGACAAATGGTATGGAATAGAGATCATCCCTTTCACCTGATCATTGGTGATCCAGATTCAAGAGTGAGAACTAGGAGGACATCACAAAATTAATGTCACTATTCTAGGTTTCTTTCAGAAACAGAACCTAAGAAAGTTGAAGATGCCCTAGATGATCCAGATTGGGTGATTGCAATGCAAGAGGAACTCAATCAGTTTGAAAGGCAGAAAGTTTGGAAGCTAGTACCCAGGCCTAAACGAAAATCAGTTATTGGAACAAGATGGGTATTCAGAAATAAGTTGGACGAAGATGGTATTGTAATGAGAAACAAAGCCAGACTGGTTTCTAAAGGTTACTCTCAAGAAGAGGGTATAGATTATGATGAAACCTATGCACCAGTAGCAAGACTTGAGGCCATCCGAATGTTTCTGGCATTCGCAGCACATTCCAATTACAAGGTATATCAAATGGATGTGAAGAGTGCTTTTCTGAACGGGGAGTTAGAAGAAGAAGTGTATGTGGAACAACCTCCAGGGTTTGAGGATTCAAAACTGGCAGACTTTGTGTACTTTCTATTCAAAGCTCTCTATGGACTCAAACAAGCTCCAAGGACATGGTATGACACTCTCTCTGAATTCTTACTTGAAAATGACTTTACAAGAGGTGTCATAGACAAAACTCTTTTTTATAAAAAGCATAAAAATGATTTGATATTGGTGCAAGTATATGTTGATGACATAATATTTGGTTCTACTAATGACGATCTATGCAAGAGATTTGCTAAGTTAATGCAGAGTCGATAGGAAATGAGCATGATGGGTGAATTGTCATTCTTTCTTGGACTGCAAGTGTATCAAAGGCAAGATGGTATATTCATTTGTCAGTCCAAGTACATGATTTAGATATCTTAAGGGGACCCCAAATCTTGGAATTTGGTACCCTAAAGATACATGATTTGATTTCATTGGATATACAGACTCAGATTTTGCAGGTTGTAAGATTGATCGGAAGAGTACTTCAGGAAGCTGTCAGTTTCTTAGAAGAAGGTTAGTTTCTTGGTATAGCAAGAAGCAGCATTCAGTGTCCATATCAACAGCTGAGGCTGAATACATTGCTGCTGGTAGCTGGTGTGCTCAAATCTTGTGGATGAGAAACCAACTCCGTGACTATGGGCTTTTGTTGACTAAGATTCCAATATTATGTGACAACACAAGTGCCATATCAATCTCCAACAACCCAGTGCAACACTCGAGGACGAAGCACATCGACATCAGGTATCATTTTATCCGAGAGCATGTCATGAATGGAACTGTGGAGTTACACTTTGTACCCACAGAGGAACAAATTGCAGACATCTTCACTAAACCGCTTGATGAATCCACTTTTTCAAAGCTGGTTGGTGAACTTGGGATGTTAAATCTTTCTAATTGATTTTGATTAGAAGTCAGTAACTGCAAGATAGTCCTAGTGAATACATGAGTTTAAGAATTTCCATATCCTTATGACTTGTGAATTTATTTTCTAGAGCAATTCTCGTAGTTAGGATTATTATACTAATTTTATGTCATAATTATGAATGATATATGTTCTGGCATTTAATTGGTTATTAATTCTAAAAATTATTTAGGTGCTAATATATGTTCTAAATATTTAAGCATCTATTTAATTTGAATTAATTTACTTTGTTTTAAACATTGTAGATTAATGCAGCATAATTTATTGGATTTTAATTGGTTAATATCATTTAATGATATTTAGTCGATTTTATTCTAAGAAAATTGTGAATTTTCTGTTAACATTGATTTTGGTAAATTTGAAAAAGTTTATTCATATTAAAAGTTGACAGAAAAACAATAAGTTTGATTTTTAAAACAAGAACATGTTTTAAAAATTGAATGAGAAGCAAAAACCATCGAATTTAGAAAATTCGATAGTTTTTCTAAGTACTAGAAGAAAACCATCGAAGCCAATTTCGATAGTTTTTGAAAGGAAAGAGAAAACCCATCGAAAACACCTTTCGATAGTTTTTGAAATTAATTTGAAAAAAAATATGTAAGGAATTTAATTTATTTAATAATTAACATTCTCGATAGTTTTTCTAAAAAGAGTTCGATAGTTTTTGTTTTGAAAAGCAGAAAGCTTTCGATAGTTTTTCATAAAGTCGATTTAAATTCCAGATTTTAAACACTTCGATAGTTTTTCAAAAACTATCGAAGTGCTTTTGAATTTATTGCCCCTCTGAAAAACCTATTGAAGGTACATTAAAAATCTATCGAACAATGGAATTACCAGTTTACCCCTAACAGTTTCAACAAGTATAAATAACTGCCTTAGTAATTTTTCTTCACTTTTTCACAGATCTAAGAAAGCTAAAGCCCGGTTATAATACTTACAATATATACACAGCCAAGAACAAAACCATACTCGATAGTTTCTTGATCTATTTACTGATTTTTAACCTTCAACAATCCATTTTTACTGTAGTCACTTCATTTTAACCGTGAAATCACTGTGTATTTGTTTTCTGTTAAGTTTCTAATTGGTTTAAAGACAAAACCATCTAGAAAGAGAGTTGAACTTTGAATACTTTGATAATTCAAAACCATTTGGATATCTTGTTGGTTAATCAATAGGTTTCTTAAGGTTTAATTTTACTTGGCAATTATCAATTTATATTAAGAGTTCTAAGTTTAGGAAATTGTTTTTGGTTAAGGTGTTTAGTTCGAAAAAAGGGGTATTTTGTTAAAAGTTTGATTAATTAGACATAATTAATTAAATTTAATTAGTTTTGGTTTAAATTGAATTTTCTAGAAATTTGAAAAATAATGGCCGGAGAATTTATAGTAACTAAGACTAATCATGTCTCGTTTCAGAATGTGCAATACATTATGAACTTACAGTTTCGTGCATGGGCACAATTTCTGAACACACGTTCATTAGTGGCATATACTCTGAGTACTCCCATGGTCCTTTGTATCGATCAATTGACTGCGTTGTACACATCAGCCACTGACACATCTGAGAACAATGTAAGTGCCTTCAGTTTTGTTGTGCCAGGGGGCAGAACAATAAGGGTGACGGAACATGACGTTAATAGGGTTTTACATTTTCCAACAGAAAACCTTGTTCCGGATCCCACAACTGAGGAAATACATGCTTTCTTCACTCTCATAAGAAGTCAACAACCAAACTTCTTTGTGGGAGAGTTCCTTAAGCATTATCTGACTAAGCCATGGAATTTTTTCTTTCACACATTAATCCATGTTTTTACTGCTAAGCTGACAAATCTGCATGGTATTCCCTTATTTCTTCAAAAAATAGTGTTAGTTCAGAATTCAATGATCGTCAGGAGCTAGACTCAACTGATCAGGATTGCTGACGTCATCAGGATTACATGGTCGTCAGGATCAAGATACATATCAGGACTGGGATCAGGATTGATCATCAGGACTGGAAGCTGATCAGGATTCCTACTTCGAGTTATATTTGGAGTCTAGTTAAACATGGAAGTTTATTCTGTCGGTTCCTGGTTTGTAGAATGTAGCTATCAATTATGGATAGGTTTCAATCTTTGTAATTGATTAGGACTTATCATTGATAGAGAAGCTGTGTAGTATATAAACACAGTTTTGGTTTCGATTTATGTACAACACACAAAGGGTGAACAGAATCGAATAGAAGCTCTCAAGAACATAGAATTTCTTGAGAGAGTTTTTGTAAGATAGCAGCTCTCAAGAACATCAGAATTTCTTGAGAGAGTTTGTAACAGTTTTATATCAGATTTAATAAAGTTGTTATCTTTCTTTCATATTTGTGATATATACATTAAGAAGTCGATTATCTTATACTATTGTATTCATCCCCCCTTCTACAATAGATTATTACTGGGCAACAATTGGTATTAGAGCAAACTGATTTAATTCTGAATCAGATACGATCTAAAGATGTCAACAACCAAGTATGAAAGCATGAAGATTCCCATCTTGAAGAAATCAGAATATCCAACATGGAGGGTAAAGATGCTGATGTACCTGGAGGCTATGGATTCTGACTATTTGGACAGGATTCGTGATGGACCATATATTCCTACAAGGATTGTAGAACGAACAGATACAGTACCTGAACATTATGTGGTCAAGGCTAAAAGTGAATGGACTCCAGAAGAAAAAGCTCATGTACTCAGGGAACCAAAGATAAAGAATATCTTACACAGTAGTCTTGATGCTGTCATGTCAAACAGAGTGATTGCATGCAAGTCTTCAAAAGAAATCTGGGATACTTTGGAAACTCAGTGCCAAGGATCTGCATCTGTCAAGAAAAACAGAAGGGCTCTTTTGATTCAAGAATATGAACAATTTGATGCAAGACCCGATGAGAGCCTAACTGATCTATATGATAGATTTCTGACACTATTGAACAGTTTATCTTTAGTTGACAAGGAATATGAAACTGAAGATTCAAACACCAAGTTTCTAAGAGCTTTACCTGAAGAATGGGACACTCAGACCTCGATCATTAGACATCAGTATGATCTTAACACTATGTCTCTTGATGAAGTCTATGGGATGCTAAGAACTCATGATCTTGAAGTTCAACAGAGAAAGAACAAGAAAAGCAGCAAGGCAAAATCAATTGCTTTGAAAGCAGAGGCTAAATCAAAAGGAAAAGTTATGGAGGTCTCTAGAAGTAAAACAAGAATAGTTGAGTCAGATCCTGATGACTCTTCATCAGATACTGATGGCAATGCTGATGCCAATACTGATGATGATTCTTCTGACTCAGACATGGAAGAGATGGTTGCTATGATTGTCAGAAACTTCAGAAGGATGAAGTTCATGAAGAATAGAAGACAAGGCAACTTTCAGAAAAAGGCTTTCAATCCAAACAAAGATAAGTATATCAAAAAGGATAGCAAGGGTAGCAAATTTGACAAGTCAAAGGTTAGATGCTACAAGTGCAATGGTATGGGTCACTTTGCTTCTGAGGGCAAGAAGACAAAGGCACTTATCACATCTAGCAAGGATTGGATGGACTATTCCTCAGAATCTGATACTGAGGTGGTCAACTATGCTCTAATGGCCAATGCTGATGTAACTGCTGCTCCTGATGATAAGGTACTAAATACTATCTTTGATTTTGATACTGATAATGCTTCTGAGTTAAGACGTTTTCTAAAGTCATTACATATTATCTTTAGAAGTCAAACTGCTAAAAATACTAGGATCTTATCTGAGATGTCTGAACTTAGAAAAAGGAATGATATATTAGAAGCTGAATTTTCTCGTATGCAAGAAGTACAAAAAGAATGTGATAATGTGAATCACATGTATTTAGAGATGAAATCCAAATGTACTGCTCTTGAAAAGGAACTTGAAAATGCTAATGAGAAAATCAGAACCTGGACAGACTCTGGTAGGAAATTTTATGAGATTAATACCTCTAAGAATTGGAAAGAGTGTCTAGGATATAAGTCAGATGAGGATAAGAAATTGAAAGAGAAAATTGTCATTGATGAGACAGTCAGTCCAAAGACCTATAGACATGTTATAGATGCAACCAAATCTAAGATTACTCCTGTTAATTTTATTTTTGGTAAGGATTCCAATTCTACTTTTGAAAAGGGATCTACTTCTACTCAAGGAATTAAAATCATAAAGTCTAAACCTGTCTTGAATAAAGTCATTAAGAATGTAGGTCTATTGTCTCAGAAACAACTTAAGGATAAAATCTGTGAGGTGACAGATAAGAAAAAGGAAGCTACTGTTAAGAGAAACAGGAATGGTAAAGTTGGGATCAATAAAGAGAATGGTTATAAATATATCCCAAATGCACCAAGAAAGTGTTGTTTTAACTGTGGTAACTCTAATCATCTTGCTATTGATTGTAAGAAGAGTAAGAAGAAGATTACTGATATTCCTAAGTCTGATGTTAGGAATAGATCAGTATTTTATAAACCACAGAAGTCCTGTTTTCATTGTGGTAGTATATGGCATTCTATTTATACTTGTAAAGATTATCATGAGTTGTACTATAACTTTTATGATCCATTGCCTAAAGTTGATAAAAAATAGTGCAAACTCTGGTAGCATTAAGAATGTCAAGTTGGAACATGCTTTTGTTAATACTGATACTGACAAAGCAAATCCTGATGAAGTAAATCATGTCAGGACTGCTAAGGTCAGAAAGTCTTCTGCTGTGAAAGTTAATAAATTGCATGGAAAAGGAACCCAACAAGTATGGGTTCCTAAATGTTCTAACTAGTGTGTTTCTATTCTGATTGCAGGGTAAAAAGAAAAATGTGTTAGTCATGGATAGTGGATGTTCTGTGCACATGACTGGAAACAAAGCCCTGTTATCAGAATATGAGGAAAAAGCTGGCCCAACTGTGTCTTATGGAGATGGCAACATTGGACAAACCTTGGGATATGGCAATATAATCATTGGAAATGTCATCATTGAAAAAGTAGCTCTAGTGAAGGGACTAAAACACAACCTGTTGAGTATTAGTCAAATCACTGACAGAGGTTATCATGTCAACTTCTATTCCACTCATTGTGAAGTAGTCAGTAAAGCAACAAGCAAGATAGCACTGACTGGCTACAGGCATGGTAACATATATGAAGCCAACATTCAATCAAATACTGATGACTCCCCTACCTGTCTGATCAGTAAAGCTTCAGTAGATGAAAGTTGAAATTGGCATAAGAAGCTTTCTCATCTCAACTTCAGCAATATCAATGAGTTGGTTAAGAAAGATTTAGTGAGAGGATTACCAAAAGTGTTATATACTCCTGATGGACTCTGTGATGCATGTCAGAAAGCAAAACAAAGAAGGACATCATTCCAGAGTAAATCAGAATCCTCTATTGGAGAACCATATCACATGCTACATCTTGATCTATTTGGTCCAGTCAACATCATGACCATCAGTAAGAAAAGGTACACTCTTGTAATTGTTGATGAATATTCTAGATTCACCTGGGTGTATTTTCTGCACAGAAAAGATGAGACTCCTGAAGTTCTGTTGGATCATGTAAGAATGATTGAGACAACCACAAAGTACAAAGTCAAGATACTGAGAAGTGATAATGGTACTGAATTTAAGAATTCAAAGATGGAAGAGTTCTGCAAATACAAAGGAATCATTCAACAATTCTCTGCTCCTGGCACACCTCAGAAAAATGGAGTAGTTGAAAGGAAAAATAGAACTCTTATTGAAGCTGGCAGAACTATGTTGGAAGAAGCAAAATTACCTACATATTTATGGGCAGAAGTAGTCAACACAGCATGCTACACTCAAAATCTCACATTAATAAACATACATGGTGTTACTCCTTATCAGTCACTCAAGGAAAAGAAACCAAGTCTGAAGCATCTGCATGTGTTTGGCTGTAAATGTTTTGTTCTCAGAACTCATCCTGAACAACCAGGGAAATTTGAAACAAAGGCTGATGAAGGAATTTTCATAGGCTATCCTGCATCAAGAGCCTTCAGAGTTTTTAATTTGAGGACAAGGACTGCCATGGAGTCAATACATGTATCTTTTGATGACAAGAAGATAGCTGGAATCAATGAAGACTCTCATGATAGATTGATTTTTGAAAATGAAGCTACCAAGGAACCTGAAGAAAGTGAATCAGATCCTGTCCATACATCAGATCCTGATGGGTCACCAAATCCTGATGACACACCAGATGCTGATGGTGCAAATACTGATGATGCAATCAATAGTAATACTTATAGTAGTGCTAATGTTGAGGGGGAGCAACATCATTCTACTACAAGTTCAGAGTCAACACAATCATCAGGACAGAATTCTTCAGATACTGATTCAAGTGATGATCCTGATAACTTATCAGGAGGAAATAGCAATAATTCAGGGGGAGCTTCAAGACAAGCAAGTTCTTCAAATCAAGATAACACCAATCCAGGGAGAGCATCTACTTCAAGAAACAATTTAACACCAGCAAGGAAATGGACTGCAAGTCATCCTCCTGATTTGATCATTGGGGATCCTGATGCAGGTGTTCAAACAAGAAGTGCAACTCAAAATGAATGTATATACAATAACTTTCTATCCAAGGAGGAGCCAAAGAAAGTTGAAGATGCAATTAAAGATACTGATTGGGTTACTGCAATGCAAGAGGAACTGAATGAATTTGAAAGAAATGAAGTCTGGAAACTGGTACCAAGACCAAAGAATAGATCAATTGTTGGTACAAAGTGGATTTTCAAGAACAAGACTGATTCTGATGGAGTAATAATCAGAAACAAAGCAAGACTAGTTGCAAAGGGGTATTCTCAACAAGAGGGAATTGATTATGATGAAACTTTTGCTCCTGTTGCAAGACTAGAAGCCATCAGGATATTTCTTGCTTATGCAGCACATAAGAAATTCAAGGTTTTCCAGATGGATGTTAAAAGTGCTTTCTTAAATGGAGAACTGGAGGAAGAAGTCTATGTTGAGCAACCTCCTGGTTTCATTGGATAAGGCACTTTATGGATAAGGCACTTTATGGACTAAAGCAAGCTCCAAGAGCATGGTATGAAACTTTAGCTCTATTCTTATTGGAAAGTGGATTCAAAAGAGGTGTTATTGATAAAACTCTATTTTATTTGAATCATGGTAAGGACTTGTTGTTAGTTCAGATTTATGTTGATGATATCATTTTTGGGTCAACAAACAATAAGCTTTGTGAAAAGTTTTCCAAGCTTATGCAGTCAAGATATCAAATGAGCATGATGGGAGAAATGAGTTACTTTCTTGGTCTTCAAGTTAAACAGACTGATGAAGGGATTTTTATCAATCAGTCTAAATATACAAGGAATTTATTGACAACGTTTAACATGCAAGATAGTTCTCCTGCTACAACTCCCATAGCTACAGCTACCAAACTTGATCCTGATCAAGGTGCTGAGGTAGATGTAACTCACTACAGAGGAATGATTGGCTCTTTATTGTATCTCACTGCAAGTAGACCAGATATCATGTTTGCAACCTGTCTCTGTGCAAGATTTCAAGCAAAACCTAGAGAACCCCATCTGATTGCAGTCAAAAGAATTTTCCGATATCTCAAAGGCACTTCTTCACTTGGCCTTTGGTATGCAAGGGAATCAGATTTTGGGTTGTGTGGTTATTCAGATGCTGATTTTGCAGGATCCAAAATAGACAGGAAAAGTACTTCAGGAAGTTGTCAATTTTTGGGTGGAAGACTAGTTTCATGGTTCAGTAAAAAGCAAAAATCCATTTCCACTTCAACTGCAGAAGCTGAGTACATTGCTGCAGGAAGTTGTTGTGCTCAGATAATGTGGATGAGAAATCAGTTGTTAGATTATGGCCTGTCATACTCAAAAATCCCTATTTATTGTGATAACCAAAGTGCTATTGCAATGACAGGAAATCCAGTTCAACATTCTCTTACTAAACACATCAGTATTCGATAACACTTCATAAGAGAACAAGTTCTGGAAGGAACAATTGAACTTCACTTTGTTCCTACTGATCAACAACTAGCTGATATATTCACCAAGCCACTACCTGAAGCTACTTTCAATAAATTGGTGAATGAACTTGGAATGATGAACTTTGAGAATTTCTGAGGAAAGCTACAAAGAGGAAATCCTGATAACTGTCAAATCCTGATGGTTATTCAGAAAGGTATGTTTTCGTTGATCAAATCCTGATAGGATGCAATCCTGACAGGAAGTCAACTGGTCAATCCTGATGTTCAGGTCAGTATTTCATTGCTTAATTTGTGCCTAATTTTTCGTCAGTATCTTCTGATGGACGGTTGAGTTTAAGTAGGACAACTGTATGTGCGCGTGTGTTGCACTGTTATAGATATACATATACATACACATAAAAAGCGGTGCAGTTTCATTTAAATTACACACGTAATCTGTCTACTAATTATTTGTGCACAAATCATATCTTGCCACCTGTTATTGAGAGTAAAGTTTTGTTACTTATTCTACATCATTAATTACTCTCTCATCATCAGTTTTTCGATTTTATATCTCTCTGTGCTCACGAACCCTAACTATTTTCAAAACATCAATTCTCAAGATTTTTAAGAATTTCAATGGCGTCTTCATCATTCATGAACAAACAAACAGTGATTAGTGGTGTTACTTTTGCCACTAATAATTTTGTGGCTATTCTAAATCATCAAGATTTACCCAATGAGTTTCACATAATTCAAGATTTTCTAGCTTCAAGCCCATTGAAGTTTGCTTTAACAGAACCTGCAAGTGTTTCTTTTAAGTCTGTAATGCAGGTGTGGAACTCAGTGACTTTTGACAAAGGGTATTCTGACATCATCTTGATGAGTTTTGAACATAATGGAATTACTCACTATGTGACTCCTGCAATTGTGGAGGAAGCCCTGCATTTACCTGTTCTTGGTGATGCTATTTCTGCTAATGTTTCGGACTCTACTCTTTTTGAGTTTGTTACAAAGTTGGGCTACAATGGTGAAGTAAAGAGATTTGGCAATCTCTTTAGGACAAAGCTTAAGAAGGAATGGAATTTCTTCTTTGATACGATCAGCCGCTGTTTCCTGAACAAGACATCAAATTTTGATGCTCTTCCATCAGGATCTCTTAAAATTGGGTACTCTCTTATCCACTCTACAGTGTTTGATTATGGGTCGTTTATCTTAAAAGCTTTAAGTGATAGGAAATCAGATAAGTTAGGTTCTGTCTGTTTTCTTAGATTTTTACAGTTGATATTTAATCACTTGTGTCCTAATGTTGTTTTTGAGGATGATGTAATTCTACCTGTCTGTAGAATTACTGCGAATAATATTAAGTCCTTAGTCAACAGTGATAAGGCAAATGGTTTCATAGGAAATGCTTTTATTCCTGATGAGGTTAGGTTTTTCTTACATAGGAAAATGCCTACTCGTTATGGCTTAATTTCTAATGCTATGGGACAAGGCCAATCACACCTTGTTCCTAACCCAAGCATTCATCGTAAACAGTCTAAACAGTCAACTGCCACCTCTAATGTCTCTCAAAAGATTTTAGTTGTAAAAGCAAAGAAGTCAGCTAGAACTGATGTGTCAGGAAGGCAATCAGGTTCAAAGGACTTTACCTCTACACCTATCACTAAAAAGAAGTTACAAGGGGGTGTACAAGGGGTCCTGGTGAAGAAAACTGCAAAGAGAGGTGAGGTTGTTTCTGTTAAAAGAAAGTTAGTGCTCAGGGATGAGACTGACTCAGAGGATGATTTACCTAAATCCTCTGTGATGAATGTGAATAAGGAAGTTGCTGATACTGCTACTGCAGCTGTGGTTCCATTGTCTACACCACAGAAGAAAAGGAAGTTATCAAAAAGCAGGTATCATATTCCTTTAGAAAAGAAGCAGGATACTGATGTACAGGACACTTCGATTCTGAATGAGCAATCAGTTTCAACTGCTCAAGCAAATCCTGATGTTAGTATTCCTGATGCTGCACCAAGTCAAGTGGTTAATATTTCAGACTCTCCAGCACAGGATTCTCCAACAAAAAGACATGTTGATATTTCATGGGAGAAGTATGGTGCTGCTGCTTCCAATCTTGGGATTAAACATCCAATGGAAAAGCTAAGGAATGCAGAAGAGTTAGTCTATCAGAGACAGAAGAAACTGAAAGGATCAAGCCCACAAGAACCTGAACCTCAAAGTGGTTCAGCAGCTCTTTCTGATGATCCAGCCACACAAGAACCACTCAATCAAAGTTTGAGTGAAGGCTTAGCTAGTGGAATGGTCCCACAAGAACCATTTTCTCAAAGGGAGAATGAAGACATCAACATTCCAGCTACACAAGAACCATCTTCTCAAAGTGAAGATGCAGGCCAAGCTACAGTTTCTGAGAAATTTCCTGACAATGCTCAAGGGATTTCTGGTGCAGATGAAGTTCAAAGATTGGTCGAGGACACTGTCAATGAGGGAAGCACACAAGAACCTTTGACTCACAGTGTTGAAGAAGCTTTTGAACCTCAAGCTCCACAAGAACCATTGGTAGCAAATACTGATGCAAGCATATCAAATCCTGACGGTGTTCATCCTGACGCTAGTGGTGCTCCTGATGTTGAACCTATCCTGATACAGCCACTTCGTTCAAGACCAATGGATCATCTTATCACAGATTCACAGGATAAAATGAAAGGTATAGCTATTCCTGATCCTGATGATACTCATAGTACTGATAATGATGATGACTCTGATGATAGTGATGATGATGAGAATCGAAAAGAGAAGGAACAGCTTGCTACATCACTCAAAATTAGTCTTGGAACTAATTTTGGTTCATCAAGTACATATATGGCTGGCAAAGCTTCCACTGGGAAAGATCAGAGACAAGATTTTTCTATTCCTTCCTTTAATCCTGCTGAGGCACTTAGACAGAATGAATGGAACAATTCATGGCATAGATCTGCTGAATCTGTAAGTTATTCTTCTGCTTTGGAACATGCCTATGATGCAGTGAAATCTATAGAGAATCAAGACTTGAAGAATCATCTGAAGGCTACAACTCTGTTATCCAAAAGCCTAAAAAGTGAGATTGATTCTATCAAGAATTCAACTGAGTTGGTGAGGAATGATATTTCTCAAAATTTTACAAAGGTGCCTACTGCTTTTCAGCTAAGGGTAGTAGAATCCCAAGTGAAATCTGTTATTTCTGAACAAACCTCTATCAACAGAAGGATTGATTCTCTGGATACCAAGGTAACTGACATTCAAGCCTCTCTTTCCTTAATTTTGAATTTATTGTCAAATCCTGATGTCAAAAAAGGGGGAGAAGGTTAGTCGGACAAAATGCACACCTGATCTAGTATTAAGGAATAATGATGATGATACTGGAGATAATGGTAGTGACAAAGTGATACAAGGAGAAACCTCTGATGCTGCTGTTATGAAGTCTACAATTCAAACTTCACAAAGTCAAACAACGCAGTCAACTCATGTTTCTGATTCTGGAGTTAAGACAGTAAGAACGTTGGTGCAATCTCAGATCCTGACGGAAGAACAAATCCTGACACCTGGTCATGGACATACTCTTGCTACAATTCCTGAAGGTGATGAAGTTGTGATTATTGATAATCCTTAAGATGCATCAAATTTATTCTAGAAGTTTTCTACAAAAGATGGCAGAATTGTTACTCTATATCACACTGATAAAAGAGTTCAACAATTATATGCAAGAAAAGCACTCTCTACAGCAAGTGAAGAATATCCTGATCTCTCACATGAAGAATTCTTAAGACAACAGAGAGAAATGATGGAAAGCTTTAATAACCCTGCTCCTGCTAGAGGTAGAGGAGGCAGAGGTAGGAGAGGAGCTAGAAGAAGTAGAAGAGGTTCTTCAACTCAAACAATACCTAGACAGACAAGGTCTCGAGGGTTAAGAATTGAAGAAATTCCTGAACCTATTCAAACTCTAGTAGTTCCTGACAGATCTACTTTTGGTGATGATGGAAATATTGAAGAAGAACCTGAATTGAGAAGAAAATCAAGAAAAGCAAATCTCTGCAATACAAATCAAATTGAAGAATCTAATCCTGATGTTGTTCCTGATGATATTCAAAATCCTGATGATTCTGAAATTCTGCAAGAGATTGACTTGATAATTTTATCTACTGTGGTTGATTCTCACAACAAGGAAGTAGATGAAGAAGAAGAAGCCAGAAGAAGTGAAATTACAAGATCAACAAATAGAGATTTCAATCTCTATGTACAAAGGCTTAAACTCTCAAACAGAAGAGTGTGGAGGAACCCAAGCAGACAAGAATCTTCACTGGAAAGAAGCTATGCCTTTGAAAAGGAAAAGGATAAGAAGTGGAAACATATTAGCACATTAAGTTGTGATACACTTATCAATTTTCAGTCTGGAGGAATTATTACAAGCGCTTCAAGTGTTGTTGATTTATCTGGGATGGTTAGATCAAAAGCACTCTGGTTAAAGATGTTTTCAAATCTGAAGCAATTGACAAGTAATTCAAGAGGAGGTATTGGACACAGGGATGCTGAATATATAAATATGTCATATGTTGATCCTTACTCCTTAACTGAAATTGGAGGTACTTTAACTTCTGAAAACCTGAACAATTTACTAGCTGTTGATATAGTTATAGATTGTCATGATGGTTTTGACAAGAAAGAAAAGCTTCTGTACTTTATGAAAGATGGTAGTGTGAAGATTTTATCTATTCAAGATCTGCTGATGAAAACTACACAGGAACTGAAATATGTTCATTATCTTTTGAGATCGAAGAATCAAATATGCAAAGAATGGAGTGACATGATTTTGTCAACAATAAGAAGAAGACTGGATGGAAACAGTAATTTCAATGGTAATTATACTCCCATGTACTTAAATCAAAGAGGTCAGGATGTGGAAATGCAAAGGGGTACTGCTGTTAAAGAAGTAAATTTTGGCATGACTCATCTTACTCTCAATCCTGATGGGAAGGAAATTGCTTATCTTTTGCTTGAAGAGCATAGTCTTCAGAGAAACTCCATATTGAATCTCAGAGCAGCTATCTATCAGATTAATGAGTAAGATGAAGAACTCAGAAATCTTAAGGAAAGACTGATTCAAATTCTTGAAGAAAAAGAAGAAGATTTGTTATCCAACTTCTTGAAGATGAATCTGTTCTATCAAAGAATTTAAACAGATAAGTTGTTGCTGCAGATTTTGTACATTTTGTATATATGTTTTTGACATCATTGAATCTTAGGAATCTATACTTTATTTCACAAAGTATGAGATTGGGGGAGATTGTTAGTTCAGAATTCAATGATCGTCAGGAGCTAGACTCAACTGATCAAGATTGCCGACGTCATCAGGATTACATGGTCGTCAGGATCAAGATACATATCAGGACTGGGATCAGGATTGATCATCAGGACTGGAAGCTGATCAGGATTCCTACTTCGAGTTATATTTGGAGTCTAGTTAAACATGGAATTTTATTTTGTCGGTTCCTGGTTTGTAGAATGTAGCTATCAATTATGGATAGGTTTCAATCTTTGTAATTGATTAGGACTTATCATTGATAGAGAAGCTGTGTAGTATATACACACAGTTTTGGTTTCGATTTATGTACAACACATAAAGGGTGAACAGAATCGAATAGAAGCTCTCAAGAACATAGAATTTCTTGAGAGAGTTTTTGTAAGCTAGCAGCTCTCAAGAACATCAGAATTTCTTGAGAGAGTTTGTAACAGTTTTATATCAGATTTAATAAAGTTGTTGTCTTTCTTTCATATTTGTGATATATACATTAAGAAGTCGATTATCTTATACTATTGTATTCAACCCCCCTTCTACAATAGATTATTACTGGGCAACAAATAGGGTTTGCCATTGCTAACAATAGGCATATAAACATAGGAAAATTGGTGATTGATCAGATTATTCTATGCATGGGACCACTGAATGACAGAACAGGCATGGATGATGTGCTTTGTTTCTATCCTAGGTTCCTACAGCTAATTCTGAATGATGTGTTAAAAGATGATGAGCGGGAGACCTTTGAAGGTGAGGAGACCATGAAGTGCATGAAGATGAAGAGTGTTAGGTCCTGATAAGTTTGTAGAAGGGGGGTTGAATACAAACTATACCGTTTTATCGAAATTTGTTCTTTGAATAATTTAACAATTTAGAACAAATTAATGCGGAATATAAATGAAACAAAATTCAAGTTAAATATAAACTATATTAAACTTGAAGGGTGTTGCTGTTAATCCCAAATGACCTAACAGAATTGTAGAAGGGGGGGGGGGGTTGAATACAATTCTTGATATTTCTTAAACTTAAAACAACTTACAAATAAAAACTGAACTTAAAGTAAAAATCACAAGCACATAAATAATTTCAGTTGGATTGTTTGATGATCCAACTGAAGTGATTTTTATTGCGGAAATAATCTGTGATACAAAATGTACACAGCTGCTCAGTTACAAGAATGTAGAGAAGAAAAATGCTCTCAAAGATAGCTAATACAATCTATTTGTTTTTCTTCTCTCTTCTTTTATTTTAACTGCTACACTTGGTTATATATTCCCAAGTTTACAAAGCTATTTTTGGCTACACTAAAGTACACTAAAGGTAACCGCCAATAGTTTGCTTTTCATCCCTTTGTCCAGTGGTCCTTGGAGATCCTTGCTTTTGTCTTCATGCTTATTATGATCACTCCCAAGAGCCCAATTGGAAACTGGGATGTTTCCTTATTCCCCATGTCCATTTTAATGGTTTCCAATGCAAAGTACACTTCCACATCACCTTTAGATCTGTTCAGTAACCTGTCACTATCACTTTGTCAACTATTCAGAAAAGCAATAATGATTCGTTGATAGCAGGGAGATGTGTTTCGTTGATAGCTTTATTCTTCATTTCGTTGATGAGTAAACTTCATTTCGTTGATGAGTAATCTTCATTCCGTTGATGAGTAATCTTCATTCCGTTGATGAGTAATCTTCATTCCGTTGACATGTCTTCACTTAGGCAAAATTACAAGGCACAAGATATTTACAATTAACCAACCTATTTTGCCTATCTATCATTTAGTCAACATGACTTAGAAAACCTATCTAATACATACAACAAAATGCATATCAAACTGTGAAGTATTGTACAGTGCAACTGCTACATCACTCATTTCGTTGATGAGCTTCCTGTCAACGGAATGCTGCAAAGCATGCCATTTCGTTGACAGCTACAAAATAACTTTACACAAATTCTACTAAGTGTTTTATGTTTATCATCAAGAACAACATATTCCTAACAATCTCCCCTAATTTATGACTGATAGAATAACAGTCATAAATCAAGAGACTTGATGATAACAAAAACACTCAGATACATTATAAATTACAAAAGTAGAAAATGCATTAAGCTTCATAATATTTTGAACAAAATAAAAGACTTACAAGACTAATGCCTAGAAGTGCTCCTCTAGACTGAGCAAATGATTCATCTTAGTCTTCTTTGTGGCATAGTCTTCTTCCCTCTCTTAGAGTTGTTTTCCTCAATTTGGACCTGTAGCCTTCTGTAAAAGATCTTCTCTTCCTCATCTTGATCACCAAGCATGGATTGCATAACCTTTAGAGTTTGATTAGATGCTTTATCCAGTTGTTCTTCCATCCTGAAGAATCTTCTGCAGTTGTCCTTGTCCTTAAATTCCATCATCCAGTAAGGTTGAAGATGGATCTTCTTTCCTGTTGAGGGCACTCTGAGCATTCTGGGAAGAGCCTCAGGTTTGTTCCATCTAGCCTTTATTTGACATATTTTGGAGACCACCTCAGACTTGGCTGTTTTGGTGAAGCCAAAGTCCTTCTTCAAGCATCTAAACACTGTGTGTAGTGTTTGGTAGTCTTCTCCTAAAGTCCTGTAGAGAGGCCACACTTGCTCTCTACCACCCTTGAATGTGAAAACTAATCTTTCAGGCAACTTTTGAGAAGCTGCAATGCCCCTTACTTCCACCAGGTTGTCTAAATCAAGATGTAAGCTAGATTCTTCCCTGATGTCAGCAATGTACATGCAGTCCTCTGGATTTGCAGGGGGTTTCTGAGGTTGTGGCTTTCTCACAAATATTGGCTTTGCCTGGACAGCCCTTTTCTTTGACTTTGTTGGCTGATCCTTTTCAAATAGGAACCTTGGAAAATAGGCTTCATCAAATTCAATAGGCTCCTCTTTTGGCATGATTGGTTGATCATGAAAGTTGACAGGATGTGCAGGATCACATGCCAATTTTCCTTCATGAGATTGATCAACAGGAATTTGATGTGCACTTGTTGTGGAAGAGGCTTGAGCAGTGTCCTGAGAATCCTCTTTGTCAAAGTCCAGATTCCTTTTAGCTCTAGCCTTTGGTTGCCTTGTGCTCTTCTTTGCACTCCTTTCCTCTCTTGCTTTTTCTTCTAGCTGTCTTTCTTCTTCATCAAGAGATTGAGCAACTGCAAGTGCTTGCATTGCTGCTCTTTCTGACTCTTCAGCTTTAGCTTCAGCAAAGTTTGGGTGACCAGCCCAAACACAGATTTCTTGCTCATTCCTATAGACAATTGCCCTTTGCTTCCTTATCTCAGGATCATTGCTTTTCTTGCTCTTTGTGATAAGTAGACCAAGAAGCTTGAGCTCATCTGGATAAGGTGTAGGATAGAGAATCCTTGCTATATTTTTGCATTTTGGTTTAGCAAGGGACTTGGGAGATAAGCTTCTTTGGAGTGTAGCTTGTACCACATCCCTAATGCATGAAGTTTGTCCTTTTTCCTTCCTTGGACCTTGAGTGACTCCATGTAGAAGGGGCTCTACCTGATAGAAAGAATTGGTCTGTGGCTCCCATTCCGTTGACACTAGAACCATGGCATTCGTTGATGGTTGATCCGTTGATGGAGGTATTGAAGTAGCTTGAACCGTTGATGCCTTTGCAGTGTCAGCTAACTTCTTTACTCTTGCTTCTATATTTGACCAGTGATCCTTAATCTGTTCTGCAAGTTTCATCCTCATAGAGGCTTCCTGGATCAGGTCAATACCATCCTTTTTCTTCTTTCCAAACTCCCTCATTGCTAATGGCTCTTCTGGTAAGGAGATGGCTGGGACCAAAACCTTTGTGATTTGTATATCAAGCTCCTTAGTTTTCTCCCCCTTTTTGTTATCATCAAGTGAGATGATAGGGATTCCTTGAGCTGCCAGAAGCTGGGTGAGTAGCTGAGTTTGCTTCTCATGTTCCTTCTGCATATGAGAAAGTGTAGCCTCAACTTTGTCCACTCTAGAGGAGAGAGTTTTCAAAGATGAGGACACTTCAGGTTCCTTGGTGAAAAACCTTGACATCTTGGAGACAGTGTGAAGAGGAAGCTTTTCATCTAGCCTCCTGTCAGTAGCATCCCTAAGGTTGCTAATTGAATCCTTGATTTCTGTAGCCTCAATCCTTGTCTGCAACATTTGTAGCCTTTGAATTTCCAGAGAATCCATTATGGCCTTGTAGAATTTCTTGTCCCTTGCAGTTGCTGACTCATGAGCTAGATATGCCTCATTGTACTGCCTTGTGATAGCAGCATCCAAGTTGGATCTACCATGCATATCTTGAGAAAGCCAGTTTGGTGTAGGAAGCACCACAGAAGTCCCAGTCTGTGTAGTAGTGGCCACCTGTAGATTGTCACCAAAGCTGTCCTCATCATCAGAAAAATTGAAGTCTCCACTTGCTGCAGCTGCTGGAGATAGATTGGTCAGGGCATCATTGACTCTTTGCATTGATGCAGTAGTATGAATTAAATTGAGTGACCTTTATGCCTCCACATTGCCCTGTTGAGCCATAATTTGATAGGCTGACATAGGATGAGTAAAGGTCTCAGGATCCAGGGAAATACTATCCAGAGTTTGTTGATAATGCTCTTAGAAGGTAAGTTCCCTTTCTCCCTCACTGACCCCCATTAACTCACTAGCAATGGCTGCTTCCTCCCTTATCACTCCTGTAGTCCCTTCTCTCTCTCCACTCTTTTCTTGCATCATGGGCTCCCCATGGCTCACACCTCTCACACCCTCACCTTCACCTACTAAGGTGGTACTCTCAATCTCTCCTTTTGCCTGGCTGGAAGAAATAGCCAGCCTCTCACTCTCAGACTCTCCTTTTGCCTGGCTGCAAGCCAGCCTCTCAATTTCACTCCCTCTTAAACCTAAAAGTGTCTCAACTACCACCAGGTCATCTACACTAGTTGTGGAAACAACTTGATTTTCAATAAGGGGTGTAGATTGACCTATCAACGGAATGGTAGTTTGAACTGTCAACGGTATGGATACCATTGTTGGAGAAACACTTGTCAACGAAAGAAGCTGTTTCGTTGATGAAGTCAATAAAGAACTTTGAGAAAGTGAAATTACAGTAGAATCTGTGGTGATTGATTTTAGAGATTGGTCCACAGATCCTCTTGTAACTTCAGAAAAAATTGGTTGATGGCCCAACAAATCACTTAACAAGTGATGGCCACCAGCTTCAGAGTGGGGCTTCTCCAAGATTAGAGTTGGAGAATCAGGAATAGATGAATGGATCATGTCCACATCTAGAGATAGAGTTGGTGAATTTGATGGAGATAGTTCAAGGTTGATGTTTAGAGAATGGGACTGTAACCCCAGAGGAATGATAGGGGTTACATCAAACTGAATTTGTGAAACTGGAAGTGTAGCTTTCAGAGTGTGTGCACCCTGTGAACCCTTGGATTTTTGTTTCACCCTCCTTTGGTATTGGGAAAAAGTAGACTGTGGGCTTGAAGTGTCCCTTACCCTCTTAGAGTGTGCTCTTGGAGGAGAGCTTGTTTCAATAATTACATCCTTTTGGGAGGATGCAATTAGACTTGTGCTTAAATCCATATTACTCATTGTGCCTTGTTGGGAAGACACAATGGGGCTTGGCTGGATCTCACTCATCTTTCATTCTTTATCCTTAGGGTTTCTTTTATGTTCACCCCTTCCCTCACCTCTCACAGCACCTACAACACTCCCCTTAGGTTGTGTAATGGATTTTACAACAGGTGCCTTTTGGGAAGCACCTCAGGTTGGCTTGGAGGATTTCTTTGATTTTGGTTTTGTTGCTGGGGCAGGAGCCTGTTGGGTCACAGCTACAGACTCCACAGCAACAGGACTGGGCGATACAGTTGAAGTAACAATTATACTAGAAGGGATAGCAGTAGTTACCTCAATTACTGGCAGATACACCACTGGAACCTCACAATTGTGGTTCAGCCTCAGTATGTCTGTCAATACTCTCTTCTCTTGCACAAAACACTCAAACTTGGAAACAGGGTTAGAGATAACTAATGGTGTTGGACTAACATGATTAGCCAACATCATCAGAAACCTAGCATAATAGATATTCTTTTTCCTATTAGCCTTATCACCCAACTTAGCACCAATTTCATACATAAGTTGGGTGCTAAAGTTGTAATATCTATCAGTTAGGAGCATGGTAAATAGAATTAACATAGAATTGGTCAATGCATCAAAATTGCTAATCTTACCAGAAAATACCTTGATAAATGCATCAGCTAAATAACTATATTCTCTAACCAATCCTCTCCTAATTATTCTACCCAGATTATCAGTAGGCAAAGAGTAGTTTATGGAGTTTAGCAAGTTAACCATTTCAGTATTTGTAGGCAAAGCATTACAGTTATTTTCAGGAATATGTAAAATGCTTGCAATACATCAGAATTAACTATGTACTCTTTACCTTGGATGGTGAATTGGAGTGTGCAGTTTGTTCCACTATACTCACACGAGGTCCAAATCTCCTCGATTATCTCATTATAGAGAGGAATTGAGTGAAACATTGCATAGCTCAATTTGCAGTTCTTTATGAAGTCCATCATCTTGAAAAAGATACTGTTTGGACCCTCCTTGACAACAAATGGAATTGAGTTGTTCTTTTCATAAATGAACCCTCCTGCTGACATAAGCTTGACTATGGGTGCCATTGTTGTGTGAAGAAAAGCTTCGAACTAAATTGCTTGTTAGAGAGAAGAAGAGAGAAAAGCCTTTGGAATTTTTGAGAACAGGTAAAAAGAAAATAAAGAAAATAGAATTTCTTAAATACTCCCCCAAAAAATTCTCAGAAAAAGAGTCCAATAATAAATGTAAATTACTGGATTGGCTTAAAAATATAACCGTTACTTTTAAAGAATTACCATGATTTATACTTACAGGGGTGTATGCATAGATCGTGGTAACGGACGTGTCAAATTTCAACGGTTCAGATTAATTGCGCTAAATCAACGAATCAGGATTGGGCGGTTAAAGTCCCGTCTTATTTCGTTGATAAAGCTGCGTTTCGTTGATATAAAAGAGCTATCAACGAAACACCCAGAAAAATTCTAAGACTGTCAACGAAATGGTTCGTTTCGTTGACATAGTAATTTTGACTTAGGCAAAATTTCACTTTTTCCTGAGAAAATTAATTCACAGAAAAACATAGCAAGTTTCTGGCTGCATTTTAACTTGCAAAAATCTCAAAATAATTAAGAGAAATTTAACATACCTAGCTCACTTACTAATCTTGAGAATGTGGATTCATCAAGTGGCTTGGTAAAGATGTCTGCAAGTTGTTGTTCACTTGGAACAAAATGTAACTCCACAGTACCATTCATAACATGTTCTCTAATGAAATGGTACTTGATGTCAATGTGCTTGGTCCTTGAATGTTGCACTGGATTTTCAGTAATGGCAATGGCACTAGTGTTGTCACATAAAATAGGAATTTTCTCAACTCTTATTCCATAATCAAGTAGTTGATTTTTCATCCATAAAATCTGTGCACAACAACTTCCAGATGCAATATACTCAGCCTCATCTGTGGAGGTAGAAACTGAGTTTTGTTTCTTGCTGAACCATGAGACAAGCTTGTTTCCTAAGAATTGACAGGTGCCTGTTGTGCTTTTTCTGTCAATTTTACATCCTGCAAAATCTGCATCTGAATAACCAATTAGTTCAAAGCCAGATTCTCTAGGATACCAAATGTCAAGGTTTGGTGTTCCTTTGAGATATCTGAAAATTCTTTTAATAGCAACTAAATGGGATTCCCTAGGATCATCTTAAAATCTAGCACATAGACATGTAGCAAACATAATATCAGGTCTACTAGCTGTTAAATACAAAAGTGAGCCTACCATGCCTCTGTAACCTGAAATGTCCACAGATTTTTCCTTAGTATTCAATTCATGTTTGGTGGCAGTAGGCATGGGAGTTTTGGCAGGAGAGCATTCCATTAAGTTAAACTTCTTTAATAAATCATGAATATATTTTGTTTGACTAATGAAAATGCCTTCATTAACTTGATTCACTTGAAGACCAAGAAAGTAAGTTAATTCTCCCATCATGCTCATTTCATATTTACTTTGCATAAGCTTGGCAAACTTTTGACAAAGTTTCACATCTGTAGACCCAAAGATTATGTCATCTACATAAATTTGAACAAGTATAGTAGAGCCATTCACAACCCTGTGAAAAAGAGTTTTATCTACAGTACCTCTAGTGAAGTGATTCTCAAGGAGGAACTGTGAAAGTGTGTCATACCAGGCTCTAGGTGCTTGTTTCAAACCATAGAGTGCTTTGAGGAGAAAGTACACATACTCTGGAAAATCATCATCTTCAAAACCAGGAGGTTGACTTACATACACCTCCTCTTCCAATTCCCCATTCAGAAAAGCACTCTTCACATCCATTTGATAGACTTTGAAATTGGCATGGGCTGCATAGGCTAGAAAAATCCTTATTGCTTCTAGTCTTGCAACAGGAGCAAAGGTTTCATCAAAATCAATTCCTTCTTCCTGTGAATAGCCTTTTGCAACCAATCTATCTTTGTTCCTTGTGACTATGCCATTTTCATCCATCTTGTTTCTGAACACCCATTTTGTGCCTATGACACTCCTGTCCTTAGGCTTGGGCACCAGCTTCCAAACATTGTTCCTTTCAAATTGGTTTAGCTCCTCTTGCATAGCCAAAACCCAATCTGGATCTAGAAGTGCATCCTCAACTTTCTTTGGCTCATCTTGAGACAGAAAGCTACTATATAGACATTCTTCTTGAGTTGCTCTTCTAGTTTGGACTTTTGAAGACACATCACCTATAATAAGTTCAAAGGGATGATCTTTAGTCCATTTCCTTGAGGGAGGTAGATTTTCTCTTGAAGAGGTAGCTTCATGATAATGATTGCCTTGATTGGATATTTGTCCTTGAGAAACTCCCCCTGAGTTTGTTGTCCCTAAATGATCACTTCTAGAAGCATTTCTATGACTGTCAACGGTATTACCATTTTGGCTGTCAATGAAACGCTCATTTTGACTGTCAACGAATCCACCATCATGACTGTCAATGAAATGACCATTTGGTCTGCTAGCAGCTATTCTTTTCAATCTTAATGCAGCAATTTCATCTTCACTGCTGCTTTCATCTTTGCTAGATACAACAACTTTAGGTTGTTTCTTAGTAGCCTTAACATGATTCACTTGATCTCCTTCCTCATTTTCAAAAGAAAGACTTTCATGGAAACCTTCATCACAGAGACCTTGAATTTTGAGATCATCAAAAACAACATGTACAGATTCCATAACAATGTTGGTTCTGAGATTATAGACTCTGTAGGCTTTCCCTGCTGTATATCCCACAAATATTGCTTCATCTGCCTTTGCTTCAAATTTCCCCAAATGCTCAGCTTGATTTCTCAGAACAAAGCACTTGCATCCAAAGACATGAAGAAAATCCAATAGTGGCTTCTTTCTTTTGAGTAGCTGATAAGGGGTCATTCCTTTGGCCTGATTAATCAAAGAAATATTTTGAGTGAAGCAAGCTGTATTAACTGCCTCAGCCCAAAAATAAGTTGGTAACTTTGATTCATCTAGCATTGTCCTTGCAGCTTCAATAAGTGTTCTGTTTTTCCTTTCAACTACACCATTTTGCTGTGGTGTCCTTGCTGCTGAAAACTCATGCAAAATACCATTTTCTTCACATAACACCTTCATGCTTGAATTCTTGAATTCTGTCCCATTGTCACTCCTAATCCTTCTTACTTTCAAGTCAGGATGATTGTTTACCATCTTGATGTGATTGATAATGATTTCACTTGCCTCATCTTTGGAGAGAAAAAAGAAAGTCCATGTAAATCTAGAAAAATCATCAACAATCACAAGACAATATTTCTTCTTTGAAATAGACATGACATTTACAGGGCCAAACAAATCCATATGAAGCAACTCAAGCTGATGGACAATTGATGACTCTGTCTTGCTTTTGAATGATGCCTTCTTTTGTTTCCCTTTTTGACAGGCATCACACAAACCATCCTTGGAAAACTCCACCTGTGGAATTCCTCTTGCAAGATCCTTCCTCATCAAATCATTCATAACTTTAAAATTCAGATGAGATAATTTCTTGTGCCATAGCCAGCTTTCATCTTTGCTTGCCTTGCTGAAAAGACAAGTGATGGTTTCTGGACTTGTGCTACTAAATTCAGCAATGTACACATTCCCTCTTCTGAATCCAGTCATTACCACATTGTTGTTTCCTCCTTTAGAAACAACATAGGCTTCTTTAGAAAAAGTAACTAAAAATCCTTTGTCACAAAGTTGGCTGATACTAAGCAAATTGTGCTTAAGACCATCCACCAATGCAACCTCATCTATGATGACATTCTCTTTTGAAATCAAGCCATATCCCTTAGTGTAGCCTTTGCTGTCATCTCCAAAAGCAATACAAGGGCCAGCTCTTTCCTGAAACTCTGTGAGCAGGGTAGAATCACCAATCATGTGTCTTGAACAACCACTATCCAAGTACCAAAGATTCCTTTTGTCTCCCTGCACACAATAAAACCAAATCAAGTCGATTTTGGTACCCAAGTTTCCTTGGGTCCTGTTTTGTTAGCCTTTGCTTTTCCTTTTATATCATTTTTCACCTTGGGCTCAGATTGATTTAAATCAATCTTTATCCTTGGTGTTGATTTCTGAGGATTGCTCACATTTTTATTCACAGCATGCATAGTTGGAGGAACAAACATGTTATTCATATTCCATGGCATTTGTGGCACATTAAACATATTCATGTATGGATTAGACACAAATGGCATGCTGGCATATGGATTTTGAAATTGTGCATATGGAGCAAACATGTTAGGCATAACAGGCATTGTAGGCATAGAACTATTCATTGCAGGCTTGGTAATTTTCACTTTAACAGTCTTCTTAACAGATTTGCAGTTAGTAGATAAATGACTAATACTTCCACAATTAACACATGTCTTTCTAGGAGCATATTTATCAGGTGTGTAATTGTTGTGTTTGTTAATCCCTACTTTGCCATTCCTGTTATTCTTTTTATTTCCCTTAGCCTCAACTTGAACATTCTCTAACTTATCTTTCAATTGCTTGTTGGACAAGTGACCTACATTAGCTCTCTCAACAGGCTTCTCAACTTTATTTGATTTACTAGACTCACCTTGAACAAAGTTCTTGGTGACAGGACCATACTTATTATTAAGTCTAGTGAGTTCATCTTTTCTTTTCTCTGTCAACGAAACAGCCTGACCGGTTGATGGTTCATCTGTCAATGAAACATTGCATTCCGTTGACATATCAACCTTCAACAAATGATCATTGTTGTTTGTTGACTCTGTTTCTGATTCTAAGGTTTCACAAACATACCCTAGTTTCTCTTTGTTCTTTTTCCATGATTGTTCACAGAAAGATTCCATACCTTGAACATTAATGATATTGGTAGCAACATTCCTGGCATCTTTCCATTTAGCAATCACACTTTGTTCTATTTCAAGTTGTGTCTTAAGAATTTCTTCCCTTTGTAACACGTTCTCAAGTTCCTTCTTAGCATCCCTACTAACACATCTCATTTTCTCAAATTCAATGAACTGTGCTTCTAACATTGCATTCCTATCACTTAAGAGCAAATTAGTCTCTTTTATTCTTGAATTCTCTTTGGTAAGTGATTTAAGAGTAACACGTAAATTATATAATACAGTAGACATTTCATTTACTGCACTATCGCATTCCTCTTTAGAAAGCTCAGAAAGATTAGTAATTGTTACCTGGTTGCTTGAGGAGCTTGCTTCCTGCTCATGATTGTTAGCCATTAGAGCCAAGTTGACATATTCAACATCATCATCAGAATCTTCACCATTACCAGCCCAATCATACTCCTGAGACATGAAAGCCTTTTCTTTTTGCTTGAGAAGTTCAAAGTATTTCTTTTTATAATCAACAGGCTCAAATTTCCTGTTCCCCTTCTCAATCTTGGGCTTTATGCAGTCTCCAGCAAAGTGACCAAGCATTCCACAATTGAAACATTTAGATTTAGACTTTTCAATCCAGTTACTTTTATTAGGTTGAAAGTCTCTCCTTGGTGGCCTTGCTTCTGAGTTTCTCTTGAACTTGAACTTAGAGAATTTTCTTGACAGAAAAGCAATGTGTTCATCAATCTCATCTAAGTCATCCAAGTTGGCTGGTTCTGGTTCTTCTTCTTCTGTCATCTTGCCTTTACCCTTGTTAACATCACTTCTATAACTAGCTCGACTAGTTGTGGCCTTTGCAGCTTCTTCATTGTCATCTTCCAGTTGGTTCACAGATGCAATCAATGCAATAGATCCACCCTTCTTCTGTACCTTTTCAATTTCTTCATCTTGCTCCATTTCCAACTCATATGTCTTCAAGGTTCCATAAAGCCTTTCAAGAGTGTAGTCTTTGTACTCTTGAGTGTTTCTGAGAGAAACAGTCATAGGCTTCCATTCTTTTGGAAGAGCTCTGAGAAATTTAAGGTTTGAATCCTTGGTTTGATAGATCCTCCCATACAGCTTTAATCCATTCAAAAGCTTCTGAAACCTACTAAACGTGTCATTTAGGGTTTCACCAGCTTTAAAATGAAAATGCTCATATTGTTGTATAAGGAGTTGCATTTTATTTTCCCTAACTTGCTCAGTTCCTTCACAAAGAGTTCTAACAGTGTCCCATACTTCTTTGGAGGTTGTACAGTTGATGACATTGTCAAACATCTCTTGCTCCAAACCATTAAACAGAATGTTCATGGTTCTCTTATCCTTATGGGTTTCTGCAAGATCTTCAATAGTCCATTCTGAGACAAGTTTTGGAATTTCTACATCAGGAGCATCATCTGGCACTCCAACTCTAGATGCAAACTTCATGGGAACATGTGGACCTTTCTCAATGCAGTCTACATATCTCTCATCCATAGACATGAGATGTAAATGCATCTTTACTTTCCAGTGAAAGTAATTGTCCTTATCAAGAACTGGTATCTTTACACCTGCATCCTTCTTCACCATGGTTACTGTTTTGGTCTTGATCTTTAAACTTCTTGTATGTTAGAAGCTTGCTCTGATACCAATTGTTAATCCTAAATGACCTAACAGAATTGTAGAAGGGGGGGTTGAATACAATTCTTGATATTTCTTAAACTTAAAACAACTTACAAATAAAAACTGAACTTAAAGTAAAAATCACAAGCACGTAAATAATTTCAGTTGGATTGTTTGATGATCCAACTGAAGTGATTTTTATTGCGGAAATAATCTGTGATACAAAATGTACACAGCTGCTCAGTTACAAGAATGTAGAGAAGAAAAATGCTCTCAAAGATAGCTAATACAATCTATTTGTTTTTCTTCTCTCTTCTTTTATTTTAACTGCTACACTTGGTTATATATTCCCAAGTTTACAAAGCTATTTTTGGCTACACTAAAGTACACTAAAGGTAACCGCCAATAGTTTGCTTTTCATCCCTTTGTCCAGTGGTCCTTGGAGATCCTTGCTTTTGTCTTCATGCTTATTATGATCACTCCCAAGAGCCCAATTGGAAACTGGGATGTTTCCTTATTCCCCATGTCCATTTTAATGGTTTCCAATGCAAAGTACACTTCCACATCACCTTTAGATCTGTTCAGTAACCCGTCACTATCACTTTGTCAACTATTCAGAAAAGCAATAATGATTCGTTGATAGCAGGGAGATGTGTTTCGTTGATAGATTTATTCTTCATTTCGTTGATGAGTAAACTTCATTTCGTTGATGAGTAATCTTCATTCCGTTGATGAGTAATCTTCATTCCGTTGATGAGTAATCTTCCTTCCGTTGACATGTCTTCACTTAGGCAAAATTACAAGGCACAAGATATTTATAATTAACCAACCTATTTTGCCTATCTATCATTTAGTCAACATGACTTAGAAAACCTATCTAATACATACAACAAAATGCATATCAAACTGTGAAGTATTGTACAGTGCAATTGCTACATCACTCATTTCGTTGATGAGCTTCCTGTCAACGGAATGCTGCAAAGCATGCCATTTCGTTGACAGCTACAAAATAACTTTACACAAATTCTACTAAGTGTTTTATGTTTATCATCAAGAACAACATATTCCTAACATCCATTTGATAGACTTTAAAATTGGAGTAAGCAGCAAATGCTGAGAACATCCTGATGGCCTCAAGTCTAGCCACTGGTGCATAGGTTTCATCATAATCAATGCCTTCATCTTGAGAATACCCTTGTGCAACCAGTCTTGCCTTGTTCCTTGTAACAATGCCATCCTCATCTAGCTTGTTCCTGTATACCTATCTTGTACCGACTACTTTCTTGTTCTTTGGCCTGGGTACCAGTTTCCAGACTTGTTGTTGTTCAAACTGATTGAGTTCATCTTGCATAGCAATCACCCAATCAGGATCAGTCAGTGCCTCCTCAGTTTTCTTTGGCTCCATTTCAGATAGAAATGCTGAATAGTGACATTCATTCTGAGTAGCACTTCTAGTTTTAACTCCAACACCTGGATCACCAATGATCAGCTCAAAAGGATGAGCTTTATTCCATACAGTCTGTCTTGGAAGATTTGATCTTGATGATTCGCCTTGAAATTCACTTTGATGTTGTGAGTGACTAGATGATCCTTCATTTTCTCCCCCTGAGTTGTTGCTTGATTGCCTTGATGATTCTTCTCCAGTGTTAGTGGTATCTTCATTGTTACCAATGTTTCCACCATCACCACTATGATCATTATCATCATTATTATTATCATTACCAGCAATAACTTCAGGTGGGGCTTCTGTAAAGCATAATGTAACATAAGATGTAAAAGAGATAACTACAACTCAACCAAGGACAAGACAGACAATAATATTAACAGAAGCACAGGAATCCAGAATCAAAGAAGAAAAGGTAAACTCAAAAAATCAAAATACGTTATGTATTCTTGAAGTCCGTAAACAGGTCACGGAAAGAAGTTCATGAAAATGTTCAAGCCTCAGTGACAGCAAAAGAAACAAGACTTTCAAGACGACAGAAGTATGTGAATGATTTAGGGTTCAGTACCATAGGATTCCAGTGATGAAGCAACCAGGACGACAAAGGACTTATCAGCAGCATTGAATTGAAGACATAAAAGAAGAATTGATCAAGTGTTATTCATCTGTGAACCAGACCAGTTGCACTAGGTGACGACACTAAAAAGATCAAGTTGTTTTATCGTCTCAGAAGAAATTGATACAGTCTAAAACTTAAACACCCTGAAACTTTTCTGGAGACTAACAAAAGAAAAGGTTCGATGGTTTTTCAAAATAGAAAACCATCGAATATATGTAATCATGACATGACATGATTATTTTATTATTTGATAGTTTTCTAAAAAAAAGAAAACCATCGAATGTATGTAATCATGGAATGAAATGATTACTTTATTATTTGATAGTTTTCTAGTTTAGTAAACCATCGAATGGAAAGCATAAAGTAAGTATTCTATTTGATAGTTTTTATTTAAAAACTATCGAATTGAATAATTACTTTATTCATTCGATAGTTTTCATTTGGAAAAGTGGGTGAAAAGTTTGTTTGTCTGACAGGTTGATGAGAATTGGACGGCCAAGATTGTTTTAACAATTAAGGTTCGATAGTTTTCTAAAAACTAAGTCTATAATTACACAGAGAGAGGAAGTGTCTTCCTCAGTCGAGGTTAGTTCATAGTAGCAACTACTGAGAGACAAGTTTGAGCCGGAGAAGATCATAGAAATTTATAGTGCTCAGAATTCTTTCATTGTATTGATTATGAATAACCTAGAACTCATTGAAGCTAATCTACGGATTAGAAATTGTAGCACCCCTCGAGGTTTATATTTATAAAACGATATATTCCCCGACTCTTGGTTTGGTTTGGTGTGTTTGATTTCGTTATAGAACTGAATGAATTATCCGTGAACGAAATTGAATTATTTGTAAGTATCGTATTCAACCCCCCCCCCCCCCCCTTCTACGATACTTCGGGACCTAACAATTGGTATCAGAGCTTGTTAATCGACATACAGATTAGATCCGGGTATTTCAGACCAGTCAGACAAGAATTCTGAGGAGGCCAACTTCTAAATAAATTTATTTTATGAATTTATATTTTAATAAGTTTATTTTATAAATTTAAGTTAAAATGAATTTATCTTATAAATTTAATTTAAATGAGTTCATTATTTAAACTTGAATAAGTTTATTTGATTAACTTAATTTAAATAAATTTATTTTATAAATTCAAGTTAAATAAATTTATATTTTAAACTTAAGTAAATTTAATTTATGTTATGAATTTATTTTAGAGGTACGGCACAGAGCAATTTGTAGTGTGCTAAAGAGACCCCTTAGAATTTGTGAATTGTAGTCAATTTAGGTGGCCAAATGTTTTTGAATTTTGAGTAGTATGGTGACTTCGATAGTTTTTTTTAAAAAACTATCGAAGTGGTAATGCTATTAGTTTTTCAAAAATGGTCAGCCAAGTTTCTTCGATAGTTTTTGTTTTAAAAACAATCGAAGTGCTTGAATTGGCCAGCTTTACAAAAACACCCCGAATTAATATATTTCTGAGTTATTTATTTATTTCGAATTTTTGTTTAAAAAAGTTTCTTAAATTCTAATTTTTCTTAAATATTAATTTACATGATTTAATTTTTAAGAAAATTCGAAATTCTTGAAAATTAAATGTTTTGTAAATATTTATTTTTGATTAATTTATTTTTAAGGAAAATTAAAAATTCTGAATATTTAAATTTTTCTTAAGTATTAAATTGAGGGTGCTCAAGGGCTTGTAGAAGAAGATTCCTCCGGGTGTTAAACTGATTTTTATCTTTCGAAGAAAAAGATGACCATGAAGCTGATTTCAGGAAGAAGTTTCTACGGATATATATTTTTTTTCTAAGGAGATTTAATCATAAGAGATTATGAAGGGAGGAATAAAGGGTGTTAGAGAATTGAACGAACAAACAAACATCTCAGTAACGTTTATTAATGTTGGAACCTCAGAACAGAATAGAAGAATTACTAGTAGCTGAATCAGAAGAAGCTCAGATAGAAAACCTCGAGAGACTAGACTAAAGATCAGTGTTTCACTTGTCAAGGAAGTTTAGTCACATCAGATTCAGAAGGAGTACAAAAGCTATATCCAAGGATCAGGCCTATTTATTCCGAAGCAAAGACTCTTCAAGATTCAGTTCAAGAGGTAGTTACAGACTGAGATGGTAACAAAAACAAGAGTGATAGTTTCAACTATGATAAGAACTATGTAACGAGAAACTATCAGGGTGTGCTACACAATGAAGAAGCCTAACAAACAAAGAAGAATAGGGACTCAGTTAATGAGCTGAAACAGAAGTGGAATGCTTTGTTGAAGAAGCATCAGCACAAAACTTATGTTGCTTAAGGAAAGAGTTGGGATGGATCAGATGACGAGAAGATCATGGATATCTTGCTTTCATAGCAATCTCTGAAGATGATTCACCTCACATATCTCAGGTATCTTTTCCTTGAACCAATGCAGTATTTAATCCTCAATATTCAAAGCATGTACATAGGAGATCTTATATATGTGTGTATGCATATTTGTAGAATAAGATTTGCATGTGAGATAGAAGCTTTCTTAAGAAACAACTCTTAGTTTTAGGGGTTAAGTTTCTGGCACATAAGATCTTAGTAAAGCTAAGTTTCAGTATCCCTAGTAGAACAAGATTTGCTCATTTATTCTGAATTGTTTGTTAAGGGATAATCAGTTTGAAGGATGGAGGAATTACCTTTAGAGTCAGTAGAATTTGTAGAACACCAAGCTGTATCTAAAACTGACTTAGGTAATAGAGAAAGTTAGATGCCATACAACAACAGAATGGATTAGATAGAATTAGTGATTTAATTGTTAATTCTTTTATTCCATGTGTGCTTAGAAAATTATTGAATATCTGTAAATCTACTTGCTACCTGTTACACTTGTGTATATTGGTTAAAGTAGAAAGTACTGAATTTTCTAAAATGCAAAACATGCCTAATTTGCACATCTCTTATCTGCAATGTCAAAATGCTCAATGTATGCCATTTATTCTTATTAACATGTTTGCTTATTTAAATATTATGAATGCATATCTTAGAACTTGCATTAATCATAGAAAAAGCATGTTTAAGAATTACATTAGAGCAACGACTGCAAGGTCAGTCAGAGATAAGAATACGCATGTATAGGTTGAAGCTGTTGTTACCACTTTTAAAAGCAAAATCTCTAATCCATCTGGACCCAAGCAAATAAGTTGGGTACCAAGAACTGTCAATCCATTTGTGAGTGCAGGCAAATCAGGTTAATCGCTTTATATGCTTTCTTGGTCTTTACTACTGAAGACATATGATCGAAGAAAGAACTTGCCATCAAATGTGATTGAGAAAGCTGTTCCGTTAATAATCTTTGGAGATGACAGCAAAGGTTTTCATCACGGGACATGGCTACGTTTGAAATGGAATGTCATCATGTTTACAATAATTGGTATCATTGATAACAACTAATAATTGGAGTCAAGGATAACAATTAGAAGCAACTCTCTTGCTGAAGATTCAAAGCACAAATCTTTTTATTCAATGAAGGAGCAGTGTTTTATCTCAAGCAGGAAGGTTGAGAAGCTCTCACCCTTGCATGACAATACAAGGAACTCTTTTCTAAAGATGGTATTGGTGAGAGGACTGCCTCATCTGGGATTCAAGCTAGATGAAATATATGAGGCATGTCATTAAGGGAAGTCAAAGAAACATCACAGAAAAGTTATAATGTGATAAGCATTACTGAGCCGCTTCAGATGATACGTATGGAACTCTACGGACTAGTTAATGTCTTATCTACAACAAAGTAAAGATATACTTCAGTGATGGTTGATGACTACTCTTAATACAAACTGGTGTTGTTCATTCAATCTGAAGGACAGGACATCACAGATGAGATTAATCACATTTCCATGATCAGTAACAAATACAGGAAGACCCTGTAATGGCCAATAGAAGCAAACTCTGAATTTCTTTCAGGGGTTTGGAGGAAAATGTTTTACAAGTAAGCATCTTGGCAAGATTGGCAGCTAAGGCTCTTAAGGATATTTTCCTCGGCTAATCAGTGGAATCTAAAGCCTACGAGGTAAATTTGATTAATCAACAAGAGGTGATTGAAAGTCTGAATATGATGTTCAACAACTCCAAGCTCTCAGCTGTTATGTGTGAAATTAATGGTAATGATGATTCAAATCCAAGCAGTGGTAATGGTAGTTTAACTACACAGCTCAGTACTTCAACAGAACCACTCAGCGAGGATGAGGATTCTCAGGAAATCCCAGCAACAGCTTAGGGGGAGCAAAAGAAGGATCAATTAGTCAGATCAACACCACAATGTATATCTAGAGGACACTTTAAGAACGTATCTGTCAAGACAAAGGGTTTAGATTCAATATCATTCCTGATGTCTAGTTCTTAGTGATCCTAGTGGTGGAGTAAAGACTGGAGCTATAGAGTATGAATGATTATTTTCTTGGTTTTCTTTCTGAAGAAGAAACAAAGAAAGGTAAAGAAGCTCTGATGGATCCAGATTGGGTGATTGCAAAGCAAAATGAACTCAATCAATCTGAAAGGCAGAAAGTTTGGAAGCTGGTACCCAGGCCTAAGGGAAAATCTGTTATTGGAACAAGATGGGTATCCAGAATACTGGATGAAATTGGCATTGTTATGAGGGACAAGGCCAAACTGGATGCTAGGTTACTATTAGGAAGCAGTATCTAACAAGAAGCACCAGTGACGAGACTTGAGGATATCAGGATATATCTGCATGGTGAATGTGATCAAGTGCTCTCCTGATTGGTGAGATAGTAGAAGAAGTCAATGTACAACAGATCCTGGCATTTGCTGTTGCATATCAATTGGACGTTGTATAACTTCTCTTCACAAGATCACTACAGATTGGTATGAACCGGTATCAATACTCAAGCAATCGTCAAAGACATGGTATGACACTCTAACTGAACTTTTACAGAATATGAATTTATTAGAGTTGTCATAAGGCACAAACATAATGTCATATATGTGCAGTGATATCATGATTATATTATATGTTGGTCTACTAACGAAAACTTGTGCAAGAAATTTGCCAAGTCATTGCAGAGAATGTACAAGATGAGTATGTTGGGAAAGTTGCAATTCTTTTTGGATTTACTTTGAGCAAGCCAGAAGATTAATTCTTTTAGGAGCACAAGTAAGCCAAAAGAGTGATGGCAATAAAAGTAAGTCAAGAATCTTTTGAATGTGCACAATTGAAAAGATTCTAGACATGCCAAGACTCCCTACCAACAGCAGCCACTAAAGCTTGATCAGGACAAATCAGTTAAAAGACAGAAATGACAAGCTAGAGAGGTATGCGTCTCATTAAGTTATTAGCTGCAAATTGACAACACATATTGTATTCTCAAGTTGCCAATGTGCAAGGTTCCAAGTGGATTTCAAAAATCTAGTCTTATAGTTATCAACATGATTTTGAGATATCTTAAGGGAATACCAAATCTCAGTATATGGTACCCTAAAGATACTTGTTAACATGTTTATCTATTTAGATATAAAATACGCAGGTTGTAAGAAAGACAGGAGAAGCATCTCTGGAAGCTGTCAACCCAAATGACAGGAGAAGCATCTCTAGAAGCTGTCAACTTCGTGGAGGAAGATTGATTTCTTTTTATGATAAAAGGAAATAAATTCTTCTCCAACAACTCTGTGGACCACTCCACGACAATGCACCTTGACAACAGGTATCATTTCTTTCGAAAGCATGTCTTCAAACATCCAGTCCTCATCTTAATAATTTAGTGCTAATATCTAACTCATAGATATTTAGTACTAATTTATTATTATTTATTTAATGAAATTTGAATTATGGAAATTGAAGCAGTTCAATATCTTATTTGCTCCATAATTTAAAATACATAAAATAAATATGCAGCATAATTTATTGGATTTTAATTGGTTAATATCATTCAATGATATTTAGTCGATTTTATTCTGAGAAAATTGTGAATTTTCTGTTGACAATTGATTTTGGTAAATTTGAAAAGATTTATTAGAATTAAAACTTGATAGGAAATAAAACAGTCTAAATTTTAAAACAAGAACAGGTTTTAAAATGAAGACAGAAGCAAAAAATATCGAATTTAGGAAATTCGATAGTTTTTCAAGTACATAGATAAATCTATCGAAATAAATTTTCGATAGTTTTTTAAAAGGAAAAAGAAAAACTATTGAAAACATTTCTCGATACTTTTTGAGGAAATTTTGAAAAAGCATCGAATTGAATTTCATTATTCTTTATCTAAATTCTCGATGGTTTTTGAATTAAAATGAAAATCTATCTAAGAGAATTAATTTTTCCTTTATTTTAATTCTCGATAGTTTTTCCACAAAGGATCCCTCGATAGTTTTTCAAGCTTTAAAAGGTAACAAGTTCGATAGTTTTTCAGAAAAACTTTTTAATTCTGATTTTCAAACTCTTCGTTATTTTTCAAAATTTATCGAAGTAAAGTTGACAGTTTTACCCCCAACTGAAAACCATCGAACATACTATTAAAAAACATCGAACACTGTAAAGACAATATTGCCCCTGTCAATTCAATAAGTATTTAACAACCCCTTACGTTTTTTTTTCTTATTATCAGATCTAAGGGCTTTTGTTTATACTTACTAGAATACATATAACCAAGAACATCACTGCCTCAAGAACTTGTTTCTAAGAAAACTATTTTCACTATTGTTCTTTAGAAGTTAATTGTTTTCAATTGATTTCTTCAGATAATTCTGATTATTTGTGTTACCAAAAGTAGGGTTCTTGATAATAGTGATTCGAAGTTGTGTTTTTTTTTAAGAAAAAGGGGTAATTTTGTTTTAAGGGTATTTTGTGTCAAGTTTGATTAATTAGTAATAATTAATTAAATTTAATTGGTTTTAGTTTTGGTTTAAAAGTAACCAAGACTAATCGTGTCTCGTTTCAAAACTTGCAAGCCATTACGAATTTATAGTTTCGTGCATGGGCAGAGTTTCTGAACACACGTTCATTAGTGGCATATGCCTTGAGTACTCCCGTAGTCCTTTGCATCGATCAATTGACTGCGTTGTACACAACCGCCACGGATACAAGTGAGAATAACGTAAGATCCTTCAGTTTTGTTGTGCCAGGGGGCAGAACAATAAGGGTGACGGAACATGACTTTAATAGAATACTACATTTTCCTACAGAAAACCATGTTCTGGATCCCAAAACTGAGGAGATACATGCTTTCTTCACTCTCATAAGAAGTCAACAACCTAACTTCTTTGTGGGAGAGTTCCTTAAGCATTACCTGACATGGGACCACTGGATGAAAGAACATGCATAGATGATGTGCTTTGTTTCTATCCTAGGTTCCTACAGCTAATTCTCAATGATATCTTAACAGATGATGAGAGTGAGACATTCGCTGAAGAGGAGACCATGGAGTGCATGAAGATGAAGAGCAATGCAATAACCGCTCTGATAAGAAAGAATATCTTCCAGGGGTACCCACTGTTCAAACTTGAATATCTAAGAACGGTGCCCCTACCACTTCTACCCCCAGGGGAACAGGTAAATGAAGGTAACATTCCTCAACCTGAACTGGCTCCTGAACCACAACAATGGATGTTGATCCAGAGCCCTCAGTGGCCATCCAGACCATGAGATTGCACCCCACAATCTCTAACCACGGTCGAAGAGCCTTTGGAAGAGCCAAATGAAACCACAAACGAACCTCCTTACCCTCCTATACCCAATATTCAGACATCCATGAGTGTAGAGGGAGATAGTGCCAAAGCAGCACCACATAAGGAGATATGCCATTCAACAACAGCTCTGCCTTACTCTAAAAGGAGAAAAACAGAAAACGAGGCAACTGTTGAAACTTCATTTCAATCATCCAAAGCGCCCTTTATTGATTTTTCTGATGCTGATTGGGCTAAGCTAACGAAAGCAATATCTGAACCAATAGCTCAATCAAGTAAGGAAGAATTGACGGAAGCAACTAGTGTTCCGACCATATTACGGTTAGGTTCACTGATTGAAGGTTCTTTACAGAACCAAGAGTCTTCACAGACGTCGAGAGAAGGCTTTGACCTAAATGCACAATCTAAAAGGTCATTGTCTACCTCCCCAGATGGAACATATCTGGATCCTACGGGTAAAGGGTCTGACGTAGGTGCAGATCGGCAACTCGTTGACAGTGAATCAATTAGTATTGAGGAGTCAACTAAGGTGAAGTCTTTACAGACTCACGGGGAAGATTCGGGATCTCTGCTGTTAAAAGAGCCTGTTTCTAACCCCCTAGAGATTCAAACTCTAGATCCTTTAAAGGATACATCATCCACGGATGATCAGCAACTTGGTTTATCCAAGGTCGGGGACTTGCGAAGCCCCATTGCACCACCGGTGACCTCCTTAAGGACGGCTACGGTGTTTTCTTCTGCAGGTACAACTAGCACAAAGGGATTGAGTGAAACAAAAACACTTACACCTGGCCTGAGTGGGAAAGGAAATTTGAGTGAAACACTAACAGAAACGTTGAGTGTACACCCAGAGCCAAACGTGAGGAGTGACACCCTAACCCTTCCAAATATTGAAGATTTTCTATTACCTGGAGGTACATGTTCAATCCACCCTCAAGAAGATTATGGAATATGTTGAGGAACCAACAACCCGGACCTTCACAGCAACAACCTGATCCTTCTACTACCTTTTACAATGAGGATAACTTCATCGAGGATTCCTCAACTAAGGGGGAGAAAGTTGGAGAAGGGGAAACAAATGAAGTGGATAATGAAGGTTGGCAAACAACTGGATGGGGAGTTTGGGAAACCAATGAAGCTATTCCAGTTAGACAGTATTGGATTGAGGACATAGTACTAGAAGAAAGTGAAGAGGGATTTGAAGTCATGCAAGAGCAACCGATTCAGGAGGAGCATGAGCCATATTATCCAGAGCCAATAGAACATCCTATCTTGGATGATGATATGGAAGAAGAAGCAAATTCTCTATCACTAAGAGAGAAAGACACCACTGAAGGTGATTCTCATCAAGATCCAAAGAACTATAAAGCTAAATGAACTGCTCCGTGAGCATGTTAAGGAAATCTTGATGAAGGTCAGTCCAGAGATTACTGAAAACCCTCCTGTGGTTAGATTCATGACGAATGACTTGTTCAGAATCTGCTATCTGACGGAGGACAAACTGAGAGATTACCCAAATGAATATCTAATATCAGTTGAGAAGTATCTTAGATCCACTGGATTCACATCAACGGAGAAGGACAAAAGCAGCCGACACTCTAAGAAAATATCTTATGGAGAATGTTCCCTACTATAGGAAGAGAGTGGAGAAAGGATTGGAAGTGCTTCCCAGACTACCAAACATGCCAAAGCTAAACAAGAAAGATGTTAACATTGCATGGCTGTGGGCTGGAGTGGGTCAAGAGGTTGGATATATTGGAAGACACATCCTAGGAGTAATCCTTAAACCTGGAGAACCACTGCACTATCTATCAGTGATTGATTATCAAGCTGCTAACTCCGATCCAATGAGTGAAGAAGGTGAGATTGGAATGGACTGAAGATTGAAGCAAAGAACAAAAGAACTATCAGCTCAATCAAGAGGAGCAACTTCAAAGTGAAAAGTTTTATTGTTCTTTGATTTATGAAATCTGGAAATGTATATATATCTGATCCAGAATGCAGTTAATATTATTACGATGTCTTACTTTAAGTAGTTTCATGTTTCCTTAGTTAGTTGAGTTATCCTCGAAGTATTTGCTTGTCGAACTCTATCCAATCAAATAGGGGGAGATTGTAAAGCATAATGTAACATAAGATGTAAAAGAGATAACTACAACTCAACCAAGGACAAGACAGACAATAATATTAACAGAAGCACAGGAATCCAGAATCAAAGAAGAAAAGGTAAACTCAAAAAATCAAAATACGTTATGTATTCTTGAAGTCCGTAAACAGGTCACGGAAAGAAGTTCATGAAAATGTTCAAGCCTCAGTGACAGCAAAAGAAACAAGACTTTCAAGACGACAGAAGTATGTGAATGATTTAGGGTTCAGTACCACAGGATTCCAGTGATGAAGCAACCAGGACGACAAAGGACTTATCAGCAGCATTGAATTGAAGACATAAAAGAATAATTGATCAAGTGTTATTCATCTGTGAACCAGACCAGTTGCACTAGGTGACGACACTAAAAAGATCAAGTTGTTTTATCGTCTCAGAAGAAATTGATACAGTCTAAAACTTAAACACCCTGAAACTTTTCTGGAGACTAACAAAAGAAAAGGTTCGATGATTTTTCAAAATAGAAAACCATCGAATATATGTAATCATGACATGACATGATTATTTTATTATTTGATAGTTTTCTAAAACAAAAGAAAACCATCGAATGTATGTAATCATGGAATGAAATGATTACTTTATTATTTGATAGTTTTCTAGTTTAGTAAACCATCGAATGGAAAGCATAAAGTAAGTATTCTATTTGATAGTTTTTATTTAAAAACTATCGAATTGAATAATTACTTTATTCATTCGATAGTTTTCATTTGGAAAAGTGGGTGAAAAGTTTGTTTGTCTGACAGGTTGATGAGAATTGGACAGCCAAGATTGTTTTAACAATTAAGGTTCGATAGTTTTCTAAAAACTAAGTCTATAATTACACAGAGAGAGGAAGTGTCTTCCTCAGTCGAGGTTAGTTCATAGTAGCAACTACTGAGAGACAAGTTTGAGCCGGAGAAGATCATAGAAATTTATAGTGCTCAGAATTCTTTCATTGTATTGATTATGAATAACCTAGAACTCATTGAAGCTAATCTATGGATTAGAAATTGTAGCACCCCTCGAGGTTTATATTTATAAAACGATATATTCCCCGACTCTTGGTTTGGTTTGGTGTGTTTGATTTCGTTATAGAACTGAATGAATTATCCGCGAACGAAATTGAATTATTTGTAAGTATCGTATTCAACCCCCCCCCCCTTCTACGATACTTCGGGACCTAACAGCTTCATCATCTGAATCTGAGTCTAGCAAGTTATCAAACTTCATTTTCTCAGATGAATCTGCTGTTTGGATATTAGGGAATTAAGTGTCATCAAAAGTAACATTGACACTTTCCTTTACTGTGTGACTGCCAACCAAGTAGACCCTGTAAGATCTTCTGGAATAACCAACAAAAATAGATTCTTGTGCCTTTGCATCAAACTTGCCACGTTTCACATTGTCATCTAAAAGCACAAAGCATTTTGCTCCAAATACATGAAAGTATTTGACAGTTGGTTTCTTGTTGTTCATGATCTCATATAGAGTCTTCATTAAGTCCTTGTTGATTAAAGTTCGATTCTGAGTATAACAACCTGTATTCGCTGCTTCAGCCCAAAAGTACGTTGGAAGTTTGGACTCACTTAACATAGTCCTTGCAGCTTCAATCAATGTACGATTCTTTCTTTCCACTACTCCATTTTGTTGAGGAGTTCTAGGGGCAGAATACTGTCTTGTTATTCCTTTATCAGCACAAAAATCATTTAGAATGGCATTCTTGAATTCAGTACCATTATATGACCTTATGGCTCTAACAGGGAATCTAGAATCTAGCTCAATCAACTTTATATGGCCAATCACCAGGTATGGGGTCTCATCCTTGGAATGTAGGAATAAAACCCATCTATATTTTGAAAAATCATCAACAATCACAAGTGCATATTGTTTCTTTGACATGGACATCACATTAACTGGACCAAACAAATCCATGTGCAGTAGCTGAAGTGGTTCAGTTATTGATGATGTGTCAGTGCCCTTGTGAGAAGCTTTCTTTGACTTTCCTTTCTGACATGCCTGACACAGTCCTTCCTGTGTAAATTCCATCTGAGGCAAACCTCTAACCAATTCCCTCTTGACTAAAGAGTTCATGGTTTTGAAGTTAAGGTGAGACATCTTCTTGTGCCATAGCCAACTATCATCTGATGAAGCTTTAGCATAAAAACAATTAACTTCATCTTTGAATCCCGAGTTCAGATCAGCTATGAACAAGCCACCTTTCCTTACTCCTTGAAGAGCAGGCTTTCCATTCTTCTTGTGAAGGATCTGACACTTCTCTCTTTCAAAGGAAACAGCATATCCTCTGTCACAGAAATGACTGATGCTGAGAAGATTGAACTTCAGACCTTCCACAAATGAAACATCTTCAATGATAACATTTCCGTACTTCAAACAGCCATATCCTTTCGTAATACCCTTGCTGTTATCTCCAAAGGTAACTACTGGGCCAGCTTTCTCAACCAAATCTGATAGCAGGGCTCTATCTCCGGTCATATGCCTTGAACAGCCACTGTCAAGAATCCATATAACACTGTTTACCTGTTTAACTCCCTGCAATATCAAATTGATTAGACCTTCTTCGGAGCCCAAAATTGATTGGGTCCGGCATACTTAAAGAATTGGCCTTTGTCAGGCAAAACAACATTTTTAACTAAAACTACTTCAACCTCTTTCACATAAGAGCGTTTCCATTTATAGCCAGCCTTAACACATTTCTGAGTAGGCTTAGGGATAAATGAATCCACTCTAGTCTGAGGAGGACTAGTAGTCTTTGCTTAAACATGCTTCTTATTATTAACATGTTGGCGTGGATCAGTCTTATCTTTAGATACATACTTTTTATTAAAGTAAGCATACATAACATTAAAAGCACAAGACATGCAATTAATCACACCACATGCTTTATGAGAATAATTAACAGCAGGCATGTTATTTCTACAGTTGTTTTGATCCAACTTATGAATATCTGATTTAGTCTTTGTAGTTGTAGCAACTTTGACTGGAATATCAGATATACACTTTTTGGATTGTGTAACTTCCAAAGCAATATCTTCTTCACGAATCTCCTCAGCAATAATGATAGAGTATTCATTCAGAGGATCTGCCTCGGACTCCTTACAGAAGGGTGTTTCAATACCCTTAAGCACATATGGAACACCCCTTCCTTCAGATCTGACTCTACAAGGGGAATTAATTCCAAGCAATCCAATGGCCTCATTATAATCATAACCTATACTGACATGATTACCAACAACTTGTTTATTAAGAATCTCTTTAGTCGTCTTACAAGAGTTGTAATAGGCATTAGCTTTGGTCTTAAGCTCACTAATCTGATCTTTGAGAATGGTTTCCAGTTGTTGATACAATTTAACCCTTTTCTCAAGAACTGCTACACTATTAGTAAGTCCATCTTGATTGATATGCACTAGTTTTAATTCTTTTATTTCCTTTTCAAGATTTGTGTTTAAAAGAATTATTTTATCATTTTCAGTGCGTGCACAACTTAAAGTATCACCAAGATGACGAATCATTTCAGTATCAGTGAACTTTACCTTAGACATGTTGGGTGAAGAAAACATGGAATCAAAGAGTTTGTCTCCTATTGCCATGAGTGCAAGATTCCCAATCTCACCTGCTTCTTCATCACTGTCAGTGTCATCCCAACTCTTTCCTTCAGCAACATAAGCTTTCCCAATCTTATTCTTCTTGCTAGAATCAAATGAGTTCCTTGTCACCTGCTTTGGCTTTTTACATTCAGTAGCAAAGTGACCCAACTCATTGCAATTGTAGCATCTGATTGTGCTCATTTCCATAGTTCCAGTTTTGTAACCACCCCTTGTGCCACTTGAAGAGGAAGATCCACCTCTCTGAAATCTGGGTCTGAACTTAAGATTGGGATTCCTCTTGAATCTAAACTTCCCAAACTTCCTGACTATCAAAGCCAAATCACCATCCTCCAGCTGATCAAGTTCTTCTAAAGAATAGAAGTCACCACCAGATTGATCAATGGATGTTAATCCATATTCAGCATCAATAACATTCATGTTAGAACTGGAAGGTTGAACAGCCTTCACTTCCAGTTTCTGTGGGACTTCAGCAGCCAGTGCAGTAGAAGTACTAACAATCTTCCCAGTTCCATACAGCTCTCTTTGTTGAATCTGCTCCAGCTCATAGGTCTTCAGAACACCATACAATCTCTCCAAATCAATCTCATTCATATCTATTGCTTCTCTAATGGCAGATATTTTGTGCTCCAAATGAGGTGGAAGTGTAAGAAGGAACTTCTTGTTAATCTCCTTGTTGGTGTAGTGCTTCCCATTGAGATTCAGATCATTGATTAATTTGTTGTATCTCTCAAAAACCTGAGAGATACCTTCACCAGGGTTTGATCTGAAATGCTCATATTGTGAGGTGAGAATTTCCAGCATATGCTCCCTAACTTCCTCTGTCCCCTCATTGATTATCTCTATGGTATCCCAAATGTGTTTGGCAGTATCACAATTTAGGACATGATTATGCATGATAGGATCAAGACAATCAATAAGGATCAACTGAAGACAGGAATCCAAGGTAACATCCTCTTTCTCATCAGGAGTGTACTCCTTGGGATCTTTAGGGTACATACTAGCAACCCTAGTAACAACATTATCCACTGTTATTTCTTCCTCAACAATCATAGGGACTTTGGGACCATTCTTCAGCACACCAATGTATTTAGGATTTGCAACCTTAAGAAATAGGAGCATTTTCTTCTTCCACATTGGATAATGCTCCTTGCTGAACATTGGGATTTTGACTGTACCCACTTTCTGTGTAGTAGACATCTTTTGAGATTTTTAGGAATAATAAAAAATCAGAGTTTAAGAAAAATCTCAAAACAATTGGATCTTTGATTTGTATATCAATCAAAAGGCTCGGATACCAATTGTTAGGTCCTGATAAGTTTGTAGAAGGGGGGTTGAATACAAACTATACCGTTTTATCGAAATTTGTTCTTTGAATAATTTAACAATTTAGAACAAATTAATGCGGAATATAAATGAAACAAAATTCAAGTTAAATATAAACTATATTAAACTTGAAGGGTGTTGCAAATACAGTATGGATTACAAAGTATTTATCTCAAACTAATTAATACAAATTTAGAATAAATTCGACATGAACTTTTCTAATATTTGTAATAAAAAGATCGAATGCTAAAAGCAAGTTCGAGATAAATTCTAGGGATAAAAATCCGCTAGATAATCAAAGCAATACAAGTAATCAACTTCTAGTGGTTTGGATTTAACAATACAAACTAGAATTAATTGCTTGAGAAGAAATGAGATCAAAAGCTTTTCTTCTTGTTCTTGAGAGAAATGGTTCTGCTGCTTTGTTTTTGATTAACTCACATGTTCTGTCTGTACTGCCACGGTTTTAAATACAATTGCATTTCCTTGTATGACCTCTTAATTAAATCAGAATGACTTAATTAATAAATCAAAACACTTGTATGACCTTACATATAAAGCTCGGTAGAACCTAGCTTCAGCAATAGAACCTGTCAAAAGTGTCCGGTATGACCTTCTGTACTTCCACCAACTCTGGATAGAACCTGGGAAAGCAATCTGTATGACCTGACAGAATTGTATGGTATGACCTGAAGTATAATTCGGTAGAACCTAGGGTATTAAAACAATAGGTCATACCGAGTCTTCTAAACAGGTCATACCGAGATTTAAAAAGAAAATCCTTTTAATTTATTTAGATAGATTAAATTCTAGATTAAATTAATTCTTTTATAGAATTAATTTAATAAATAATTTAAACAACTAACTTAATTAATTTAATAAATTAATTAATTCTGATAGAATTAATTTATTAATTAAATTAAATTAATAAATTAAAGAAGATAACTTAAAATCCTTGCATTCCTCTATCTTCTGAAAACCACGGAATATAGATGATTTAATTCCACTGATTGATGTCGTCATTCGATGCACTGTCTGGTTTCATGAATAACTGACTTCAATGATAATTCTTCATCTTTAAAACATTTAAAGTTGTGGCTTCTTTTCTTTAGCTTTGACTAAACTCTGTATCCTGTACTTCTTCCGTCACCAACTGGAAATCTCTGTCACTGTAGTAAATCCACTTTCTTGAATACTTCACTGAGGCTTGAACAATAAATTGAACTTCTTTCAATGTAGAATAACTTCAAGTCTGTAGATGACTTTAATACTCCATTCTCTTGACAGATAAAACTCTATGAGATTCCTGTGACCTTTAACCTAATATTTACTTATTACATTCTGGTTTAAGTTGAGTAGAATCCTCGAATTACAAATAGGCTATAACATATGCCTTTCAAAGAGCAATGCAATAACCGCTCTGATAAGAAAGAATCATCTTCCAGGGGTACCCACTGTTCTAACTGAATATCTAAGAACGGTGCCCCTACCACTTCTACCCCCAGGGGAACAGGTAAACGAAGGTAATATCCCTGAACCTGTACTGGCTCCTGAACCACAACCAATGGATGTTGATCCAGAGCCCTCAGCGGCCATTCCTGACCAAGAGGTTGCAAACCTACAATCTCTAACCCCGGTCATAGAGCCTTTGGAAGAGCCAAATGAAACCGTAAACGAATCTCCTTCCCCTACTATACCCATCATACAGACATCCATGAGTGTAGAGGGAGATAGTGCCAAAGCAGCACCACATAAGGAGATACACCCTTCATCAGCAGCTCAGCCTTCCTCTAAAAGGAGAAGAATAGAAAACGAGGCAACTGTTGAAACTTCATTTCAATCTACCAAAGATCCCTTCACAGATTTTTCTGATGCTGATTGGGCTACACTAACCAAAGCTATATCTGAACCGATAGCTCAATCAAGCAAGGAGGAATTGACGGAAGCAACTAGTGTTCCGACCATATTACGGCCAGGTTCACTGGTTGAAGGTTCTAAGAACCAAGTGTCTTCACAGACGTCGAGAGAAGGCTCTGACCCAAATGCAAAATCTAAAGGGTCATTGCCTAGCTCCCCAGATGGAACATATCTGGATCCTGCGGGTAAAGGGTCTGACGTAGGTGTGAATCGGCAACTCGGTGACAATGAATCAATTTCAATTGAGGAGTTAACTTAGGAAAAGTCTTCACAGACTTTAGAGGGAGTTTCAGGATCTCTGCTGTTAATAGAGCCTGATTCTAGCCTCCTAGAGATTCAAACTCTAGATCCTACAAAGGATACATCATCTACGGATGATCAGCAACTTGGTTTATCCAAGGACGGGGACTTGCGAAGCCCCATTGCACCACCGGTGACCTCATTAAGGATGGCTACAGTGTTTTCTGATGCAGGTACAAAGAGCAATAAGGGAATGAGTGAAACCCAAACACATACACTTGGCTTGAGTGAGAAAGGAAAAATGAGTGAAACACCAACAGAAACGTTGAGTGCACACTCAGAGCCAAATGTGAGGAGTGACACCCTAACCCTACCAAACATTGATGATTTGCTACTACCTACTGAAAGAGAGATACATGTTCAATCCACTCTCAAGGAGATGACGGTTCATGATAAGCAAGGAAATCCTCTATTCAAGGTTCCACTGAGACCTTCCTTTGACCACGGGATCTCCTCCAGTCAAGCCAATGCTTCTTTAATGTCTATTCAAGAGAAGGTTGACTTGGCTGCAGCTGATTCTAGAAGAACCTACAGGGTCTTAGGCAGTGCATCTTGCACTATAACAGGTACTAAGCAAGCAGTGGACTCCTTGAAAAAGGAAGCAATGGAGGAACTAGTCGACTTGAGAACAGATGTTAATGAGCTGAAGGATGGATTCATGAATGAGGTAAATGCTCTGCAACAAGGACAAGAAGCTTTGAAAGAAGACGTTCTGGTTATCCGGGATGGTCAAGCTAGGGTAAAAGATGCAATGAACACCCTCTCAAGAGTGGAGTCTAAGCTTAACCAGAGGTTGGATAGAATTGAAAAGACTACCAAATTGAGACTTGATGACATTGACCTGAAGCTGGCTTCTATGCATGAGATGAATAGGGACATTGCTAATTTCATGGAGAACCAAAGTGACGAAGTACAGTCGATATGGAATATGTTGAGGAACCAACAACCCGACAAATCAACAACCTGATCCTACTCCAACCTTTTACAATGAGGACAACTACATCGAGGATTCCTCAACTAAGGGGAAGAAAAATGGAGGATGGGAGACAAATGGATGGGGAGTATGGGAAACCAATGAAACTATTCCAGTTAGACAATACTGGATTGAAGACATGGAAGCATAAGAAGAAGAAAGTGAAGAGGAATTTGAAATCATGCATGAGCATCAACAACAAGAAGAGTATGAGCCATATTATCCTAAGCATATAGAACATCCTATCTTGGATGATAATATGGAAGAAGAAGCAAATTCTCTATCACTGGAACATGAAGCTGCCTTGGAGATATTGAAAGCTGAAAGAGCTGAAAGAGATGTCAGGCAAGCTGAGAAGGAAAGACATCAAGCAGTTCTAAGGAGTGAGAAGCTTAAAAGATTCAAGGTGTATGCTGAAGTAAGGAAGAAGAAGATGATGGATTTGGCAAAGAAACAAGGTATTGACTGGGAGATGGCTTATAAAACCTTTTGTGGAGTTGAAGACGGATTAGAAGTCAACGACAATGCGGAGGTGAAAGTTATCATTCAGGACATCAGAAGTGCAAATCTTGAATATCAGACTTACTTCACTGCACTGAGAAATTCTGTGATCTTTCTGAAAGCTGGAGTTAAAGCAAATGGTGCCTGGAACATATTGATCAATTTTCTTGAGAAAGGTACATTTGTGATTTCTATTAAGTTTTTCGAACAGAGAACATACACAGAACTGCAGGTGATGCTCATCAAGATACATAGGACTACAAGGCTAAATGAACTGTTTCGTGAGCATGTTAAAGAAATCTTGATGAAAGTCAGTCCAGAGATTACTGAAGATCCTCCAATGGTTAGATTCATGACGAATGACTTGTTCAGAATCTGCTATTTGACTGAGGACAAGCTGAAAGATTATCCAAGTAACTATCTGATATCAGTGGAGAAGTATCTTAGATCCACTGGATTCTCATCAACGGAGAAGGACAAAGCAGCAAACACTCTGAGAAGATTTCTAATGGAGAATGTTCCTTACTATAGGAAGAGAGTAGAGAAAGGACTAAAAAATGCGTCCCAGACTACCAAACATGCCAAAGCTAAACAATAAAGATGTTAACATTGCATGGTTGTGGGCTGGAGTGGGTCAAGAGGTTGAATATATTGGAAGACACGTCAAAAGAGCAATTCTTAAACCTGGAGATTCACTGCACTATCCTTCCGTGATTGATTATCAAGCTGCTAACTCCAATCCTGTGATGGAAGAAGGTGAGATTGAGATGGACTGAAGAACAGAAGCAAAGAACAAAAGAACTATCAGCTCAGACTAGAGGAGCAACTTCAATGTATAAAGTTTTAATGTTTTTTGAATTATGAAATCTGGAAATGTATATATCTCATCCAGAATGCATTTAATATTATCAAGATGTCTTACTTTAATTAGTTTCATGTTTCCTTAGTTAGTTGAGTTATCCTCGAGGTATTTTCTTGTCGAACTCTATACAATCAAATAGGGGAGATTGTAAAGCATAATGTAACATAAGATGTAACATAGATAACTACAACTCAACAAAGGACAAGACAGACAATAATATTAACAGAAGCACAGGAATCCAGAATCAAAGAAGAAAAGGTAAACTCAAAAAATCAAAATATAGTATGTATTCTTGAAGTCCGTAAACAGGTCACGGATAGAAGTTCATGAAAATGTTCAAGCCTCAGTGACAATTAAAGAAACAAGACTTTCAAGACTACAGAAGTATGTGAATGATTTAGGGTTAGTACCACAAGATTCCAGTGATTTATTTGAAGCAACCAGAACGACAAAGGACTAATCAGCAGCATTGAATTGAAGACATAGAAGAATTGATCAAGTGTTATTCATTTGTGAACCAGACCAGTTGCACCAGTTGACGGCACTTAAAAAGATCAAGTTGTTTTATCGTCTCAGAAGAAATTGATTCAGTCTAAAACTAAACACCCTGAAACTCAAATGGATTTTCAAATGATTATGTACAAAAGGAAATGGTTCGATGGTTTTTCATTTATGAAAACCATCGAATAAGGTTAAGGAAATCTATTTAGAAAGCCATTAATAAGTATTTGTCATTCGATAGTTTTAATTAAAAAAACTATCGAATGGAAAGATATTTTAATCCATTCGATGGTTTTCTAATTGGAGGAGCAGGTGAAGAAGTGATTTGTTTATCAGGTTGATGAAGATCCAAAGGCCAAGATTAATTGATTATTTTGTGTTCGATGGTTTTTCAATTCAAGTCTACAATTAACAGAAGAGAGAAGAAGTGTCTTCTTCAGTCAGGTTCATCACAAAGACATTTACGAAGAGAGAGTTTGAGACAGAGAGAATTATCAGAGAAATTAATATTGCTCAGAATTCTATCATTGTATTGATTGTGTATAACCTAGAACTCATTGAAGCTAATCTACGGATTAGAATTATAGCACCCCTCGAGGTTTAGATTTATAAAACGATATATTCCCCGACTCGTGTTTTGATTTGGTGCATTTGATTTCGTGTTAGAACTGAATGATTAATCCGCGAATGAAATTCAATAATTTGTGAGTATCGTATTCAACCCCCCCCCCCCCCCTTCTACGATACTTTGGACCTAATACTACTCCACAAGCCAGACCTATCGGGAAGAATGGTTAATTGGGCAATGGAGCTAAGTCAGTTCATGCTCACTTTTGTGCCTAAAACCGCCATCAAGGCGCAAGCGCTAATGGACTTTATAGTCGAATGCTCCTTCTCTGAACAAAATGTAGGGGACACAGACCTATCCTCAGGACAAGAAATGGGCAACCTCACAATAGCAAGCGACAGGGGCATTTGGAAACTCTATGTGGACGGGTCGTCCACCTCCCAAATAAGCGGCGCATGCCTAATCCTCATAAGCCCAGAAAACTTCCAAATTAAGCAAGTGATTCGTTTCGCCTTCAAGGCAACGAACAATCAGGAAGAATACGAAGCCCTTATTGCAGGACTCACCTTGGCAAGGAGCCTGCAAGCCACGAACATCGTCATATATAGCGACTCCCAATTAGTCGTCAGGCAAACCACGGGTGACTACGCAACCAAGGACGAAAACTTACACAAATACCAGGTTGTCGTCAGATCCTTACTCACCAACTTCCACACTCATGAGCTAAAACAGATTGATAGGAATGATAACACGGTGGCTGATGCGCTGTCAAAACTAACCCAGGAAGAAGGAACGGCATACGTGGACTCAGTCTATTTCGAGGAGTTGGCACGACCCTCCATCGAACGAACTGAAACACTAGAGATCGAAGAAGCCAAGGAAGGTTGGATGACTCCTTACATGAACTACCTAAACGACGGCACCCTCCCGGATAACCACACCAAGGCGAACAAATAAAATTTCACGCCGTCAAGTACTTTCTCCAAGATGACGTCCTATATAAAAGAGGAATTACGTGCCCCACGCTAAAATGCGTAGACAAAGAGGAAGCAATGTACTGCATGACATAAGTTAACGAGGGGATATGTGGGAATCACATGGGTGCCAAAGCATTAGCACACAAGATTTTGAGACAAGGATACTTATGGCCAAAAATGGGCAGTGACTGCAAATTGTTTGTCCAAAAATGCCACCAATGCCAACTTTACAGCAACATGTCTCGCAAGGTGCCAGCTCTACCATCCTCAATACTCTCCCCAATCCCTTTCGCGGTATGGGGTATAGACATCATGGGACCTTTCCCTAAAGCCAAAGGCGATCTATAGTATGTGATGGTCGCCATCGACTATATGACGAAATGGGCGGAAGCCAAGGCACTTAAAAACATCACCCAACAAGATGCTATCAAATTCGTCAAAGAACACGTCATCACAAGGTTCGGCATCCCCCGAATCCTCATCTCAGACAACGGCACGCAATTCGTAGGTTCAAAATTCACCAAATTCCTCTCCGAACTTGGAGTCAAGCACAAGAAAGCATCCGTCTGCCATCCTCAAAGCAATGGGCAAGTTGAGGTCACCAACAGAATCATAGTGCGTGGGATAGAGAAACGTCTAACATCATCAAAAAAGAAATGGCCAGAAGAACTAGCCCACGTCATGTGGTCATACCGAACAACCGCCAAAACAAGCACGGGAGAAACACCTTTCAAATTAGCATTTGGCACAGAGGCGCGTGCACCAGTAGAAATTGGATCACCCTCTTTCCGAATGATCAATTTCGATGAAACAACAAATATCGAAGGATTGCGCACGAACCTCGACCTTTTAGACGAAGCGCGCGACGAGGCTGTCGAACGAATGGACAAGTACAAAGAAAAAATAAGAGACTATTTCGGCAAACGAGCAAGGATCAGGACATTTGCGATGGGCGACTTGGTCAACCGAGCGACTGAAGCATCTGACCCACGCCATACAGGCAAACTTATGCCAAAATGGGAAGGACCCTACAAAGTTACCCAAGTACTAAGACCAGGGTCATATAAGCTAGCAAGGATGGACGGATCGGAAGTCAACAACACTTGGCATGGCGACAAACTCAGGAAATACTACCAATAGGAGCACACTAAGCGGCTGTCATCATGTATTAACCGCCACCACTCCAATCTATGTACGGTGTGGATGGCAATCCTTTATGTTTAAAAAAAATGCAATCTAATGAACATGCGATGCTTTTGAATTTAATTTTTCCATAAATTAGTCAAAACCAGCAAGTCACAAGGGAAGTGTCGCCCACTTCCAAGCAACGTAACATGCAAAATACAGCTAAGTCACAAGGGAGGTGTCGCCCACCTCCAAGCAACGTAACATGCAAAATACAGCTAAGTCACAAGGGAGGTGTCGCCCACCTCCAAGAAAAGTAACATGCAAAATACAGCCAAGTCAAAAGGGGGGTATCGCCCACCTCCAAACAAGGCAACACGCAAATAAAGCTAAGGCATGAAGATTTACAACAAACAAAACAAAGACAAAGAAAGGATAAACAAATCACAGCAATATAATGTACATTAAAGAAACCCGAGTTAACACAAAAGCACGCTCCATACGCGGCAACAAAGGATAGAGTAGTTCACAAATCACCAAATCTATTACACAAGACTGGATATTGGCGAACTAGCAAATAACAAAAGTTGATTAAAACTATAAAGACAGTGACGTTCCGCCAACCAGCTCATCATCAGAATCTTTGACAACTCCAACATCCATATCAACAGCGATCTCAACATTCCCAACCGCATCACCAGAATCTGCATCCTCAGCGACAGCAAGAGCTTCATCTTCCCCCATCCCAGCAGCATCCTCGGCACCCACCTCAAAATCCGCCCCGGCAACCTCCTCACCCCCTTCACTAGAGCTACCGACGTAAGGAACACGTCGTTAGCTCAATTCCTTTCTCAAAGCAACATACTTCTTTTTCTGTTTCCGGGCGGCCCTCTTCATTTTCTTCGCCTCCTTCAATATCTGCTCGGCCTCTTCTAGAAGAGCTTTGCGAGTTGCTTCACAAGCTCCCAACCTCTCAAATACACAAGCGTCAGCCAGAATCTTCGCAGCAACCTCAACGGACCTTTGGAAATCATCACTTTTCTTCTAGTTAGCAACGCCCACAGCAACCCGCTGGCTCATTTCTTTCTCAACAACAACCGCAACCTCCTTCATCAATTCATCCTTATACGCATCACTCGCCCTGTACTTCATAATCGCAGCATCCTCAATGGGTCTGCTCGCCAAGTGACTCTCATCATCTGCAACACACTTGTTCGCGTATTCTAGCTCTTTAACCAGATGCTCAGTCTCAGCGACAGACTTCTCAACTCCAGTAGCAAGATCATTCCTTTCCCTCTCCGCACTCGCCAACTTTTCCTGCAGGGTCGCTATGCGCCCATTGGCAGTGATCATCCGGTTCTTATACAAATGTTGCTCAAAGAAAAATCGTTTCTTATCAGCCTCAATCTGGTTTAAGGAGGCCACCAGGTTACGCTTATACTCTTCTTGAACACTCAACTCCTTTTTCAGCTGCTCATCACCCTTCCTCAACCGTTTATTCTCCAACTTGTAAGCATGCCCCTTGGCTAGCACGGCAGCTGTGACATTGACTCTGCAAAAGCATCACAAACTTGTCAATACGCAACACAAAGCGCATGTCGGTAAAAACAAATGACATAAAACAAACACACATACCTTGGCGTGAAATTTTTTAGAGCGCCTTGTCAGCTTGCTCCATCCATACCCGTTCAACTTTTGAAAATCATCTTCCGTCATAGAATCAATCGTAAAAGATCCCGGACCACTCTTGAACATATACCCATAGCCGGGCCCCATCTCCTCAGTTTGCCTTTTCTTCGAGGTCTTCACACCCGGACTAGCTAAAGCAAAATTCACCCTCCTCTTTTCAACACAAACCTCCCACCTAACCGCAAACGACCACCTCTCCTGCTCGTCTCACCAATTCTGGGCACATATTTGACGATACAACATCCTCCACCACAACCCTATCCTTACTCACATCTTGATTATCAAAACCCCTATCCCCAACCTCTTCACTACTCGAAGTCACCAACATCTCCGTCATCCTGACATGCGCAACAACAGCATAATCGCCACCCTCATCACTCTCAGTCTCACTACTCGCGTTGGCACCATCCTCAACCGCAGGAACTCCAACATCTTCATCCTCGGTAAAGGATAAATTACTCCTCTCTACCGCCATATCATCCATCAAAGTCGCACCACTGGCATTTAACTCCCCAAAAGCAGCATCCTCCTCATCAATCAAAGTAGTCTTTTTCTTACCGCTGGACTTCTTCTTCACAACTCTACCAGCACCGCCACCTTCGCCATCCTCACCACCTTTCTTCCCTTTTTGTTCGTGAGGAGGGTGGACATTCACAGAGTCATGCGGAGGCATGGCATTTAGAAACCCCCTTTGCCTCTCCGACTCGTTGTAATCAACATTCTCGAGCACGGGCAGGTCACCCATAGTTGGTATCAACACTGACACAAACACAAAAACAAACATATATCATCACCCGACACCTAAAATGCAAAAAATAAACAGTCATATGCTAAACACTTACAATTGTGCTCCAGCAGCCTGGCATTCTCATAAAAGTCAGCCTCCGTCCACATGCGTCTAAGCGACTGCACTGTACGCTCCAGTAAATCGGCAACATCCTCATTTATTCCCTTCTTTTCGGACGGATACACGTTCCTCACCTCCGCCAAAAAGTTAAGCAAATAAGCAAGATCACCACGAACCATGATGAACTCTTCTTGCCAATTAGCCATCCCCTTGGGAAAACGAAAAAGGTTGTGACCCCCTAGCCATTTGGCCACGGCCGTGTAACTGTTCCAATGAATCTCGTAGAAAGGCTTCGCACTGGTCACCCGTACATAAAACAAAGCGAAGAAGCCTTTAAAGGTCGATTGCCTGCCATCCTCAGCACAAGCAACAATGAACCACAGGATCACACGAATGGCGTTGGGCGAGAACTGAGCAGGCGAACACCTGAAATAGTACTTAAAGAGATCAGACATAAACTTGTGCATTAGCAACCTTAAGCCGACCTTGAAGTGGGACACAGGAATCGACATCCAACCATCCGCATCACGATCATATAACCGTTCATCAGCACGCGACATCCTCCATTCGTACCCATCCTCAATACGGAACAACCGAGAAACCAAATGCTCGTATTTCTCTTCCCGGAAATTACTACCACAATCCAAATGCTTGAATTTGCCAAAAGTTGCATCCATCTCCCTTTTGTCAAAAGCGGTAACTGGAACTCCTCCAGTACTGTACAAACTCTCGAAGGTATCAAAATACCTCACCCTATCGCAAGCGGCCACACCCAGGTAGCTGTGAACCTGGGTATCAATCCACCTCCCCATAGAATCTATCAACACTGGGCGAGTCTTAGACACAACTCCCTTCGACAACGACATTTTCTACAACAAGCCATAAACAAGGTCAAACACCCAATACCCCCAAAACACCCTTAAACGATTCATAATCTTCAAAACCCTAAAAACCATTAACATCTACAGAGTCTAGATCAAACAACAAAATACACCCAATTGCCATATACTTACACATATGCATACAGGAACACCAAAAACACTAACATTCATCAAAAACCACAAACATCAAAATGCGAATATCAAAATAACAAACAGGCATACCCACATACATATCAAACACCAATACACACCTACCGTCGTAAACAACACACGAAAACTACCACATGCAAAACAAAAACCAGAAACTCGCAAATATCTTCAAACTCGGCACAATACAATAACAAAGTAAGAGTTTAAGCCGACTTACCGGAGAAAAAAAAAAGAAATCAACATCAAAGAAAGCACGAATACGACGACAACACCAACAATCCAACAAACTCCAAGAACGGCCGAAGAAGACAATGAACAAAAGCAGAAAAGAGAATGGAGAGTAAAATGCAGATTAAGACAGTATAATGATTTTTACACAACTTTGTATACAAGAGAAGCACGGTTACACACATACATTAACTGCACATCCACGTGGCAAGCTATCACTGGCACGTGAACAGTACGCTTCCAACAACCCAGCCCAAACGTCTCCCACTTTTCAAATTCTTTTTTCATTTCTTCTTTATTTATTAAAATTATCAGTTAAATAATTGTACCCTCTCGGTACAAAGCCGTCAAATCAAAATACTATATACCTCTACATATGTGTACACCCCTGGCATTTTCACATCAAAAAACTTTTCAGACTCCCATTTAATGTTCATTTATATCCCATCATTCACATTTATTATGATTAATCAATAACATAACAACAAAAGAAACCTTTCACCTGCACTTACTCCGCATTCCCTCATTAATTCACAAAATACCTCGATCGATGTAACAGCCCCAAATCCGGGGTCAGGAATTTAGGGTTGTCACAATCCATGTACTCCTTGCCTTACCTGTATTACTCACATCATTCATAATTCACCTGTTCATGACCCCACAACATATGTCTCACACACACACACAGGTTAGAGTCTCAGAAACGACACAATACAACAACTGCGGAATAAATAATTTTTATTACAATACCCAAATGTCTTTTGAATCTGTTACTGACACAATTTCTAAGTATTGTTACATTACCCACTTAGCCTTCTGATGCTCACAATCCTCTAATACCATCCATGTCTATACATAAGTTGAATGCCAAAAACCGTAGCCTGATTCGATTGGTTCGTACTACTCCCGGGATCACTGCTAGAAACTGTCTATGGAAACGCCTTGCGAGGTATGTGCCGTCCCATAGGCATCCTGCTTCGCTGCTATATAATATATAAAAATAATAGCAAGAGTGAGCGATAGCTCAGCAAGGTAATGAAAGTATGGCATAATTCTGCCTTTAATTCAACCCAGAAATAAAGCGGGTATGCGACAATAATTTGTCAAAATATCTTGATACTGAAATCATTTCCTTATCGGAATGTATTCCAAAATACCATTGTTGTATTTCAAATATCATCTCCATAATATTCTGCAAACTTTCGATATTCATACTATGAACAAAGTTCTAGTATAGTATAAAAGATGAAATAACGAGGTACCTCAGTATATCCTCTCCGTAAAATATCTGCTATATAAATATAAGCAGACTATCCACATATAACTTAAAAGATGAAGTTATAAGGAAAAATCCAATATAAGGTTTCCATAACCCAAAATCCACTTATGCATATATATGTCCTTAATCAGGTTTTATCAGAGTCATAACTCATAAAATAAAAGATGAAGTTGTAGGAATTTCCAAATATCATCTTTCATATCAAACATTTACCTCATATCATAATGTGGAAATAAATACAAGGTAAAATATTTCCAATCCATTTTCTAAACTCATCTGATTTCATATATCTTTTTCAAAACAATCATATACCTTTTTTTGTAATCTCATATGCTTTCTGATAAACTCATATACTGGAATAAACTCGAATACTCTTGAGTAAACTTTCTCTTTCTCAAAACTTGCATAGAACTGAATGACTGGAATAAACTTTCTTTTCTGAAAACTTGCATAAAACTGAGTAACTGGAGTAATTTCTCTTTCTCTGAAAACTTGCACAAGATGTGCTCTTTCATGAATAGTGAAATGTAGATGGAGATGCTGGGCGCCGAGGATACCCCTACGATGATCAGTCGTAAGGCGAATCCCCCTGCTGTTTTTCTACGTAGAAGGGAAGATAATCAGTCTCACACCGACTTACCTCCCCGCCAATCGGTTGTAGGCAGGATGAACAGACCCGTTCTTGGACGGTCGATTCTGTTACTATCCACTTCTCCTACGGTCGGGCACTGATAAATCTAAGGGAAGAACGACGGTCTACGCGTAATTCCCTTAGGGGACCGGCGCTACTCAGTCCCTTATATATCTCCAAGTCCGAGTGAATCCATAACACTGAAACATAAAGTTCCTTCCCCTTTTTCCCCAAGAATACAACTCCACAAAGTAGTCATATCTGGTTGGAAAGGAAAATTCACCCATATTTCCCAAGCTGGCGCTTGTTAATGGATGCAACTAATTCCACTGATCTTACCCCTCGAATCTTGAGGAAGTAATCAAAATCATTTTGATGGTAGTAAACCAGACTGATAAAATTCATTGATTTAAAAGATTTAGGACCGGGCAGTCCACTTGAAACAACCATAAAATCTTGAGAAAGGTTTCATGTATCTTTGAAGTTTGAGTGAACATTTAAGTCTTTCTGAATATAGACTTAAACGGGAAATAGTTTTGGGAACCTTCTCTAATTATATTTATAATTGTCTGAATAAAACTTTATTAGCTATCTAGGGTTTAAAAATAGTTTTCACAAAATACTTCCTTAAGAAGTAGGGCTTTAAATAATTAAATCAAACTATATTTAATAAAGAATATTTATTTAGAAATAATTCTCAAGTACTTTCTTATCAAAAAGGGTAGATAACAACTATTCATCATATATTTAAAATATACCCTTAATAGATTAAACTCCAAATGATCTTTAATTTGTAAATCACTTATCGAGATTAATTGTAATAGCACAATAAAATAACCCTAGATAGCAACTGATACCATTCTTAGTATGTAAAATAAATATAGAGAATATATAATATATCTCTAGATAACAACTGATACCATTCCCGGTCCAAAGTATAAATGCAGAGTATATATCCCCCTACTGAGGGTTTTGCTTAGCACATCAGCTACAAAATACTACTATATCCATAGCTTACAAGTTCAACTTGTATCAATACTTTGACTTAGCATCATAGAAATCATTTCGAAATCATACACATATAGCATATATCTCAAAATCTTTAGTTATCACCACAACCGTTTTTAAAAAGGTATAGGTTTGAAAACTTGCATGCATCTATCATATGCATATATTACGTCTCAACATTTTATTACCATTACATCTATATACGATGTAAGGTTTGAAAACATGCATAATATCATATCGTATGCATCATTAGTATACTTAATGGAAAACATAACATGGAATAAGAAAACTTGCATCTAGTATAAGCATACTTCAAAATATGGTTTTAGAAACTTGCACGATACTTGGAACAAAGAATATATATATAGATATATTTTTGAATCAACAAGTATTAAACATTCGAAAATATGCCCACTCTAATAATAGAGTAAGGTTTAGTAAACTTGCCTGATGCTCGAGAGGTGATAGGGCTCCTGACCATGTCGAACAATCTAGACAAAGTCAAATGAAAGCACACGGTTAATCCCTTCGATAAACCACTTATAACTCAATGCTTAAACACGTAAGCGAAACACAACCAAGGAATTACTAACTCGTTATAGGCTCATACTAAGTCCATGTTATCCGTTAAATACTTATATCATAAGTTTGGTTCGAAATCCATCCTCAAATCCAAGTTATACTTAACCATTTGGAACCTTGGTTTTTAAGTCTCGCTCTTAGTGGTTTTCACTTGCGCGCCCTCGACTAAAACATTTTTATAAAATCGAAAAATAATCTTTTTAATCCGAATCATTTTCGTGAGCCTTCCTAACTGTCTCTAGCATTATTCCTCAAAGTTTCACATTTTAATATGCCTTCTAAGTGGTCCAAATATAGCCTCAAAGTTTCTGAACAGAGATGAGTCATTCTTCCGAATGACGTTTACTAAAACTCACTTTTCTCCTAAACCGTAAATCGTATAGACATGATCTTTATATCAAAACAAACCTTAAAACAAGACCTACATGTTCATGGTCAGTTCTGTTCAAAAATATTACCAGACCAGTTCGTAATTCTTGCTCAAAACAGCCTTAAATCAATTGGGCATTACGACGGCTATAATCGTAACGTTTTCCATTTTCAAAACACACTCAAATCAATACCAAACAATCCCAAACTCGCCATCCACCTTATACACCCTCCACTCAGTCAAATCCTCCATGAATAATCACAATAAATTCATAACCCATTCTTCAAACTCAACCAACAATTCATATAATCACTTAATCATGCTCTTAACTTTATATAAACATCAAAACCATATTAAAACTCATATAAGTCAAAGGGGCAGAGGTTTATACCTTCCTCCAAGCTTGCTTGCTACTATATTCCTTATGTAATCTCAAATCCTTGCTTAATACAACCTTTGGAAGCCACAAACTCAATATCAAAAACAACAAAGCAAAATACAAGTTACTATTCATCATCTTCTCCAACTGTTACTCACTGAAATCGAAGGGTAAATCATGGGGTTGAGGCGATTGCTTACCATGGTTACGTCGGGCTTCTCGAGAGCTTCGATTTGAGTGGTAGAACGCCAAAAACGGACCACGGAATCTCGAGTTACGATCATTTCTTTCTCCCTCATTTTTCTTCTCTCTTTCTCCCGAATTTTTCCTTCTTCTTTTTCTTTTCTTTGTTTTGGTTAATAAAGATAAGGATGCTGATTTTTGTTAAAATAGGGGTGAGTCATCACATTTTGGTGAGTCACCGGGACACGTGTCGCGCATGCACGCGTTTGGTTAAAGTAGCTTTACTAGTTCGTTTCTTTTCACATGGATGATCCAAATGTTGCATCCCTCGAATTAATCTTGTTACATGTTACTTCCATGTCTATATTTAATCCCGTAAATGTTACCTTATTCCTCTTGAAATGATTCGAAATATTTTCTAAAGGGCGAATAAAATTTTACGCGATGCTCGCAGTGAATAGTAACTATTCACTATTCACTTCAACAATCGAATCCTTAAATCGACTTTAATAATATAATAAAATTCCAAAATGTTAAATCCTCAATTACTCAATTTTAATATCTCATTTCTTGAATATAATAATATATAATTCGCTGCCCGGTCAAATACTATTCCAAAATAAAATTTGGAATTTCTGAATTCCGATCGTCTTTGCATTCACTTATTTACTCCGTAAATCACTAATATGATTTCGGAATATCCACCCTACGTCTCATACATAGGTGGCAAGAAATTTTTTGTTAATCCTCAAAATCACTATTCATCCACCAACTTCACTATTCACTGCTGCACTTAATCATAATAAGAAAAGTTTTAAATTATTCCAAAAATTCGGGTTATTACATTCTCCCCTCCTTAAAAGGATTCCGTCCCGGAATCAACTTAGGAGTAACTGGGGTACTTCTCTTCCATTGCACTTTCTAACTCCCAGGTGGATTCTTCCACCTCTTGATTTTCCACAACCATTGGAGTATCTTTGTTATCATTCCGGAACAAAGTGATTTTAAGAAAACATTTTGAAAATGATATTCATCTAATTAAACAAATTTAATTAGACGAATAAGGCTTATTTAATCCGTAAATGCTTCCAGAAGTATTTACTAATTAAATAAACACTGGTTTATTGGTGATGTTGCCTTTAGGTTAATTATTGCGAACATCTTTCTAAAAAGCTCTGTCCGGGTTTTCGAAAATATACCTTTAGCATCACGAATCTCTAACATCATATTCTCTATCTTGTTTGTACAGAAAATACACCAACATAAACTTGCTTGTCATCCATCAACCTGCCGTTTAGCTTATCAATAGCAGTACTATCTTTATACTCGCGGGCTTAGTCCGCATACTTTCTCTGTCTGTCTTGGTTGTCACTAGCCGCTTGTTGGTGAAATCTTTTGTCTTTCTAGTTTGTTGGACTAACTTGGGTTTTGTGTAAAATCTCATCCTTTAATTCCCGATCCTTCGGAATCCATCTCTGTCTCATTTTAATTAAGGGTATCGGCCACCACATTGGCCTTCCCCGGATGGTAGTGTATCTCACAGTCATAATTCTAGGTCAATTCTAGCCATTCCTCCATCTCATGCTATCTACTATCACGGGTAAATCAAGCCCATTCATTACATTCCATAAAATTTGTGGGTGCATTAGTCAACTCAAAATAACTTCGTGGAAAACTCGAAGTGTCTATTCATAGTACGAATCGCAGTCTTGGGCATATCCTCGAATTTAACTTCCAACTGGTGATATCCAGTTCTCAAATAAATTTGGAAATACACAGCGTTCTTCCGCTGATCAAACAATCATTTACAAGGGTATCTATTCTCCATCTCGAACTCATACAACTCTCGAGGTTCGGTGCATAATCTTGTGTTAATATCTTTCTTTCTTACGAACAACACCGGGGTTCCCCACGGTGATACACTGGGCCTTATCATACCCTTATACAACAACTCTTGTAACTGAGTCTCTAACTCTTTCATTCCCACTATACCCTGAATACTCGGTATTCATTCTCATGTCATCCAAATCGATATCTGGTAGCTCATTAAAACCTTGTACAACCTCCCAAAACCATTGTAGTTCCATTTTTACTTGGTATCTCTTTTCTTGGCGTCAACCTTAAGAGCTAATTAAGCCTCATATCTCCGGCATAATAATTTCTTAGTCTGACTATATTCAAGAATCTCTGAATCACCCATTCTTTATTTATTACTCTCTATCCCTTACAATCAGTCGGGGCTCCATTGGGTGTCAACCAACCCATTCTTATTATAATATCAACTTCTCCCAACTTGAAAGGAATCAGGTCTATCAAAAGTGTCGACCTCATATTTCTAGTTTACAACCTGGATGTACCAGTCTTATGGGAAAATCCCCCGATTGACTATTTCTACTTGTAATTATTCCCTTAGCGGCTCGGCCTTAAGGTTTAATTGTCATGCAACTTCTTGATATACAACGATACATTAGCTCTGTCTAAATAGTATAGAAGGGCACCTGCTATTTAAAGGTCCTGACAGTGGGCTGCTTGTTGGAGGTAGCCCTGGTTGGAACCTACTGGCTTTCTTTTATTCTGTGTTCACAAACTCCGGAACAAACCTCAATAATTCGGAAAACTTGGCCTCAGACTCGGTCATAGTCATGGTTTCTTGTTTTAACTCTTTAACTTTCATTTTCATCCGGGTCTCCATATATTTCCGAGAATTATTCCTCTAGAACCACACACGCTGCACCTCTCCCAAGTCACAATACCAGCTCCCTCTGACTCCATCGTCAGTACTTATCTTGCTAACCCAGAGGTAGTGTCCATTCGTAAACAACTCCTCCAAAATCTCAATCTCACTATAGGGCATCTATCTAATCATCGTTGTCACTAGAGTTCACGGCACATCGCTATTTCTTTCACATATATCGATTGACCAGCTTTTCATTATCATAATATCCTTGGGAGAATCAACCAATTTCATTGATATGTCACTAACATTTTATTCGTCTTAGGGATTTGCTCCTGTCATAGGCGATTTCGTCGCGAATCTAATTCCTATCAGCGAATTTTGACTTATTTGACCTGGTTGGCCTCCCCTTGAAATTCAATAAGGATAACAAAATTTACGGGGCTTTGAAAGATAGATCCCATATCAAAGAAAATGTCACACACTGGTGATCATAAGGTTATGAGTTTTAAGGTAACCTTATTGGAGGTAAGAGAATTTTACCGAGAGATCAATATGATCATAAGAACTCACGTTGCGTGTCTCAATTGAGACATTACTAAAGGTAATTAGCCTTCTTGTATTTCACAACTTACAAGTGATGGCGTCCCATCCGACTTCTATCACACAGACAGATAGTCCTTGTAGCCCCTATAAGTATAGGGTTGTTCGTCTCAGTGGAAGTTGAAAAGTATGAAAGCAATTCGAGATCAATTTAATGATTATCGCCTTTCGACAATATTTCTCAAAGGAATACCTTGGATTAAAATTGAACATATTTCAAAGGTGCGGTTTCCAAAGAAAAGAATAACCATAAAGATACTGGTACTTAACAAACAAGTGGTGATGTATCACCATAGGGTCATTCATTATTTGAAGGAAAGTGAAAGCTTAAATAACATCATTTGGCAGGGCTTCGAAAGCCTGAAAGTAGGCATTGTGACAGCCTCTGGCACAAGTGAAACTGAATATGGTTTAGCACAAGTATTATAAAACAACTTCGAAGAGGGAATATACCCTTTATCAGAATTCTTTCTTGGAGAGAGGTCAAGATAGATCATAGATTGGGGAAATATCCCACATAATTTGCAAAGGGGGAGGGTACTACCAAGGTCTCTACGGATGCCTTTTATGTCGGCTCCTCTAATGGATAATCGTTCAATTCCAAAGCTTTTCTTCTTCATGCACACCCTAAGGTGCTCGATACTTACGTTATTGCCGACTCATAATAGTCGCTAAGGATTCAACCATCGACCTTTGCGATCGCAGGGAATTCTATTCGACTAGGCGCACACATCTCATGTAAGCGTTCTGTTTTATAAGAAGACTTCGATACCGCTGTCGCCCATAGCAATGACAATTCCTCATGTCGACTGGGCGGTACTCCACACTTTTGGCACAATAGCCTTTTCATTTAAGTCAATCCCGGAACTTCTCAGTCCGTCTTGGTCCTTCAATATATTTCGCCTTTACCGTCCAATCTCAACTTCATCATTTTATCTCTACAATCAATTATAGCAATCAGGGTCTGTCCACCAACTCATATAACGGCTATCTTACCCAATCCACAGGGTTCGCTCTAATTTCCACTCTCTTTGGTGACATCCTCTGGTAATCAGAAAGACAAGGTTTGCCAAAATTTGCTGAATTTCCCTCCAAATCTGGGAAATTTGATCAATCTATTTACCTACTAGTAATACTCGGATCTGATTTCTGACCTTTCTGTTCTATCCTCATAATTCCTTCCTGGTTTCCTGAGGGTGGTAAATCTCGTTCTCGATTCCGTCTTAGCGTGCTTGTCTTACAATGACATTTGCATGGTACATATAACCAAAATTTTCCTTGAGATAATAAAATTCCTCAATGATGTAATAGACACTAGTTCCAGTGGAATCGCTGGTCATGGAGGATTGAAACCTCATATCCAAAGCAATTCCTTTCACTATACTAGGCAACTAAGTCCCCTTAATCGTTCGTGAAAATCTGAACACCTTGGTTCTTACGTATGCCGCCTCCTTATGGGCAACTATAACCGACTACGAGTAACAGGTTTCGTTCAAGTCGAATCAATCCACTGATACTGGCTATACTGCCTCTACCTCTTCTGCTTTGGAGTCTCTACTCCATTTTCTTTGTCATACCTCTTGATGAATCATGAACGATCCTTAAACTCTCGTCTCGTCACTTATTTATCCCTTGAAGGTTCGTCCGGTCTTATTATTAGACCTCAAGTAACACACCACATCTTTATCAATCGGCACATTTCCTACAAGATTCTTCCCATGACCCACCATGGTGTCTTCCTCTAGATCCTCCTATGGATCTTCCTTTATCGGGTCTCCGTCCATTTCAAGGAGCACATCATAAAATGCCTACTCGAAGGCCTCGGGATCTGGTATCTCAGAGTCCCATCAATCTATAACTCATACGAATCGAGATGACTAACCATGAAGTCCTAAGTACGGTTTCCCAAAAGAAGTCCCCTCTCGGGCTTCATCTTAAACAGTCAGGGTCATGTCCTCTAACCCGACTACGAACTCAATTTGAGCTCCAGATGTTCTTATCATTTTTAAGGGTATTGTAAGACTCGATCTCCTATCGTTTCTGAGGACTGTAACCTAACGTTCTGATACCATCTCTGTAACAGCCCCAAATCCGGGGTCAGGAATTTAGGGTTGTCACAATCCATGTACTCCTTGCCTTACCTGTATTACTCACATCATTCATAATTCACCTGTTCATGACCCCACAACATATGTCTCACACACACACACAGGTTAGAGTCTCAGAAACGACACAATACAACAACTGCGGAATAAATAATTTTTATTACAATACCCAAATGTCTTTTGAATCTGTTACTGACACAATTTCTAAGTATTGTTACATTACCCACTTAGCCTTCTGATGCTCACAATCCTCTAATACCATCCATGTCTATACATAAGTTGAATGCCAAAAACCGTAGCCTGATTCGATTGGTTCGTACTACTCCCGGGATCACTGCTAGAAACTGTCTATGGAAACGCCTTGCGAGGTATGTGCCGTCCCATAGGCATCCTGCTTCGCTGCTATATAATATATAAAAATAATAGCAAGAGTGAGCGATAGCTCAGCAAGGTAATGAAAGTATGGCATAATTCTGCCTTTAATTCAACCCAGAAATAAAGCGGGTATGCGACAATAATTTGTCAAAATATCTTGATACTGAAATCATTTCCTTATCGGAATGTATTCCAAAATACCATTGTTGTATTTCAAATATCATCTCCATAATATTCTGCAAACTTTCGATATTCATACTATGAACAAAGTTCTAGTATAGTATAAAAGATGAAATAACGAGGTACCTCAGTATATCCTCTCCGTAAAATATCTGCTATATAAATATAAGCAGACTATCCACATATAACTTAAAAGATGAAGTTATAAGGAAAAATCCAATATAAGGTTTCCATAACCCAAAATCCACTTATGCATATATATGTCCTTAATCAGGTTTTATCAGAGTCATAACTCATAAAATAAAAGATGAAGTTGTAGGAATTTCCAAATATCATCTTTCATATCAAACATTTACCTCATATCATAATGTGGAAATAAATACAAGGTAAAATATTTCCAATCCATTTTCTAAACTCATCTGATTTCATATATCTTTTTCAAAACAATCATATACCTTTTTTTGTAATCTCATATGCTTTCTGATAAACTCATATACTGGAATAAACTCGAATACTCTTGAGTAAACTTTCTCTTTCTCAAAACTTGCATAGAACTGAATGACTGGAATAAACTTTCTTTTCTGAAAACTTGCATAAAACTGAGTAACTGGAGTAATTTCTCTTTCTCTGAAAACTTGCACAAGATGTGCTCTTTCATGAATAGTGAAATGTAGATGGAGATGCTGGGCGCCGAGGATACCCCTACGATGATCAGTCGTAAGGCGAATCCCCCTGCTGTTTTTCTACGTAGAAGGGAAGATAATCAGTCTCACACCGACTTACCTCCCCGCCAATCGGTTGTAGGCAGGATGAACAGACCCGTTCTTGGACGGTCGATTCTGTTACTATCCACTTCTCCTACGGTCGGGCACTGATAAATCTAAGGGAAGAACGACGGTCTACGCGTAATTCCCTTAGGGGACCGGCGCTACTCAGTCCCTTATATATCTCCAAGTCCGAGTGAATCCATAACACTGAAACATAAAGTTCCTTCCCCTTTTTCCCCAAGAATACAACTCCACAAAGTAGTCATATCTGGTTGGAAAGGAAAATTCACCCATATTTCCCAAGCTGGCGCTTGTTAATGGATGCAACTAATTCCACTGATCTTACCCCTCGAATCTTGAGGAAGTAATCAAAATCATTTTGATGGTAGTAAACCAGACTGATAAAATTCATTGATTTAAAAGATTTAGGACCGGGCAGTCCACTTGAAACAACCATAAAATCTTGAGAAAGGTTTCATGTATCTTTGAAGTTTGAGTGAACATTTAAGTCTTTCTGAATATAGACTTAAACGGGAAATAGTTTTGGGAACCTTCTCTAATTATATTTATAATTGTCTGAATAAAACTTTATTAGCTATCTAGGGTTTAAAAATAGTTTTCACAAAATACTTCCTTAAGAAGTAGGGCTTTAAATAATTAAATCAAACTATATTTAATAAAGAATATTTATTTAGAAATAATTCTCAAGTACTTTCTTATCAAAAAGGGTAGATAACAACTATTCATCATATATTTAAAATATACCCTTAATAGATTAAACTCCAAATGATCTTTAATTTGTAAATCACTTATCGAGATTAATTGTAATAGCACAATAAAATAACCCTAGATAGCAACTGATACCATTCTTAGTATGTAAAATAAATATAGAGAATATATAATATATCTCTAGATAACAACTGATACCATTCCCGGTCCAAAGTATAAATGCAGAGTATATATCCCCCTACTGAGGGTTTTGCTTAGCACATCAGCTACAAAATACTACTATATCCATAGCTTACAAGTTCAACTTGTATCAATACTTTGACTTAGCATCATAGAAATCATTTCGAAATCATACACATATAGCATATATCTCAAAATCTTTAGTTATCACCACAACCGTTTTTAAAAAGGTATAGGTTTGAAAACTTGCATGCATCTATCATATGCATATATTACGTCTCAACATTTTATTACCATTACATCTATATACGATGTAAGGTTTGAAAACATGCATAATATCATATCGTATGCATCATTAGTATACTTAATGGAAAACATAACATGGAATAAGAAAACTTGCATCTAGTATAAGCATACTTCAAAATATGGTTTTAGAAACTTGCACGATACTTGGAACAAAGAATATATATATAGATATATTTTTGAATCAACAAGTATTAAACATTCGAAAATATGCCCACTCTAATAATAGAGTAAGGTTTAGTAAACTTGCCTGATGCTCGAGAGGTGATAGGGCTCCTGACCATGTCGAACAATCTAGACAAAGTCAAATGAAAGCACACGGTTAATCCCTTCGATAAACCACTTATAACTCAATGCTTAAACACGTAAGCGAAACACAACCAAGGAATTACTAACTCGTTATAGGCTCATACTAAGTCCATGTTATCCGTTAAATACTTATATCATAAGTTTGGTTCGAAATCCATCCTCAAATCCAAGTTATACTTAACCATTTGGAACCTTGGTTTTTAAGTCTCGCTCTTAGTGGTTTTCACTTGCGCGCCCTCGACTAAAACATTTTTATAAAATCGAAAAATAATCTTTTTAATCCGAATCGTTTTCGTGAGCCTTCCTAACTGTCTCTAGCATTATTCCTCAAAGTTTCACATTTTAATATGCCTTCTAAGTGGTCCAAATATAGCCTCAAAGTTTCTGAACAGAGATGAGTCATTCTTCCGAATGACGTTTACTAAAACTCACTTTTCTCCTAAACCGTAAATCGTATAGACATGATCTTTATATCAAAACAAACCTTAAAACAAGACCTACATGTTCATGGTCAGTTCTGTTCAAAAATATTACCAGACCAGTTCGTAATTCTTGCTCAAAACAGCCTTAAATCAATTGGGCATTACGACGGCTATAATCGTAACGTTTTCCATTTTCAAAACACACTCAAATCAATACCAAACAATCCCAAACTCGCCATCCACCTTATACACCCTCCACTCAGTCAAATCCTCCATGAATAATCACAATAAATTCATAACCCATTCTTCAAACTCAACCAACAATTCATATAATCACTTAATCATGCTCTTAACTTTATATAAACATCAAAACCATATTAAAACTCATATAAGTCAAAGGGGCAGAGGTTTATACCTTCCTCCAAGCTTGCTTGCTACTATATTCCTTATGTAATCTCAAATCCTTGCTTAATACAACCTTTGGAAGCCACAAACTCAATATCAAAAACAACAAAGCAAAATACAAGTTACTATTCATCATCTTCTCCAACTGTTACTCACTGAAATCGAAGGGTAAATCATGGGGTTGAGGCGATTGCTTACCATGGTTACGTCGGGCTTCTCGAGAGCTTCGATTTGAGTGGTAGAACGCCAAAAACGGACCACGGAATCTCGAGTTACGATCATTTCTTTCTCCCTCATTTTTCTTCTCTCTTTCTCCCGAATTTTTCCTTCTTCTTTTTCTTTTCTTTGTTTTGGTTAATAAAGATAAGGATGCTGATTTTTGTTAAAATAGGGGTGAGTCATCACATTTTGGTGAGTCACCGGGACACGTGTCGCGCATGCACGCGTTTGGTTAAAGTAGCTTTACTAGTTCGTTTCTTTTCACATGGATGATCCAAATGTTGCATCCCTCGAATTAATCTTGTTACATGTTACTTCCATGTCTATATTTAATCCCGTAAATGTTACCTTATTCCTCTTGAAATGATTCGAAATATTTTCTAAAGGGCGAATAAAATTTTACGCGATGCTCGCAGTGAATAGTAACTATTCACTATTCACTTCAACAATCGAATCCTTAAATCGACTTTAATAATATAATAAAATTCCAAAATGTTAAATCCTCAATTACTCAATTTTAATATCTCATTTCTTGAATATAATAATATATAATTCGCTGCCCGGTCAAATACTATTCCAAAATAAAATTTGGAATTTCTGAATTCCGATCGTCTTTGCATTCACTTATTTACTCCGTAAATCACTAATATGATTTCGGAATATCCACCCTACGTCTCATACATAGGTGGCAAGAAATTTTTTGTTAATCCTCAAAATCACTATTCATCCACCAACTTCACTATTCACTGCTGCACTTAATCATAATAAGAAAAGTTTTAAATTATTCCAAAAATTCGGGTTATTACAATCGAGCACCACCGCTGACCATTTCCAATTTCTTCAAATTTTTATAACTTCAAGTGACGCTCGTTCGCTTCACTTGGGGGGCACCTATTCAAATTTTCCAAAATTTTCTAACTTCAAGTGATGCTCGCTCGCTTCACTTGGGGGGACCTATTTCAAATTTTCCAAATTTTTCTAACTTCAAGTGACGCTCGCTCGCTTCACCTTGCGGACAACAATTTCAAAAAAATTTCAAATGTTTCTAAAATATGACTCTCATTCCTCTCAGTTGACCCGACCTTTTCATTTGCATTTTCGCTCTACTCTCCATACCCGCTAAAGCGGCTAGCGAGAGTGGGGGGGCAATGATATGTACCAAAACTCACGACTGCCGCCCACTCACCTTATCACGATCGCCCGCTGCGACTCAAGAGCAGCCGCATGCACCATTACTTCCGTACCACCAGATACCGGGACACCTACCTGTTAACAAAAGGCCAAACACACGTCAAAGACAGAAGATCAGAGAGTAATACTTAGTCAACAGACATGACAAGATAAAAGATAGAATACTTCCCAAACGTGCCCATGAATAAAGCAAGAAAGTACAACAACTCAACTGTACATCTCAACTGTAGCAAGAAGGCTCCCTTCATACTCAACAACGGACACTTACATTCACACAAACACTTCACACACTCACTAGAAAACATATCTCGATACTTGCTGCATTTTATCACATTGCTTTACTCCGTTATTGATTTTCACGCCGGAGGTGTTTGACGGCCACCACCACCGGGCAAGCATTGTTTTGTAGGTTCCCCACCACAGGCCAAACCACCACCGGAACAATGTCTTTGGCGACGGAGCAAGTGCAGCACTTATCACTACCTGTGCAAGTTCTTGTAAAAATATAGAAAATGAAATTGAAGTTTTTTTAAAAAAATATATCTAAAATGACCAAACCAGCTTCGATTCTAGAGAATAATTTTGCTGGAGCATTGCTCTCCAAAAACTTGCAGTCATGGTACAAGCGCAACACCTTTATAATATAAATATATATATTTTAATCATCAGAACCTCAATTTACCCATATTGATATGAATAAGATTTCAATAAGTGCAAAAGGTCAACTTCACTTGACCAGTTGATCCTGCATATACGGCCTGAGAGTAGCAATTTTTGGAACATATTCTATTCCATTGTTATCCCAATAATGAAAATCACAAAATGATGACTAATATTCATATTCATAATTCGATTATTATAATCTCTTCATCTCCTATCCAATGTAAAAAGCGAAATATAATGTATCGTTAGTTCTCGTTCATATTTTTGCACGGAAGTTTTTGTTAAAATTTGGACAACATTTGCTCAATCAAAGACTCTATGAGAAAAATATATTTTTAAACCATAAATAATTCTCCTTTATTTTCATTTTCATAATCTACTTGTAATAATATCAAACAATTTAACATTTTGACTGTTGTTTCTTGTTGCATCTTGTTGCAAGCAAATACAATAAGTAACATAATTTTGGGTATCAGTCTCGGACCTCTAACATAATCTTATTTAAATAAATATCGAAATCAAAACCGGGAAAGATAATAATGAACACTTATCACTACTAGCCTATAACCCGTGAAAGGTATGGGACAACAAAGAAGATTAAAAAATTACAAACTAAAAAAATTAATGCAAACAGAAAATATTAAATAAAGAATAAAAATCAATGTAATAAATTATAAAATGAGAAATTTAAATATTAATTGAAATATAGAATAAATATATAAAGAATACAAATAGCACTATAACAAATATGAACTTTTGTGACAGAATACTAACGACGGAATGGTTAGGGCGTCAACCTTACCACGGAAAGCTTTATCAGTCGTAAATACTTACGATGGATATCAAATTCCATCACAAAATTTTATGATGAAAATCTACTATGTCATAAGAACACTATTTTAATTCTATAATTTGCCGCTTAATCATCCCAACTCAGTAAAACGATGTCGTTTGAAACTTACGACAAAATTATTCTTTGTTGTAAATAGATTATTTTAATATATATTTGTAATTAATTATTTGAAAAAAATGGTTAATAATATCTAATAAATAGGTCAACGTCGTTAGGTAAGATACTTACGATGGAGACATGATTTTGTTACAAGGTCGGAACTTACGACAACAACGTTTTTCGGTTGTAAATTGAATATTTTAATATATATATATGATTAAATATAAATAAAAAATTAATTTATTATTTGGCTAACTTAATGAATTTAAAAATATCACTAAAATAAAATTTACTATTTTTTGATTTTTTGTTTTTTGAAATATCACTAAATAGATAGATCTTAACATCCGTACGGTTAGATCGTCGATAAATATATTTTTTAAAAAAAGAAACACCAATTCGGGAGGAAATGCTAGTTAAAAGTACTAGTCAAAGTACTAATTGACTCTTAAAATCTCAACCCAAATAAATTTATTATTTTCCAAAAAAATTGAAATAACATTCAAATAAATAGGAAACACTAGTTAGAAGTACAAGTCAAATAACTAATTGAATCTTAAAATCCCAAACCAAATAAATTTATTATTTTCCATATTTTTTGAAATATCATTCAAATAGATAGATCTTCACATCCGTACGGTTGGATCATCGATAAATATTTTTAAAATAATCGAAACACCAATTCAGGAAAAAACACTAGTTAGAAGTACAAGTCAAAGTACTAATTGACTCTCAAAATCTCAAACCAAATAAATTTATTCCAAAATTTTTGAAATACCATTAAAATAGATATATCGTAACATCCATACAGTTGGATCGTCGATAAATATTTTTAAAAAAATCGAAACACCAATTCGGGAGAAAACACTAGTTAGAAGTACAAGTCAAAGTACTAATTGACTCTTAAAATCTCAAACCAATTAAATTTATTACTTTCCAAAAATTTTGAAATATCATTAAAATAGATAGATCTTCACATACGTATGGTTGAATCGTTGATAAATATTTTTAAAATATCTTCACATAAGTAATAATTTCGTTTAGAAATTTTATTTATAAGTCCATATGTGTATAAATATAGATATGTATAATAATTAGGTCTAAGTATTTTGGGTAACTAAGTAAAATAATATTGTATCAAAAAATAAATATTAAAGTGTTTGGTAATAATTAAGTAAAAATAATTAGGTACAGACAATTAAATAAGACAAGTACGGTACCGTACCAAAAAAAGTAACCAAAACCTTTAACGTTTCATTTTTAATAATATTGTATTGATTAATTATATATATTTTTTTCTTAGATAGTTAATATTTAAAATTTTACAAAAATATTATATGGCCGCTTTGAAGCGCGGCTTAGTCGACTAGTACTTATATAAAGGAGAAGACGAGTACGGTAATGTGGCGCCTCTCAAATCGCTTTGATCTCTTTTTCTAATTTTCTAAAAATTTTAAATTATTAATATGAAAGATTCGAAAAAATCTCAATTACCTTTAAAATCGTTACTAATGCAGGAAACTAAATATACAATTTTAATATTCTTACCTTTAAAAAACTTTACTAATGGAGAAAACTAAATATACAATTTTAATATTCTTCTAATTTTTTATTAGAAAATATCTCAATTGTCTTTTAAATCTTTATTAATGAAGGAAAATAAATATACAATTTTAATATTCTTACCTTTAGAATATTTACTATTGGAGGAAACGAATAATACAATTTTAATATTCTCCTAAATATTTTTATTTATGAATATACTTATTAACTTAGGAAACTAAATATATTAACTTACCATTCTCCTGACTTTTCTATTTAAGTCAAAACTTAAAATTTTGAAAAATATTAGGGAGAAGACGAGGGCGGTGAGGTGGGACTCTGAAATTGCCTCGATCTATTTTTCTAATTTTCTCAAAATTTTAAATTATTAATATTATATATTAGATAAATTCTCTATTTACTTCTTACTATTTTCTAACAGAGGAAATTAAAGATACTATGTTGATATTCTCCTAAACATTTTCCACTAATCCAAATTATTTACTAATTTCTTTCTTACTATCTTTCTTTACAATTTGAGAAGCGCCACATCGTCGCCCCATCTTCTCATTTATATAAGTACGGTGAGGTGACGCCTCTAAAATTGTCTTGATCTATTTTTCTATTTTTTCTCAAAATTTTGAATTAATAATACTAAATGTTAGAAAATATCTAAATTACCTTTTAAATATTTAGTAATGTAAATTTTAATAAACTTATATTCTTCTAAACTTTCTTCTTAAGTCATATTACTATCTTAATATTTTTCTAAAATTTATCTTCAAGTCTAATTATTGATATTCTCTTAAACTCAAAGTTACCATCTTATTATTCTCTTGTTTCTTGAATTTATAAAATTTATCTTGAAATCAGATTATCATTTAAATATTTTTCTTAAAAACTATTAGAAATTATGTTCTCATATTTTATTTTATTTTTGTTAAGAAACCCACATTTGAGTTATCTATATGATTTACATATATATTTAAATTTGTCTTTCAAATTTTACCTTCTAATTTTATATAGAAGATAGTACTTACAGAAAATACAAGTTTCTATAAAATAAAATAAATATAGATGTCATATTTTATTTTCATTTATTTTCTTGAGTACCTATATTTTAAATAATAAAAATTAGAAATTTTAAAAATATTTAAATTAAATTTTATGACATAATATAATTGATTAAAAGATTATGTAATTTATACAGTAAATTAGTTTGTTATCTGTTTCAATCTGGTAACAACGAGAAAACGGGTCATTGGGAGAAAACATGTTTAACGAGAAAGAGATTTATTAGGAGAAGCGTATTATATGCTACAACTTAATATTGATGTTATATTATGTATTTTGAAATATAAGTTGAAATATGAATTTTGAGAAAAATAAAAATGATGATAAATATACTAATACTTGATAATATTAAAATAATTTAAAAAATTAAACAATTGTCTTTTTCTATATATTTATTCAAATTTTGGTAAATGACTAAAATGAAACGAAAAATTTAAAATAAATCTTAATTTTATGTTAAAAATAGTATGTTATCTAAAACATATTTTTTAGAAAAAAATTAAGAAATTATTACGAAGCCGCTACGAAACGCGACTTTTCTAATTTTCTCAAAATTTTGAATTATTAATATGAAAGATTCGAAAATATCTCAATTGAATTCAAAATCTTTACTAATGGAGTAAACGAAATATACAATTTCAATATTTTTTCTTTTAAAATCTTTACTACTGAAGAAAACTAAATATACAATGTTAATATTCTCCTAATTTTTTATTTTACTAATAATAGCTAATCAATATCAATATCTTTATTATAATTATTTTATTATTTTTATCTTTATATTATATAAAGGAAAATCTCTAGAAACTCTTAGATCGTCGGAATCCTATTTATCTATATTTGTAGAACACCTCTATTATGAATATTAAATATTGAATTATACTTATATAAACGAGAAGTAGGGGAGGTCTCAAATCGCTTTGATTTTTTAAAAAAAGATTTATCAAAATTTTAAATTAATAATAACAAAAAATTAAAACAAATCTCAATTGCCTTTTATATCTTTACTAATAGAGAAAACTAAATATACAATTTCAGTATTGTTGCATTTATCATCTTTACTAATATAGGATAATAAATATACAATTTAAATATCCAACTAAATTCTTGATTAGAAAGTATCTCAATTGCCTTTTAAGTCTTTCTTCTCTTAAATTTTTATTTATCAATATATTTGCTAATCAATACCAATATTTTTACTATTATTTTATATTCTTATACCCGAAATTTTTCTCCAGAATTTTATTATTATCTTATATTCTCATACTTGAACTTTTTCCCCATAATTATTATTATTATTATTATTATTATTATTATTATTATTATTTTATTCAGAAATTTCGTGAATGATTAAGTCGACATGGAAAATCCAAAAAAAAAATTATTTTAGGAATATAATTATCTATTTCACTTAAAATCATTTTTTGTAGAATGTTTTTAAAAAAATTAAAAAAATTATTATAAGGCCTCTGCGAATCGCGACTTAGTAAATTAGTTATCTATATTTAATTAAAATAATCTTTTATTTGTAGAAGTATATATTTTGAAAATTACTAATAAAAAATATCTTATAAATATTAGTCAGATTTTAAAAATAAAATCCATGCTAAATTGGAGATTTTTAGAACAAACCTAGTAATAATGTGGCAAACAAGCAATCGTAGCAGTTTATTTGCTAAATCTCAACCTCAATTATAAATCAACTTTTTTTTAGTAAGATAAGATAAAATTGTAAAAACTTATCTCTTGTCGTTTGAACAGTCAAAAAATTATGAAAATAGTTTCAATATGTATGAAAAAAAAAATCATCGTGAAAATTATGTTGAATAATTTAAATTAATTTATCTCAAATCAGCTAGTACCGTACTTATTACTAAAATCAAAATACTTCCGTCGGTCCAAACGACGTCTAGAGTCACTTCCATACAGGAATAGACGGTTAGTATCACAATCAATCGTGTCGATCTCTCCACGTTCACAGTACTAGCAAACGGTTTAAGCGACATAAAACAAAACTGACGAATAAGCTACATTTTTATATCTGTCGCTTATTCATGCATATATGTGTACAAGCTCAGGCGCAATAGATGTGAGTCATGTGCTGATGTGCATCCTATTTCAATCGAATTTAGAGCCAGTTTTGCTGTAGCTTATTTTGATTTTAATTTGAAAAATATTTGTTTGTAGCTTATTTTCACTTTAATTTAAAAAATATTTATTTATGTAATAAGTTAGAAAATAATTTAAAGTTAGAAAATAATTTAAAGAAGTTGGTAATCAGATACTTTTCTAGAATAGCTTATTTTATTTTTATAAGTTTATTTAATTTAAGTTAATATTTTCATTCAAATATAATATTTATCAATTTTTTTATATTTTAAATAATTTATAAATTATAATAATACAAAATTTCACAAATAGATATTTTTTTTTGATTATTTCTTTAAAAAAATTTAAGTCATAATCAATAATATTAAATTTACCCAACGATCTTAGTAACTTAACTTTATGTGTCTTGTATTTGTATCTATTTGTTTAGAGAGAATACATTTTCTAAAATTATTTCAGGAATCTTAGCTAAGGTAATTGAATTGAACCAAAATAAACATGACACATGACATCTATGTGTAAGTAAATATATTATAGTTATATGTATATCACTTATTAAGAAAATATAATATTTTTTTTAATTAAAATTGAATGCACAATTATATAAATTAGATAAGTAGCCTGAAGTAATCTCCGGAACTTTATTCTCTTGTTTAGATTCATCAGAGCATGTGGCTTAACTTTGTATGTCTTGTATTACTACACTCATTAGCTGCTACCGATTAAATATCTCTTGTTTGATTTATTCTTACAAGGTAATAAAACTAAACAAATAGCATCTTATACTAGCATTGTAATTGATGGTCACCCAAGAAAAATCCTCACGGCATTGAAGATTCGGTGTTCCTATACTAAATCCACAGAATTAATCCTCCTAAATAACAGCATCTTCTCAAAACAGGCTCTTGAATAGAAATATAAAGAGTATAATATAAAATAGAATTTCAATAAACTTTTAATAATTCTTAAAAATATGTTTTCTCTCCCCTCTATTTTAAGAATTGTATTTAATTTTTTTATTAATAAAATATTTAATTTCACATTTGAATTTAAATCTTTGTCATAGTAAAATTTTAAATATAAATAATATATTAAGATAAAGAATATTGTTGGGAGCCCACTAAAATACGGTTGAAAATGCTCTAAAAATTGGTATATTATACTTTCATAAATTATGTGTATACTTGAAGATCCACTACAACAAAAACGGTCATTTTCGACCATTTAAAATATATCAAAAAAATTTGGTTGAAAATGACTGAGCATTTCCGACCAAAGACGAAATTGGTTGGAAATGATATCTGTGGGTCCCAAGTTTTGTACACGCAATCATCAATTCCTACCAATTCTTGATCGGAAATCAAAACCTACCAGATTTGACCGATTTTGATCACATTTTGACTTTTCAACGACCCCACATTCCACATCACCATCTCTCACGTATTTTAAATTAATAAACAATTTCTGAAAAAAAAATAACGAAATTTTGTCAAGGTCATTTCCTACCATATTTTGGTAGGTTTTGATGGGAAATCAAAACCTACCAAAATCTGCTAGGAAATGACTGTGATGATATCTTTCACTTCTTTTCATAAATTATGTATGTACATATGTGAGGTCTTATATTATTATTAGGAAAAGTTATGATTTATAGAGACAATAAATTAACATTTGTGAACTATTTTGAGAACAAATTTAATAACTGGTAACATATCTCTAAAATAAAATAAAAAATTTCTTTTAACATTTATTGCGAATAATCAACAAATGATTGTCACGTAGTGACCTCTTTTTCTTTTCTTTTGACAAGAATTGGACTTCATTGTTTGAAGTTGGACTACTTAAAACAGATAAAAGAGAAAATATTAAAAATATAATGGTAGTCCCCTACTTCACTGTGCAATTACATTATTGTTTAATTATTTTCTTCACCTAGTCTACAACGTTATAATATTATACTCTCTCTCTCTCATTTTTTTATGGTTTTTTTATATTAGTTAACACACTCTTTTATAGAATTCTACAACTTATTTTTCTTTTAAAAAAATCTAAATAAAAATTTAAACATTATATTTTTATTTTAAAAAAAAAAATTTAAAATAATTTATTCAAATATATATTAAAGAAGTGCCGAGTACCCAATATAAAAAATTGAGGAGAGGGAGGGAATATCACATATGTTTAATATTTTTAGTGAACTTGAACGCCAAATCTGACTTTGTATCTTTGTAATTTGTTTTGCACAACAGAAAAGAACTTCACTACAATTTCCTACTTGTAAAATTCATGGTGCGCCCGCCGTAAGAGACCCTGGTAAAGAAAAATACCACTTCATAATTGAACATAGTAATATCTTTTATTTTACCAAATATTCAAATTCATCGGCCGGCGTAACAAAAATTCTACCCTTACGTAAATTATTTCATGTTTGTGGCGGGCGTATTACAATCTATATATACTTCCCTCCTTATACTCATTTACTTATCCTTCCTTGAACTAATAATTAAAGGAGGAACAAAAAGAGTTTTAACACACTCTTTCTCTAGATATTAACTTCTTGGTATAGTACTCTTTACTTCTTTGTTATTTTCGGATTTATATATTTCTCTCTCGTTGTTTCGTGTGTTAGTATATATACAGGCCCGTGCTTAACCAATTTTCTTGTTTTTGTTTTTCCGTTTTCAGGACTAAATGGGTGCAGGTGGGCGAATGTCGGATCCCCCAAATGGGAAGAAGACTGCAGCAGAAGCGCTTAAACGTGCTCCTCATGAGAAACCTCCATTCACAATAGGGGACTTGAAGAAAGCAATCCCAGCTCATTGTTTCGAGAAGTCTCTTGTTACCTCTTTTCGCTACCTCATCCAGGATCTCCTCATGGCATATGCTCTTTACTATGTTGCTACCAACTATATAGACCAATATCTTCCTAGTCCTTTAAACTACGTGGCTTGGGCAGCTTACATTGCTGTTCAAGGTTGTGTCCTCACCGGTGCTTGGGTTGTCGGCCATGAATGTGACCACGACGCATTTAGCAACTATAACTGGATTAATGATCTTGTTGGTCTTGTTGTCCATTCTTCTCTTTTGGTTCCCTATTTCTCATGGAAAATTAGCCACCGTCGTCACCATGCCAATACTCAATCTCTAGAAAACGACGAGGTCTATGTCCCTAGATTCAAGTCCAATATCCGAAACTATTATAAATTGTTTAATAACCCACCTGGCAGAGTCATTGTCTGGCTCACCACACTTCTCATAGGTTTTCCATTGTACCTAATGTTCAATGTCTCAGGACACAAGTACGAGAGGTGGACTTCCCACTACGATCCCCATAGCCCACTTTACTCAGACCGTGAACGCAAGGAGATTATTATCTCTGATGTTGCAATTCTTGCTGTCATCTACGGACTATACAAACTCGTGCTGGCCAAGGGATTTGCATGGGTATTTTGCGTATACGGAGGTCCATTGCTTGTCGTTAACGGCTGGTTCGTGTTGATCACCATATTGAACCACACTCATCCATCATTGCCATACTACGACTCCACCGAGTGGGACTGGTTAAGGGGAGCTCTTTGCACAGTCGACAGAGATTACGGAATCTTGAACAAGGTGTTCCACAACGTCTGCAATGCTCATGTCTGTCACCACATTTTCTCCATGATACCACACTACCACGGTCTCGAAGCCACAGAAGCAATGAAGCCAATTTTGGGAGAGTATTATCAGTACGACGGAACTCCAATCCTAAAAGCAATGTACAGAGAAATGAAGGAATGCATTTACGTGGAGAAGGATGAAGGCGAGACTAAAGGAGTGTATTGGTACAGAAGCAAGTTTTAATGCAACGATGAGGCCAAACAATAAGTGAAAATTAATGGTAGTTAATTATGCATGTGTGGTTAAGCTATATATAATGGTTTGTATGTGCCAATATATATATATATATATATTAGAGATATCTCTGGGTGTTATAGGTTTTAAATAATTCGGCATGTCTCGGGATTAAGGAACGTTAAGGTTGTATCTGTTAATATGATATCAAATGTACGTTCGCCGATATAAGATAAATAAAATCCAAATATATAAGATTTCATAATCTATTTCCGGATTTTTACTCCTAAAATTCTAGTAAATGCACAAATAGGCACGAAAATAGACTCACTTAAATCAGTAATCAGAAATACTACTACATTATACAGTGTGCCAGGAAGGTTTTGAATTCGTGATTGTTTTTTTTTTTTTGTTCTTGTGTTTCTAGCATGTGATCATACATGCATGGGTCCATTTTTGTTTTTGGATCCGTTGTATTAGACGTATTTCTAATAATAATATTCAAATAATTAGCCTAAAAACAATAGTTAAACCTATCACTGTTATGAGCTACTCCATTTATATCTGCAATTAAACTTATCGAGTACAATAGTAGTTGTGTTGTGTTACACACAGCGGAAAATGGAACTATCGAATCACCGGTGAAGGTGGTTGTAAATTTCGGAAATCGGAACAAATCGGTCGAGGTATTGTATAGCGATTTTTCAGAAATCGGGGAATCAGAAATTCACTACAAGAAAACAAGGGTAAATTTGACCGACTAAAAATGACCGCGGCTAAATGTGACCGCCAGCGGTCATATTTAAGGTCAACCTCAGTTGATTACCGGTCAGTCTTAAATTTGATCGCCGTCGGTCATATTTAATGTCGGTCATATTTAGTCGGTCATTTTTAGTACTCGAGACCCACAAAAAATTGCTGGGAAAATTCCCGCCAAGGACAAAAATTTGCTTGAGATTAATTTGACCAACAGCGGTCACATTTAATGTCGGTCATATTTAGTCAGTCATTTTTACTACATAGTGCCCCAAAAAAAAAGGGAAATTTCCCGCCAAGTAGCCAAAATTTGCTAAAGTATAAATTTGACCGTCGGCGGTCAAATTTAAAGCCGGGTTTTGGCGCCAAAACTCCCTCCAATTCTCAACCAAAATAATTGGAAAATAAATTTAATCGATTTTTTTTTAAAATTTAACATAAATACTCAAACAATTTTTTTAATTCCAAAAAAAATAATGGAGTACCCCAATGACAAAAACTACGTGTAAAAAATTATTTTGTGCACTAAACATATATATATTTGGGAAGAGATCAATAAACGTTGATGCTATATTTATTCAAGAAATTTTTAAAAAATAAATAAATAGTTACTAACTTTTAAAATTCACAATTAATTTATATTTTTAGAGTGACAACATAGTCTACACATTAAAAATTGATAGATATTAAAATAATTATCATTTCAAAATAATCTCGGCAATACGTTATATTGTTCAATTTTTTTGATGAAATACGTGGTTTGAGATTTGGATTTAGGGGTTAGGCGGTTAACGTCTAGGGTTACTAGTTTCGTAATATTTAATTAATAATTTGAACGATCTAACCGTACGGATGTTTACCTTTTTACTTTTGAAGAGCCTATGCAAAAAATTATTTAATAATAAACATTGCATCCTAATTATTATAATGAAAGAAAATTTTATCAACTTCATCAATTTGACCACTATCAGTCATATTTAGTATTTTTGACCACTTTTGGTCAAATTTATATAAATTCAAAATTTTCAAAAATATAAAATAAATACTTGATCATTTTTTAAAATTATGAAAAAAATATTAGAGTATTCACAATAATAAAAAATACATGTTAAAAATTATATGTGGCACTTAACAAATTTTTAAATTTGAAAATGGTAAAAAATTATTGATTTTTCATAGATTCAAAAAGTTTGAATATTGTTAATAAATGCTCACTAATTTTTAAAAATTACATATATTTTTATGGGCGTATTGTGACAACATTTTATGTACATTAAAAAATGTAAGAGATAATAATAATGTTTGAGTAACAATATGATTCATAATTCAAATTATTCCTTGAAATATGCATGGTTTAGGATCTGAATTTAGGGGTTAAGCATTTACTGACTAGGGTTAGTAATTTTGTGTTATTCAAATTAAAATTTGAACAATCCAACCGTATGGATGTTAACTTTCTTAAATTTCAAGAGTTCATGCAAAAAATCAAATTATTATAAGTTTTGCATAATAATTATTATAACAAATTGAATTTTTATCATCTTTATAAAATTGGCCATTTTCAGTCACATTTATAAATTTGACCAACGGTAGTCAAATTTAATTGCAAATTTGACCGCAAACCCTAATCAGTCAAATTTACTAAATTGACCGAAACCAGTCAAATTTATAAATTTGACCGAAGGTAGTCACATTTAAGTTTAGGCGGTAAATTTCCAGCCAAAACTACCCTAAAATATTTAAATGTTATTTTGACCAAAAACAGTTAAATATATATATTTGACCGCCCTCGGTCAAATTTATATAAATTCAAAATTTTCAAAAATATAAAATAAATAATTTATCATTTTTTAAAATTATGAAAAAATATTAGAGTATTCAAAATAACAAGAACTACATGTTAAAAATTATACGAGGCACTTTAAAAAAAATTAAATTTGAAAATAGTCAAAATTTGTTAATTTTTCGTATATTCAAGAAGTTTGAATATTGTTAATAATTGCTCACTAATTTTTAAAAATTACAAATAATTTTTGGGCGTAGTGTTACAACATTTTATGTACATTAAAAAATTAAGAGATAATAATGGTGTTTGAGTAACAATGTGATACATAGTTCAAATTATTTATTTAAATATGCATGGTTTAGGATTGAATTTAGGGGTTAAGCATTTAGTGACTAGGGTTAGTAATTTTGTGTTATTCAAATTATAATTTGAACGATCCAACCGTATGGATGTTAACTTTCTTAGATTTAAAGAGTTTATGCAAACAATCAAATGATTATAAGTTTTGCATAATAATTATTATAACAAATTGAAAATTTATCATCTTCATAAAATTGACCAGTTTCGGTCATATTTATAAATTTGACCGACGGTAGTCAAATTTAAATACAAATTTGACCGCAAACCCTAATCAGTCAAATTTACTAAATTGACTGAAACCAGTCAAATTTATAAATTTGACCGAAGGTAGTCAAATTTATAAATTTGACCGAATGTAGTCAAATTTAATGTCATGTCAGCAATCCGCGTGAAACACATTAAACGGTCCAGATTAGCAAACCAAAATTGCAATCCAATGGTCCAGATTTATTACAGCAAACCCATCTCCTATATATACACTCATTACATACATACATCATTCATTATCTCTCTCCTCTCTTCACCCCTTCTTCCACCCTCTCTCCCTCCTTCTTTCCACCCACACATACAAAAATATATACACACACATCTATATGTATACGCCCATATATTTATACTTACTTATTTATCTATTTTTTACAAATCAACTTGTGGAATGATATTTCCGGTGATAAAAAGAATTCCGGCAATAAAACAACTCCGGCGGTCAAAGTGTCAAGCAAAATATCTCCGATGTCCATTTTCATCAAACTAACTAACAAAAATAGTTTCGTAAAATCCAATTTTGAACCTTTAGTTGAATTTAGATAACCATATTCGTAAAGAAATCATCATTAATAAATATTATATATGATATGAAATTATTTTGATTTTTGAACTATTTATTTAAGATAAAATATGGTGATGTTTGTGTTAATAAGAGACACCAAATCAACAAGATATAATGTAGTATTTACTAGAATATTTTTCAAAAATCTAACAGAATGTAGCAGAAAGCTGCGGGGTTTGTTGAATATGTGTTATAGTTAAATTTGACCGCTTTCGGTCAAATTTATAAATGTGACCGTTTTCGGTCAAATTTATAAATTTGACCAACGGCGGTCAAATTCGATGGACGTTAGGCGCCAAATTCAAAAAATTTCAAATTTCAAAATTTTGAAAATTTCGGTCAAATTTAATCGGTCAAATTTAAGCGGTCAATTTTAGTCGGTCAAATTTAACATAAATATGACCGATTTTGCTAAATTTGACTAGCTTAAAAATGACCGACACAATTCGGTCAAATTTGACCAAATATGACCGATGGCGGTCAAATTTAGCTAAATATGACCGAAATTTTTCGGTCAAATTTAGCCGTTTTTCTTGTAGTGATTAATCGGATATAATTTAATAATAAATTCAATAATATTTAGTAAAAAAAGATTAGGAGGTAGAACTTTAGTTTTATGTGAGATAGAATTTTAGAAGTGGAACAAAAAAAAAGATGTAACCAAATTTTGGTACAAAAATATCATTAAAAAGGGGTTTTACTTGTATATAAAAGGTTACAGATACTACCTACTGTACGAATACTCTGCTTCATTTATTAATAGTAGTACATTGCTTTAGTCTTATACAGAAATTAGAGTGGTTAAAGACTTAAAGAATCAAAGCACGTAGTTATCTGTGCCTTTTTTGGAACTGATGAGTTTTTGGCCTTTTGGCTTCGTCATCGTCTTCTCTCCTTTTTCCAGTAAGCTCTATTGTTCTGCGGCTCATATCTGTACCAATTCATTCTCCCCTTCTTAATCATTTTGTCAAACTAAACTCCAAAATCACGATACTCTTCTCCGATTTCTTCGAATATTGACCTGATTCTTGCCGATTTTGACCATTTGACCGGAAAATCGATTTTTCAGGCGATTTCATCTGATCAGATCGGAAGGTTACCGATTGCTGATAAACCGGTCGATTTATCGAAGTAATCGCTGATTTCTGGAACCATGGTCAATATTGACTTTTGAAATTATATAACAATTAGGAAATTGTGTGATGGAAACCGTATATATGTATGTATACACAGTCAGGGATATTTTGGAGGCCTACAAGTGAAAAAATAATGAGTCTCCAATTTTATTTTTTCAAAAATTTAGATAAAATAATTAAATTTAAGTACTTGTTATATTAGTCGGACTTTTCGTATCGGATACTCGATACTTGGACATGAGCACCTATTTTAGGCTTATAAATATGTTTATTTTTCAAAATATTCTCAGATTGATATACTTGGGACATGAACACTTATTTTAGGCTAATAAATATGTTTATTTTTCAAAATATTCTCAAATTGATATACTTGATCATATATTCATGTTGGACACTTTTAGCTGAATATCATAAATCACATGAAGACATTTGATTTCTCCAAAAAAATACAAACCAGTAGTAATATTGATTGTCACATACACCAAAAAATCTATAATTAAAGTTCTAGTCATGACTCATGAGAAACAATTTTTTCGTTCAAACCTAGATGCAAAGTCGTTAATAATGGTATTCATGTCAATTTTCTAGGATGTTTTTTTTCTCAAAGCATATTATGATAAGATCGTTCAATATTTCTTTTGCCGTGAATGATCTTAATTAATTTTTCAACAATTTAAACTTTCAACAAGTACAAATTAATCTATATTATTATATTAAAGACGAAACATTGAAAGTTTTGTAGTCTGGTCACTCCATTCATAACCGTTATATATCTCTGATCAAATCAATGAGAACCGTTAGATAAAATATTAAAATTATTATATAGAATATATTTTCTATTTTTTCTAACAGAAACATCCCATTTTCCAAAAATATCGCAGACAGTTTCATTTAATAAAATAACATAATAAGGTTATAATTGCTAATAACTAACTCATTACCACTTTTAGTCAAATTGTATATTCTTTTTTATATTTTCTAACTAAAATTTCTATTTTTCTATTTTTCCTAAATAAAACTCTCATTTTTCAAAAATATCATGAATAGTTCTATTTAATAAAATAAAATAATAATATTATAATTATTAATCACAGACAAATCATTAATTTTATATTTTAAAATTCAACGAAAACACGTTACTCTCTATATTTCTTACTAAAGCCCATTTTTTTCCAAAATATCACAGGCAAACCGTTACTTATTTATTTTAAAATCTATTTTAATACTTTTAATTATTTAAAAATGTTTAACACGCATACTTATTTTTTTTAATAAATACAATTAATAAAATATAAATAATAAAATTAACAATTATTAAAAATAATTCGTGCATCGCACGGGTTTTAAATATATACTATTATATTAAAGACGAAACATTGAAAGTTTTGTAGTCTGGTCCTGAAACTTTTTGTAGTCTGGTCACTCCATTCATAGCCGTTAGATATTTCAAATCGATGAGAACCGTTAGATAAAATATTAAAATTATTATATAGAATATCTTTTCTATTTTTCCTAACTAAAACATCTCTTTTTCCAAAAATATTGCGGGCAGTTTCATTTAATAAAATAACATGATAAGGTTATAATTGCTAATAATTAACTCATTACCATTTTTAGCCAAAGTGTATATTCTTTTTTATAATTTCTAACTAAAATTTCTAATTTTCTAATTTTTCTAAATAAAACCTCTCATTTTTCAAAAATATCACTTACAATTCTATTTAATAAAATAAAATAATAATATTATAATTATTAATTACTAACCGATTAGCTTTTTTTTCCAAAATGTATATTTTTTTTATATTTTCTAACTAATATTTCTCCTAACTAAAACCTCAAAAATATCACGGGCTATTCCATTTAGTACCATAAAATACTAATATTATAAATTTATCTCTCTATCTATACTATATTATTAAAGACGAAACATTGAAATTTTGGTACTAGTTTTTTTGTACATGTTTTTTGATGTGCTACTTGCCTTATTTAATTGTTTATTTAATTATTATAAAAATTATTATAATTAGTTAACCTTTCAGTTAAAATACATTACCATTTTTTTCTAAAAAAATCACGGGCAATTTCTTTTTAAGCTAAAACATGTTACTTTTTCTATTTCTCTTGGTAAAATCTCTCATTTTTCAAATATATCATGAGCAAACTCTTATTTATTTTTTTAAAACTTATTTTAATACTTTTAATTGGCAAATATTTTTCCCCTCTTTTTCTAGAAAAATCACGGGTAATTACTTTTTTCAACTAAAACATGTTATATTTTCTATTTTCCTTACTAAAATCCCTACTTTTACAAATATATCACGGCAAACCCTTATCTATTTACTTTAAAATCTATTTTAATACTTTTAATTGATAATTACTTTTTTCAACTAAATCATGTTACCTTTTCTATTTTTCTTACTAAAACCCCTCTTTTTCAAAAATATCACGGGCAAATCATTACTTTTATATTTTAAAATTCAATGAAAACATGTTACTTTCTATTTTTCTTACTAAAACCCCTCCTTTTTCAAAATATCACGGGCAAACCGTTACTTATTTATTTGAAAATCCATTTTAATACTTTTAATTATTTAAAAATGTTTAACACACCTACTTATTTTTTTAATTAATGCAATTAATAAAATTTAAATTATAAATAATAAAATTAATAATTATTAAAAACAATTCGTGCATCGCACGGGTTTTAAGCTATATTATTAAAGACGAAACATTAAAAATTTGGTAGTCGGACGGACGGACGGTCGGTACTTAGTTATTTTACTTAATTACTCTTACTTATTTTTTTTTAAAAACTATCACTAACCAATTACCTTTTCAGCTAAAATACATTACCTTTTTTATTTTTTTCTAACAAAATCCTCTATTTTTCTAAAAAAAACACGTGCGATTATTTATTTTTAACAAAACATGTTGTTCTTTCTATTTTTCCTTACTAAAACCCCTCATTTTCGAAAAATATCTCGGGCAAATCCTTACTTATTTATTTTGAAATCTATTTAAATACTTTTAATTACGGACACTTACCTTTTCAGCTAAAACATGTTACTTTTTCTATTTTTCCTTACTAAGACCCCTCCTTTTCCAAAAATATCACGGACAAATAGTTATTAATTTATTTTAAAATATATTTTAATACTTTGAATTATTTAAAAAAGTTTAACACACCTACTTATTTTTTTTAGCAAATGCAAATTAATAAAATATTAAAACATCAATAATATAATAATTATTAATAACAATCCGTGCATCACACGGGTTTTAAACTAATAATATTTATATGTATACTAAGTAATTTTTTTCAAATTTGAGCTCCCAAAATTTTCGAGCCCTAAGCCGTTGCCCTCGACGCCCTCCATCCACGACTGACACAGTACATAGCATACATGTAGCTTTTGCTTCAACTCCGGGTGAATCTATAACCTTTATTTATTAATAAACGAAATTCTTTTTTAATGGTACATTTTGCATCAAATTTAATTTCATCTTTTTTTAGTTCCACCTACCATATGAACTAAAATTTTATCTTCTAAAGTCCTAGCTCGTATAAAACTAAGTTCTATCTCACATAAAATTAAAGTCATGTCTCATATAAAATTTAATTGTATTTTTTATTCTTAAATATATGAACAGTTCTTCAGTACTTTGAATAAAATTCTGGTTATTTCAGTAGTCAATTATTTTGCATATTTTTCTTTGTTTTATCTCACATTGAATTTAATATATTTTTTTATCTAAAATATATTACCAGTCCTTCAGTATTTCGAAATACCAAATTTAGTTTTATCTTTTTTGTTTCACCCCAAAAATATTAATTAATTTAATAAATTAATAAAAAATATTAATTAATTTAATAAATAATCTCGGACACGTGCTTCTGGGGTTATCATCTAGTGTTTATAAATGCATTGAATGACGAAACACTTTTATTGTGAAATATAGTCTACAAGATAAACGTATCGGTTTCAATTTAAATTATTCTTATTTAATTATTTTAAATTAATCATTTTTATTGATAAATTTGCAGGCTCAATACTAAAATTTAAGTATAAAAATTGGAATTTATTACTTAATTGTCATTAATTATGCCCAAAACAGAATGTGAACAAATATTTACGTCATAATTAACAATTTTTACTTTTTGATATGCATAATATATAAGGCTCATTATCAAAATTAAATTATTTAAGTCGCGTTTTATTACTTAGTTTTCATAACTTAAATCTAAAATATAAATATATTTTTTAATTGTTATTAGCAATATTTTTAGAATTCCGTACATTGCACGGATATAAGATAGTAACTCAACAATTTCCCTAAATTTAGAAGCCGGAGTCCGGAGTAATTGTTTAGCATTCACTTAAAATGAAATACTCATAGGTTAACAAAAAGAAAAAGACATATTCGTAGAAATTCAAAATTATATTTTATTATATAATAAGAGTAAAAGGATAATAAGTCAAGAGTCTCTTGACCAACAACATTTATGATTTATATGTGAAGCACTAAGTGTATTATCAAAATTTACAAAAAGTTTTATTGAGATATAAACGTATTATAATAATCTAAACTAATGCATAGTTTGCTCTACTAGAATACATACGAAAATTGGAGACACAGAAAGATAGAATCAAGATAGGATTTTGAAAAAAATTGGATGAATTATAATCCTCATCAGCATATATAGACGCATAGTTAGCCACTGATTGAACTTTGCGAAGGAAAAATGGCCCCGTGCTTGTGATTTCAATGAGCGCTTTCCCTATGAAACCTAAGCTAAGTCAAAAAAATTATTTTATTCAAATTATAGGTAAAACAATTTAATTATTATATGTCGTATATTTTATTTTTAAGTAGGACGTATTGAGTACATTTAATTTAAAATTTTTGTTTTTAGTCGAATTATTTTGTTGAATAAAAATATTTTTCTTGAATAGAAATTATATCCTATTATATTTTTTATATAATACACAAGGTTCTAAAACTCGAAAGTCGAGTCTACTCGATTTTTGTAAAATCCGAGTAATCAGTTGATTTCCGAGTGCTCAGTCAAGTACTAGGATGTTGAAAATACTATTAAAGTACTATAAAAAAAATACATATTATATTATTAGATAGAAAAACATCAAAAAAATTAAAATTTAATATTACGTAATTTTCATAGTATTAAAATACTCCTGTTCATTATATAATTCGTTTGACTTTTATGCACGCAACTTTAGATACTTTGGCCTCTTAGTAAAATTTAATTTTTTTAACTTTTCCTTTTCTGAATAAAAATAAACATATTATATTTTATTCAAAAAATAAAATTTTAAAAATAATAAATTTAACTATGTGATCAAAACCCTTAAAATTACGTGCAAAAAAATCGAACGCCTTACATATTGATAAGATGGAATACTATCAAAGATATATAATCTAATTTTAAAATATTAAAATATAAAAGACTAATAAATCCAATATTTATATTAATATCTAGTTAATAAATATGTATAAAAGATCTTCACTATGTTGGTCGTCAATATGATAAGACGAAAATTTTAATAATTTAAACCAAATATAAGTAAATTTCTTAAATTGAATAGAATACTGAATACCTAACATAAAAATTCGCAACTTTACAAATTTTTGTTTATGGTGATCAGCTAAAGTACAATGAATAAGAGCATTTTCCGTGGTAGAAATTCCTTAGCTATTAAATCTAACTGACATATAGTATAGATATTGTAATGTGTAAAAATGTTAGCACTCCACGACATCAAAACCCTTAGTTAAAAATATAGATAATTGTATTTCGTTGACTAAATTTGTTAAATCTCAATTCCCCTTACCGAAAATTATACCCATTAAATATTATAGCTAATAACATTGGAATCCCCCAATCCCCTTTGTAACACCCCAGTCCCACATCGAGTAGATTTGGGACTTCTGTTCAGTTTATAAGCAAAGTACTACTACTAATTAGCACCAACAAAATCATGATCTTTTGGGGGCCTGTGGTGGGCTAGTCGTTACCCAAGTTGGATGCGTTTGGGCCAGTAGGCTTGGGCTTATTCGGACTCGGAATCGGAACTTGACCCGATTTTCGAAAAATGCTCGGATTTGACCCGGGTTGTCACATATGGTATCAGAGCCGACTCTCGAAAGCTTGTCGAGACAAGTTGCCGGAGGTGGGGACACGAAGGCTGGTGGTATTATCCCACAATGGACAGAGGTCCGGAGGTGGGGACACGAAGCCAGCCGGTATTATCCCACAATGGCTAGAGAGGAACGATCTTGGAACCTATGGGATATCCGTTCAGGCTTGACGAGGACGTCAAGAGTTTAAGTGGGGGAGTTTGTAACACCCCAGTCCCACATCGAGTAGATTTGGGACTTCTATTCAGTTTATAAGCAAAGTACTACTACTAATTAGCACCAACAAAATCATGATCTTTTGGGGGCCTGTGGTGGGCTAGTCGTTACCCAAGTTGGATGCGTTTGGGCCAGTAGGCTTGGGCTTATTCGGACTCGGAATCGGAACTTGACCCGATTTTCGAAAAATGCTCGGTATTTGACCCGGGTTGTCACAGTGACTGTAACACCCCAGTCCCACATCGAGGAGATTTGGGACTTCTGTTCAGTTTATAAGCAAAGTACTACTACTAATTAGCACCAACAAAATCATGATCTTTTGGGGGCCTGTGGTGGGCTAGTCGTTACCCAAGTTGGATGCGTTTGGGCCAGTAGGCTTGGGCTTATTCGGACTCGGAATCGGAACTTGACCCGATTTTCGAAAAATGCTCGGTATTTGACCCGGGTTGTCACATATGGTATCAGAGCCGACTCTCGAAAGCTTGTCGAGACAAGTTGCCGGAGGTGGGGACACGAAGGCTGGTGGTATTATCCCACAATGGACAGAGGTCCGGAGGTGGGGACACGAAGCCAGCCGGTATTATCCCACAATGGCTAGAGAGGAACGATCTTGGAACCTATGGGATATCCGTTCAGGATTGACGAAGACGTCAAGAGTTTAAGTGGGGGAGTTTGTAACACCCCAGTCCCACATCGAGTAGATTTGGGACTTCTGTTCAGTTTATAAGCAAAGTACTACTACTAATTAGCACCAACAAAATCATGATCTTTTGGGGGCCTGTGGTGGGCTAGTCGTTACCCAAGTTGGATGCGTTTGGGCCAGTAGGCTTGGGCTTATTCGGACTCGGAATCGGAACTTGACCCGATTTTCGAAAAATGCTCGGTATTTGACCCGGGTTGTCACATATGGTATCAGAGCCGACTCTCGAAAGCTTGTCGAGACAAGTTGCCGGAGGTGGGGACACGAAGGCTGGTGGTATTATCCCACAATGGACAGAGGTCCGGAGGTGGGGACACGAAGCCAGCCGGTATTATCCCACAATGGCTAGAGAGGAACGATCTTGGAACCTATGGGCTATCCGTTCAGGCTTGACGAGGACGTCAAGAGTTTAAGTGGGGGAGTTTGTAACACCCCTGTCCCACATCGAGGAGATTTGGGACTTCTGTTCAGTTTATAAGGCAAAGTACTACTACTAATTAGCACCAACAAAATCATGATCTTTTGGGGGCCTGTGGTGGGCTAGTCGTTACCCAAGTTGGATGCGTTTGGGCCAGTAGGCTTGGGCTTATTCGGACTCGGAATCGGAACTTGACCCGATTTTCGAAAAAGTCTCGGGATTTGACCCGGGTTGTCACACCCTTATGCAAAATTTTAACAACTTCCTATTTTAATTTTTTTAGCTAATCAATACAGTTAATGTCATTGGAAATGCTCTAATAACGATTTAATTTATAATTACATAAATAATCATCAGTAGATCTATTAATTAAGAATATTATTTATTAAATTATATTAGATAAGGATTTTGATTCAAGAAATTTTTTGTATCCGTCAAAATAGTAAGGACGGTTACATCTCAAGATAAATCGATGAGAGCCGTCTAATCGGATATTAAAAGTGTATTTGATTGTTAGTAGAATTATTTTAATAACATTTTAAATTAAAAAACTATAAATATTAAAAAAATTTATTAAAGTTGACCAAAACTTGCTTAAAATTAAATCAAAACCAGGAAAAAAAAGTGAAATAAGAATTCTGATTTTTTGAGATTATTGTATTCTTGTCTCCAATAAAGACAGACATCTTAGTAAATCTTTCTTCTTTTAACAAACACAACCCAAAACCCTACAAACCTTTTTATATTGCAGCAAAGGCATACAGACTCGCCCCACTGCCTCCTGACTAGAGGTGGCCGGTCGCGAGGTTTTCTTCAACCCGCCCAGACCGGCTCGCTATTTTATTCGGATATTATTCGGTCCGACTGAACCGTGAATAATTCGATCCAATTCGTATCAGAGCTAGTGTCGGGTACGGTTTCAATTTTTAGAACCCGTGAACCGGCCCGACCCGACCCATTTCTGGCACTGCAACGAATCGCACAGCCCGCTCGCTGCTCGTCCACTCGCCAACAACGGTAATCTGCACTGCAAGTTGCTCCTTTTAGCCGTTGCCAACGGCTACCCATGCCACTACCCACCCAGTCCCCAACGGCTTAATCTCTCACTATAAATAGTGGATAGTTATTTTTTGTTTTGCACTTTAGAAATTTATTTAATTCCTATTGTATTTTTATATGTTTATGCGGTTTGTTCCGTATTTTTTAGGGAGGAGTTCTCTCAAATTATTTGTAATTTTTTTTTAAAATTAATAAAATATATGAGGTACCGTCCTATTTTAACCCACACATGTTATTTTTTTTAAATTATATCACATTGTAAAAGGAACTTGAATATTATAAAAAAATTAATAACTCGTGAGTTACATGAGAAACATAAGCCCGCCCAACACAAGACTGACAACTGACAAGAGTAACCAAATGTAATTGGTCTCTTCTGCAGTTTATTTACATGAATTTCAATTTAGAAAATAAAGATTTGTAAATTGGATCAATTACGACGATTTCAGTATTAAATTGTTGTCGTAAATGGCCTAATTTGTTGTAGTGATTTATCTTTTCAATTTTTTAATACTTCACATTCGCATTCATTTCTTAACATTTTTTACAATTATCTATTTCTTTATTTACTAATTTTAGTAAGTGTTGGACTGCGAACAAACCATAACTCCATATTAATATGATATTGTCCGCCCGGGTCAGACCCGCATGAATTTATTTTTGGGTCACTCCCAAAAGGTCTCATACTAATAGAGTTAACTGGTTGCTCTCTCTCTCTCTCTATATATATATAAAAGAGAACTTCTTCTTATTCCATCAATGTGGTACTTGGGTTGACATCACCCAACAATCCTCCCCTCAAACCAAGAACCACAAATTCCTTGGTCTTTCACATGCGATTAATATGTCTACATCTTGCACCGCCACGATTGACCTCGCATAACCCGTTGTTTTAACACCTTTCAAGAAGACTTTCGATACAAGGCATACCGATAAATCTTCCATCGCCACCAAGAAGAATCTCCCACATCAAAATACCGCAACGCGTTACTCCCCAAAATCCAATAACGGAATCATAGACTCTGATACCAATAACAATAAGTACTATCACTTTACGTACATTCATTTTGTTCCCCTCTTTGCTCTTCTTAAATTCATTGTTCACCTCAAATATTAAGAATTAAGCGGACGAAGGAGCGGCACAGTAGCTCGTAAATATGAGAATAGTGAGAATAACTTTTGTGCATTCTTAAAAATTTGCGAAAGAAAAGGTAGAAGACAAGCAGAATAATTATTTTATTAATGTAGAACATTTATTAGGTTACTAAATAGGAGTATATGTGTTATTGATTAAACACCACACTCTTAAAAAAAATTATACACTCTAGAAATAAACACGTGTTGTTACTGTTCTTGTAAACAGAATCAGAAATGGACATAATTATTTTGTTTTATCAGCTTTTTAGCTGAGGTCGTTCTCACCATCATTACATATTTGTATGATTTTTGGATTTTTTGTGTACCTAGGAATACTTACATTACTTACTGTATTTCTGTTTCGGAGCGTAGCATTTACTTGTTGGCGCCTTTTTCGGTAACTCAGAAGTCAGAAGTCATCAGTCGAATTCATATACTATCACAAAAGCAACTTATAATCATCATGTTTATCTCGTGACACTACAGTGAATTCTCAGATTCAATAATTTGCTTTGAAAATTCAGATTTTTTCAGATTATTTCAAACTCAATGTTATAGACGTACACAAAAGGATAAAATATCTTCTATGAGCATATAAATCAACTGGATAAGTAAAATTTAAACAAGACATTTTTTCCGAGCAAAATTAAAATAAAAAGTTCGGTAATACTAAAATGGAATTTGTGTTATTTTCGTTTTCCTTTATTCCCTGTTAGAACATTGCCTCATGTAATACCCGTCTTCGTTTTTATCTTTACTAGCTTATAGCCCGTGCGATGCACGGTTACTTAAATTTTATTTATAATTATTCTGTTTATAAATATATTTTTATTACGATGCAACACACGATTGTTTTTTTAATATTTATAATTATATTTATTTATGAATATTTTAATATTTAAAAGTTATTAGTTTACCTGATTAAATTATTGTTAAAAAAGATTTAGCCAAAAAAATTATAGTTAAAAATTCGATATTTATCACATTTTACACGCTCAATTTAATATTTGTTTGTATTGAGTTATAAAAGTTAGATTTGACCAATTTTACGGTTCACATGAAATTCACAAAATAATCTTTAATTTAGTTGTGGTTTAATAGTTTTTTTTTCAATTAAAAACTATTCTAAAACTAAAAAGAGAATAAAGTGACGAAATTTAATGTTGAGAATTCTATTCGATTTAGGAAATCTACTTAACTTATATGTAGTTTAGATTATTAAAATAACCTTTATTAACCAAATACATGTTTTATTGTTAAATCTAACGGTTTTCACCTATCTATTTAAGATTAAACGATTTTTATTATTTTGGTTATAAATGGGTTTCCTTATTTAATTACAACTATTTTTATGTTTTAACTTTTTGGAAAATCCAATCCTAATATAATATCTTTTAACTTATATCATTTTTAGATAATAATTTCTTTTTATATGATATAATCTTGATTAGGGCTGAGCAAAACCGAACCAGAACCGAAAAACCGAACCGAATAGTATAATTTCGGTTCGGTTCGGTTCTAATTTTCTGAAAATTCGGTCTTTTCGGTCCGGACCGAATAGACCGAAATAAATATCGGTTCGGTTCGGTTCTTTCAAAAAAAATTCGGTCCGAACCGAATAGACCGAATTTTTTTTATATAATTTTTATAGATATAATATATTAATTTTATATGTATGTATATATTCAAAAATTTGCATGGCTTATTTTTGGTTTGAGATTTGAAGTTTGAACTATTATATTTACATTTCATACTTGTATTTCATTAGCTAATATTTTTATTTTTAGCAAGATCATATTTTTGGCTTTTTTTGAAATATAAAATTTTTATTTAAAAAAAAGTTCGGTTCTTTTATGAAAGAACCGAACCGAATAGCATTATTTCGGTTCGGTTCGGTTCCGGTCCAAAATACAATTTCGGTTCGGTTCGGTCCGGAAAAAAATGATAATTCGGTTCTCGGTTTATTCGGTTCGGTCCGGTTCTGGACCGAACCGACCGAATGCTCAGCCCTAATCTTGATCATCTATTTTTAAAAGTATTGGATCTAACGGTTGAGAATGTTTTTGCGGTATTTAGAACCAAACTACCATTAATTTTTCTTAATATTTATAATTTTTTAATTTTTAATTTTTTTAAATATTTATTGCTAAAATATAATATACTCTTTTTTGTAAAATGTTAATGATGCGGGAATTTTGAACTTTTGAGAAAATAAATTATCAATTAAAATATTTATTTTTTTTGTAATATTTCTTCTTTTAAAGTAGTACACCGTGATGATCAAAATTATGTATAAAATTCATTTTTTTTATAGTATATCCCGTAAATATCTATGTTATTATATTAAAGACTAAATAATGAAAGCTTTCTTATAAGTGTGGTCGCTTTGTTTGATCACTTAATCCATAATCGTTGGATCTTTCAAATTAAATTGTTGAGAAATATTACATATAACACTAAAATTATCATGTAGAATGATCTAAGATTTGAATCTACCAACAACATATTAAAATTTACAGGTTTTTTTTTGAAAAAAAAAAGAATTTTTTTCATTTTTTTCTTTCAGACATAGGTTATTTGATAATATTTTTTGTAAAGTACGATTTTTCAGAAAAGTACTATACTAATTGATTAACAAACTTTTAAAGTTTCGAATTTAATAATTTACAATGTATATAAGTTAAAAAAGTTAGGTCTGTTATGTAGCTGAGTCTACAATTTAAAAATACGGTTTTTTATATGAATATAGTCCTGCTAACAATGAAATTAGGTCTCTATGAGTGCTTATAAAACAAAATCACCATTTGCGTATAATTTATTATTTAATAATAAATTATATTTGATTAGTTATAATCTATAACTTAATAAAATAGGATAAAAAATATGCACAATTTTATAAAATTTAATCCTCGTATTATTATATTCTTTGTTGATTTGAATTTTTCTTAGATTCATTTTAATTTTTGAACATAGATTTCTAAAATTAAAATAGTTAGAAAAAAGTAATTAAATTGACGTTAAAATAATGATGACATAATAATCATTATTAGAATTTAAATACTCACTTTACTGATTTGGGCTTTATCTTGTGTTTTAAAAATCAGATTTTGACGATTTTACACCACACGTGAAGATAATTAAATTATTTTTAATTAAAAGATGGTTTAACAATTTTTATCTAACTGGAATTGTCCATAGAAGAAAGTCACGAATTTTTTACATGGAGAATTCTATTCAATATAGAAAACTTATTTATATTTGGTATATTTGGTTTAAATTATCAAAATACACTTTTTAGAATTTAAATATAATCCTATTATAAATAAAATACACTTTTTTAATATTTGATCAAACGATTTTCATTTATCTAGTTAAGATCTAATAGTCCTTATTAATTTGGTTGTCATGATCAAAATTTTGGATAAATCGCTATAATGTTATTATATAAAAAGAGTTTAATATAATAAGGATATCAAGTACATACTGATATAAGTATTTTACTAAGTGCTTTTACTTTTAATGTTTCGGTTTTATTTATAGTGTATATAAAATTTTAAAATACATTATTACTTTAAAATTATTAAACAGAATACAAATTATGTTATGATTATATAAAATTTTATTCTAATATTATTATAGTCTTTATCGATTTGAATTTGTTCTTAATTTATTTTAATACTTTATTGAAAGAAAGATAAAATTTCTATATTTAAAAGAATTAGTGGAAAATAAATAAATTGGTGCTACAATTATAAAAAAAATATTTATTAAAATTTAGATACTCACTTTAATATTTGGGTTCTATCCTGAGTTTTAGAAATTGAATTTTGACGATTTTACAACCCATGTGAAACTAACGAAATTATCTTTAATTTAATGATGATTTAATAATTATTATCTAACTTGACCAGTTGACCTACCCATAAACCGAAATAAAAAGATGGTTGAGTATTATATTCAAAATTATTGTTTATGAATATGAAACCCTCAATATTTTAATAATATTTTGATATTATCCTTTTATGTTTGTTATATGTAAAATAATATAATTATAATTTGGATTAATCAAATTGTTATGTTCCTTCACAAAAAAAATGTTTAAATTTATTCATGTACATGAGTTCTCCTAAGTCTCTTATAACGCATGATCCACATGTATCATTGTTATATGATATACATGAGCATTATATTGATAATTTTTAATATTGTAATCGATATGAATTGTTATCTGATATTTTGTTTAACAATTATTATCTAACTCGAACTATACATAAATTAAAGAAAAAAGATATTTAAGAATTTTTACATAGAAAAAATTTAAATTATCAAAATACACTTTTTAGTATTTAAATATAGTTCTATTATTAATTAGATACACTTTTTAATATTAGATCTAACAATTCTCATCGATCTATTTAAGATCTAACTGTAATAATTAATTCTGTCGTATAGTGGTCGTACACGGACCAGATCGATTTTAATTTTTTCTTAAATTGATTTTAATATTTTATTGAAATAAACATAGAATTTATAAATTTAAAAGAATTAGGAAAAAAAATTAAATTGGTGCTACAATAATAAAAAAAATTATTAAAATTTAGATAATCACTTTACTGTTTGGGCTCTATCTTGAGTTTTAGACAACAGATTTTAACAATTTTACAGCCCACGCGAAGCTAACAAAATTATATTTAATTTAATGATGGTTTAATAATTATTATCTAACCGGAACTATCCATAAACTAAAGAGAAAAGATAATTACGATTTTTTACATAAAGATTTTTATTTAATTTAGAAAACCTATTTATAATTGGTTTAAATTAAAAAAAAAATTAATAAAATTTAGATAATCACTTTACTGTTTGGGTTCTATCTTGAGTTTTAGACAACAGATTTTAACAATTTTACAGCTCACGCGAAACTAACAAAATTATCTTTAATTTAATGATGGTTTAATAATTATTATCTAACTGGAACTATCCATGAACTAAAGAGAAAAGATAATTACGATTTTTTACATAAAGATTTTTATTCAATTTAGAAAACCTATTTATAATTGGTTTAAATTATCAAAATACACCTTTTAGTATTTAGATACTATCCTATTATTAATCAAATACAATTTTTAATATTATATCTAACGGTCCTTATCTATTTGAATATTTATAGTTTTATAATCCAACGGATCATATACTTTTGGTAGTACAGTGACCGACCAAAATTTTGGATAAGATCTTCCTTACGCTTATTATATATAAGGAGTTAATTGAATTAAAATTACAAATTGATTTATCGATTGATCAGTACATAATTGTGATTTTAAAGTTCCGGCTTCATTTGAGTTTCATTTTATTTTTAGTTTTACTTCTCGGATTTATGTGGATTCGACTATGTTTAGTTTTTGTTTGGGTTTTGTGATTGTTCATTGCAATTTTCTTAATTTGTTTGAATTTCCATATTCGATATTGTTTCTACTCATCATCAATTCTACATGATAATCTACAAAGAACCAGTTCCATATTAACTCCTTATATATAATAAGCGTAAAAGAGATCTTATCCAAAATTTTGTTCAGTCGCTGTACTACCAAAAATATATGATCCGGGGATTATAAAACTATAAATATTCAAATAGATGAGAACCGTTAGATATAATATTAAAAATTGTATTTGATTAATAATAGGATAGTATTTAAATACTAAAAGGTGTATTTTGATAATTTAAACCAATTATAAATGGGTTTTCTATATTGAATAGAAATCTTTATGTAAAAATTCGTAATTATCTTTTCTCTTTAGTTTATGGAAAGTTCCAGTTAGATAAAAATTATTAAACTATCATTAAATTAAAGATAATTTTGTTAGCTTCGCGTGGGCTGTAAAATCGTTAAAATCCGTTGTTTAAACTCAAGATATAGCCCAAACAGTAAAGTGATTATCTAAATTTTAATAAATATTTTTTTTATTGTAGCACCAATTTAATTTTTTTCCTAATTCTTTTAAATTTATAAATTCTATTTTTATTTCAATAAAATATTAAAATCAATTTAAGAAAAAATTAAAATCGATCTGGTCCGTGTACGATCATTATACGACCAAATTAATAATTACAGTTAGATCTTAAATAGATCGATGAGAATTGTTAGATCTAATATTAAAAAGTGTATCTGATTAATAATAGAATTATATTTAAATACAAAAAAGTGTATTTTGATAATTTAAAAGTTTGCTATGTAAAAATTCTTAAATATATTTTCTCTTGAATTTATGTATAGTTCCAATTAGATAATAATTGTTAAACCAAAACACTTTTTTTTCTGAAAGAACATAACAATTTGATTAATCCAAATTATAATTATATTATTTTACATATAACAAACATAAAAGGATAATATCAAAATAATATTAAAATATTGAGGGTTTCATATTCATAAACGATAATTTTGAATATAATACTTATATTAAAATGTGTATTTGATTAAATGTAGGATTATATTTAAATATTAAGAAGTGTGTTTTGATAATTTAAACCAATTATAAATTGGTTTTCTATATTGAATTGAATTGAATTCTTTATGTAAAAATTCTTAACCTTCTTTTCTTTTCGGTTTATGGGTAGGTCAACTGGTCAAGTTAGATAATAATTATTAAACCATCATTAAATTAAAGATAATTTCATTAGTTTCGCATAGTTTGTAAAATCATCAAAATTTAATTTATAAAACCCAGGATAGAACCCAAATAGTTAAGTGAGTATCTAAATTTTAATAATTTTTTTTTTAATTTTTGTAGTACCAATTTATTTATTTGCCACTAATTGTTTTAAATATAGAAATTTTATGTTTCTTTCAATAAAGTATTAAAATTAATTAAGAATAAATTCAAATCGATAAAGAATATAATAATATGAGAATAAAATTTTATATAATCATAACATAAATTTTATTTTGTTTAATAATTTTTAAGTAATAATGTATTTTAAAATTTTATATACACTGTAAATAAAACCGAAACATTAAAAGTAAAAACAGTTAGTAAGATACTTATATTAGTATATACTTGATATCTTTATTATATTAAATCCTTATATATAATAAGCATAATAGGGATCTTATCCAAAATTTTGATTGTACGGTCTTGGACAACCAAACTAATAAGGACCATTAGATCTTAACTAGATAAATGAAAATCGTTAGATCAAATATTAAAAAAGTGTATTTTATTAATAATAGGATTATATTTAAATTCTAAAAAGTGTATTTTGATAATTTAAACCAAATATACCAAATATAAATAAGTTTTCAATACTGAATAAAATTCTGCATGTAAAAAATTCGTGACTTTCTTTTCTCTTTCGTGGACAATTCCAGTTAGATAAAAATTGTTAAACCATCTTTTAATTAAAGATAATTTAGTTATCTTCATGTGGGGTGTAAAATCGTTAAAATCTAAATTTTAAAACACAAGATAAAGCCCAAATTAGTAAAGTGGGTATTTAAATTCTATAATAATTATTACGTCATCATTATTTTAATGCCAATTTAATTACTTTTTTCTAACTATTTTAAATTTAGAAATCTATGTTCAAAAATTCAAATCAATCTAAGAAAAATTCAAATCAACAAAGAATATAATAATACGAGGATAAAATTTTATAAAATTGTGCATATTTTTTATCCTATTTTATTAAATTTTATATCATAACTAATTAAATATTATTTATTATTAAATAATAAATTATACGCAAATGGTGATTTTGTTTTTTAAGAACTCATAGAGACCTAATTTCATTGTTAGCAGGACTATATTCATATTTAAAAAAAACCGTATTTTGAAATTTTAGACTTAGCTATTCGAAACTTTAAAAGTTTGTTAATCAATTAGTATAGTACTTTTTTGAAAAATCTTACTTTATAAAAAATATTATCAAATAACCCATGTTTGCAAGAAAAAAAAATGAAAAAATTATTATTTTTCAAAAAACCCTGTAAATTTTAATATGTTGTTGGTAGATTCAAACCTTAGATCATTTTACGTGATAATTTTACTGTTATATCTAACGTTTCTCAACAATTTAATTTGAAAGATCCAACGATTATGAATTGAGTGATCAAACGACCAGACTTATAAAAAAACTTTCATTATTTAGTCTTTAATATAATAACATAGATATTTACGGGATATACTATAAAAAAATGAATTTTATACAGAATTTTGATCGTCACAGTGTACTACTTTAAAAGAAGAACTATTAAAAAAAATTATATTTTAATTGATAATTTATTTTCTCAAAAGTTCAAAGTTCCCGCATCATTAACATATAATTACAAAAAAGAGTATATTATATTTTAGCAATAAATATTTAAAAAAATATAAATTAAAAAAATAAATATTAAAAAAATTAATGATGTTATCCTGGTAGTTTGGTCCTAAATACCGCCAAAACATTCTCAACCGTTAGATCCAATACTTTTAAAAATAGACGATCAAGATTATATCATATAAAAAGAAGTTATTATCTAAAAAATGATATAAGTTAAAAGATATTATATTAGGATTGGATTTTCCAAAAAGTTAAAACATAAAAATAGTTGTAATTAAATAAGGAAACCCATTTAATATCAAAATAATAAAAATCGTTTAATCTTAAATAGAACTGAAAAGCTATTAGTCTGAAAAGGATTTCATTCCACCATTAATTTTAGGAAAAAATAAAATCTGACGCTTTTAGAAAAATCCTTGCAACTAAAAATATGAATTAGTTAACTTACTTTAAAGTATGATATATCCTATTTATAGTTGAAAACTTAGAATTAATAGTCAGATGTTATAAAAAAAAGGGGAATATACAGTGAAATTTCTATAAATTAATATCGTTGTTATCGACAAATCCTATTAAATTTATTGTCGTTATTATGTTGGAACCAAAAATTTACATTTAAAATATTAGTTTACCGTGGTATTGAGTATTAATTTAACGAGATTTTATTATAAATACCGTTTCTTAGAAGAAAAATGCTAAAAAATTTAAATAATGTTCCAAATTTTGTTGCAAATGTTAATGTGTTATCTACATAGTGCGTATTTGGGGTATCACAAAAAGTTGACTTATAGTTTAAAATGAGTAAGTGTATAAGTTGATGAATTCTTATAAATTATACGAGTGTTTGGATAAATTTACTTATAAGTTAGTGAAGAATTTGCTAAATTAAATTTGAAAAAATAATTTTTAAATAAAATGATTTCAACACTTGAATTTTAAATTAAAAAAATATTTAAAAACACAAATGTAAAAATATAAAATATTAGAAAAATAAAAAAAATCAAAGAATAAGTTGATAAGTTAAGTAAAATGTTGGTGATTTCTAACATTCAACTTATCAATTTATAAGTTATAAGTCATCAAATAAGCTGAGTACATAAACACCCCTCCTCATAAGCTCTTGTCAACTTATAATACATAACTAACGTGAGCTCGATTCATATTTATCCAATTTTCTAGAGATCCTCAATTTTAATTGTTAGATCAGAATTCAATGATCGTCAGAAGCTAGACTCAACTGATCAGGATTGCTGACGTCATCAGTATTGCATGGTCATCAGTATTTGATCAAGCGTCAGTATCTTATTGATCATCAGGATTCCTACTCAGACTATGATCAGGTTTGATCATCAGGACTTGAAGCTGATCAGGATTCCTACTTCGAGTTATATTTGGAGTCTAGATAAACATGGAAGTTTGTTCCTGGTTTGTAGAATGCAGCTATCGATTAAAGATATGTTTCTATCTTTATTATGATTAGGACTTATCTTGTTATTGATAGAGAAGCTGTGTGCACTATATAAACACAGTTTTGGTTTCGATTTATGTATTCATTAAAGAGAGAACATAATCGGAGAGAAGCTCTTAAGAACAGAATTTCTTGAGAGAGTTTTTGTAAGCTAGCAGCTCTTAAGAACATCAGAATTTCTTAAGAGAGTTTGTAACAATTTTATATCAAAGTTAATAAAGCTGTTATTGTTATTGTTAATGATCTTTCATATTTGTGTTATATAAAGTCGAGAATCTTATACAATTGTATTCAACCCCCTTCTACAATTGTTATTCACTGGGCAACAATTGGTATCAGAGCAAACTGATTTAATTCTGAATCAGATACGATCTGAAGATGTCGACAACCAAGTATGAAAGCATGAAGATTCCCATCTTGAAGATATCAGAATATCCCACATGGAGGGTAAAGATGCTGATGTACCTGGAGGCTATGGATCCTGACAATCTGGACAGGATTCGTGATGGACCATATATACCAACAAAGTTCGTAGAACGAACAGATACAGTACCAGAACATTATGTGGTCAAAGCTAAATCTGAATGGACTCCAGAAGAAAAAGCTCATGTACTCAGAGAACCAAAGATAAAGAATATCTTGCACAATGGTCTTGATGCTGTTATGTCAAACAGAGTGATTGCATGCAAGTCTTCAAAAGAAATCTGGGATACTTTGGAAACTCAGTGCCAGGGATCTGCATCTGTTAAGAAAAATAGAAGGGCTCTATTGATTCAAGAATATGAGCAATTTGATGCAAGACCTGAAGAGAGCCTGACTGATCTATATGATAGATTCCTGACACTATTGAACAGCTTATCCTTAGTTGACAAAGTATATGAAACTGAAGATTCAAACACCAAATTTCTTAGAGCTTTACCTGAAGAATGGGATACTCAGACCTCAATCATTAGACACCAGTATGATCTGAACATTGTGTCTCTTGATGAGATCTATGGGATGCTAAGAACTCATGATCTTGAAGTTCAACAGAGAAAGAACAAGAAAAGCAGCAAGGCAAAGTCAATTGCTTTGAATGTAGAAGCAAAATCAAAAGAGAAAGCTATGGAGGTCTCCAGAAGGAAAGCAAGAGTAGATGAGTCAGATCCTGACGACTCTTCATCAGATACTGATGGCAATCCTGATGCCAATACTGGTGATGACTCTTCTGACTCAGACATGGAAGAGATGGTTGCTATGATTGTCAGAAACTTCAGAAGGATGAAGTTCAGGAAGAATAGAAGACAAGGCAACTTTCAGAAAAAGACCTTCAAAGCAGACAAAGACAAGTATATCAAAAAGGACAGCAAGGGTAGCAAATTTGACAAGTCAAAAGTTAGATGCTACAAGTGTAATGGTATGGGTCACTTTGCTTCTGAATGTAACAAGACAAAGGCACTCATCACATCAAGCAAGGATTGGATGGACTCTTCCTCAGAATCTGATACTGAGGTAGTCAACTATGCGTTAATGGCCAATGCTGATGTAACTGCTGCTCCTGATGATAAGGTACTAAATACTATCTTTGATTTTGATACTGATAATGCTTCTGAGTTAAGACGTTTTCTAAAGTCATTACATATTAGCTTTAGAAGTCAAACTGCTGAGAATACTAGAATCTTATCTGAGATGTCTGACCTTAGAAAGAGGAATGAGATATTAGAAGCTGAATTTTCTCGTATGCAAGAAGTACAAAAAGAATGTGATAATGCTAAACACATGCACTTAGAGATGACATCTAAATGTACTTCCCTTGAAAAAGAACTTGAATTTGCTAATGAGAAAATCAGAACCTGGACAGACTCTGGTAGGAAATTTCATGAGATTAATACCTCTAAGAATTGGAAAGAGTGTCTAGGATATAAGTCAGATGAAGATAAGAAATTAGCAGAGAAAATTGTCATTGATGAGACAGTCAGTCCAAAGACCTATAGACATGTTATAGACTCAACCAAATCTAAGATTACACCTGTTAATTTTGTTTTTGGTAAGGATTCCAATTCTACTTTTGAAAAGGGATCTTCTTCTACTCAAGGAATTAAAATTATAAAGTCTAAACCTGTCATGAACAAAGTTACTAAGAATGTAGGTCTATTGTCTCAGAAACAGCTTAAAGATAAAATCTGTGAGGTTACAGATAAGAAAAAGGAAGCTACTGTTAAGAGAAACAGGAATGGTAAAATTGGGATCAATAAAGAGAATGGTTATAAGTATATCCCAAATGCACCTAGAAAGTGTTGTTTTAACTGTGGTAACTCTAATCATCTTGCTATTGATTGTAAGAAGAGTAAGAAAAAGATTACTGATATTCCTAAGTCTGATGTTAGGAATAGATCAGTACTCTATAAACCGCAGAAGTCCTGTTTTCATTGTGGTAGTCTATGGCATTCTATTTATACATGTAAAGAGTATCATGATTTGTACTATAACTTTTATGATCCATTGCCTAAGTTTGAAAGTAGTACAAAGTCTGATAGAACTGAAAATGTCATAATGAAGCATGCTTTTGTTAATACTGATACTGACAAAGCAAATCCTGATGGAGTAAATCCTGTCAGGACTGCTAAAGTCAAAAAGTCTTCTGCTGTTAAATTTAATAAAATGCATGAACAAGGAATCCAACAAGTGTGGGTTCCTAAACATTCTGACTAGTGTTTTACTATTCTGATGCAGGGTAAAAAGAAAAATGTGTTAGTCATGGATAGTGGATGTTCTGTGCACATGACTGGAAACAAAGCCCTGTTATCAGAATATGAAGAAAAAGCTGGCCCAACTGTGTCTTATGGAGATGGCAACATTGGACAAACCTTGGGATATGGCAATATAATCATTGGAAATGTCATCATTGAGAAAGTAGCTCTAGTGAAGGGACTAAAACACAACTTGTTGAGTATTAGTCAAATCACTGACAGAGGTTATCATGTCAATTTCTATTCCACACATTGTGAAGTAGTCAGTAAAGCAACAGGGAAGATAGCACTAACTGGCTACAGGCATGGTAACATATATGAAGCCAACATTCTCTCAGATACTGATGGCTCCCCTACATGTTTCATCAGTAAAGCTTCAGTAGATGAAAGTTGGAATTGGCACAAGAAGCTTTCTCATCTCAACTTCAGCAACATCAATGAGTTGGTTAAGAAAGAGTTAGTAAGAGGATTACCTAATGTCTTATATACACCTGATGGACTCTGTGATGCATGCCAAAAAGCAAAACAAAGAAGGACATCATTCCAGAGTAAATCAGAATCCTCTATTGAAGAACCATATCACATGCTACATCTTGATCTGTTTGGTCCAGTCAACATCATGTCCATCAGTAAGAAAAGGTACACTCTTGTAATTGTTGATGAATATTCTAGATTCACCTGGGTGTATTTTCTGCATAGAAAAGATGAAACTCCTGAAGTTCTGTTGGATCATGTGAGGATGATTGAGACAACCACAAAGTACAAAGTCAAGATTCTGAGAAGTGATAATGGTACTGAATTCAAGAATTCAAAGATGGAAGAGTTCTGTAAATACAAAGGAATCATTCAACAATTCTCTGCTCCTGGCACACCTCAGCAAAATGGAGTAGTAGAAAGGAAGAATAGAACTCTTATTGAAGCTGGCAGAACTATGTTGGAAGAAGCTAAATTACCTACATATTTCTGGGCAGAAGCAGTCAACACAACATGCTATACACAAAATCTCACATTGATAAACAGGCATGGTGTCACTCCTTATCAGTCACTCAAAGAGAAGAAACCAAGTCTGAAGCATTTGCATGTGTTTGGCTGTAAATGTTTTGTTCTCAGAACTCATCCTGAACAGCTAGGGAAATTTGAAACAAAGGCTGATGAAGGAATATTCATAGGTTATCCTACATCAAGAGCCTTCAGAGTTTTTAATTTGAGAACAAGAACTGTCATGGAGTCAATTCATGTATCTTTTGATGATAAGAAGATAACTGGAATCATTGAAGACTCGCATGATAGATTGTTATTTGAAAATGAAGCTTCCAAGGAACCTGAAGAAAGTGAATCAGATCCTGTCAATTCATCAGATACTGATGGGTCACCAAATCCTGATGACTCACCAGGTACTGATGGTGCTAATACTGATGATGCAAACAACAGTGATACAACTAGTAGTGCTAATGTTGAGGGGGAGCAACGGCATTCAACTACAAGTTCAGAGTCAACTCAATCATCAGGACAGAATTCTTCAGATACTGATTCAAGTGAAGATCCTGATAACACATCAGGAGGGCATAGCAATAATTCAGGGAGAGCTTCAAATCAATCAAATTCTTTCAATCAAGATAACACCAATCCAGGGGGAGCATCTACTTCAAGAAACAATTTGACACCAGCAAGGAAATGGACTAAAGATCATACTCCTGATTTGATAATTGGAGATCCTGATGCAGGTGTTCAAACAAGAAGTGCAACTCAGAATGAATGTCTATACAATAACTTTCTATCCAAGGAGGAGCCTAAGAAAGTTGAAGATGCACTTAAAGATGCTGATTGGGTTACTGCAATGCAAGAAGAACTGAATGAATTTGAAAGGAATGAAGTCTGGAAACTGGTACCAAGACCAAAGAATAGATCAATAGTTGGTACAAAGTGGATTTTCAAGAACAAGACTGATTCTGATGGAGTCATTATCAGAAATAAAGCAAGGCTAGTTGCAAAGGGGTATTCCCAACAAGAAGGAATTGACTATGATGAAACTTTTGCTCCTGTTGCAAGACTAGAAGCCATCAGGATATTTCTTGCTTATGCAGCACATAAGAAATTCAAGGTTTTCCAGATGGATGTTAAAAGTGCTTTCTTAAATGGTGAACTGGAGGAAGAAGTTTATGTTGAACAACCTCCTGGTTTCATTGATCCTAAATATCCAGATCATGTCTACAGACTGGATAAGGCACTTTATGGACTAAAGCAAGCTCCAAGAGCATGGTATGAAACCTTAGCTCAATTCTTACTGGAAAGTGGATTCAAAAGAGGTGCAATTGATAAAACTCTATTTTATTTGAATCATGGTAAGGAGTTGCTGTTAGTTCAGATTTATGTTGATGATATCATTTTTGGGTCAACAAACAATAAGCTGTGTGAAAAGTTTTCCAAGCTTATGCAGTCAAGATATCAAATGAGCATGATGGGAGAAATGAGTTACTTTCTGGGTCTTCAAGTTAAACAGACTGATGAAGGGATTTTTATTAATCAGTCTAAATACACAAGGAATTTACTAACAAGGTTTAACATGCAAGACAGTACTCCTGCTTCAACTCCCATAGCTACAGCTACCAAACTTGATCCTGATCAAGGTGAAGAGGTAGATGTAACTCACTACAGAGGGATGATTGGCTCTTTATTGTATCTCACTGCCAGTAGACCAGATATCATGTTTGCAACCTGTCTATGTGCAAGATTTCAAGCAAAACCTAGAGAACCACATCTGATTGCAGTCAAAAGAATTTTCAGATATCTCAAAGGCACTCCTTCACTTGGCCTTTGGTATGCAAGGGAATCAGATTTTGGGTTGTGTGGTTATTCAGATGCTGATTTTGCAGGATGCAAAATAGACAGGAAAAGTACTTCAGGAAGTTGTCAGTTTTTGGGTGGAAGACTAGTTTCATGGTTCAGTAAAAAGCAGAAATCTATTTCCACTTCAACTGCAGAAGCTGAGTACATTGCTGCAGGAAGTTGTTGTGCTCAGATAATGTGGATGAGAAATCAGTTGTTAGATTATGGCCTGTCATACTCAAAAATCCCTATTTATTGTGATAACCAAAGTGCTATTGCAATGACAGGAAATCCAGTTCAGCATTCTCTTACTAAACACATAAGTATCAGATATCACTTTATAAGAGAACAGGTTCTGGAAGGAACAATTGAACTTCACTTTGTTCCCACTGATCAACAACTAGCTGATATATTCACCAAGCCACTACCTGCAGCTACTTTCAATAAGTTGGTGAATGAACTTGGAATGATGAATTTTGAGAATTTCTGAGGAAAAGCTACAGAGAGGAAATCCTGATAACTGTCAAATCCTGATGGTTATTCAGAAAGGTATGTTTTCTTTGATCAAATCCTGATAGGATGGAATCCTGACAGGAAGTCAACTGGTCAATCCTGATGTACAGGTCAGTATTTTCATTGCTAAATTTGTGCCTAATTTTTCGTCCGTATCTGCTAATGGACGATTGAGTTTTAGTAGGACAACTGTATACGCGCGTGTGTTGCTCTATTATAGATATATCTATACATACACATAAAAAGCGGTGCAGTTTTATTTAATGACACACGTAATCTGTCCACTAATTAGTTATGCACAAATCATATTTTGCCACCTGTCATTGAGAGTAATATTTTGTTTTAACAAAATATTTTTCATTGTTTCACATCTTTCATTACTCTCTCATCATCAGTTTTTCGTTTTTATCTCTCTCTGTGCTTTCATACCCTAATTGTTTCAAATCTTAATTCTCGAGTTTTCAAAAGCATTACAATGGCGTCTTCATCTTTCATGAACAAACAAACAGTAATTCGTGATATTACTTTTGCCACTAATAACTTTGTAGCCATTCTAGACCATCAAGAATTGCCTACTGAGTTCCATATAATTCAAGATTTTCTTACTTCAAGCCCATTGAAGTATGCTTTAACAGAGCCTGCAAGTGTTTCTTTTAAGTCTGTAATGCAGGTTTGGAACACAGTTGTTTTTGGACAAAGTTCTACAGGAACCATTCTGATGCAGTTCGAATCAAATGGGGTCACTCATCATGTCACCCCTGCTGTTATAGAAGAGGCATTGCATTTGCCTATTCTGGGTGAAAAAGTACCTAGGGTGATTTCAGACTCTGCTCTATTTGAGTTTGTCAAGAAACTGGGCTACAATGGAGAAGTAAAGAGATATGGAAATCTCTTTAGGACAAAGCTTAAGAAGGAATGGAATTTCTTCTTTGATACAATCAGCCGCTGTTTCCTGAACAAGACATCAAATTTTGATGCTCTTCCATCAGGATCTCTTAAAATTGGGTACTCTCTTATCCATTCTACAGTGTTTGATTATGGGTCTTTTATCTTAAAAGCTTTAAGTGATAGGAAATCAGATAAGTTGGGTTCTGTCTGTTTTCTTAGATTTTTACAGTTGATATTTAATCACTTATGTCCTAATGTTGTTTTTGAGGATGATGTAGTTCTACCAATCTGTAGAATTACTGAGAATAATATTAAGTCCTTAGTCAACAGTGATAAGGCAAATGGTTTTATAGGAAATGCTTTTATTCCTGATGAGGTTAGGTTTTTCTTACATCAGAAAATGCCTACTCGTTATGGACTACTTTCTAATGCTATGGTACAAGGACCAACCCACCTTGTTCCTGACACAAGCATGCAACCTAAACAGTCTAAACAGTTAACAACCACCTCTACTGTCTCTCAAAAGACTTTAGTTGTAAAATCAAAGAAATCAGCTAGAACTGATGTGTCTGGAAGGCAATCAGGTTCAAAGGATTTTTCCTCTACACCACTCACTAAAAAGAAGATACAAGGGGGTGTACAAGGGGTCCTAGTGAAGAAAGCTGATAAGGTGGTTAGAGATGTTCCTGTGAAAAGGAAGTTAAGGTTGATTGATGAAAGTGATTCAGAGGACGACTTACCTATATCCTCTGTAATGAAAGTGAACAAGGAAGTTGCTGATACTGCTACTAAAGCTGTGGTACCTTCATCAAAACCACAAAAGACAAGGAAATTATCAAAGAGCAGGTATCATATTCCTTTGACAGTGCAAATGAAGGATACTGATATTCAGACATCAAATCCTGATGTTAGTATTCCTGATGCAGCAACAACAGTTGTCTCTATATCAGACTCTCCAGCCTCTCCATCTCAGATTCGAGGATATTCTTGGGAGAAGGTTTCTACAACTGCTTCCTTGGTTGGTCTTACACCTACATCAAAGAAAAAGAGGAATGCAGAAGAGTTAGTCTATCAGAGACAGAAAAAGCTGAAAGGATCAAGCCCACAAGAACCTGAATTTCAGAGTAATTCAGCAGCTACTGTTGATCCTGCCACACAAGAACCACTCAATCAAAGTTTGGGTGAAGGCTTAGCTAGTGGAATGGTCACACAAGAACCATTTTCTCAAAGGGAGAATGAAGACATCAACATTCCAGCTACACAAGAACCATCTTCTCAAAGTGAAGATGCAGGCAAAGCTACAGCTTCTGTTGAAAGATTGGTCGAGAACATTGTCAATGAGGGAAGCACACAAGAACCTTTAGCTCAAAGTGTTGAAGAAGCTTCTGAACCTCAAGCTCCACAAGAACCATTGGTAGCAAATACTGATGCAAGCATATCAAATCCTGACGATGTTCATCCTGACGTTAGTGGTGCTCCTGATAATGAACCTATTTTGATACAGCCACTTCGTTCAAGACCAATAGATCATCCTATCTCAGAACCACAGGATAAACTGAAAGGTATTGCTATTCCTGATCCTGATATTACTCCTGATACTGATGATGATAGTTCTGATGATGATAGTGATGATGATAATGAGAATAGAAAAGAGAAGGAACAGCTTGCTACAGCACTCAAGATTAGTCTTGGAACTAATTTTGGTTCATCAAGTACGTATATGGCTGGCAAAGCTTTCACTGGGAAAGATCAGAGACAAGATTTTTCTACTCCTTCCTTTGATCCTGCAGAGGCATTTAGACAGAATGAATGGAACAATTCATGGCACCAATCTGATGAATCTATCAGTTTTTCTTCTGCTATTGAACATGCCTATAATGCAGTGAAGTCTATAGAGAATCAAGACTTGAAGAATCATCTGAAGGCTACTACTCTGTTATCCAAAAGCCTGAAAAGTGAGATTGATTCTATCAAGGGTTCAACTGAAAAAGTGAGGACTGATATCTTTAATAATTTTACAAAGGTGCCTACTACTTTTCAACTAAGGGTAGTGGAATCCCAAGTGAAATCTGTTGTTTCAGAACAAACCTCAATCCATCAAAGAATTGATTCTCTGGATACTAAGGTAACTGAAATTCAAGCCTCTCTTTCCTTAATTTTGCAATTATTGTCAAATCCTGATGTCAAAAAGGGGGAGAAGGTTATTCAGACAAAATGTACACCTGATCTAGTATTAAGAAATAATGATGATGATACTGGAGATGATGGTGGTGACAAAGCGATACAAGGAGAAACCTCTGATGCTGTTGTTATGAAGACAATCCAAACTTCTCAAAGTCAAACAACGCAGTCAACTCATGTTTCTGATTCTGGAGTTAAGACAGTAAGAACATTGGTGCAATCTCAGATCCTGACGGAAGATCAAATCCTGACACCTGGTCATGGACACATTCTTGCTACAATTCCTGAAGGTGATGAAGATGTGATTATTGATAATCCTGAAGATGCATCAAATTTATTCCAGAAGTTTTCTACAAAAGACGGCAGAATTGTTACTCTATATCACACTGATAAAAGAGTTCAACAATTATATGCAAGAAAAGCACTCTCTACAGCAAGTGAAGAATATCCAGATCTCTCACATGAAGAATTCTTGAGACTACAAAGAGAGACAATGGAAAGCTATACTGCTCCTGCTAGAGGTAGAGGAAGCAGAGGTAGGAGAGGTGTTAGAAGAAGTAAAAGAGGTTCTTCAACTCAAATATTACCTAGACAGACAAGGTCTAGAGGGTTAAGAATTGAAGAAATTCCTGAACCTATTCAAACTCTAGTAGTTCCTGACAGATCTACTTTTGGTGATGATGGAATTGTTGAAGAAGAACCTGAATTGAGAAGAAAATCAAGTAAATCAACTCTCAGCAATACAAATCAAATTGAAGATTCTAATCCTGACTATATTCAAGATCCTGACGAATCTGAAATTCTGCAAGAGGTTGATTTGATAATTTTATCTACTGTTGTTGATTGTCACAACAAAGAAGTAGATGAAGAAGAAGAAGCCAGAAGAAGAGATATTACAAGAAGAACAAATAGAGATTTCAATCTCTATCTACAAAGGCTTAAAGTTTCAAATGAAAGAAAATGGAGAAATTCAAGCAGACAAGAATCTTTACTTGAAAGAAGCTACGCTCATGAAAAGGAGAAATACAAGAAGTGGAAACATATTAGCACATTAAGTTGTGATACACCTATCAATTTTCAGTCTGGTGGAATTATTACAAGCGCTTCAAGTGTTGTTGATTTGTCTGATATGGCTAGATCAAAAACACTCTGGTTAAAAATGTTTTCAAATCTGAAGCAATTGTCAAGTAATTCAAGAGGAGGTATTGGACACAGAGATGATGAATATCTGAATATGTCATATGTTGATCCTTACTCCTTGACAGAAATTGGAGGTACTTTAACTTCTGAAAACCTGAACAATTTATTAGCTGTTGATATAGTTATAGATTGTCATGATGGTTTTGAAAAGAAAGAAAAGCTTCTGTACTTCATGAAAGATGGTAGTGTGAAGATTCTATCTATTCAAGATCTGCTGATGAAAACTACACAGGAACTGAAATATGTTCACTATCTGTTAAGATGGAAGAACCAAGTGTACAAAGAATGGAGTGACATGATTTTGTCAAATATAAGAAGAAGACTGGATGGAAACAGTAATTTCAATGGTAATTATACTCCCATGTACTTAAATCAAAGAGGTCAGGATGTGGAAATGCAAAGGGGTACTGCTGTTAAAGAAGTAAATTTTGGCATGACTCATCTTTCTCTCAATCCTGATGGGAAGGAAATTGCTTATCTTTTGCTTGAAGAGCACAGTCTACAGAGAAACTCCATACAGAATCTCAGAGCAGCTATCTACCAGATTAATGAGGAAGATGAAGAACTCAGAAATCTTAAGGAAAGACTGATTCAAATTCTTGAAGAAAAAGAAGAAAGTTTATTATCCAACTTCTTGAAGATGAATCTGTTCTATCAAAAAGCTTAAACAGATAAGTTGTTTCTGAAGAAACTCGTACATTTTGATACATGTTTTTGACATCATTGAATATTTGGAATCTATACTTTATTTCACAAAGTATGAGATTGGGGGAGATTGTTAGATCAGAATTCAATGATTGTCAGAAGCTAGACTCAACTGATCAGGATTGCTGACGTCATCAGTATTGCATGGTCATCAGTATTTGATCAAGCGTCAGTATCTTATTGATCATCAGGATTCCTACTCAGACTATGATCAGGTTTGATCATCAGGACTTGAAGCTGATCAGGATTCCTACTTCGAGTTATATTTGGAGTCTAGATAAACATGGAAGTTTGTTCCTGGTTTGTAGAATGCAGCTATCGATTAAAGATATGTTTCTATCTTTATTATGATTAGGACTTATCTTGTTATTGATAGAGAAGCTGTGTGCACTATATAAACACAGTTTTGGTTTCGATTTATGTATTCATTAAAGAGAGAACATAATCGGAGAGAAGCTCTTAAGAACAGAATTTCTTGAGAGAGTTTTTGTAAGCTAGCAGCTCTTAAGAACATCAGAATTTCTTAAGAGAGTTTGTAACAGTTTTATATCAAAGTTAATAAAGCTGTTATTGTTATTGTTAATGATCTTTCATATTTGTGTTATATAAAGTCGAGAATCTTATACAATTGTATTCAACCCCCTTCTACAATTGTTATTCACTGGGCAACATTAATTCAATAAAATTAAATTTTCTTATTTACATTCGAAGTTTTAGAGAAGACATTCCTTATTTACACTCAAATTTTCAGGAAAACCAATAAATATATAAAAGTCAATATTATTTAAAATTTAATCAAACAAATATTACTTTTTTTCTCAACTAACTTAGATCCTATTAAAAAATGAAATTTCCTCTTTTAGCTCCTAAATTGTAGAATATGTAATTCTTATTAAAGACAAGTTGGCTTAAAATTATAAACTTAATCAAGTTTTATTATTATATATACAAAATCTTTATATAGTGAAATTTCCTTTTTTAGCTCTTAAATTCTATAGAAGGTAATACTTATTAAAGACAAGTTGGATTGAAATTATAAACCCAATAAGTTTTATTATTACATATACAATATTTATTATATATCTTTATTTTTATTTATTTATCTTCTTTCTTTTATATATATAAAGATAAACCCCAATGAACTCTCATATCGTCCAAAAGCTATTTATCTATTTTTCTAGAGCTTCTGAATTTTAATTCAATAAAATTAAATTTCCTTATTTAAATTCGAATTTATAGGATAGAAAAATAAAATTTGTCTTTTAAATTTTTTCTAATGAAAGAAAGTAAATATACAATTTTAATATTCTTTCCTTTCTCAATTTTAATACAATAAAATTAAAGTTCCTTATTTTAATTTGAATTTAGAAAAAATCTCAATTGTCTTTTAAATCTTTACTAATGGAGGAAACTAAATATACAATTTTAATATTCTTTTATTTAAAATCTTTAATAATGGAGGAAAGTAAATATACTATTTTAATATTTAACATCTTTATCTTTTTATCTTATCAATCTTTATCTTCTTTCTCCTTTTATTTATCTTCTTCTTTATATTTATATATACAAGGAAAACTCACCAGAGCTCTCAATGGTATTTATCTATTTTTATAGAGTTTCTGAATTTAAATTTAATATAATTAAATTTCTTATTTAAATTCAAATTTATAGGATAGAAAAATATCAACTACCTTTTAAATCTTTACTAATATAGGTAACTGAATGTACAAATTTAAAATGATTTCCTTTTTCAATTTTAATTCAATAAAATAAATTTTTTATTTTAAATTTGAATTTATAGAATAGAAAAATCTCTATTGCCTTTTAAATATTTACTAATTGAGAAAACTAAATGTACAATTTTAATATATTTTTTTAAAATATTTAATAATGGAGAAAAGTAAATAGACAATTTTAATATTCTGGCATCTTTATCTTTTTACCTTATCAATCTTTATCTTGTTTCTCCTTTTATTTATCTTCTTCTATCTTTATCTTTATATATGTAAAGGAAAGCCTCTCGGAGCTCTAGAATCGCTCGATTTATATTTATCTAATTTTCTAGAGCTCCTATATTTTAAAAACTTATAATTAATGGAGGAAAGTAATTATACTATTTTAATATTCAACATCTTTATCTTTTTATCTTATCAATCTTTATCTTCTTTCTCATTTTATTTATCTTCTTCTTTATATTTATATATATAAGGAAAACTCACCGGAGCTCTCAATGCTATTTATCTATTTTCTAGAGTTTCTGAATTTTAATTAAAAACTTATAATTAAAACTTCCTTCTTTAACTCCTATTTTTTAGAAGAAAAAATCAAAACCTTTTTCAAATTGTATAAAAAAACAAATATATAAAAAGGTAAGTCTACTTCTAATTGATACCTTTTTAAAATTGAATAAAAGAAACAACTATATAAAAGTTAATTATACTTCTAATTTATAAAGAATAATAACGCTAGAGCACCTGATAAGTGGATTTCATATCTACTTGGAACACCCTAAATCGGCTTAAATTGATCGTTTGTTCTCAAGTACATGGTGTTTTTGATGTGTACTGTGTTAGTGTATGCAGAGTTGCTTCGTCAGCAGTGTGGTGAAGTTTCTAGGGTTATGTGGTGCTATTTGATCATTGTTGAAGAAGCCAAGAGGTTGCGGAGTTGAAGAGAGCATGAATTGTCAAGGAAAAAGCAAAAGGAAGAAATTGACAGAAGGTCAGGCGTGCCCACCCCTTCCAAGAGCGCCCGCGCCCTAGGTGGAGTCCCTTCCAAGCGCGCCCGCGCCCTACAGGCGCGCCCACCCCTGAAACATTCTGGAAAAAGGCAACTTCGATTCTGAAAAGGAAACATGCAGCAACAAGTCAGCAGAAAGGCCTATTTAAGCACTTGGTGGACGATTTTTGAGACATACAACCATATACATTGTCATATATACATACTTATCCATCCACCGGTGAGGAGAACAAGAAGACGGCTGATTACGAAGATCTACTTTTCAATTTATCTTTGTATTCTTCTAATTAGGCGATACTTTGGATTCTCGTTTGTTCTTTCATAAACCCTAGCACTTTTATTCAGTATTCTAGACTTATTATTATCATGTTTTCATCAGAAACCACGATGATGAAAGGTTCGATTATGAACTAATCGTTGTCGTGGGATTCTAACGGATTTATTTATGGATTTTAGTAGTTAATTGTTTTAAAGATGTGTGTGTGATGGCTAATTGATATCCTAGTTTGGTTATGCTTATTCTTTTTGGATGCGTAGCTAACATCTAAGTTGTTTGTTAATCTCTATTGAATGCGAAAGTGGATATAGAGGTTTAGAACTTGCCATGCTAGCATAGGTTTATGTATGTTTGTCATGCATGATTCGTAGGTGATTTTAACCATCTTACCTGCCCTATGTAATCTGAATGGATAACTTGCTCGTTAAACCGTTATGTTTTCAAATCTTATCGACATATAGGGTCTAAGCATAATTGGTGTCTGCCCAACTTCTATCTCTTTTTTGGATGTTTGAGTGGTTTGGTATATGTATACTGAAAGGTAGCGTGTACTGATTTTGTGTTATCCGATTAGTTATCACAACTGTCACATGCATTGATTAAAGACAAAAGGCTCTAGATGAAGTATTTAATGAAGTTAGGATCCCATGTTTTATTCTCATAAGTAATTCAACAACAATCTTTAGTTAATTATAGTCTTGGTAATTTGTTTAGCTTAATTAGTTAATCAAAACACAAACTTGATATTTGTCTTAACATTGAACAATAGCCATACATTGTTGCATAAGTGCATAACTATAGTAACCAAAGCAGTCTCTATGGGAACGAACTCTACTTTCATGTATTACTTGTTGACCGCGTACGCTTGCGTGATTTTGTGCGAACAAGTTTTTGGCGCCGCTGCCGGGGAACTCGGTGTTATTTTTTTAGTTTATGTGCTTGTCATCAGTGGTCGTTAACGTTCACTGACTCGGATTATTCTTTCATCAATTTTACTTTGTTTGGTGAGTTTCAGGTATTCTAGTGAGCGTGTATGCGAACACGTTCTCAATCTCGGAAAGAAGAACTTGAATTGAATCTAGTTATGGGAGAACCAGTAGCAGAAACGAAGGCTTTGAAGGACTATTCTCAGCCAAAGATTAATGACATTCAATCTAGCATTGTCAGGCCGGCTATTGCAGCTAATACTTTCGAAATCAAGCCTGGCACGATTCAGATGGTTCAGAATTCAGTTCAGTTTGGGGGTGCTCCAACGGAAGATCCTAATATGCATATTAGGGATTTCATTGAGATCTGCGACACCTTCAAGACTAGCGGAGTGTCAGAAGATGCTGTGAAGCTGAGACTTTTCCCATTTTCTCTGAGGGATAAATTGTTAGGTCCAAAGTATCGTAGAAGGGGGGGGGGGGGGGTTGAATACGATACTCACAAATAATTCAATTTCGTTCGCGGATTAATCTTTCAGTTCTATAACGAAATCAAACACACCAAACCAAATCAAGTTTCGGGGAATATATCTTTTTATAAATATAAACCTCGAGGGGTGCTACAATTTCTAATCCGTAGATTAGCTTCAATGAGTTCTAGGTTATTCACAATCAATACATTGATAGAATTCTGAGCACTATAAATTTCTATGATCTTCTCCGGCTCAAACTTCTCTCTCAGTAGTTGCTACTATGAAATAACCTGACTGAGGAAGACACTGCCTCTCTCTTAGTAATTGTAGTCTTTTGTTTTTGAAAACTATCGAACCTTAATTGTTAAAACAATCTTGGCCGTCCAATTTTCAATCAACCTGACAAACAAAGAAAACTTTTCACCCACTTTCTAAATGAAAACTATCGAATGAATAAAGTAATTATTCAATTCGATGGTTTTTAAATAAAAACTATCGAATGGAATACTTACTTTATTAAAGTATTCATTTACTTTATGCTTTTCATTCGATGGTTTTCTAAATTAGAAAACTATCGAACCTTTTCTTTTGTTAGCCTTTTAGAAAAGTTTCAGGGTGTTTAAGTTTTAGACTGTATCATTTTCTTCTGAGGCGATAAAACAACTTGATCTTTTCAGTGTCGTCACCTAGTGCAACTGGTCTGGTTCACAGATGAATAACACTTGATCAATTCTTCTTTTATGTCTTCAATTCAATGTTGCTGATACGTCCCTTGTCGTTCTGGTTGCTTCATTTAAATCACTGGAATCCCGTGGTAGTTAACCCTAAATCATTCACATACTTCTGTCGTCTTGAAAGTCTTGTTTCTTTTGCTGTCACTGAGGCTTGAACATTTTCATGAACTTCTTTCCGTGACCTGTTTACGGACTTCAAGAATACATAACGTATTTTGATTTTTTTTGAGTTTACCTTTTCTTCTTTGATTCTGGATTCCTGTGCTTCTGTTAATACTATTGTCTGTCTTGTCCTTTGTTGAGTTGTAGTTATCTCTTTTACATCTTATGTTACATTATGCTTTACAATCTCCCCTATTTGATTGGATAGAGTTCGACAAGCAAATACTTCGAGGATAAATCAACTAACTAAGGAAACATTAAACTAATTAAAGTAAGACAACGTAATAATATTACATGCATTCTGGATCAGATATATATACATTTCCAGATTTCATAAATCAAAAAACAATAAAACTTTTCACATTGAAGTTGCTCCTCTTGTCTGAGCTGATAGTTCTGTTGTTCTTTGCTTCAATCTTCAGTCCATTCCAATCTCACCTTCTTCAATCATTGGATCGGAGTTAGCAGCTTGATAATCAATCACTGATAGATAGTGCAGTGGTTCTCCAGGTTTAAGGATTGCTCCTTGGATGTGTCTTCCAATATATTCAACCTCTTGACCCACTCCAGCCCATAACCATGCAATGTTAACATCTTTCTTGTTTAGCTTTGGCATGCTTGGCAATCTGGTATGCACTTCCAATCCTCTTTCCACTCTTTTCCTATAGTAAGGAACATTCTCCATTAGAAATCTTCTAAGAGTGTCTGCTGCTTTGTCCTTCTCCGTTGATGAGAATCCAGTGGATCTAAGATACTTCTCAACTGAGATTAGATAGTTGCTTGGGTAGTCACTCAGTTTGTCCTCAGCCAAATAGTTGATGAGAATCCAGTGGATCTAAGATACTTCTCAACTAAGATTAGATAGTTGCTTGGGTAGTCACTCAGTTTGTCCTCAGCCAAATAGCAGATTTTGAACAAGTCATTCGTCATGAATCTAACCATTGGAGGATCTTCAGTAATCTCTGGACCGACTTTCATCAAGATCTCCTTAACATGCTCACGGAGCAGTTCATTGAATCTTGTAGTTCTTTGAATCTTGATGAGTATCACCTGCAGTTCTTCCTCAAAACTGCTTGGTGTCTTTCTCTCTCAGCTTGCCTGGGCTTTCACCATCTCCAAGGCAGCTTCTTCTTCCAGTGATAGAGAATTTGCTTCTTCTTCCATATCATCATCCAAGATAGGATGTTCTATTGGCTCTGGATAATATGGCTCATGCTCCTCCTGTAGTGGTTGCTCTTGCATGATCTCAAATTCCTCCTCACTTTTTTTCTTCTTGCACAATGTCTTCAATCCAGTACTGTCTAACTGGAATAGCTTCATTGGTTTCCCAAACTCCCCATCCAGTTGTTTGCCAACCTTCATTAGTCACTTCATTTGTTTCCCCTTCTCCAACTTTCTCCCCCTTAGTTGAGGAATCCTCGATGAAGTTATCCTCATTGTAAAAGGTAGCAGAAGGATCAGGTTGTTGCTGTGAAGGTCCGGGTTGTTGGTTCCTCAACATATTCCATAATCTCCTTGAGGGTGGATTGAACATGTACCTCTAGGTAATAGCAAATCATCAATATTTGGAAGGGTTAGGGTGTCACTGCTCACGTTTGGCTCTGGGTGTACACTCAACGTTTCTGTCGGTGTTTCACTCATTTTACCTTTCCCACTCAGGCCAAGTGTAAGTGTTTTTGTTTCACTCAGTCCCTTTTTGCTCGTTGTACCTGCAGAAGAAAACACCGTAGCCATCCTTAAGGAGGTCACCGGTGGTGCAATGGGGCTTCGCAAGTCCCCGTCCTTGGATAAACCAAGTTGCTGATCATCCTTAGATGATATATCCTTTAAAGGATCTAGAGTTTGAATCTCTAGGGGGTTAGGAACAGGCTCTATTAACAGTAGAGATCCCGAATCTTCCCCAATAGTCTGTGAAGACTTTACCTCAGTTGACTCCTCAATGTGAATTGATTCGTCGTCACCGAGTTGCCGATCTGCACCTACGTCAGACCCTTTACCCGCAGGATCCAGATATGTTCCATCTGGGGAGGTAGACAATGACCCTTTAGATTGTGCATTTAGGTCAAAGCCTTCTCTCGACGTCTGTGAAGACCCTTGGTTTTTAGAACCTTCAACCAGTGAACCTGACCGTAATATGGTCGGAACACCAGTTGCTTCCGTCAATTCTTCCTTACCTGATTGAGCTAATGGTTCAGATATAGCTTTCGTTAGCGTAGCCCAATCAGCATCAGAAAAATCAATAAAGGGCGCTTTGGATGTTTGAAATAAAGTATCAACAGTTGCCTCAGTTTCTGTTCGTCTCCTTTTAGAGGAAGGCAGAGCTGCTGTTAAAGGGTGTATCTCCTTATGTGGTGCTGCTAAGGCACTATCTCCCTCTACACTCACGGATGTCTGAATATTGGGTATAGGAGGGGAAGGAGGCTCGTTTATTGTTTCATTTGGCTCTTCCAAAGGCTCTTCGACCGTGGTTAGAGGTTGTGGGTTTGCAACCTCCTGGTCTGGAATGGCCACTGAGGGCTCTGGATCAACATCCATTGGTTGTGGTTCAGGAGCCAGTTCAGGTTCAGGAATGTTACCTTGATTTACCTGTTCCACTGGGGGTAGAAGTGGTAGGGGCACCGTTCTTAGATATTCAGTGAGAACAGTGGGTACCACTGGAAGATGATTCTTTCTCCCTTATGAGAGCGGTTATTGCATTGCTCTTCATTCTCATGCACTTCATGGTCTCCTCGCCTTCGAATGTCTTTGCTGTTTAATACAAAAACTATCGAACACCTTTTGTTGAAAAACTATCGAGAATTAAAATAAAGGAAAAATTAATTCTCTCCGATAGATTTTCTTTTTGTTTAAAAAAACCATCGAGAATTTAGATAAAGACTAATGAAATTCACTTCGATGCTTTTTCAAATTTTCTTCAAAAACTATCGAGAATTGTTTTCGATAGATTTTCTTTTTCCTTTTCAAAAACCATCGAAATTAACTTTCGATAGATTTATCAATGTACTTGAAAAACTATCGAATTTCCTAAATTCGATATTTTTTGCTTCTGTTCAAATTCTAAAACCTGTTCATGTTCTAAAATTCAAACCTTTTATTTCCTGTCAAGTTTTATTTTGAATAAACTTTTTCAAATTTACCAAAATCAATTGTTAACAGAAAATTCACAATTTTCTTAGAATAAAATCGACTAAATATCATTAAATGATATTAATCAATTAAAATCCAATAAATTATGCTGCATTAATCTACAATGTTAAAAACAAAGTAAATTAATTCAAATTAAATAAATGATTGAATATTTAGAACAAATATTAGCACTTAAATAATTTTTAGAATTAATAACCAATTAAATGCCAGAAGATATATCATCAATAATTATGACATAAAATTAGTATACTAATCCTAACTACGAGAATTGCTCCGGAAAATAAATTCACGAGTCCTAAAGATATAGAAATTCTTAAACTCATGTATTCACTAGGACTCACTGCAGTTACTGACTTCTAATCAAAATCAATTAGAAAGATTTAACATCCCAAGTTCACCAACCAGCTTATTGAAAGTGGATTCATCAAACGGTTTAGTAAAGATGTCTGCAATTTGATCCTCTGTGGGTACAAAATGTAACTCCACAGTTTCATTCATGACATGCTCTCGGATAAAATGATACCTGATGTTGATGTGCTTCGTCCTCGAGTATTGCACTGGGTTGTTTGAGATTTCTATGGCACTTGTGTTGTCGCAAAATATTGGAATCTTTGTCAACAAAAGTCCATAGTCACGGAGTTGGTTTCTCATCCACAAGATCTGAGCACAACAGCTACCAGTAGCAATGTATTCAGCCTCAGCTGTTGATGTGGAAACTGAATGTTGCTTCTTGCTATACCAAGAAACTAACCTTCTTCCAAGAAACTGACAGCTTCCTGAAGTACTCTTCCGATCAATCTTACAACCTGCAAAATCAGAGTCTGTGTATCCAATAAGATCAAATCCTGTATCTTTAGGGTACCAAATTCCAAGATTTGGGGTTCCCTTAAGATATCTAAATATTCGCTTAACAGCTATTAGATGAGATTCTTTAGGATCAGACTGAAATCTAGCACACAAGCATGTTGCAAACATTATATCTGGTCTACTTGCAGTGAGATAAAGTAATGAGCCTATCATACCTCTATAGCCTGTGATGTCAACCTTCTTACCAGTTTCATCCTTATCAAGCTTAGTGGCAGTTGGCATAGGAGTCTTTGCTGTAGATGAGTCTTCCATTTGATACTTCTTCAGAAGATCTTTGATGTACTTGGACTGACAAATGAATATACCATCTTGTTTTTGGTATACTTGCAGTCCAAGGAAGAATGACAATTCACCCATCATGCTCATTTCATAACGACTCTGCATTAACTTAGCAAATCTCTTGCATATATCATCATTAGTAGAACCAAATATTATGTCATCAACATATACTTGCACCAATATCAAATCATTTTTATGCTTTTTGACAAAGAGAGTTTTGTCTACAACACCTCTTGTAAAATCATTTTCAAGTAAGAATTCATAGAGAGTGTCATACCATGTCCTTGGAGCTTGTTTGAGTCCGTAGAGAGCTTTGAATAGAAAGTACACAAAGTCTGCCAGTTTTGAATCCTCAAAACCTGGAGGTTGTTCCACATACACTTCTTCTTCTAACTCCCCGTTCAGAAAAGCACTCTTCATATCCATTTGATATACCTTGTAATTGGAATGTGCAGCAAATGCCAGAAACATTCTGATGGCCTCAAGTCTTGCTACTGGTGCATAGGTTTCATCATAATCTATACCCTCTTCTTGAGAGTAACCTTTAGCAACCAGTCTGGCTTTGTTTCTCGTTACAATGCCATCTTCGTCTAACTTATTTCTGAATACCCATCGTGTTCCAATAACAGATTTTCCCTTAGGCCTGGGTACCAGCTTCCAAACTTTCTGCCTTTCAAACTGATTGAGTTCCTCTTGCATAGCAATCACCCAATCTGGATCATCTAGAGCATCTTCAACTTTCTTAGGTTCTGTTTCTGAAAGAAACCCAGAATAGTGACATTCATTTTGTGATGTTCTCCTAGTTCTCACTCCTGTGTCCGGATCACCAATGATCAAGTGAAAGGGATGATCTCTATTCCATACCCTTTGTCTTGGCAGATGCGATCTTGATGATTCTCCTTGTTCTAGATGTTGTGGAGTGTGACTAGTTGATCTTTCTCCTGCTCCCCATGAGTTGTTGACGGTTTGATCTGTTGATTCTGAAGACTGACTAGTGGATCCTGTATGTTGAGGATCTCCACTTTGGTCACCACTTTGTCCAGAATCATTATCATTATGATTATTATTAATGACTGTAACAACTTCAGGTACTTCTTCATTGTCAGAGAGATCTCCTGATAGATTTTCAAATACCAAGGATTCAGAGTTCTCTCCAGTTTGCAGGCCTGGTCTTTTGGTGTCGTCAAATGTTACATTAAAGCTTTCCAACACCTTCTTATCTTCAATCACATATACCCTGAAAGCCTTAGATTCCAGAGAATAGCCCAGAAAAATGCCTTCATCTGCTTTGGCATCAAACTTGCCAAGATGTTCTCCATCTTTAAGTACAAAGCACTTTGCACCAAACACATGAAAGTACTTCAGTGTTGGTTTCTTGTTGGCCATTAACTCATACGGAGTCTTTTCATGATCTTTGTTGATCAAGGTTCGATTCTGAGTGTAGCAAGCTGTATTCACTGCTTCAGCCCAAAAGTAAGTGGGAAGTTTTGATTCACTCAACATGGTCCTTGCTGCTTCAACCAAGGTCTTGTTCTTCCTTTCCACTACTCCATTCTGTTGAGGAGTTCTTGGTGCTGAAAACTGTCTTGATATTCCTTTCTTTGAGCAGAAATCATTAAGAACTACATTCTTGAATTCGGTTCCATTGTCTGATCTGATTGTCCGCACATGTAGCTTAGCTTCCACTTCTATCTTTTTGATGTGATCAATGATTAGTTGTGTTGCTTCATCCTTTGATTGTATGAACAACACCCACGTGTACTTGGAGTAGTCATCCACCATCACCAATGCATATCTTTTCCTTGAAAGTGACATAACATTAACTGGACCAAATAAATCCATATGAATCAGCTGTAATGGTTCAGTAATGCTTGTCATTCCTTTGCTTCCATGTGATGCTTTCTTCGACTTCCCTTTTTCACATGCTTCACATAGTCCCTCCTGATTGAATTCCATCAGGGGCAACCCTCTCACTAACTCTCTCTTTACCAAAGAGTTCATAGTTTTGAAGTTCAGATGTGAGAGCTTCTTGTGCCATAGCCAACTTTGTTATGAAGATGCCTTTGCATAAAAACATGTAACTTCTCCTTCAATGGTAGAACTTAAGTCAGCTATAAACAAATTTCCTTTTCTCACTCCCAGTAGAGTAAGCTTCTCATCCTTCCTGTTGGTGATCAAGCACTTGTCCTTTCTGAAATCTACATTGTAGCCTTTATCACATAACTGACTGATACTTAGAAGATTGTGCTTTAATCCTTCAACAAGAGAGATGTTTTCAATGATGACATTTCCAGCTTTTAATTTACCATATCCCGTAGTGTATCCTTTGCTGTCATCTCCAAAGGTTACAATCGGGCCGGTCTTCTTAACCACCTCTGTAAGCAGGGACTCTTCACCTGTCATGTGTCTAGAACAGCCACTATCCAGAATCCACACAACCTTTGAGCTTTTAGCCTTACCCTGCAATCACAGATTGATTAAGCGGACTTTGGTACCCAAAATTGTTTGGGTCCTGAAGGTTTAGATGATTTAACAGGAGTAACATTCAATTTAGTCTTACCTTGTTTGATATTCATAGTATCTGTGGATTTAACATTATCAGTGCTATTGCTACAATCAGACATCAACTTAAAATAAGCATGCATGATGATGTACTTACATAGCAAACAATCTTTCTTTCCACAGGGTTCATGAAGATCAGGCATGTCAGACATGTTATGCATTTCAGAAGCATTAGCAGTTTCTACTTTAACCTTTTTACATGCATGTGTAAGGTGTCCAACAGAGTTACAAATAGTGCACAACTTCCTAGATGCAATGGGAGAAAATGGAACCATTTCCTGATTAACAATCTTATTCTTCCCATTCCTGTTCTTTTTAACATTACTAACTACGTCACCTACTTCAGTTTTAGGTAAATCAGGTTTAGGTAATTCATTTTTTACTGATTTCCTAGGCAACTTAGTTTTTACCTCTTTTTCCTTCAACAAATCCTCCTCAAGCAATTCTTGTCGTATGAAAAGGTCATCCTCATGAAAGAGTGGTGGAAACGGCTTAACAAAAACTGGACAATCAACATTCTTAAGAACATGTGGAGTATTCCTTTTGACAACTGAAGATGTCACAGGGAATTCCACAATCTTCTTACCAGCTTTCTTGTTATAGTCAAATCCTATAGCAGTTTTATTCTCTATGGCCTGAGTATCAATGATTTCCTTAGCCACTAGAGCGGAATTCTTAAAAGCATTCAGCTTCAAATCTAGATCTAAAATCTGCTTCCTGAGGATAGTCTCTATCTCATCATTACACTTGACCTTGTTCTCTAAGTACGCATTCTTTTGCTTAAGATCTTCTAATGTTACAGCTACAAGCTCTAGTTCTTCATTTTTAGATTCTAATTTTTTAATCTTAAGAACTAGTTTAGCATTTTCCATTTCTGATGCTAGCATGCTTGTGTGTACATTAAACAATTCTACACTAAGATCTTGCACAGTTTTCTTGTACTCAGAATTAGACATATCAATTGTAGTTAAGATAGGTACCTGAGATGATTGTGGTGATTCCTCTGAAGAGTCAGCCATTAGAGCAACATTTACATATTCCTCCTCTTCATCCGAATCAGTATCATCCCAGTGCTTTCCCTCTGCTATATAAGCTTTCCCTTTCTGCTTTCCAGAGAATGCCTCCAATTGCTGTTTAAGCTTGGCATTCTCTTTCTTCAACTCATCATAAGAATCCTTCTTTCCATAGACATCTTTCATGTCTCTCGCTTGACGAGGCTTCCGGCATTCAGTGGCGAAATGCCCTAACTCATTGCAGTTGTAGCATCTTGATTTGCTTCTATCAATCATGCCAGTCTTGTAGCCTCCCTTAAAGCCTGTACTAGGTGTATAATTGCTCTTCTGGAATCTGTTGGTTGAACCCTTGAACTTGTACTTAGGGTTTCTCTTGAAACGAATGTGACTAAACTTTGCAGCTAAGTACACCATGGTTTTGTCTTCCATTTGCTCAAGCTCTTCTAGGGTGTAGTAATCACTTTCATCAACACCCAGATTCACAGAATCCATTTCTGCTTCTATTATCACCTCCTTTCCAGCTCTAGGGGTTTGAACCTGAATCTCAGAAGTTATTGGTTCATCCACTACAAGTGCTGCTGATCTCACAAGTGCATTGTGCTTGTTCTCCACTGTCCCTGATCCGTAGATTATCACCCTTTGTTCCTGTTCCATCTCATAGGTCTTCAACTTGCCATAGATCATCTCTAATGACATCTTTGTGAAGTCAATTCTTTCCCTAATGGATGATGACTTGTGTTCTACATGATGGGGCAGCGTCATCATGAACTTCCTGTTTGATTCTCTCAGTGGATAGGTCTTTCCTTTCATTGCCAATTCATTGAGAAGCTTAGTATATTTCTCAAAGACCTGAGTTATACTTTCTCCTGGCAGGGACCTAAACGCTTCATATTGAGAAGTCAGGATGTCCAATCTGTTTTCCTGAACGTCTTCAGTTCCTTCCATTATCAAGTTAATGGTATCCCACATATGTTTCCCGCTTGTACAGTTCATCAACTGATAGCTCATTTCCTTGTCTGCGGAGTCCGCCAATATCAACATTAAACCGGTGTCCAATCGAATCAGTTCTTTGTCAGAATCTGTATATTCAGTAATATCCTTAGGTTGGGTGCCTTGAGGAATCCTGCTACCATCAGGAGCTGTAGATTCACTAACTGGTTTCATTGGTACAAACGGTCCGTTCTCTAATATGCCAATATACAACGGGTTAGATGCCTTGATAAATAACAGCATCTTCATCTTCCACAAACCGAAATCATCTCTAGTAAACGGGGGAACTTTAATACCAGCAGTTGTCTTTGGAGCACTCATGGTTTCTGAAAATTTCAAATTGTTTAAAATTCAATAAATTCCAATTAAATGAAAAAATTTGAAAGTTAAAAAATTTGCTTCGAATTTTCACGCTACGTTTGATTTTGGTCTCATTCACCGGATCTGATTTGTATATCAATCAAGTAGCTTTGATACCAATTGTTAGGTCCAAAGTATCGTAGAAGGGGGGGTTGAATACGATACTCACAAATAATTCAATTTCGTTCGCGGATTAATCTTTCAGTTCTATAACGAAATCAAACACACCAAACCAAATCAAGTTTCGGGGAATATATCTTTTTATAAATATAAACCTCGAGGGGTGCTACAATTTCTAATCCGTAGATTAGCTTCAATGAGTTCTAGGTTATTCACAATCAATACATTGATAGAATTCTGAGCACTATAAATTTCTATGATCTTCTCCGGCTCAAACTTCTCTCTCAGTAGTTGCTACTATGAAATAACCTGACTGAGGAAGACACTGCCTCTCTCTTAGTAATTGTAGTCTTTTGTTTTTGAAAACTATCGAACCTTAATTGTTAAAACAATCTTGGCCGTCCAATTTTCAATCAACCTGACAAACAAAGAAAACTTTTCACCCACTTTCTAAATGAAAACTATCGAATGAATAAAGTAATTATTCAATTCGATGGTTTTTAAATAAAAACTATCGAATGGAATACTTACTTTATTAAAGTATTCATATACTTTATGCTTTTCATTCGATGGTTTTCTAAATTAGAAAACTATCGAACCTTTTCTTTTGTTAGCCTTTTAGAAAAGTTTCAGGGTGTTTAAGTTTTAGACTGTATCATTTTCTTCTGAGGCAATAAAACAACTTGATCTTTTCAGTGTCGTCACCTAGTGTAACTGGTCTGGTTCACAGATGAATAACACTTGATCAATTCTTCTTTTATGTCTTCAATTCAATGTTGCTGATACGTCCCTTGTCATTCTGGTTGCTTCATTTAAATCACTGGAATCCCGTGGTACTTAACCCTAAATCATTCACATACTTCTGTCGTCTTGAAAGTCTTGTTTCTTTTGCTGTCACTGAGGCTTGAACATTTTCATGAACTTCTTTCCGTGACCTGTTTACGGACTTCAAGAATACATAACGTATTTTGATTTTTTTTGAGTTTATCTTTTCTTCTTTGATTCTGGATTCCTGTGCTTCTGTTAATACTATTGTCTGTCTTGTCCTTTGTTGAGTTGTAGTTATCTCTTTTACATCTTATGTTACATTATGCTTTACATAAATGTAAGGGCTGGTTGCACTCTCTACCAGCAGGTTCTATTACTACATGGGAGGATTTGGCTCAGAAGTTTGTCACTAAATTCTTCCCTATGGCTAAAACAGCAGCAATCAGGAATGCCCTTACTCAGTTTGCTCAGCATTCTGGAGAAACTTTATGTGAGGCTTGGGAGCGTTACAAGGAGATGCTTAGGAAGTGTCCTCATCATGGAATTCCTGACTGGATGGTGATCAACTGTTTTTATAATGGTCTGGGAGGTCAATCTCGACCAATGCTTGATGCGGCATCAGGTGGAGCTCTTTGGGCTAAAAGCTACGATGAAGCTTATGAACTAATTGAGATGATGGCTGCGAATGAATACCAGAATCCAACTCAGAGGTTATCACAAGGCAATGTAGCAGGGGTTCTGGAAGTGGATGCAGCTACTGCTATTGCTGCACAGCTAAAGGCGTTGTCTATGAAGGTGGATTCCCTGTCTAACTATGGAGTTCAGCAGGTGGCTAGTGTTTGTGAGCTATGTGCAGGTGCACATGACACGACTCAATGTGCCATATCTAATGAGTCGGCGCAGTTTGTGAGCAATTTCCAGAGATCACAACAGCCAGTGCCTAATGCCTATCATCCGAATAACAGGAACCATCCGAATTTTAGTTGGAGTAACAATCAAGGTGGCCAGCGACAACAACCACAACAACCGTATCAGCAGTATCAAGGTCAACAATTTGGAGCTAGACCATTTAACTCTTCTGGTTTTCAGCAACAGTATGCTCTAAGGCAACCGTATCAACCACCAGGTTTTCAACAACCGTCTCAAGGCAACGTTAGTCATCTAATGAAAAGTCTGAATTGGAGGAATTGAGGCTAATGTGCAAGAGCCAAGCTGTTTCCATCAAGACTCTGGAGAATCAAATCTGTCAGATTGCGAATGACTTGCTGAATAGACCACAGGGAACTCTCCCTAGTGATACGGAAGCTAATCCTGGCAAAAGAGAGGTCAATGAACATGTTAAAGTAGTTACCTTGCGTTCTGGAAAGGTTACGAGTGACCAGAACTCAGAAAAAGTAGAAAACGAAAAGTTTTTGGATTCCCAGCAGAAGGTGGAGCGCGCCCGCGCCCTAGGGAGCGCGCCCGCACCTGAGGTTCTGCCAGAAAGTGAAGAAAAAGAGGAAAAAGCCAGTTTGGGGGGAAACAAAGCGGAAAAGCGTGATCATTCGACTGAGAAATCTGTTCTGAAGCAGAATACAGAGATCAAGGAGGTCTATCCTCCTCCGCCATTCCCTAAACGTCTTCAAAAGCAGAAGCTGGACAAGCAGTTTGCTAAGTTTCTCGAAGTTTTCAAGAAGTTACAGATCAATATACCTTTTGCGGAAGCTCTAGAACAAATGCCGAGCTACGCAAAGTTCATGAAGGGTATTCTATCTCGGAAGTTGAAACTCGAGGAGTTGGAGACTGTTGCTCTAACTGAAGAGTGCAGTGCTATCCTACAGAAGAAGTTACCTCAAAAACTCAAGGATCCAGGGAGTTTCACCATACCGTGCACTATCGGCAATCTATCTTTCAACAAGTGCTTGTGTGATTTGGGAGCCAGTGTTAATCTGATGTCGTTGTCTGTGTTCATGCAACTTGGCTGCCTGAGCCTAAACCTACAAACATGTCCTTACAGCTGGCTGATCGGTCGATCACATATCCAAGGGGCATAGTGGAGGATGTTTTGGTTTGAGTGGATAAGCTTATCTTTCCTGCTGATTTTGTGATCCTGGACTTTGAGGAAGACAAGAGGATTCCGATTATCTTGGGAAGACCGTTCTTAGCTACAGGCCGTACTTTGATCGATGTGCAAAAATGAGAGCTTACAATGAGGGTTCAAAATCAGAAGGTCACTTTTAACGTATTCAAGGCAATGAAATTTCCAACTGAGGAAGAAGAGTGCTTTAATTTGGAGATGGTCGATTCTGTCGTCAATACAGAGATTGAACAACCGCTGAAGTCAGATACAGTGGAGAGAGTCTAGATAGGGGATTTTGATATCGAAGACGAAGAAAGAGCAGAGCAACTTCAGTTGTTGAATGCACCTCCGTGGAAAAGAAAAATTGATGCGCTATTCGAATCTCTTGGATTAGCAGAGCTGAACAATTCTCAGGAGCGACTTAAATCATCTATGGAAGAAGCTCCTACACTTGAACTCCAACCACTGCAGGATCAGTTGAGGTATGGTAAAGTCTACGAGAGCAACAGGCTATATAAGGAGAAGGTTAAGGACTGGCGTGAAAGAGGGGTGGTGAAACATTCATTTGTGCCAGGTCAGCTAGTTCTGCGTTTCAAGTCTCGTTTCAAATTTTTTCCAGGAAAGCGTAAGTCGAGGTGGTCGGAGCCTATCACGGTTAAATCAGCATTTCCGCATGATGCAGTAGAGATTTTCCATAAGTTTCCGGACGAAGCGTTCAAGGTTAATGGTCAGTGGCTGAAGCATGACGTTGGTAATACGGTGAACCATGAGTCGACGTTCACCGTTCTTGCGACTGGATGAAAACGGATTCACGTCAAGCTATTGACGTAAAACAAGCGCTTCGTGGGAGGCAACCCACGCGAATATGTAGTATTAGTATTAGTATTCTGTTTTAAAAAAAAATCATGGACAGTAGCAGAGCGCGCCCGCGCCTTCCAGAGCACGCCCGCGCAGGGTTACTGTTCACAGGAAAAAAAAAGACAAAAAAGAGTTTGTTTTGTTTCCCCCTAGGATCCATCTGGGATTCAGAGTGAAGTTGATAGGTCCTTTGGGTACTACTTTCAGAGCCACTGGAGTTGATATCGCTTGGCCTACCTTTGGAGCGGATTCTGTTTATCCTCCACCAGATACACCACCTGAGGAGGGTGGTCCTGCTGATGATTAGGTATTCTCTGAACTTTCCTTGTTATTACCTTCAATGAGGACATTGAATATTGTAAGTTTGGGGGTGGTAATTAGGGAAGGTTAGTGTGTGTGTCATATAGGTTTCATATTGCATATGTAGTTAGTTCATTCATATCTTTGCGTGTTTTTGTCATATAGAGCATTCTGTTTGCATTAGTGTTTTTATCTATTATGTGAGTTCATTTAGTAGCATTTGCATAGCATAATTCATGATCCCTTAGAACTTGACTGTTTCCGTTGGTGAGTCGATGTTGATTGGAGTGCGGTTATGATAGATAGAGGGTTGATTAAGTTCCTATGAATTGACTTGCATGCCAGAAACAAAGTAATTTCATAAGTCTCATTGGTTGCTTTTGAATTTGATCAGACCATGTTTGTTTGGATGTTAGAATTTAATCACTTGCTTATATTCAGAATGTCTTCTATTCTCTTGAAATTGAAAGAAGCACTTAAGTCTAAGTTTGGGGGAAAACAGGGATTTCATGCTAGTTGTCAATAAGGCTAGGTGTCAAATGGCTAGTAGCCGGCTCATTGAAAAGATGAGTAGTCTAGGGTGGGATGAGAAAAAGCAAAGAGCACTCATTCCGAAATTGAAAAAAAAAAGAGAAAAAAAGAAAGAAAAAAAGAAAGAAAAAAAAATAAAAAATAAAAAATTGTGTATATGCAAAATTGATCAGGTTGAGCTCTTTAATACTCGAGCAATTAAGTTATAGGGGACTTTGTGCCTAGTGACCTAAGACTTTTCCGGTCTGGGATCCACTAACCTAACGCTCGCTACATGGGTATTATTGTATAAGCCTTTTGGGGTCTCAACCATTGCACGGTCAAATAAGCATGTGTGTCGTAATAACGCATGAATTCCTGTCTAGCTAAAGTGGTCTGAGGTGTCTTTAAGTGGTTTCTTGTGTCTTGAGTTCATTCTGTTTATAAGCTTGTGGTTGTTTTGGTGAAGAATAGGATATGGTCTTGGTTTAGTTTGGGAGTATATTGATGAGCATTGCACACACGCACGTTTCTGTGTGTGTTTGTTAGTATAAGGGGATTTGTTCGAACTCTGTTTGAAAGATTGCATTCCTTGAGATGTTGGCTTGTTGATTGGTTATGGTTAGTTTGAGGGGATCGTTTGCATTTTCATATCAGTTGCATTCATGCATTGTATTATATATATGTAGTAAGTATGTTTATGCTTGAGGACAAGCATCGGTTTAAGTTTGGGGGTGTGATAAGTGGATTTCAAATCTACTTGGAACACCCTAAATCGGCTTAAATTGATCGTTTGTTCTCAAGTACATGGTGTTTTTGATGTGTTTTGTGTTAGTGTATGCAGAGTTGCTTCGTCAGCAGTGTGGTGAAGTTTCTAGGGTTATGTGGTGCTATTTGATCATTGTTGAAGAAGCCAAGAGGTTGCGGAGTTGAAGATAGCATGAATTGTCAAGGAAAAGGCAAAAGGAAGAAATTGACAGAAGGTCAGGCGTGCCCACCCCTTCCAAGCGCGCCCGCGCCCTAGGTGGAGTCCCTTCCAAGCGCGCCCGCGCCCTACAGGCGCGCCCACCCCTGAAACATTCTGGAAAAAGGCAACTTCGATTCTGAAAAGGAAACCTGCAGCAACAAGTCAGCAGAAAGGCCTATTTAAGCACTTGGTGGACGATTTCTAAGACATACAACCATATACATTGTCATATATACATACTTATCCATCCACCGGTGAGGAGAACAAGAAGACGGCTGATTACGAAGATCTACTTTTCAATTTATCTTTGTATTCTTCTAATTAGGCGATACTTTGGATTCTCGTTTGTTCTTTCATAAACCCTAGCACTTTTATTCAGTATTCTAGACTTATTATTATCATGTTTTCATCAGAACCCACGATGATGAAAGGTTTGATTATGAACTAATCGTTGTCGTGGGATTCTAACGGATTTATTTATGGATTTTAGTAGTTAATTGTTTTAAAGATGTGTGTGTGATGGCTAATTGATATCCTAGTTTGGTTATGCTTATTCTTCTTGAATGCGTAGCTAACATCTAAGTTGTTTGTTAATCTCTATTGAATGCGAAAGTGGATATAGAGGTTTAGAACTTGCCATGCTAGCATAGGTTTATGTATGTTTGTCATGCATGATTCGTAGGTGATTTTAACCATCTTACCTGCCCTATGTAATCTGAATGGATAACTTGCTCGTTAAACTGTTATGTTTTCAAATCTTATAGACATATAGGGTCTAAGCATAATTGGTGTCTGCCCAACTTCTATCTCTTTTGTGGATGTTTGAGTGGTTTGGTATACGTATACTGAAAGGTAGCGTGTACTGATTTTGTGTTATCCGATTAGTTATCACAACTGTCACATGCATTGATTAAAGACAAAAGACTCTAGATGAAGTATTTAATGAAGTTAGGATCCCATGTTTTATTCTCATAAGTAATTCAACAGCAATCTTTAGTTAATTATAGTCTTGGTAATTTGTTTAGCTTAATTAGTTAATCAAAACACAAACTTGATATTTGTCTTAGCATTGAACAATAGCCATACATTGTTGCATAAGTGCATAACTATAGTAACCAAAGCAGTCTCTGTGGGAACGAACTCTACTTTCATATATTACTTGTTGACCGCGTACGCTTGCGTGATTTTGTGCGAACAACACCCAACAAATTCTCACAGCTATTACCTTTTTTCCAGAAAAAGTACCACAAATATGTTACTTTCATCGTCTATATAAGCAAATAATTTAACTCTACCCTCTGCAATTTTTTTCCCATCAAAGCTTAAAATTTGGATGTTCATTACTCATTAGCATACTTCTTCTTCACTCGATTTATAGGTTCTTTAATGTATCCTATTTTCTGATTATTGAGAGTATCTCTTAGCAATCAATTGTTACCGTTTTCGATCTCACGTGTTTTTCAACTTGCAGAAAATTTATTTATATATCATGAACTAACATTCTTTTTTCCATAATTTGACTTTTACATAATCGACAGGACTACAAGGTGGAACTTAAAAAACTAAAGAGTAAGTTTTTTTTGTAATGTAGATCATCACCTTTTTACATTAAAAGATTAGTGACAAAATTTCATAAGAAATTTTAATATATGATTATCATTATCATAATTAATTATCTATTGTAGGTACTAAAAATAATAATTATGAAGATTTCCTAGATTTCATATTTCCAAAGCTATTATTTCTGATATTCAATTTATACTCACGTTAACTCAAGTACTAGAGTTTATTTATACTGTGTTTCTGTTTACTTTTTATTAAGTTTTGGTACACTTATTTTTTTTATGATGTTTCTTTGTTCTGTATCATAGTTATTATTATGAATGTTTAATGTTTTTAGATATTACGGAACTTACATAAATTTTAATATTGATTTAGTGATATCCCCTTATTTTCTTTTCCGTTTTTGCCTTATAGTGTTGCCGAAAATATAGTTCATGTAGAGAGATTATCCTGATTAAAACTTTGTTGCATCATATAAGTTATTGAACAAGATTATATGTAACCACTTGATATTCCATATGAAAAAATTGTCACTTTAAAATTTGCATCCCTTTTGTATGTTATTACAACTAAATTATTTAGCAAAAGACAGTAGTTAAATTGAAGCACTATTGACGTAAATATATTATTAAATAATAATATTACCTATTTATAACCAATTACCTTTTTTCCCTAAAATACATTATTTTTTCTAACAAATTCTCCTACTTTTTCAAACATGGCAATTACCATTTTTTTACTAAAACATGTTAGTTTTTCTATTTTTCCTTACTAAAACTCCTCATTTTCCAAAAATATCACGGACAAACCTTTAGTTATTTATTTTTAAACCTATAATATTATAATTATTTTTTTAAAAGTTTACCTATTTTAACATGTCTACTTATTTTTCTTAACAAATGCAATCACTAAGAATACTAAAATTTAAATAATCAAATACCTATTTATAACCAATTACTCTAAAAGATATTATAGATTTTTTCTAACAAAGTCCCTTCTTTTCTAAATATATCAAGGGAAATTGTCTTTCTCAATTTACCTTTTCTATTTTTCTCATTAAAATTCATTTTTTCCCAAAAATATCATAGGAAACCCTTTACTTATTTATTTTAAAACAAATTTAAATACTTTTAATTATTAAATTTTAAAACCTCATTTTCCAAAAATATCACGGGCATTTACCTTTTTAAACTAAATATATGTTACATTTTTTATTTTTTCTTACTAAAACCCCTCATTTTCCAAAAATACAACGGGCATACCCTTACTTATTTATTTTAAAATCTTTTTTAATGTTTTTAATTAATTAAAAATATTTAGCTATTTTAACATGCCTACTTATTTTTTTAACAAATAAAATTAATAAAATATTAAAAATATTATAATAAAATAACAATTAACAAGGGTTTTAAAACCCGTGTGATGCACAAATTGTTTTTGATAGTTGTTATTTTATTATTTATATTTTAATATTTTATTAATTGTATTTGTTTAAAAATAAATAGACATATTTTTTTAAAATAAATAGACACGTTAAAATAGATAAATTCTGTTAGATAATTAAACACATTAAAATAGGTTTTAAAATAAATTGGAACGACAAATATTTTTGGTAAAATGAGGGGGTTTAGTAATAAAAAATAGAAAGAGATACATGTTTTAGTTGAAAAAGGTAACTGTCCGTGATATTTTTGGATAAAGCAGGAATTTTGTTAGAAAAATTACAAAAAGTAATGTATTTTAATTAGTTATAAATAAGTCATATTACTATTTAATTATATTTTTATTGATAAATAAGGGTAATTAAGTAAAACATGAATTACAAAAATTTGTATCGGCTGACTAAACTTTTAATGTTTCGTCTAATCTATTATAAGAAATTATAGATTTTATTTTATTGAATGGAATTATCCGTTATTTTTTTAGAAAATGAGAGTTTTTAGTTAAGAAAATTTTTAGTTAGAAAGTAAAAAAAGAATATATGATTTGCCTATAAAAGCTAATCGGTTAGTTATTAGTAATTATAAGATTATTATTTTATTCTATTAAATGGAACTGCCTGTGATATTTTAAGAAAATGAGAGATTTTAGTTAGGAAAAATAGAAAAGTAGAAATTTTAGTTAGAAAATATAAAAAAGAATATATAATTTGGCTAAGAAAAGAAAAGTGGTTACTTATTAGCAGTTATAATATTATTATTTTATGTTACTAAATGAAACTGCTCATTATATATTTGGAAAATGAGATATTTTAGTTTGGAAAAATACAAAGGCTACTATATATAACTTATTAATAAATATTATATTTTATTAAATGGAACAACCCGTAATATTTTTGGAAAATGAGTGGTTTTAGTTAGGAGAAATTTTACTTTAGAAAATATAAAAAAAATTAAGATTTTACTAAAAAAACTAATCTGTTACTTATTAGTAATTGTAATATTATTATTTTATTTTTTTAAATGGAACTGCTCGTGATATTTTTGAAAAATGAGAGGTTTTAGTTAGGAAAAATAGAAAAATAGAAATTTTAGTTAGAAAATATATAAAAGAATATACATTTTGGCTAAAGAAAGGTAACTGTTTAGTTATTGCCAATTATAATATTATAATTTTATTTTATTAAATGGAACAATCCGTGATATTTTTGGAAAATAAGATATTTTAATTTGAAAAAAATAAAAAAGGTAATCTATATAATAATTTTTAGGATTTTATCCAACGGTTCTCATCGACTTGATCAAAAAGATCTAACTTGCAAAACACGGACGACTTTAATATTAATTTTGAAATTTACTTTTAAATTTTTTGAGATTTTAATACTTCTAAAAACGCTACCTTTTAAAAAAAAATTAGAAGTACTACTTTAATAATTTAAATCTGAAAAAACTTATAGATTTTATAAAAGTTTATTAGCTTAGTAAGCATGCTAGTCAAGATAACCGTCAAAATTATTAACATATTTTGTTTTAATATATATAAATATAAATATAAATATAAATATAAATATTTTCTAAAAAAAGGTCATGTTTTTAAATTCTAAGTAGAGTATAATCAAAAGAGTTTGTAGTTATGTTATATACATGAGAAAATCGAAAATCAAAACTTTCAATTTTTCGGCTATTATATAATAGTATAGATAGATAGATTAAATTGAATAAATTACCGAAAATCGAAATCAAAACTTTCAATATTTCGGCTATTATATAATACACGTCTATAACCCGTGCAACGCACGGACGACTTTAATATTAATTTTGAAATTTACTTTTAATTTTTTTGAGATTTTAATACTTCTGAAAATGCTACATTTTTAAAAAGAATTAAAAGTACTACTTTAATACTTTAAATATAATTTTTTTTACAGATTTTATAACAGTTTATTAGCTTAGTAAGCATGTCAGTAAATATAACCGTCAAAATTATCAATATATTTCGTTGTAAGATATATAAATATAAATATAAATATAAATATTTTCTAAAAAAAGGCCGTGTTTTTGAATTCTAAGTAAAGTATAATTAAAAGAGTTTGTAGTTATGTTATATATGTGATAAAATCGAAAATCAAAACTTTCAATGTTTCGGCTATTATATAATATAGTACAGATAGATAGATTAAATAGAATAAATTACCGAAAATTGAAATCAAAATTTTCTATGTTTCGGCTATTATATAATAGTATAGTATAGATAGATATCGTCTGCGATAATTTTAGAAAAGTAGAAATTTTAGTTAAAAAATATAAAAAAGAATATACGCTTTGGCTACCAAAGGTAATCGGTTAATTATTAGTATTTATAATATTACTAAATGAAATTGCATGTGATATTTTTGAAAAATGTAAGATTTTACTTAAGAAAATTTTTAGTTAGAAAATATAAAAAAGAATATACCCTTTAGGAAAAAAAGATAATCGGTTAGTTATTAGTAATTATAAATGTTATAATTTTATTTCATTAAAAAGAACTGCCCGTGATATTTTTGGAAAATGAGATGTTTTAGTTAGAAAAAATAGAAATGTAAAAATTTTAGTTAGAAAATATAAAAAAGAATATACACTTTGGCTAAAATAGGTAATTGGTTAGTTATTAATAATTATTATTTTATTTTAATAAATGAAACTGTCTGTGATATTTTTGGAAAATGAGAGATTTTAGTAAGCAAAAATAAAAAGCTTATATGTTTTAGTTAAAAAAGGTAATTGCCCGTGATATTTTTGAAAAATGTGATATTTTACTTATGACAAATTTTAGTTAGAAAATATAAAAAAGAATATACGCTTTGTAAAAAAAAACTAATTGGTTAGTTATTAATAATTATAAATATTATTATTTTATTTCATTAAAAAGAACTGTCCATGATATTTTTGAAAAATGAGAGGTTTTAGTTAGAAAAAATAGAAAAGTAAAAATTTTAGTTAGAAAAAATAAAAAAGAATATACACTTTGGCTAAAATAGGTAATTGGTTAGTTATTAACAATTATTATTTTATTTTAATAAATGAAACTGTCTGTGATATTTTTGAAAAATGAGAGGTTTTAGTAAGCAAAAATAAAAAGCTTATATGTTTTAGTTAAAAAAGGTAATTGCCCGTTATATTTTTGAAAAAGTAAGGGAATTTTTTAGAAAAAATAAAAAAATTAATATATTTTAGGTGTAAAAGAGAATTGGTTATAAATAGGTAATATTATTATTTAATAATATTTTTTATAAATAAGTAAGAGTAATTAAGTAAAAACACGAAGTACAATTAAATAAAGGCAATTAAGTAAAATCACAACATACCAAAAAATATTTAGTATTATATCCAATGGCTCTCATTAATTTAATGCAACCTACACCATTTGGGGTTGGGAACTTCATAGATAGATGGTAAATTGAAGTGACTATTCGCATTTCTTTCAACACCGGCCGCCCTAGCAATGCATTGTAATACGTAGGTTGATCAATAACCAAGAATTCGACTACCTGGGTAGCAGAAAGAATGCATTCTCATAGAGTGAGCGGCAATTTAACAGTCCCCTTTACACGAACAGAATCTCCGGTAAAGCCATAGATGTGAGTAGTCCCTTGAGTCATCTCCTTATCTAGCAATCCCATCTTCTGATAAGCTCCGTAATACAGGATATTTACCGAGCTTCCATTATCGACAAACACGCGATGAACATTTCTAGACCCAATTCTGACATTAACCTCTAAAGCATCGCTATGAGGGTGGTGTACCCACTTAGCATCTTCTTCAGAAAAAATTATTTGGATATCCTCCCCCTTGAAGAGCTTAGGAGGCCTCTCAGACAGATGATTGACGTTGGGAAGGGGGAGGTGCTGAGCTTCACGAACATATCTCTCCGTTGATTTTCTTCCGTTTCCTCCAATATGAAGTCCTCCAAAGATAGAGTGTATACTCGCCTCTCTCACGAACACAGGTTTCTCTGGAATCTGTGCTTCGGTGGAACCTTCAAGTGTCTCGGTTGTCTTGGCTGGAGCTTCTTCCTTATATTTCTTCACTTCCCGGACCACCCATTCCGTAAGCTTGCCTTCCTTTATCAGCTTTTCAATTTCTTCTTTCATTTGTCTACAAGCATACGTGTTATGCCCCTGGGACTCATGATATGAACAATATCTTCCTTTATCTCTCATAGCAGCTCTTGAAAAAGGTGAGGGCTTCTTGTATAGGCCTTGATCCTTGGTAATCTCATAGATATAATCAATGGATGTTGTGAGAGGAGTGTAACAGTTACGAGGCATTGTTTGATTTCCTTGCCGATTTGGAGGTGGAGGCGGACAACTTGGGGGGCTAGGTGACCTGGATCGGACGAATCTATCTTTTCCTCTGTTCTCCTTTGGGCTAAGGGACTTTGGACGGATCGATCCACTAGTCTCAACTAGATTCACATCTCCCCCACTATTCTTTTTTTTCTGTTTTGGGGCTGGGAGACCTTTCCTTCCGTTTACCTCGGCGAGGTGTATCTCCATAGTCATTCCTTTTCAAAGCCTCTTCCTCTCGTTTGAAAGGCTCAGCCTGTAGATACAAAGCCGCCAGAGTTGAGGGTTCCTCCCGTTGCAAATTTTTCCAGAAATCGGTTCCCACGCGAACCCCAGCAATCAAGAAATTCTTAATGGTTTCATCGGACGCCCCACGAATAATAGGAACCTCTGCATTGAAACGTTTGAAGTATTCTTCGAGAGTCTCTCCATCTCGTTGTTTGAAGTACTCTGCAGGGTCCATGCTTCCATTAAAGCGAAGATCCCCTGTACCCCTAAATGTTGGTGGAAGAGGGGCTCCTCGTACGGCAGCGGAAAAAGGGGAAGGTACTGCATCAGGGATAACACCTCCCTGACCTTCTGACTGAGCAATGAGCTTTCGTAACGCATTCATATTGATACCCTCCAAGCCTGGGATTGTCTGAGTCCCGCCTTCTAGTTCCGTATGAGGTGCATGTTCCTGTTGGAGAGGATTCAGCATTACTAAGTAAGGGTTCTGTCCTTGCTGAGGTGTAGGAATCCTTTTAGGATAAGGAAATCCTCGCTGAGGCAAAGGCTATGTCTGTCGTTGTATAGGCTCCTCTTGGAGCTGAATAGGTCTCCGGGGTGTAGGTTCCCTCTGCAGATAGGTTGGTTCTTGGGGTGTAGGTTCCCTCTGCTGATAGGTTGGTTCTCGGGGTGTAGGTTCCCTCTGCTGATAGGTTGGTTCTCGGGGTGTAGGTTCCCTCTGCAGTCGTGGATCATCGCCACGATTAATGTGATGTCCGCCTCGGTTGTGCTGAAACAAAACTATATCTCTGTCTTCCATTCTTTCATACGAGGGCCCGCGCTCACCCACCCTCCTTTGATTAAAAGCTTGATCTTCCTGAGGGCGAGGTCGCCTGGAATCCTGGGTTTCCTGATTCGCACGTACACCCATATAGGTAGTTTGAACCGGGTTTATTATCACAACATCATCATCAGATTGGGAATTCCTAGGACAATCTCTCACTCAATTGTCTGTCCTCACCCACGGTGGAGAGCGTCGCCCTTCTCCATATCTTCCTTGATCTCTTCCTCGATAGATCTCCATCCTTCTATGTGGATCTCCAGGTGAAATCGGTCTAGAACGTTGTCCATAAGGTTCGATTCTCAGTTCACCATGATCTTGACTTCTTAGGGTAGGGGGTCTTGAGGGGTGTCTGGGACGATCCGGGGGGGGGGGGGGGGACTCCACGTATGGGGTGAGATTATCGTCATAGGTTAACATTCTAGGGGTTACAGCTTGAAATCTTCGATTCTGATGGGTTTCCTCAACCGTACGGATTTCTCTCTCGGGGGGGGGGGGGGATCCTTCCTTGAAGATCCTCTACGCCCAGTGACAAGTTCTTTCCCAGGGCGATGAAATCTTTCGGTTGCATATTGACGTCGACTGTTGGTATGTGGGGGACGCCTGTCCCTAACAGAGGTACGTCGCCTATCTGGGCTTCGGCGAGCCCGCTCTGGTAACCTTCTTTCTCTTTCAAGTGACTCCATACGTTCTGCCATTCTATTCACCGTGTTTCCCATGTGAGCGATTTGACTCAAGAGCTCGGTGTTGCTCATCAGGACGGGAGGATCTCCTCCTAGACGTGGAGCCGAGTTTGTCTGATTTGGCGTGGTAGCCTCTCTCAGATTTGATTACCTTTGTGGTGGAGGAGGTAGATCTGTTGTATGGATCTCAACCTCCCTTGTGTCGTTACCTGCATCAACTGGTTCTTCAGTGTGTTGCGACATCCTTCCTCCAGAGATGTCAAAAGCCCCTCCTTCTAGCGCCAATTGTTAACGGATGAATTTGGTGAAAACAAATTCGAGGAGGGTTGCTGGAATTGTGGTGGTGGTGGATGACGGTGTACATCGCAGGTTAAAGGGAATTAGGGTTTATGATTTGGGGATGGCTGAGATTGTATGTGAGAATAGGTCGTGATTAAAGTTGAATATTGAATTCACTCTCTTTCACCAGATCGCATCGTGCCATACAATGTGCCTACGTACCCTATTTATAGGGTCACCGCCTTTGATACGTCATTATGAGCTATCATGGTCTTACTATTTTATCGGAACTTATCGGATAAGTTATTGACCCGGATTTATCGGAGTCAATGTTTATCCTGATCCATGGAGAATAAGGAAAGATAGGCTTTTATGAATCTCAAAAGGGTGAGGCTTCTCGATCCTTCTAGCAAGGTGAAGTTTCTCAACCTAGATAAAGTTTAATTTGATAAATATAAATTATTTATTTCTTCTGGGCGAAGTTATCTTCCAGCCTTCCGGGCGAAGTTATCTTCTAGCCTTCTAGGCGAAGTTACCTTCCAGCCCTTTGGGCGAGGTTGCCTATCACATTCTTGGACGAGGTTGCCTACCAGACCCATGGGCGAGGTTGACTTCTAAACCCATGGGCGAGGTTATGTAATCTATGGGTTAAGCCCAATAAACTAGGTTTCTATCGCAACCCTATTTATAAGGAAATGCCATCATGTAAGGCGAGGTTGTCATTTTGACCATAACAGTTTTTAATTGTTAAATTTGTGTGTGAATTCGATTGCACTCGTTTAAACTCATTTAAACTCGACTTCTTTTACTCGTAAATAAACTCGACTAGATGAGTTCATTAAATAATCCGGGACCAAATGTTTGAGCTCATTTTACATAAATGAGTGGACTCGATTTGTTTATTAAACTACTCCAGCTTATTTAGCGAATATCATATTCGAATTACATCAATTCACTGTCAGTCCTATGTAATGACTATTTCTTATTATGTTTATTCTATACAATAATACACATCATAAATAACAAATAATTTTGAGAAAATAATTTTTGCAACATATCATATTACCGATAACGATTGCAATATGTATAAATTTGGGTTTATTCACAAAAGTATATAATACACCGTAACATGCATTTGTTACAAACCATGCACCTCCTTTATAAACATCATAAATTTAGTGTTGATGTTGATATTAATTTTCTTTTATTTAAAAGATTGTACATTTTAAGAAATAACAAGCTCATTAAATGTTTTTGAGTAAATAACTGAATATGATCAATGATCACCAATATTAGGCTAATAGAAAACCTTAGTACTCTAACTAATTTTTTTGAATCTAACTCATATATTTTTAAAAATCATTAATATTATAAATTCATTTCCGTAGTGAAAGTCGATCTAAGGACTAAATAGGTAAAATATACTAACTTTAAAATTTGACAACAAACTCGGTCTCAACTATGGTTGTAAATGAATACAACCGAGCCTTGTTCGAGTCGAACCGAGTCGAGCTTGATATTTTCTTAAAAAGAATTGAGTCGAATCGAGTTTTTTAATCGAATGAAAAGTGATATCAAGATCATGAGTTTGGTCACGATCATTTCGAGTCGAGCCGAATTTGAACCAAACTTGAGCCAAGTCGAGTTGTTCGCTAATAATTCGTATATTTTATACTCAACCATATCCATTTTTATAGAGAAATTATCGAAAATAATTTTACTATTTTTTAAGTACTCGTAAAAAATAGTACTTTTTAAAGTTTTTTTTTTTTGTGATTTCACTACTTTCTAAAAATGTCCGATGATGTTCGAATTTTAATACTAAAAAAGTTAACTAAGTTTCTTGTAATAATTATGTAAGAACTACTAGCTACTTAGAGTATTTTCATTGGAAGAAACCCTTAGCAAAAATATCATATGTGGCACATTTTATACATAATTTGTATAAATAATGGAGCTCGAGCCATGCAAAATCCTTGGCTAAAATTATTGCCAACCTCTTTATGTTAGCCAAATTTGTTGAACATGTCAAGAACTGTAACAAAGCTGTACATATTAATTTAATCGTTATAGCCAACCCCATTGGAGCACATTAACTTACAGATTCAGTAAATTTTAGCTATTCGTTATTTTATATAATTTTAGCCAACCATTTTAGCTATCCCCGTTGAAGATGCTCTTAGTGAATCTCCTAGACTCTCTTAAGTCACTCTTAAATATTATAAAAATATTAATTCTTAATCATTTAATGTGAATTCATCTTCATATTAATTTACTATTCAACCACAATAATAATTAAAATAGATTGCACTTAAGTTTTGTTTAAACATATTGAAGCTGTTAAGGATATTAATATTTATGAAATACACAAATTTATTATTAGTTAAATGAACCGAACCGAGTTCGAACCGAGCTCGAATCGATTCCGAGCAAAACAAGCCGAGTTCGAGTCGAACAAGGATAAAACTCGGCTCGAGCTCATTTATTTATCGAACACATTATTATGTTCAAGCTCGGGTTCATTTAATAAATGAACCGAGTGATGGGAAAAAGTGACCATAACGGTAACAACTAATTGCGGAATTAACTTCGTTGGACAATACTTATCCCTACTTGTATGAACCTTCGATGAAACAAACAAGTAAAGCAACAATAAACGAAAAATAAGACACCAAAAGTTATACGTGGAAAACCCCCTAAATGGTAAGGAGTAAAAACCATGGGACCGTAGTCCACCCAAACAATTCACTATCACAAATTATATGGGAATACACCAAGTCTTCTCTAGACAAAACTAGAGGAATACAATTGATAGGCTACAAATAGCCAAATTGGTAATCAAGGCCCACAATGAGTTCAAAACCAGTCTAAGAGGCCCAAATTGTGAGAATAAGGAAAATGAGCTCTGACACATGACACCTCAGTCATGACTAAGGACTCCACCTGGCACCCTAGTCATGACTAAGGTCCCCACTTGACAATGACAGCTATTAATTACTAATGATTGACATCATCATCTCACATGTCAGAGTCGTACAAGCACACTCCACCACAATTTTCACTTGGACACGTGTAATCCATCCACATGAGCTAGGTGTCTCAGCTGCACATGAATCAACGATCATGATTGCAGGTACCTAACCCCAAACCCTAATCTTGGGACTATAAATAGCCCAAGGAAAGAAAGTTTAGGAGGGAGACTCTATCATTTTACACACCCCCCATTTTGAGATTTCTCTATTTCCTTATGAACTATTCCAAAGCCTACTCTTATTCTCACGTCGGAGGCGCCGCAGGGCAAAAACCCCCCTCCGGTGTTGTTTTGCAGGAACCCCCTGCAGCAAAACCACATTCCGAGCGTGAGATCTGGCGAGGAAGGACTAGATCGGGATATGGAGTTATCAATAATTACCTTAACACTCTTGGAATAAGCCTTCAAAAGTATGAAATCAAAATAAGACAACAATGAGAAAAACTCACGGGGAGGTTTACCCTCGCCGTGGTGCAAACAGCTTCTTCTAAGCCCCTTAAGAACTGACCTCTGGATCTCAGAATCCGATCTCCACCGTTCCGAATTTAGATATCGGTGTAAGGAAGTTGTTGTCCAAAATTCAGGACGATCCGACCGGTAGAACTCCGGGAATCGCAAATACAAGGCAGCTTGTGCAAGTAGAAAAATTCCTGCAAATTTTTCACTCTAGATCTCTCTTGTGTCTAATTTTCCTCTCTCTTGTTTTTATTATAATCCTCCTATAATTATATATAGGGTTCCCTTATTTTTATCTCCTTGTGGGCCAAAAAAAGGGTAATCCAATTGGGATTTTAATCTCATAGATAGAAACTAGAACCCAACAAATCTCCCCCTTTCTAACTATGAGAAAGAGTTGGCCATTCCGGCGATTGAACAACATACCTTCAACTTTCCTTTAGCTAAAGACTTTGTCAACATATCGGAACCATTATCATCGGTGTGTACTTTTTCCACTTCAAACAATCCTTCTTCAAGAGCGTCTCTAATCCAATGATATCTCATATCGATATGCTTCGTTCTTGCATGAAATGTAGGATGTTTAGTTATGTCAATAGCTGCTTGATTATCACAAAAAACCACATAGCGTTGTTGCAGAAAGCCAAGTTCCTGCATCAACCGCTTCAACCACAACAACTCTTTACAAGCTTCAGTTGTTGCTACATACTCTGCCTCCTCCGTAAAAAGTGAAACACCCTTTTGCAACCTAGATTGCCATGAGACCGCTCCCCCTGCCAAAGTCATCAAATATCCAGAAGTAGATTTCAACGAATCCTTATCTCCTGCCAAGTCAGAATCTGTATATCCAACAAGCACTGGTTTACCATTCCCAAATGTCAGACCCAATTTGGAAGTACCTATAAGATATCTCATAATCCACTAAACTGCTTCCCAATGCTTCTTACCTGGATTTGTTACATAACGACTTACAACACCAACTGCAAAGGCTATATCAGGTCTCGTAGATACCATAACATCAAACTTCCTACTACTGAGGCATATGGAACTCCATCCATCTCTGCAATTTCTTCCTTCGTAGAAGGAGAATCATTTCCAGTTAACTTAAAATTTGTAGTAAGAGGAGAACTAACAACTTTAGATTTATCCATGTTGAACCTGCAAAGCACCTTCTCAATATACTGCTCCTGTGATATATGCAACTTCTTGGCCACTCTGTCTCGATGAATACGAATGCCAAGAATCTGTTTCGCTAGCCCCAAGTCCTTCATAGCAAAGGACTTACTTAACTGTTGCTTCAACTGGGAAATTCTTCCAGCATTTTTGCCAACAATAAGCATGTCATCCACATAAAGCAATAATATTATAAAATCATCATCTGCAAATTTCTGAACAAAAACACAATGGTCAGAAATAGTCTTATGGTAGCCTTGCTCCTTCATAAATGACTCGAACTTTTTATACCATCGTTGAGGTGCCTGCTTCAAACCATATAGACTCTTAAGAAGTCTACAAACATAATCCTCTTTACCTTTTACCTGAAAACCTTCAGGTTGCTCCATATAGATTTCTTTGTCCAAGTCACCATGCAGAAAAGCTGTCTTGACATCCATTTGTTCAACCTCCAAATCAAGACTAGCTGCTAAACCAAGCACCACACGAATTGATGCCATCTCAACAACTGGATAAAAGATCTCATCAAAATCAATACCCTTTCTCTGACTGAATCCCTTGACGACCAACCTAGCTTTGTACCGTGGTTGTGAAGTATGCTCATCTTGCTTCACTCTATAAACCCACCTGTTTTTCAAAGCCCGTTTTCCCTTATGTAGCTTCACCAACTCAAAAGTATTATTCTCATACAAGGATTTCATCTCATCTTGCATGGCATAAACCCACTCCTTCTTGTGCTCATCTTTCATAGCTTCTGTATAAGATTCAGGTTCACCACTGTCAGTCAATAAAACATACTCGTCAGCAGAATACCTGTTAGAAGGATGACGATCTCTGATAGACCGCCTGAGTGGAACGAATGGTGGAGTATTTGGTACTGGTGACTCCTCATGGGCATCATCATCCATGTCACTATTTTCCGGAGTATCAGTATTAGTACCGTGTTGGTCATCATCATGAACATCATCTCCAAACTGTGAATCCACATGTCTTGGAGGAACCGGATCCAAATCAACCAGATCATTGTTATATTGAGGAACTATTTCTGCCTTCCCAATATCTTTCAAAGTCTGATCTTCAATAAAGATAACATCTCGGCTTCTCACAATCTTCTTTGAAACTGGATCGTAGAGCCTATATCCGAATTCATCTTGGCTGTAACCAAGGAATATACACTCTTTAGTCTTCACATCAAGTTTAGACCTCTCATCTTTGGGAATATGCACAAAAGCCTTACATCCAAAGACACGCAAATGATCATAAGAAACATCTTTACCACTCCAAACTTTATCTGGAATATCAAACTTTAAAGGAACACAAGGTGAGAGATTTAACACATTTACCGCAGTATTTAGTGCCTCACCCCAAAAAGACATCGGCAACTCAACATGTGAAAGTAAACATCTGACTCTCTCCACCAATGTTTTGTTCATTCTCTCTGCCAAACCATTAAACTGAGGTGTCTTTGGTGGAGTCCTTTGGTGCCGAATACCCTGTTGTCTGCAATACACATCAAAGGGACCTGTATACTCCCCTCCATTATCTGTCCGGATATACTTCAGTTTCTTCCCAGTCTCTCTCTCAACTAAAGCCTGAAAATGCTTAAACACGTCTAACACTTGGTCTTTCATCTTCAAAGTATAAACCCATAACTTCTTTGAATGATCATCGATGAATGTAACGAAATATAATGAACCACCATTAGTTTTGGGTTTCATAGGACTACAAACATCGGAATGCACCAAGTCAAGTATATGCTCTCTACGAGAAGGAGGACGACTCTTAAAAGAAACTATGTTCTGCTTACCTGCCACACAGTGAGAACACCTTTTCAAATGTATATCAGTTAAACCAGATAATACCTTTTTCTTCGACAACATATTCATTCCTTTTGCAGTCATGTGAGCAAGTCACTTATGCCATAATTCAACCTTATCAACATACTCAACAACATTAACACTGTCCTTGGAGATTTGCGGCGGAGTCATATATAATTTCGGACACTTCCCTCTTGCAACAATTAAAGAACCCCGAGTGAGCTTCCATTGACCATTACCAAAGCTACTGACATATCCTTCATCATCAAGAAGGCTAGTAGAAATTAAATTCATTCTCATGTCTGAAACGTGCTTCACATCATGAAGAAATAACTCCATGCCCGTATCAAACTTCATACATACATCTCCAACACCAACAACTTTTGCTATGTCACTGTTACCCATCTTAACATCTCCAAAATCACCAGAAGTATAAGATGTAAAGAAATTCCTTCGTGACGCAACATGACACGAAGCACCACTATCTATTGCCCAACTCAAATCATCTTGTGCAAGGTTAACAATATCTCCATCACAACAGATCAGGTGCTCATCAGTAGTAGCAATCACCACAGAATTATCATTACCACCGTCAGTTTTCGTCTGATCGTTGTCTGAACCCTTTTTATTTTCTCGCTTCAACTTTCTGCAGAACTTCTTTGTATGCCCTTTTTTACCACAATGATAACACTCAACATTAGAATACTTACCTCTAGAACTACTCCGTTGATTACCTCTGTTGGTTGGACCTTTTCTTTGAGCTCTTCCCTTTCTTTCAGTGACTAGGACTTCTGACTCTGAAGAGGAACCTTGTAACTTTCTTCTCATCTCTTCATTCAGAATACTGCTCTTAGCTAATTCCATACTGATAATACCATCCGGAGCTGAGTTCGATAGAGACATCCTGAATGTCTCCCATGAATCTGGTAAAGTACCCAAAAGACACAACCCTTGTATCTCATCTGTTAGGAACTATGTTATTTCTTGATGATAACCAAATTAACTTAGAAAAATGTAGCTATCAACGGATAGTATGCTCTTGTAGTATCCGTTGATGGGTAGCTTATCTACGGGAAGACTCAATGTAACATGTTTGTGTATTTCTGATGTTGAAATTGAAGTAGTCTTGATAGGTTAAATGAGTCATGTTGACTATCAATAGATATGTAGAATAGGGAGGCTAATTGCAAATAGTTGATGCCTTGTAATTTTGCATACGTGAAATTGACTGTCTACGGATAGCTTAATTAGCCTTCTACGGATATGGACATTGTATTGTCTGCGGATAGCAATACTGAGTGATCAAGACACTGTCAATGGATACAACTTGTTAGGCCGAATACACAGTATATAATCAATATAAGTATGATAATAACAATTGAGAACACTGTTTATGAATCAACAACTGAATTATATAAATAACTCTTCTCTCAGTGATGTTAAAGAATCACAGAGAGCTGCTAGGTTACAAGAATAATGTATTCAGTATTCGCATCCCTTTTAGGGTTAACCTATCTGTGTTTATATAGTACACAGCTACATAATCAATCTCTAATTGATATCCTATAAATCAGCTATACAATTTATATCAATCTAGGATTGCTTCTGTCTTCTGTTCCATTTATTTAGCCATCTCAATATATTCTGCTTCTTTCCATCTTCAGAATATATTGCTTCTAGAATCTTCAATTAAGCACCGACAGCTAAACCAAACATTCACCCCGTCAGACTTTAATAAACTCTGACTGGCTTCCGGTAAACTCTGATGAGTACCTGTTGCTTAAACACTGATAAACAATCATCAGCAATTATATCTAACAATCTCCCCCAACTTGTGCATAATAAAAATGTACAAGTTATCAGATAATTGATGATGTCAAAACATATAACAAATGCAGTGTTTAAAATATAACAGAGTTTAACTTTAACTTAGAACAGAAAACTTTAAAAACTTACAGTCAGACTTTACTTAATCTCTTCAATATCAGGCACTGTCCTGAGATAGTCAATGAGTAGCCTCCTTTCAGCTTTTTCTAGCTCTTCCACCATGACTTCTTTCAATTCCTTAAGCTCTGGATCACTTTCTCCAGTCTGGTAGATAGCAGCTCTCAGAGAATAAATGTTGTTCTTCCTCATTTCATTCCCTAGCCGAATAAAGTAAGATTTATCTGACTCTAGGTTGAATTCTAAAACCTTTATACCCAGTGCTGTCTTGAACTTGGCACTGTTTCTCTTCATTTCAACAATCTTTCCATAAGCATCTCTGTACTTAGGAATGTATGCACTTGAAACACCTCCTCCAAGCATAGCTTTTGTTTTCAACATCTTATCTCTTAGAACTAGAGCAGCATTATGAGTACTTCTATTTTTGATTTTGAGAAGATATAAAACGTACTCAAGCTCTTCCCATAGTTTCAATTGAACATCAGCTTCTCCTACTCTGTATACTCTTCCATCAGACATAAAGTATAACAGAACCTCTTTCTTTAATCCTCTATGATAAACCATCTGAACAGACTCTAGTTTATCAAGGCTCTCTTGAGATACCCCAACACCAGGTTCTGCCAGTGATGAATGGTCAAAAGAACTGTTATTGATTCTCTTTTCTCTGTGTGAACCCAAACCAGATTTATCATAAGATTTCTTTCCATGTACTGTTCTGGTTTGAGAAAAGTCCACAGCTTCTAGCTTCAGAGTTTCAGAAAGTACAGGTCTTAAGAAACCTTGGAGTTGTGGAGCTAGCTGAGTTTGTACAACTTGAGCATTGTCAGAGGTTGTCGCAATTTTAGTAGAAATATCAACTTGAGCAATGTCAGAGGTTGATTGATTTAGCCTTGATTCAACTTGAGCAACGTCAGAGGTTGATTGATTCTTCTTTGGTAACTGTCCTTCTTCTACCAGTATACCTTTTCCTTTATCAGTATTTGCAATCACAGGCCTCCTTGTGTATTGTAAACTCTGTTGAGAGTTCACATTTTCTTTAATAGAAATTCCCAGTTCCTTTCTCCTAGGAGCCTTGGCCTTTTTCTTGTAAGTACCAGCTTCAACCTTCTTCTGGTGTTCTTCAGCAAGAAGTTTCATCTCAGCATCTATATCTTCTACTGTGGCTTCACCACCATGTTCTTCCATAAACAGTTTAGCAGCAATCTCTTCATCAGTAGTTGGATTTGATGAAATCACTAGACTCTTAAGTCTTGAAGAATATTGACCACCAGAGTTTAACCTCTCAGAGTTTGTCTGTCTAGCAGAGTTTGACCTAAGTCTCCCTTGCTCTTGAGAAGACTTTGACCTTTTCTCTGCTCCTCTGCTTCCACCATCATTAGAATCATCCCTCAGTCTCAAGGTTGGAGTCCTTTTGCATTTGTCTTTAGGTACTTTCTCCCCCTTTTTGACATCATCAGGAATAAAAACTGATGTCAGCAACTCTAGTGATGTAGCAATAGAAGTAAGTTGAGAAGACATAGCAGTCTGATTCTCTTCTACCTTGCTTAGCCTCTGCTTGATTTCTTCTTGATCCCTGATCAGAGATGAAAATTGAGCTCTATCTTTCTTCAATGCTAATTCCTTAAGAGCAATATCATTACTCAATCCAATGACAACTTTGTGAGTCTCATCAAAGCGATCGTGCAATGATTTGACTTGAACAACTATAGCCTTGAAATGTGTCAACAACTCAGGATTAGAAATCTCCTTTGCAGATTGAGCAACAAAATCAGCAGTCCTTTTCTTGGAGAAAATACAATCAGCTCCGGACCAGTTTTCATAATGCATTTCCCTGTAATGAGCTTCAGTTGCATGTTGATGTACTTTGATAGACTCTGCAGTAGGATCCCTTAGAAAAGGTATTGACTCATTATCATCAGAGTTTGAAAGTGCAGCATTGATCCTAGAGTTTGCATGATCAGAATTTTCAGATGTGTGATCAGCATTATCAACATCAACTCTAGATTCATTAACATTTTCTGCTATCTGCTCTTCAATTTCTTCAGCAACATTGTCTGCAGTAGCCTCAACGTTTATCTGTGCATCTTGATGAATCTCAGAGTTTGCATTTACAAAAACCTCTGCTGCTACAGGAACAGACTCTGCAACAACTTCTTCTTCTTGAACTACCTTTTCAACAGCATCTTCTTGCATATTCTCTGCTGTAGCATCATCCAATTTATCCTCAGCAGCTGCAGGAATCTGATCAACCTCCTCACCCATTTCAGGAACTTGATTAGTCACAGAAAAATTTACTATATGAGTAGCAAGTGACTCTTCTAAAACTAGGGTTGGCTGATCAGCTGCCACATCCTCAGTATCACAAACACTGATACTAGGATGTGCTTCAAGAATTTTATCCATATCAAAATCAGCAGATAAAGCATCTTGCTCAAACATATCAGCCTCTGTATCAGCATTTGCCATGTCAGGCACAGTGGCTGCTTCAACATCTTCAGTAGCCTCCTGAATAATAACCTCAGGAGCTTCAGTATCCACAAAGACCCTGTCCTCATTATCATCATTTACAGCAGACTCCGGAACAACAACTTCTGGAGCTTCATCCTGGACAGCTTCAGTAGCTTCAACTTCTAATTCTTCAAAGAGATAATTAGCTACCATCCTCCTCTTTCTCTGATGAAGAATTTCATGATCAACATCATCTTCATCAGTAGACAGTGGCCTGTTAGCTCGAACTTTTCTCTTGAAAGCTCTTTTCTTAATTCTACCACCAGACTGTGGTTGTTGAGAAGTAGAGGGTGGAGGTTCAGTGTTTAGTGATGAAATGTTCAGAGTTTGAGGTTCTGGTTCAGGTTGTGATTGTGGTTGTGGAGGATTATTTCCAAACTGTTGCACTCTCTCAGGTAATAGTAGAGCACTAACATTCCCTTTCTTAAGATCCTTGTTTGTTAAGTCAGAAAATATGTGTTTATGCAATCTAAACGACTGAATAACATCATCCTCCAGAATCTCAATTTCAGGAACACAGAATGAAAATAGTAGTTGACAAAAATGAGCAAAATAGACAACACCCCTGTTTTCTATCATCTTTTCACCAATATTATGTAAAACTAATCTAGCAAAATCAAAGTGAGTACCATAGAGTAAAGAATACCCAATTTGCAGACTGTCTGTAGGAATCGCATCCCAATTGGTGCATTTCTTCCCGAAAGCTCTTGTGATGCAATCAAAGAAGAAACTCCACTCCTTCCTCAAGAATGGACGCTTCAATTGACCCACCTTAGCCAATGACCCAGAGTAACCGATATCCCTCATCATTCTCAGCAGGTCTTCATCGCCAACAAAGATTGTATAGGCATTGAAATCCTCAAAGTTCAGAGCATCACGAACAGTCACCGGAGTAACCACATACTCTTGGTTTTGATACTCAAAAACAATTGACGGAGACCCAGCCTCTCCTCCATCATCATAAACACCTGTCTGCCAGAAGGTTCTAATTTGAGATCCAGACAGATTCGTTGGTTCAGTAAGAGCATGCCCAATATCAGAATTTGCCAAGAAACGCTGAACCAAGTGAAACGCCTCTGGTGCGTTGGCAGTGTTTAGTGGTGCTGCATAATTGTTAGGAACGAACTCTAACCCAGAAGAAACAAACGCTGTAGTCGCCATTAGTACGATTTGAAAGAATAACAGAGAATCAGATGCAAAAGCTCGAAAGAGTTTGAAAGTAGAAAAGTGTTTGTGAATATGTGTGTGTGACAATAGATGTGAATTGGAGTAAGATGTGAAAGGTTTAAACGTATGTGTGTGTATTGTTTAAATATGAAATTCAAAATTAAAAACTGAACAGTTTTTAATCATTAATACACAACTGTCTTACTCCGTTAATCGTGTGAGTGGGACACGTGGCGCACATGCAATGACTGACAGCAGTAATTGACAGTTTCCAATGCGCATGCGCAGTAAAAACAGCAATAATTACCGCCTTTTACACTTTCCTAGACACGCAACCTTTCTCTTTTGTTTAATACAAATTAGAACCGTTACCAATCATACTCTTTTGTTTTCAAGAATGTTTTCTCAAAATTGTTAACCGTCTGAAACAAATAATTAATTTTAATCATCAGAGATTAAAATAAAATTACCTCAGCGTAGAGTACACAGTTCATCAGTGTTTACCAATCCTCCTCCTTTATTCATAATCTCTTTTCTCTCAATGCACAGTTGTGAAAAAATTGTGTGTGAATAGCAGAGTTTACTGAATATAAATATTTAGAGCATCTTAAAGTGCATAAAATCCACACAATAAATCAGTAAAAACTAGTTGTCCAAACTCTCATGTATAAAATAAAATCTGATTTCATCTAAACTCTGTACTATAAAATTTATTATTTTCACCCCCTTCGATTTTTTTTTTTTTAATTTTTCCAGTAATCAGTGGTTGGCACTAGTCACCAAAAATCAAAGATTTTAGCCCTTATTTCATACAATAAGTTCCTGGGTCTTCCTAGACACAACATGATCTCAAAGAAATTTGTGCACTTTTTGGCATCTTTTGATTGGAGGGTGAAATATTTACAACAAATTATCGGAGTTTAGACTTTTCATCAGTTAATACAATTAATTTATGAGAGAAAGTGCAAACAGCTAATACAGACTCAGTGTATAGGATCAATAAACTAAGAGATGCTATAAATATAGAGACAATATCATGCTGTGTAAAATTTCTGCACATTTTGAGATCAGATCATATATTACTCAGAAAGATTCATGATTACTTACTGAGAATCATGCTTCATACAGGTTTCTTCATCGGTTCATATGTTTCAGACAATATCACAATCAGAGTATAACTTCAGAGTTTAACTCAGATTTTAACCGACAGAGTATGATTGACACTTTTATGACTAACAGAGTTTACTATCAGAGTTTAACATACTAGTACAAATAACAGTTAACATAGGCAAAGAATCATGAGTAACAAATCACAGAAGTATAGATTTTGAGTCTAACCAGTATCTCTAATCAAAACCAGAGATCATTCCAAGTTCATTTACCAGTCTTGTAAAAGTAGCTTCACTCAAAGGTTTGGTGAAGATATCTGCAAGCTGTTGGTCTGTAGACACAAAATGAAGCTCAATATCTCCTTCTTCCACATGTTCCCTGATAAAATGATACCTTATGCTGATGTGCATGGTCATGGAGTGCTGTACTGGATTACCTGTCATAGCAATAGCACTTTGATTATCACAAAAAATAGGTATTTTAGAGTACCTTAATCCATAATCCAGCAATTGATTCTTCATCCATAAAATCTGTGCACAACAGCTACCAGCAGCTATATACTCTGCTTCTGCTGTGGATGTGGAAATTGACTTTTGTTTCTTGCTGTACCAAGAAACTAATCTGTCACCTAAAAATTGACAGCTTCCACTTATGCTTTTTCTGTCTATCTTACAGCCTGCAAAATCTGCATCAGAGTAACCAATTAATTTAAACTCTGATTCTCTAGGGTACCACAAACCAAGGGTTATGGTTCCTTTGAGATATTTGAAAATCCTCTTCACAGCTGTTAGATGTGGCTCTCTGGGGTCTGCTTGAAATCTTGCACAAAGACATGTTGCATACATGATATCTGGTCTGCTTGCAGTAAGATAAAGAAGAGACCCTATCATGCCTCTGTAGTTTGTCATATCTACTGAAACTCCTGTATCTTTGTCTAACTTTGTTGCAGTAGCCATGGGAGTTGTGGCAGATGAACTATCAAGCATACCAAATTTCTTGAGAAGATTTCTGGTATATTTTGCTTGATTGATAAAAATACCATCATCTGTTTGCTTTACTTGCAAGCCTAGAAAATAACTAAGCTCTCCCATCATGCTCATTTGGTATCTTGACTGCATAAGCTTGGCAAATTTCTTACAGAGTTTGTCATTAGTAGACCCAAAAATTATGTCATCCACATAGATTTGAACTAACAGCAAATCATCACCAGAATTAAAATAGAACAAGGTTTTGTCAATTGTACCTCTAGTGAACCCACTTTCTAAAAGAAATTGAGCTAGAGTTTCATACCATGCTCTAGGTGCCTGCTTTAGTCCATATAATGCCTTGTCAAGTCTGTAGACATAATCTGGATGTTTGGGATCTACAAACCCTGGTGGTTGTTCAACAAACACTTCTTCTTCAAGTTTCCCATTGAGAAAAGCACTTTTCACATCCATCTGAAAGACTTTAAACTTCTTGTGAGCAGCATAGGCCAGAAAAATCCTTATTGCCTCCAATCTTGCAACTGGAGCAAAGGTTTCATCATAGTCAATTCCTTCCTGCTGTGAATAGCCTTTAGCCACAAGTCTAGCCTTATTCCTTGTAATCACTCCATCACTGTCTGTTTTGTTTCTGAAAACCCACTTTGTACCAACAATAGATCTATTCTTTGGTCTTGGTACAAGTGTCCAGACTTCATTTCTTTCAAATTCATTTAACTCTTCCTGCATAGCTGTTATCCAGTTAGCATCTTGAAGAGCTTCTTCCACTTTCTTGGGCTCAGTTTGAGATAAGAATGCATGAAACAGACATTCATTATTTGTAGCACTCCTTGTTTTCACACTTGCATCTGGATCTCCAATAATTAAATCAGGAGTATGAGCTTGTGTCCACCTCCTTGCTGTTGGTAAGTGGCTTCTATTATCATTATTAGATCCTCCCCCTTGATCCATGCTCTCCTGATTTTCTTCTTGACCATTTGCATTCTCTGAGGCTCCCCCTGAATTGGACTGTTCAGTATTTGAACTTTCAGAGTTTAACTCAGAGTTTCTGTTTGATTCTTCAGCTGACTCACTTTCAGAATTTGAGTCATTATTTTGAGATGTTGCTGAAGTATCTTCACTCTCCCCCTCAACTGGTTCTCTATTTTGTTCTGTCAGAGAAACTTCATCAGTGTTTACCAGTAAAGGTTCAGAGTATGCTTCGTCAGAGTTTGATGGATTTGCTTCATCGGAGTTTACATCATCAGAGTTTAGATCTTCATTTTCAAAGCGAAGTTGATCATGATATTCTTCATCTTCTATTCCAGTTATTTTCTTGTCATCAAATGACACATGTATGGATTCCATGATCACTTTAGTTCTTAGATTGTAGACTCTGCATGCTTTAGATGATAGTGGGTATCCAACAAAAATTCCTTCATCAGCTTTTAAGTCAAACTTGGTCAACTGTTCAGGATGAGTTTTCAACACAAAGCACTTGCATCCAAAAATATGAAAATACTTCAAATTTGGCATCTTATTTTTCACCATCTCATATGGTGTTTTCCCATGCTTGTTGATTAGTGTAGCATTTTGAGTAAAACAAGCAGTTTGAACAGCTTCTGCCCAGAAATAAGTTGGCAATTTTGCTTCATCAAGCATTGTTCTGGCAGCTTCGACCAGAGTTCTGTTCTTTCTTTCAACTACACCATTTTGCTGTGGAGTTCCAGGTGCAGAAAATTCTTGCTTCACTCCTCTTTCCTTGCAGAAAGCTTCCATTTCAGAATTTCTGAATTCAGTACCATTATCACTCCTTAGAATTTTCACTTTGTACCGTGATCCTTTGTCCAATAGCTTCACATGATCCATCAAAGTTAAGGCAGTTTCATCCTTCTTTGCTAAGAAGTACACCCAGGTGTATATGGTGTATTCATCAACAATTACCAAAGCATATTTCTTTCTGCCCATTGACATTACATTCACTGGACCAAAAAGATCAACATGTAAAAGATGATAAGGTTCCACAACTGAAGATTCAGATTTACTCTTGAAAGATGACTTCCTTTGCTTGGCCTTTTGACAAGAATCACACAGACCATCTAAGCTGAGTATTGACTTTGGAAGTCCCCTTACAAGATCTTTTCGAATCAGCTCATTGATGTTGTTCAAGTTTAGGTGAGAGAGCTTCTTATGCCATTTCCAACTCTCTTCATTTGACATTTTTGTAGACAGACACACAGCTTTTCCTTCAGAGTTTGTTATCAAACTTGCTTCATAAATGTTATTGCGCCTGTGTCCAACCAGAACAACTTTTCCGGTAGATTTACTGATAACCTCACAGTGTTCAGTATAAAAATCTACATGGTATCCTCTGTCACAGATTTGACTCACAGAAAGCAGATCATGCTTGAGTCATGAGACTAGAGCTACATTTGTGATGATGACACTTCCAAGATTGATATTGCCATATCCCAGAGTACGTCCTATGTTGCCATCTCCATAGGAAACTTTTGGGCCTGCTTTTTCCTCAAAATCTGATAGCAGGGCTTTATTTCCAGTCATGTGTCCTGAGCATCCACTGTCCAAGATAAGAGTGCTCTCTTTTATGCCCTGCAATCACAAACAATCACTGAGTGTTAGATTTAAGGATCCAGACTTGCTTGGATCCTTTGGCAATTTCTTAACAATGTTAGCTTTCAACGGAATCACTATCAACAGAGTTTAAACTAACATTGTCAGACTTTACACTTGCAGAGTTTTCTCTAACCCATTTCAAGTTGGGTTTTAGCTCATAATAGTTGTGATAAATAGCATGACAACTCTTGCAAGTATAAATGGAATGCCAAGTGCTCCCACAGTGTGTGCATAAAGTCTGTGGTCTAACCCTAACATAATCATTTTTTACTCCATCCTTGGAGGGTAAGGAATTAATATTTTTGTTCTTCTTGCAAAACCTGGCAAGATGGTTAGTACTACCACAACTATGACATGTTTTTCTAGGAGCAGCAGAATTAGGCAGATAATCATTTCTTTTATTAATGCCTACTTTTCCATTCCTATTTTTCTTAAACATTTTCTGTTTGTTGACAGACTTTACTTCTTTGAGCTTATGTTTGAATTGTTTTTCTGTCATAGAACCAACATTAACCTGTTTATCACAGATTTTTACTGGTTCTTTAACAGCTTCTAACACAATCTGATTTTCTGTTCTTGAACCAACATTAACCTGATTTTCACAAGTTTCAACTGGTTCCATAACTGCTTCTTTCACAACTACAGATTTTAGCTTACTGGTTTCAGAAACAAATTTCACAGGTTTAAGTTGTGGTTTCACTTTAACTTTATCTTTAAACCTAAGTTCATCTTCCTCACAGTAACCTAATCCTACAGTATTTGTCTGAAAAACTTGATGTGTGTCTTTTCCAGAATTGGTCCAGGTTTTAATCACTTTCCTCTCTTTTTCCAACTCAGATTCTATTTGCCTATATCTTTTAAGCAATTCCTGTTCAACATAAACATCATCATCTCTCTCCTTTTGAACTTGTTGCATGTTAACAAGTCTCTCTTCAAGAAATTTATTCCTCTCTTTAAGACCTAGATTCTCAGATTTGATTATTTCATTCTCTAAAGTCTGATCCCTATAACTAACATGTATGCTTTTAAGATAAATTCTTAGTTCAGATATATTATCAGTATCATAAGCATAAGTTGTTAGGGGTACCTTGTTTTCAGATGACTCAGCTTCATCTTTAACAGTTGCCATGAGAGCATAATTGACTCCCTCATATGAGTCTGAAGTGTCTGCCCAGTCCTTGCCTTTAGTGATGAGTGCTTTCTCAGATTTTCCTTTCTTGCACTCTGGAGCATAATGACCCATTTCTTTACACTTGTAGCACTGGATCTTAGACTTGTCTTTCTTTCCAGACTTGGTATCCTTTTCATCAGACTTTCTGAATCTTCTTTTATAAGAATTTGAATCTTCCCTTGAGAATCTCTTTCCTTTCTTGAAGTTCTTGAATCCCATCTTCTTGAAAGTCTTTACCATTAATGCAGCCATCTTCATCATCTCTTCATCATCATCCTCAGAATCAGAAGCTTCATCATCAGTATTTGAGCCATCATCAGAGTTTGATGACTCACTTTCAGATTTAATGACTAAGGCCTTTCCTTTGGCTTTCTTTCTTGATGATTCCTTCTTGACAGGTTTTTCTTCAACTTTAAGAGCAACAGATTTTGTCTTCTTTCCAGATCTTTTGTTTCTTTGTTCTATCTCCAATTCATGAGTTTTGAGCAACCCATAGATTTCATCAAGATCTGTTTCTGTAAGATCATAATTGTCTCGAATTGTTGTTGCCTTCAAATCCCATCTTTCAGGCAGTGATAACAGAAATTTGAGATTTGACTCTTCAAGTTCATATTCTTTATCAACCAGGGACAAATCATTCAACAATTTACAAAATCTGTCATAAGTATCTGTTAAACTTTCATCAGATCTAGAATCAAAGTGTTCATACTCCTATGTTAGAATAGTCTTCCTGTTCTTCTTTATAGCACTAGTTCCTTGACACCTGACTTCTAAAGCATCCCAAATTTCTTTGGCAGTCTTGCAGCCAATAACTCTGTTAGACATGACATTATCTAAGGCACTGTGGAGTAGATGTCTAACTTTTGCATCCTTTGCAATTGATGAGATGTCCTCAGGAGTCATATCATTCTTTTCCTTTGGAACAGTCTTTTGTTCTTGACCATCAATAACAGGAGACAGTTTGGTTGGCATATGAGGACCATCATTGATTCTATCAAGGTATTCTGGATCTGTGGCTTCTAGAAACATGGTCATCTTTACCTTCCATATTGGATATTCCACAGGTCTAAGAATTGGAACCTTGATTGACTCATATCGACTTACAGAAGTTGATTGAACCTTTTGAGCATTAGAACCTGTCTGGATGTTTTCAGCCATGATTATACTTGTGTTTAGATCGAAAACTGTATATATTTAACAGCCTTGTCTCTGATACCAATTGTTAGGCCGAATACACAGTATATAATCAATATAAGTATGATAATAACAATTGAGAACACTGTTTATGAATCAACAACTGAATTATATAAATAACTCTTCTCTCAGTGATGTTAAAGAATCAAAGAGAGCTGCTAGGTTACAAGAATAATGTATTCAGTATTCGCATCCCTTTTAGGGTTAACCTATCTGTGTTTATATAGTACACAGCTACATAATCAATCTCTAATTGATATCCTATAAATCAGCTATACAATTTATATCAATCTAGGATTGCTTCTGTCTTCTGTTCCATTTATTTAGCCATCTCAATATATTCTGCTTCTTTCCATCTTCAGAATATATTGCTTCTAGAATCTTCAATTAAGCACCGACAGCTAAACCAAACATTCACCCCGTCAGACTTTAATAAACTCTGACTAGCTTCCGGTAAACTCTGATGAGTACCTGTTGCTTAAACACTAATAAACAATCATCAGCAATTATATCTAACATAACTCAAGTAGCTTCTACGGATACACTATGTACTTGTGAAAAGGGACAGATAAGTCAGATCACATGGGTTGGCAGACTACACAGAGCATTGAAGCCAGTAATTCTGGAAAGGTCACGAGAAGAAAGAAGCATTCTGTTTGCATGGTCAAAGGTAGCATTTCTATAAAAGACAATCAGCCAAGAAGGGCAAGCTACCAACACATGGACCACTGCTCAGAATGAAGAAACAAGGATTCTGAACAGATTTACTTTTTGTATTATTAGCTGTTCAAATATCTTTGTAAACTTGGGTTATATAACCAAGTAGTAGCATAACTCCAGAACTAAGAAATCAGTTAGGCGATTTACAGAGCAGAAAGCAATATCCTTGTAAATTACCGAAGCTAGAGTTGTGTATTTTGCAGCTGTGTGTTTATTCATAAACATCACATAGATTTCTTCAATAAAAATCTCCCAGGTGGACAAAAACAATCAACCTGAATTTTTAATTCTTCTGTCATCTTATTTGTGTTTGTTTTTGTGTTCTTGTTTTTATTTTCGCTATCAAGAATCAAGAAGAATTTTTAAAGATTGTATTCAACCCCCCCCTCTACAATCTTGATTCATTGTCTGGGAATAATAATTGGTATCAGAGCAAGCTTCTAACATACAAGAAGTTTAAAGATAAAAGAAAACTGAATCATGGGTCAGAAGGATCATGGAGTCAAAATACCAGTTCTTGATAGAGAAAACTACTTTCACTGGAAAGTAAAAATGCGTCTACATCTTATGTCCATGGATGAAGTTTATGTAGAGTGCATAGAACATGGCCCTCATGTACCGATGAAGCCAAACACCTCAATAGCTCAGGAACCTGCAGGAGCTCCAAGCACAATTCCAAAGCTACGTTCAGAATGGACTCCTGAGGACATCATTACAGTTCATAAAGAAAAGAAGGCCATGAATATTCTGTTCAATGGTCTTAATTCTGATATGTTCGACAATTTTATTAACTGCTCTACAGCAAAAGAGATGTGGGACACTATCCAAACCATATGTGAAGGGACTGAGCAGGTGAGAGAAAACAAGATGCAACTCCTCATACAACAGTATGAATACTTTCACTTCAAGAGTGAAGAATCTTTGAATGATACTTTTAGTAGATTTCAAAAATTGCTGAATGGATTGAAGTTGTATGGAAGAGTGTATCAAGTCAAGGATTCAAATCTTAAATTTCTCAGAGCCTTGCCAAAGGAGTGGAAGCCTATGACTGTCTCCTTGAGAAACACTCAAGAGTATAAGGACTTTACTCTTGAGAGGCTATATGGAACCCTAAAAACATATGAGCTGGAAATAGAGCAGGATGAAGAAATTGAGAAGGTCCAAAAGAAAACTGGATCTGTTGCTCTAGTAACAAGTGTTGAAAAGGTCGAGGACATGAAAGAAGAAGCTGCTGAAACTACACCAAGCCAAAGTGCTTGTGAAGGTAGAGCTGAATCAAGAAAGTGCAAAGGAAAGATGATTGAAGAAAGTGAGCCCTCCAATCAAGAGGAGATGGATGAGCTAGATGAACATTTAGCTTTTCTGTCAAGAAAATTCTCAAAGCTCAAGTTCAAGAGAAACCCTGATGTGTCCAAACCATTCAGGAAGGACTTTGTTGAGAGGTCCAAATTTAAATGTTTCAATTGTGGAATGGGAGGTCACTTTGCCAATGAGTGCAGGAAACCAAAGGCTGAGAAGAGTGACATGAAGTTTGAGCATGTTGATTACAAGAAGAAATACTTTGATCTTCTCAAGCAAAAAGGTAGAGCATTCATAACACAGGATTATGACTAGGCTGAAGATTGGAATGATCCTGAGGAGGACACTGAATTTGTTAACCTTGCACTGATGGCTGATTCAAGCGAGCAGGAGGCTAGTTCATCATCCAATCAGGTAATTACCACCAATCTCTCTGAGCTTTCTACCGAGGAATGCAATAGTGCAATTAATGACATGTCCACTAAATTGTATCATATGCGTATTTCTCTTAAATCACTTACTAATGAGAACATCAGGATTAAAACTTCTAATCAGTTGTTAAGTGATAGGAATGCTCTTCTGGAAACACAATTTATTGAGTTTGAGAAAATGAGAGTAGAGTGTCAAGTTGCCAAGGATGATTTGCTGATTGTGCTTAAAAGAGAAGAATCTATCAAAGCACAGTTAGCTAAAGAACATGAAATTATAGCAAGATGGACTGATTCCAGGAATGTTGCCACAAACATTATTAAGGCTCGAGGTGTGGATACATTCTACAAGGAATCAACAAGAAAAGATAAAAAGAAACTAGATGTTGAGAGTCTAGGAGATGACACTTCTACGGATAGTGAGCATCCATTGGAGGGTAATGCCTCTACGGATAGCAAGCATCCGTTGATGGACAACACCTCTACGGAAGTGACTTGTCCAAAGAAGTGTACATCAAGTGTTAGTCATGAGAAACTTGAGAAGCTGAACAAAAAGTATGGTCCAACCAGCAAAAATTTTGTTCAGGGAACAAGTAGCAAAACCAAAGCTGAGAATGTGAACATATGTCACTTGTCCAACAAGAAATTGAAGGACAAGGTTGAATAAATAGAGGTTAAGGCTAAGGTTAAAAAGAAAAAGAATAGAAATGGTAAGGTAGGGATTAACAAGAATAACAACTATACACCTGACAAGTATGCTCCTAGGAAAACTTGTGTAAAGTGTGGTAGTGTTAATCATCTATCTACCAATTGCAAAACTTTTAAAACTCCATCTCTTCAAATGCCAATGCCTTTTATGCATAACATGTTTGCACATACTGATCAAGCATCAAATTTGTATGCCAATATGCCATTTGTTTCAAATTCTCATATGAATGCATTCACAATGCCACAAATGACATGGAGCATGCCACACATGAATTCTATGTATGCACAAAATTCTCAAATGCATGTGTCAAACATGTTTGCATATGAACATCCTCAGCATATTGTCTCTCAGAGGTCAACACCCAGGGTTAAGGTTGATTTAACTCAACCTGAGATTAAGGTGCAAAATGACAAGAAAGGCAAAGCTAACATGAGAGGACCCAAGGAAACTTGTGTACCAAAATCAACTTGATTTGGTTTTATTGTGTGTAGGGATACAGAAAGAATCTATGGTACTTAGACAGTGGTTGTTCTAGGCACATGACTGGAGATTCTACCTGATATGGTCTGAAAATTAATTATAGAAATATAATTGACAAGTCAATGGAAAGGCCGATATTTAAGGCCCGACACCCTAATTATTCATTAATTTCGTAATTAATGAATAGGGAAAATATTCAGCTCATAAAAAGAGTCCAAAATATGGTAAATTCATCAAAGAAGGATCCGGAATCCCAATTAAAGGCAATTAATGAGTCATAGCCTTTATCAACAAGGAAACGAATTCTCCAGCAAGAAATACAATGTTTATCCAATATCAAAAATGAGACTTATTCGCTAAGACTCCTAAACATACCATAAATACTAGGCTCTAGACGCCTATATAAGGACCCTGATCCTACAATCAGAACTACGTTTTGGGCATAGCTCCATACGTCACAACGCCTCGAAGGCGCAACAAGCCATAAAGGCACCCCTAGAACTACGTTTTAGACTTCATCCTCGAATAAGGACATACAAGTCACTACCTCCTTGGTGTGCCCCTGCCGCCATAGCCCCGAGGGCAACACCAAGAACTACGTCTTTGGCTTGATTCTCAATAACAAATTGAGATACGTAGGCATCTTGTGAGGACTGATTTAGTCTCGAAATACAAGTGCAACCATAAAAGCTCGAAGCTCATTAAACACTCGCATTAAATTTGTAAGCTCAGATTTTATTCCACAACATTTGGCGCCGTCTGTGGGAAGACAACATCAACCATGGAAAACACACGAAGAACAGCTCGAGATACTCAAACTCCTGAGGATCGCCCTGTCACCTCTGAGGCTGATACTCACGGAAATCAACCACCGCCAACTACTGGCACTCAAGGGACGAATATCCCCACCAACACTCAAGGACCAGAAATCCCAATTTCGGTTGAAGGGACGAATCCCCTGCAGATGGTCATTCATGGATCTAATCCACAAGAGACCGTTCACCAGCAACCAATCTCGACTTCTCCACTCATCATGAATGCACCGAGAAGCCTTCAACTCCATACTACTGATCTCCCTCAATACGCGAATCAGACTTTGGGGATGCCAAGCTATGGTATGCCCCCTCGACCCATGGCGGGCGGTAGTGGAACTAATCCAATCTACCATAAGGCATATGTGCCCCCTTATATTCAAGGTCTGGGACCCCAAAATCAACAAATTCGCCAGACCCCTTTCGTTCAAGATTACTCGGGCCCATACACCGAGGATGAGGGTTATACAACTGGAGAGGATGTCGACCCAAGAAGGAGACGTTCTTCCCAGACAAATCGGGATCAACCCCAAACTACTAAGGAGAAAATTGCAGCCCATGAGGCAGTGACTACAAGACTCAAGAAACTACTTGCTGAGGAGGAGGCCGCTCAATCTCAAGGCCGAATGACTGAAGGGATCCCGATAATCAACTTGGATCCACCGACAAGAAGAACCAAGAGGGCCGAAGCCCCAAGGGGTGATCCTAGTATTCTGTTGCCCCTAGGAGATCCTGATGATCCTACACCACCGTTTACTCAAGACATCATGAAAATGGTTATATCCAGAAAATTCAAGATGCCTTCGATCAAAGCCTATGATGGAACGGGAGATCCCGCAAATCATGTAAGGACCTTCTCCAATGCACTGCTGTTGCAGTCAACCAACGACGCGATCAAGTGTAGGGTGTTTCCACAAACCTTGGCAGGCATGGCCCAACGCTGGTATAGCCGTCTTCCTCCCAACTCAATTGGGTCTTTCAAGGAACTAAGCAAAGCTTTTATCAATCAGTCATTAGTGGAAGGGTGCATGAGAAAAGCTCTGCATCACTCATGGCAATCCAGCAAGGAAAGAATGAAGCCCTAAGGGACTACATCAATCGATTCACTCGGGAGGCTTTGAAAGTCCTGGACTTAGAGGACAGAGTGGCTATGATAGCCCTGCAACAAGGAACTACTGATGACCACTTCAAAAGGTCGTTAGCTAAACATCCACCCGAGAGCATGCTGAAGCTCCAAGATAGAGCCGGAAAGTATATCAAGGCTGAAGAAAACATGAGAAAGTATGAACCCACTGCTAGCGGTAGTGGAAATGTTAGGTCCAAAGTATCGTAGAAGGGGGGGGGGGGGTTGAATACGATACTCACAAATAATTTAATTTCGTTCGCGGATTAATCTTTCAGTTCTATAACGAAATCAAACACACCAAACCAAATCAAGTTTCGGGGAATATATCTTTTTATAAATATAAACCTCGAGGGGTGCTACAATTTCTAATCCGTAGATTAGCGTCAATGAGTTTAAGGTAACACAAATACAAAACAATAATCAAGTTCTGAGCACTATTAATTTCTCTGATAATTTTCTCCGGCTCTTCTCTCTCTCAGTTATGTCTCTGTGTTAGAATCCTTAACTGAAGAAGACACACTCTTCTCTCAGTATTAATCGTAGACTTGATTTGAAAAACCATCGAACCATTTAGAATAGAATATTCTTGGCCGTTGGATCTTCATCAACCGTTCACAACAAGTCACTTTTCACCTGCTCCTTGAAATGCAAAACCATCGAATGGATTAAAAAACCATCGAATGGAATTACTTTATTTACCATTCGATAGTTTTTAATTCAAAACTATCGAATACTAAATAAAGTAAAAGTGGTTTGCCAATAATTACTTTAACCACCATTCGATAGTTTTCTCAATTGAAAAACTATTGAATACTTTTCCTTGTCTTTTGTCCTTTAGTGATTACTCCTGAGCTCCTGGGTGTTTAAGTTTTAGACAGTATCAATTCCTTCTGAGACGATAAAACAACTTGATCTTTTCAGTGCCGTCACCTAGTGCAACTGGTCTGGTTCACAGATGAATAACACTTGATCAATTCTTATTTTATGTCTTCAATACATTGCTGCTGATACGTCCCTTGTCGTTCTGGTTGCTTCATCACTGGAATCCCGTGGTACTGAACCCTAAATCATTCACATACTTCTGTCGTCTTGAAAGTCTTGTTTCTTTTGTTGTCACTGAGGCTTGAACATTTTCATGAACTTCTTTCCGTGACCTGTTTACGGACTTCAAGAATACATAACGTATTTTGATTTTTTGTGTTTACCTTTTCTTCTTTGATTCTGGATTCCTGTGCTTCTGTTAATATTATTGTCTGTCTTGTCCTTTGTTGAGTTGTAGTTATCTCTTTTACATCTTATGTTACATTATGCTTTACAATCTCCCCCTATTTGATTGGATAGAGTTCGACAAGCAAATACTTCGAGGATAACTCAACTAACTAAGGAAACATGAAACTACTTAAAGTAAGACAGCGTAATAATATTAATGCATTCTGGATCAGATATTTATACATTTCCAGATTTCATAAATCAAAAAACAATTAAACTTTATACAATGAAGTTGCTCCTCTAGTCTGAGCTGATAGTTCTCTTGTTCTTTGCTTCATCATTCAGTCCATTCCAATCTCACCTTCTTCAATCATTGGATCGGAGTTAGCAGCTTGATAATCAATCACTGATGGATAGTGTAGTGGTTCTCCAGGTTTAAGGATTGCTCCTCGGATGTGTCTTCCAATATACTCAACCTCTTGACCCACTCCAGCCCACAACCATGCAATATTAACATCTTTCTTGTTTGGCTTTGGCATGTTTGGCAGTCTGGTATGCACTTCCAATCCTCTTTCCACTCTTTTCCTATAGTAAGGAACATTCTCCATTAGAAATCTTCTAAGAGTGTCTGCTGCTTTGTCCTTCTCCGTTGAAGAGAATCCAGTGGATCTAAGATACTTCTCAACTGAGATTAGATAGTTGCTTGGGTAGTCCCTCAGTTTGTCCTCAGCCAAATAGCAGATTCTGAACAAGTCATTCGTCATGAATCTAACCATTGGAGGATCTTCAGTAATCTCTGGACTGACTTTCATCACGATCTCCTTAACATGCTCTCGGAGCAGTTCATTTAGCCTTGTAGTTCTTTGGATCTTGATGAGTATAGCCTGCAATTCTGTATATGTCCTCTGTTCTAAAAACTTAGTGGAAATTACAAATGTACCTTTCTCCAGAAAACTGATCAATAAGCTCCAGGCACCATTTGCTTTAACCCCAGCATTCAGACAGATTATAGAGCTTCTCAGTGCTTTAAAGTAAGTCTGATCTTCAAGATTAGCACTTCTGATGTCCTGAATAATGACTTCCACCTCCGCATTGTCGTTGACTTGTAATCCGTCTTCAACTCCACAAAAGGTTTTATAAGCCATTTCCCATTCAGTACCATCTTTCTTTGCCAGATCTATCATCTTCTTCTTCCTCACTTCATTATACACCTTCAACCTCTTTAGCTTTTCGCTTCTCAGAATTGCTTGCTGTTTTTCTTTCTCAGCATACCTGGCATCTATTGCAGCTCTCTGAGCTCTTATTGCTTCCAAGGCAGCTTCTTCTTCTGGTGACAGAGAATTTGATTCTTCTTCCATAATATCCTCATCCCAGATAGGATGTTCTATTGGTTCAGGATAATATGGTTCATGCTCCTCTTGAATAGGTTGCTCTTGCATGAATTCAAATTCCTCTTCACTCTTCTCTTCCTCCACAAGTTCTTCTATCCAGTACTGCCTGATAGGAATAGCTTCAACTGTTTCCCAAACTCTCCATCCATCCTTAGTTTGCTCCTTCTCCCCTTCTCCAACTTTCTCCCCCTTAGTTGAGGAATCCTCGATAAAAGCATCCTCAGCATAAAAGACATTAGAAGGATCAGGTTGTTGATAGGAGGGACCAGGTTGTCCAGATTGTTGGTTCTTCAGCATACTCCATATAGACTGTACTCCATCGCCTTGATTCTCCAAGAAATCCATAAGCTGCTTATTAAAGTCATTTATAGAAGCTAACGACAGGTCAATGTTTTCCAATCTTGAGTTGGTAGTCTTTTCCATATGATCCAGCCTCCTATTGAGTCTAGACTCCACTCTTGAAAGGTTGTCCATTGCATCCTTCACCCACGCTTGACCATCCCGGATAACCAGAACGTCCTCTTTCAAAGCTTCATGTCCCTGGGACAGTGCAGTTACTTCATTCATGAATCCATCTTTAAGCTCCCTTACGTCCATCCTCAAATCGACCAGCTCTTCCATAGCTTCCTTCTTTAAGGAGTCCACTGCCTGCTTCGTACCTGTTAAAGTGCCAGATGCACTGCCAATGACCCTGAATGTTCTTCTGGAATCAGCTGCAGCCAAGTCAACTTTCTCTTGAATAGACTTTAAAGAAACATTGTCTTGACTGGAGGAGATCCCTTGGTCAAAGGAAGGTCGCAGTGGAACCTTGAATAATGGATTCCCTTCTTTATCATGAACTGTCATCTCCTTGAGGGAAGATTGAACTTGTAGCTCTCTTTCTGTTGGTAACAGCAGATCATCAATATGAGTTAGGGTTTGGGTGTCACTCCTCACGTTTGGCTCTGGGTGTTCACTCACAGTTACTGTTAGTGTTTCACTCATTTTTCCTTTCCCACTCAGGCCAGGTGTAAGTGTTTGTGTTTCACTCAAATCCATTGTGCTGGTTGTACCTGCAGAAGAAAACACCGTAGCCGTCCTTAAGGAGGTCACCGGTGGTGCAATGGGGCTTCACAAGTCCCCGTCCTTGGTTAAACCAAGTTGCTGATCATCCTTAGATGATATATCCTTTGTAGGATCTAGAGTTTGAATCTCTAGGGGGTTAGAAACAGGCTCTTTTAACAGCAGAGATCCCGAATCTTCCCCGTGAGTCTGTAAAGACTTCACCTCAGTTGACTCCTCAATAGTAATTGATTCACTGTCAACGAGTTGCCGATCTGCACCTACGTCAGACCCTTTACCCGCAGGATCCAGATATGTTCCATCTGGGGAGGTAGACAATGACCTTTTAGATTGTGCATTTAGGTCAAAGCCTTCTCTCGACGTCTGTGAAGACCCTTGGTTTTTAGAACCTTCAACCAGTGAACCTGACCGTAATATGGTCGGAACACCAGTTGCTTCCGTCAATTCTTCCTTACTTGATTGAGCTATTGGTTCAGATATTGCTTTCGTTAGCGTAGCCCAATCAGCATCAGAAAAATCAGTAAAGGGCTCTTTGAATGAGAGAAATGAAGTATCAGCAGTTGCCTCAGTTTCTGTTCTTCTCCTTTTTGAGGAAGGCAGAGCTGCTGTTGAAGGGTGTATATCCTTATGTGGTGCTGCTTTGGCACTATCTCCCTCTACACTCATGGATGGTTCTTTAATGGGTATAGTAGGGGAAGGAGGATCGTTTATGTTTTCATTTGGCTCGTTCACAGGCTCTTCGACCGTGGTTAGAGGTTGTGGGTTTGCAACCTCCTGGTCTGGAATGGCCACTGAGGGCTCTGGATCAACATCCATTGGTTCAGGACCAAGTTCAGGTTCAGGTTGAGGAAAATTACCTTCATTTACCTGTTCCCCTGGGGGTAGAAGAGGTAGGGGCACCGTTCTTAGATATTCAGTGAGAACAGTGGGTACCCCTGGAAGATAGTTGTTCTTCCTTATCAGAGCGGTTATGGCATTGCTCTTCATCTTCGTACACTCCATTGTGTCTTCATCTTCAAATGTCTCACGTTCATCATCTGTTAAGACATCATTGAGAATTAGCTGTAGGAACCTAGGATAGAAACAGAGCACATCTTCATCTATGCCTGTTCTTTCATCCAGTGGTCCCATGCACAGAATTACTTGATCAATCACTATCCGTCCTATGTTAATATGCCTGTTGTTCGCAATGGCAAACCCTATCTTTTGAAGGAATAAGGGAATGCCATGCAGATTTGTTAGCTTGGCAGTAAAAACATGTATCAGGGTATGAAAGAAAAAGTTCCATGGCTTTGGCAGGTAATGCTTTAGGAACTCTCCCACTAAGAAGTTAGGTTGTTGACTTCTGATAAGAGTGAAGAAAGCATGTATTTCCTCAGTTGAGGGATCCGGAACAAGGTTTTCTGTTGGAAAATGAAGAATTCGATTAAAATCATGTTCCGTTACCCTTATTGTTCTGCCCCCTGGCACAACAAAACTGAAGGACCGTATGTTATTCTCAGTTGTATCCGTGGCGGTTGTGTACAACGCAGTCAATTGATCAATGCAAAGGACCACGGGAGTACTTACAGCGTATGCCACTAACGAACGTGTATTCAAAAACTCTGCCCATGCACGAATTTGAGGATTCGTTATGGATTGCAGATTTTGAAACGAGACATGATTAGTTTTGGTAACGATAAATTCTCCAGCCATTGTTTTTCAAATTTCCAGAAAATCAATTTAAACCAAAACTAATTTTTCACTTAAATTAATTAATTATTTCTAATTAATCAACCTTGACACAAAATTACCCTAAAAACAAACTTACCCCTCTTTCTCAAAAATACACAAATTCGAACACTTAAACTTGGTAACCCTAATTGTTAAGTTTTGAATATTCACTTAAAACTCAAGGAACTTAACTGATAAATCACTTAAACCCTTAAGATGAGCACAGTTAACAAAGATTAGAGGTATACAAGTCACTTCGATGGTTTCTAAGAAGAAATAAGAAATTGGAACCCCAATTGACTGTAAACACAAAAACTTTCACGGTGAAATGAAATTACTGTGGTAAAAAGTTAGATTGTGTGGTTAAATCTTAAGAAACTCTCGAACAAACTGTTCTTGGATGTATATATGTTTTGTAAGTATATAACTGAAAGCTCAGTTTTCTTAGATCTGTTGAAAATGAGAAGAAAACCACTAAGGCAGCGTTTTATACTTGTGAAACTTTTAGGGGCAAAAATGTCCTTTCAGGTATCGATAGTATTTAAATGTACTTCCGATAGTTTTTCATAGGGGCAAACCTGTCATCTTTACTTCGATAGTTTTTGGAAAACTATCGAGGTTTTTTGAAATACAGAATTTAAAAAGGTTTTCAGAAAAACTATCGTACTTTGAAATCTTGAAAAAAATCTATCGAACTGACTTTTGGAAAAACTATCGAGGAGTTTAATTATAGAAAAATTAAATCCTCTCGATAGGTTTTTCACTTTGATTTTAAAAATTATCGAGAATTAAATATAGACTTGATATTAATTCACTTCGATATATTTTTAAAAGTAACCTCAAAAACTATCGATAAATGTTTTCGATAGATTTTCTTTTTCCTTTTCAAAAACCATCGAAATTAATTTCGATAGATTTATCATTGTACTTTGAAAAACTATCGGATTTCCTTAAATTCGATATTTTTGCTTCTGTCTTCTTTTTAAAACCTGTTCTTGTTTTAAAATTCAGACTTTTTGTATTTCTTGTCAAAATTTAATTTTAATAAATCTGTTAAAATTCACCAAAATCAATTCTTAACAGAAAATTCACAATTTTCTTAGAATAAAATCAATTAAGTATCATTAAGTGATATTAATCAATTAAAATCCAATCAATTATGCTGCATTAATCTACAATGTTAAAAACAAAGCAAATTAATTCAAATTAAATAGATGCTTTAATATTTAGAACAAATATTAGCACCTAAATAATTTTTAGAATTAATAACCAATTAAATGCCAGAAGATATATCATCCATAATTATGACATAAAATTAGTATAAAAATCCTAACTACGAGAATTGCTCCAGAAAATAAACTCACAAGTCCAAAGGATATAGCAATTCTTGAACTCATGTATTTACCAGGACTCTCTGCAGTTACTGACTTCCAATCAAAATCAATTAGAAAGATTTAACATCCCAAGTTCACCAACCAGCTTATTGAAAGTGGATTCATCAAGCGGTTTAGTAAAGATGTCTGCAATTTGATCCTCTGTGGGTACAAAGTGTAACTCCACAGTTCCATTCATGACATGCTCTCGGATAAAATGATACCTGATGTCGATGTGCTTCGTCCTCGAGTGTTGCACTGGGTTGTTTGAGATTGCTATGGCACTTGTGTTGTCGCAAAATATAGGAATCTTTGTCAACAGAAGTCCATAGTCACGGAGTTGGTTTCTCATCCACAATATCTGAGCACAACAGCTACCAGCAGCAATGTATTCAGCCTCAGCTGTTGATGTGGACACTGAATGCTGCTTCTTGCTATGCCAGGAAACCAATCTTCTTCCAAGAAACTGACAGCTTCCTGAAGTACTCTTCCGATCAATCTTACAACCTGCAAAATCAGAGTCTGTGTATCCAATAAGATCAAATCCTGTATCTTTAGGGTACCAAATTCCAAGATATGGGGTCCCCTTAAGATATCTAAATATTCGCTTAACAGCTATTAGATGAGATTCTTTAGGATCAGACTGAAACAGGTGGTGCAATGGGGCTTCACAAGTCCCCGTCCTTGGTTAAACCAAGTTGCTGATCATCCTTAGATGATATATCCTTTGTAGGATCTAGAGTTTGAATCTCTAGGGGGTTAGAAACAGGCTCTTTTAACAGCAGAGATCCCGAATCTTCCCCGTGAGTCTGTAAAGACTTCACCTCAGTTGACTCCTCAATAGTAATTGATTCACTGTCAACGAGTTGCCGATCTGCACCTACGTCAGACCCTTTACCCGCAGGATCCAGATATGTTCCATCTGGGGAGGTAGACAATGACCTTTTAGATTGTGCATTTAGGTCAAAGCCTTCTCTCGACGTCTGTGAAGACCCTTGGTTCAAAGAACCTTCAACCAGTGAACCTGACCGTAATATGGTCGGAACACCAGTTGCTTCCGTCAATTCTTCCTTACTTGATTGAGCTATTGGTTCAGATATTGCTTTCGTTAGCGTAGCCCAATCAGCATCAGAAAAATCAGTAAAGGGCTCTTTGAATGAGAGAAATGAAGTATCAGCAGTTGCCTCAGTTTCTGTTCTTCTCCTTTTTGAGGAAGGCAGAGCTGCTGTTGAAGGGTGTATCTCCTTATGTGGTGCTGCTTTGGCACTATCTCCCTCTACACTCATGGATGGTTCTTTAATGGGTATAGTAGGGGAAGGAGGATCGTTTATGTTTTCATTTGGCTCGTTCACAGGCTCTTCGACCGTGGTTAGAGGTTGTGGGTTTGCAACCTCCTGGTCTGGAATGGCCACTGAGGGCTCTGGATCAACATCCATTGGTTCAGGACCAAGTTCAGGTTCAGGTTGAGGAAAATTACCTTCATTTACCTGTTCCCCTGGGGGTAGAAGAGGTAGGGGCACCGTTCTTAGATATTCAGTGAGAACAGTGGGTACCCCTGGAAGATAGTTGTTCTTCCTTATCAGAGCGGTTATGGCATTGCTCTTCATCTTCGTACACTCCATTGTGTCTTCATCTTCAAATGTCTCACGTTCATCATCTGTTAAGACATCATTGAGAATTAGCTGTAGGAACCTAGGATAGAAACAGAGCACATCTTCATCTATGCCTGTTCTTTCATCCAGTGGTCCCATGCACAGAATTACTTGATCAATCACTATCCATCCTATGTTAATATGCCTGTTGTTCGCAATGGCAAACCCTATCTTTTGAAGGAATAAGGGAATGCCATGCAGATTTGTTAGCTTGGCAGTAAAAACATGTATCAGGGTATGAAAGAAAAAGTTCCATGGCTTTGGCAGGTAATGCTTTAGGAACTCTCCCACTAAGAAGTTAGGTTGTTGACTTCTGATAAGAGTGAAGAAAGCATGTATTTCCTCAGTTGAGGGATCCGGAACAAGGTTTTCTGTTGGAAAATGAAGAATTCGATTAAAATCATGTTCCGTTACCCTTATTATTCTGCCCCCTGGCACAACAAAACTGAAGGACCGTATGTTATTCTCAGTTGTATCCGTGGCGGTTGTGTACAACGCAGTCAATTGATCAATGCAAAGGACCACTGGAGTACTTACAGCGTATGCCACTAACGAACGTGTATTCAAAAACTCTGCCCATGCACGAATTTGAGGATTCGTTATGGATTGCAGATTTTGAAACGAGACATGATTAGTTTTGGTAACGATAAATTCTCCAGCCATTGTTTTTCAAATTTCCAGAAAATCAATTTAAACCAAAACTAATTTTTCACTTAAATTAATTAATTATTTCTAATTAATCAACCTTGACACAAAATTACCCTAAAAACAAACTTACCCCTCTTTCTCAAAAATACACAAATTCGAACACTTAAACTTGGTAACCCTAATTGTTAAGTTTTGAATATTCACTTAAAACTCAAGGAACTTAACTGATAAATCACTTAAACCCTTAAGATGAGCACAGTTAACAAAGATTAGAGGTATACAAGTCACTTCGATGGTTTCTAAGAAGAAATAAGAAATTGGAACCCCAATTGACTGTAAACACAAAAACTTTCACGGTGAAATGAAATTACTGTGGTAAAAAGTCAGATTGTGTGGTTAAATCTTAAGAAACTCTCGAACAAACTGTTCTTGGATGTATATATGTTTTGTAAGTATATAACTGAAAGCTCAGTTTTCTTAGATCTGTTGAAAATGAGAAGAAAACCACTAAGGCAGCGTTTTATACTTGTGAAACTTTTAGGGGCAAAAATGTCCTTTCAGGTATCGATAGTATTTAAATGTACTTCCGATAGTTTTTCATAGGGGCAAACCTGTCATCTTTACTTCGATAGTTTTTGGAAAACTATCGAGGTTTTTTGAAATACAGAATTTAAAAAGGTTTTCAGAAAAACTATCGTACTTTGAAATCTTGAAAAAAATCTATCGAACTGACTTTTGGAAAAACTATCGAGGAGTTTAATTATAGAAAAATTAAATCCTCTCGATAGGTTTTTCACTTTGATTTTAAAAATTATCGAGAATTAAATATAGACTTGATATTAATTCACTTCGATATATTTTTAAAAGTAACCTCAAAAACTATCGATAAATGTTTTCGATAGATTTTCTTTTTCCTTTTCAAAAACCATCGAAATTAATTTCGATAGATTTATCATTGTACTTTGAAAAACTATCGGATTTCCTTAAATTCGATATTTTTGCTTCTGTCTTCTTTTTAAAACCTGTTCTTGTTTTAAAATTCAGACTTTTTGTATTTCTTGTCAAAATTTAATTTTAATAAATCTGTTAAAATTCACCAAAATCAATTCTTAACAGAAAATTCACAATTTTCTTAGAATAAAATCAATTAAGTATCATTAAGTGATATTAATCAATTAAAATCCAATCAATTATGCTGCATTAATCTACAATGTTAAAAACAAAGCAAATTAATTCAAATTAAATAGATGCTTTAATATTTAGAACAAATATTAGCACCTAAATAATTTTTAGAATTAATAACCAATTAAATGCCAGAAGATATATCATCCATAATTATGACATAAAATTAGTATAAAAATCCTAACTACGAGAATTGCTCCAGAAAATAAACTCACAAGTTCAAAGGATATAGCAATTCTTGAACTCATGTATTTACCAGGACTCTCTGCAGTTACTGACTTCCAATCAAAATCAATTAGAAAGATTTAACATCCCAAGTTCACCAACCAGCTTATTGAAAGTGGATTCATCAAGCGGTTTAGTAAAGATGTCTGCAATTTGATCCTCTGTGGGTACAAAGTGTAACTCCACAGTTCCATTCATGACATGCTCTCGGATAAAATGATACCTGATGTCGATGTGCTTCGTCCTCGAGTGTTGCACTGGGTTGTTTGAGATTGCTATGGCACTTGTGTTGTCGCAAAATATAGGAATCTTTGTCAACAGAAGTCCATAGTCACGGAGTTGGTTTCTCATCCACAATATCTGAGCACAACAGCTACCAGCAGCAATGTATTCAGCCTCAGCTGTTGATGTGGACACTGAATGCTGCTTCTTGCTATGCCAGGAAACCAATCTTCTTCCAAGAAACTGACAGCTTCCTGAAGTACTCTTCCGATCAATCTTACAACCTGCAAAATCAGAGTCTGTGTATCCAATAAGATCAAATCCTGTATCTTTAGGGTACCAAATTCCAAGATATGGGGTCCCCTTAAGATATCTAAATATTCGCTTAACAGCTATTAGATGAGATTCTTTAGGATCAGACTGAAATCTAGCACACAAGCATGTTGAAAACATTATATCTGGTCTACTTGCAGTGAGATAAAGTAATGAGCCTATCATACCTCTGTAGCCTGTGATGTCAACCTTCTTACCAGTTTCATCCTTATCAAGCTTAGTGGCAGTTGGCATAGGAGTCTTTGCTGTAGATGAGTCTTCCATTTGATACTTCTTAAGAAGATCCTTGATGTACTTGGACTGACAAATGAATATACCATCTTGTTTCTGGTATACTTGCAATCCAAGAAAGAATGACAATTCACCCATCATGATCATTTCATAACGACTCTGCATTAACTTAGCAAATCTCTTGCATAGATCATCATTAGTAGAACCAAATATTATGTCATCAACATATACTTGCACCAATATCAAATCATTTTTATGCTTTTTGACAAAGAGAGTTTTGTCTACAACACCTCTTGTAAAATCATTTTCAAGTAAGAATTCAGAGAGAGTGTCATACCATGTCCTCGGAGCTTGTTTGAGTCCATAGAGAGCTTTGAATAGAAAGTACACAAAGTCTGCCAGTTTTGAATCCTCAAAACCTGGAGGTTGTTCCACATACACTTCTTCTTCTAACTCCCCGTTCAGAAAAGCACTCTTCACATCCATTTGATATACCTTGTAATTGGAATGTGCAGCAAATGCCAGAAACATTCTGATGGCCTCAAGTCTTGCTACTGGTGCATAGGTTTCATCATAATCTATACCCTCTTCTTGAGAGTAACCTTTAGCAACCAGTCTGGCTTTGTTTCTCGTTACAATGCCATCTTCGTCCAACTTATTTCTGAATACCCATCGTGTTCCAATAACAGATTTTCCCTTAGGCCTGGGTACCAGCTTCCAAACTTTCTGCCTTTCAAACTGATTGAGTTCTTCTTGCATAGCAATTACCCAATCTGGATCATCTAGAGCATCTTCAACTTTCTTAGGTTCTGTTTCTGAAAGAAACCCAGAATAGTGACATTCATTTTGTGATGTTCTCCTAGTTCTCACTCCTGTGTCCGGATCACCAATGATCAAGTGAAAGGGATGATCTCTATTCCATACCCTTTGTCTTGGCAGATGCGATCTTGATGATTCTCCTTGTTCTAGATGTTGTGGAGTGTGACTAGTTGATCCTTCTCCTGCTCCCCCTGAGTTGTTGACGGTTTGATCTGTTGATTCTGAAGACTGACTAGTGGATCCTGTATGTTGAGGATTTCCACTTTGGTCACCACTTGGTCCAGAATCATTATCATTATGATTATTATTAATGACTGTAACAACTTCAGGTACTTCTTCATTGTCAGAGAGATCTCCTGATAGATTTTCAAATACCAAGGATTCAGAGTTCTCTCCAGTTTGCAGGCCTGGTCTTTTAGTGTCGTCAAATGTTACATTAAAGCTTTCCAACACCTTCTTATCTTCAATCACATATACCCTGAAAGCCTTAGATTCCAGAGAATAGCCCAGAAAAATGCCTTCATCTGCTTTGGCATCAAACTTGCCAAGATGTTCTCCATCTTTAAGTACAAAGCACTTTGCACCAAACACATGAAAATACTTCAGTGTTGGCTTCTTGTTGGCCATTAACTCATACGGAGTCTTTTCATGATCTTTGTTGATCAGGGTTCGATTCTGAGTGTAGCAAGCTGTATTCACTGCTTCAGCCCAAAAGTAAGTGGGAAGTTTTGATTCACTCAACATGGTCCTTGCTGCTTCAACCAAGGTCCTGTTCTTCCTTTCCACTACTCCATTCTGTTGAGGAGTTCTTGGTGCTGAAAACTGTCTTGATATTCCTTTCTCTGAGCAGAAATCATTTAGAACTGCATTCTTGAATTCAGTTCCATTGTCTGATCTGATTGTCCGCACAGGTAGCTTAGCTTCCACTTCTATCTTCTTGATGTTATCAATGATTAGTTGTGTTGCTTCATCCTTTGTTTGTATGAACAACACCCACGTGTACTTGGAGTAGTCATCCACCATCACCAATGCATATCTGTTTCTTGAAAGTGACATAACATTAACTGGACCAAATAAATCCATATGAATCAGCTGTAATGGTTCAGTAATACTTGTCATTCCTTTGCTTCCATGTGATGCTTTCTTCGACTTCCCCTTTTCACATGCTTCACATAGTCCCTCCTGATTGAATTCCATAAGGGGCAACCCTCTCACTAACTCTCTCTTTACCAAAGAGTTCATAGTTTTGAAGTTCAGATGTGAGAGCTTCTTGTGCCATAGCCAACTTTGTTCTGAAGATGCCTTTGCATAGAAACATGTAACTTCTCCTTCACTGGTAGAACTTAAGTCGGCTATAAACAAGTTTCCTTTTCTCACTCCCAGTAGAGTAAGCTTCTCATCCTTCCTGTTGGTGATCAAGCACTTGTCCTTTCTGAAATCTACATTGTAGCCTTTATCACAGAACTGACTGATACTTAGAAGATTGTGCTTTAATCCTTCAACAAGAGAGATGTTTTCAATGATGACATTTCCAGCTTTCAATTTACCATATCCCGTAGTGAATCCTTTGCTGTCATCTCCAAAGGTTACAATCGGGCCGGTCTTCTTAACCACCTCTGTAAGCAGGGACTCTTCACCTGTCATGTGTCTAGAACAGCCACTATCCAGAATCCACACAACCTTTGAGCTTTTAACCTTACCCTGTAATCACAGATTGATTAAGCGGACTTTGGTACCCAAAATTGTTTGGGTCCTGAAGGTTTAGATGATTTAACAGGAGTAACATTCAATTTAGTCTTACCCTGTTTGATATTCATAGTATCTGTGGATTTAACATTACTAGAGCTATTGCTACTATCAGACATCAACTTAAAATAAGCATGCATGATGTTGTACTTACATAGCAAACACTCTTTCTTTCCACAGGGCTCATGATTATCAGGCATGTCAGACATGTTATGCATTTCAGAAGTATTAGCAGTTTCTACTTTAACCTTTTTACATGCATGTGTAAGGTGTCCAGCAGAATTACAAATAGAACACAACTTCCTAGATGTAATGGGAGAAGATGGAACCAATTCCTGATTAACAATCTTTTTCCTCCCATTCCTGTTCTTTTTAACATTACTAACTAAGGAACCTACTTCAGTTTTAGGTAAATCAGGTTTAGGTAAAACATTCTTTATTGATTTCCTAGGCAACTTAGTCTTTACCTCTTTTTCCTTCACTAAATCCTCCTCAAGCAATTCTTGAGCTATGAAAAGATCATCCTCATAAAAGAGAGGTGGAAACGGCTTAACAAAAACTGGACAATCAACATTCTTAAGAACATGTGGAGTATTCCTTTTGACAACTGAAGGTGTCACAGGGAATTCCAAAATCTTCTTACCAGCTTTCTTGTTATAGTCAAATCCTATAGCAGTTTTATTCTCTACGGCCTGAGTATCAATGATTTCCTTAGCCACTAGAGCGGAATTCTTAAAAGCATTCAGCTTCAAATCTAGATCTGAAATCTGCTTCCTGAGGATAGTCTCTATCTCATCATTACACTTGACCTTGTTCTCTAAGTACGCATTCTTTTGCTTAAGATCTTCTAATGTTACAGCTACAAGCTCTAGTTCTTCATTTTTAGATTCTAGCTTTTTAATCTTAAGAACTAGTTTAGCATTTTCCATTTCAGATGCTAGCATGCTTGTGTGTACATTAAACAATTCTACACCAAGATCTTGCACAGTTTTCTTGTACTCAGAATTAGACATATCAATTGTAGTTAAGATAGGTACCTGAGATGATTGAGGTGATTCCTCTGAAGAGTCAGCCATTAGAGCAACATTTACATATTCCTCCTCTTCATCCGAATCAGTATCATCCCAGTGCTTTCCCTCTGCTATGTAAGCCTTCCCTTTCTGCTTTCCAGAGAATGCCTCCAACTGCTGTTTAAGCTTGGCATTCTCCTTCTTCAACTCATCATAAGAATCCTTCTTTCCATAGACATCTTTCATGTCTCTTGCTTGACGAGGCTTCCGGCATTCAGTGGCGAAATGCCCTAACTCATTGCAGTTATAGCATCTTGATTTGCTTCTATCAATCATGCCAGTCTTGTAGCCTCCCTTAAAGCCTGTACTAGGTGTATAATTGCTCTTCTGGAATCTGTTGGTTGAGCCCTTGAACTTGTACTTAGGGTTTCTCTTGAAACGAATATGACTAAACTTTACAGCTAAGTACGCCATGGTTTTGTCTTCCATTTGCTCAAGCTCTTCTAGGATGTAGTAATCACTTTCATCAACACCCAGATTCACAGAATCCATTTCTGCTTCTATTATCACCTCCTTTCCAGCTCTTTGGGTTTGAACCTGAATCTCAGAAGTTATTGGTTCATCCACTACAAGTGCTGCTGATCTCACAAGTGCATTGTGCTTGCTGTCCACTGTCCCTGATCCGTAGATTATCACCCTTTGTTCCTGTTCCATCTCATAGGTCTTCAACTTGCCATAGATCATCTCTAATGACATCTTTGTGAAGTCAATTCTTTCCCTAATGGATGATGACTTGTGTTCTACATGATGGGGCAGCGTCATCATGAACTTCCTGTTCGATTCTCTCAGTGGATAGGTCTTTCCTTTCATTGCCAATTCATTGAGGAGCTTAGTATACTTCTCAAAGACCTGAGTTATACTTTCTCCTGGCAGTGACCTAAACGCTTCATATTGAGAAGTCAGAATGTCCAATCTGTTTTCCTGCACGTCTTCAGTTCCTTCCATTATTAAGTTAATGGTATCCCACATATGTTTCCCGCTTGTACAGTTCATCAACTGATAGCTCATTTCCTTGTCCGCGGAGTCCGCCAATATCAACATTAAACCGGTGTCCAATCGAATCAGTTCTTTGTCAGAATCTGTAAATTCACTTATATCCTTAGGTTGGGTGCCTGAAGGAATCCTGCTACCATCAGGAGCTGTAGATTCACTAACTGGTTTCATTGGTACAAACGGTCCATTTTCTAATATGCCAATATACAACGGATTAGATGCCTTGATAAATAACAACATCTTCATCTTCCACAAACCGAAATCATCTCTAGTAAACGGGGGAACTTTAATACCAGCGGTTGTCTTTGGAGCACTCATGGTTTCTGAAAATTTCAAATTGTTTAAAATTCAAGAAATTCCAATTAAATGAAAAATTTTGAAAGTTAAAAAATTTGCTTCGAATTTTCACGCTACGTTTGATTTTGGTCTCATTCACCGGATCTGATTTGTATATCAATCAAGTAGCTCTGATACCAATTGTTAGGTCCAAAGTATCGTAGAAGGGGGGGGGGGGGGGTTGAATACGATACTCACAAATAATTTAATTTCGTTCGCGGATTAATCTTTCAGTTCTATAACGAAATCAAACACACCAAACCAAATCAAGTTTCGGGGAATATATCTTTTTATAAATATAAACCTCGAGGGGTGCTACAATTTCTAATCCGTAGATTAGCGTCAATGAGTTTAAGGTAACACAAATACAAAACAATAATCAAGTTCTGAGCACTATTAATTTCTCTGATAATTTTCTCCGGCTCTTCTCTCTCTTAGTTATGTCTCTGTGTTAGAATCCTTAACTGAAGAAGACACACTCTTCTCTCAGTATTAATCGTAGACTTGATTTGAAAAACCATCGAACCATTTAGAATAGAATATTCTTGGCCGTTGGATCTTCATCAACCGTTCACAACAAGTCACTTTTCACCTGCTCCTTGAAATGCAAAACCATCGAATGGATTAAAAAACCATCGAATGGAATTACTTTATTTACCATTCGATAGTTTTTAATTCAAAACTATCGAATACTAAATAAAGTAAAAGTGGTTTGCCAATAATTACTTTAACCACCATTCGATAGTTTTCTCAATTGAAAAACTATCGAATACTTTTCCTTGTCTTTTGTCCTTTAGTGATTACTCCTGAGCTCCTGGGTGTTTAAGTTTTAGACAGTATCAATTCCTTCTGAGACGATAAAACAACTTGATCTTTTCAGTGCCGTCACCTAGTGCAACTGGTCTGGTTCACAGATGAATAACACTTGATCAATTCTTATTTTATGTCTTCAATACATTGCTGCTGATACGTCCCTTGTCGTTCTGGTTGCTTCATCACTGGAATCCCGTGGTACTGAACCCTAAATCATTCACATACTTCTGTCGTCTTGAAAGTCTTGTTTCTTTTGTTGTCACTGAGGCTTGAACATTTTCATGAACTTCTTTCCGTGACCTGTTTACGGACTTCAAGAATACATAACGTATTTTGATTTTTTGTGTTTACCTTTTCTTCTTTGATTCTGGATTCCTATGCTTCTGTTAATATTATTGTTTGTCTTGTCCTTTGTTGAGTTGTAGTTATCTCTTTTACATCTTATGTTACATTATGCTTTACAGGAAACTCAAAGAAAAGAAAAGAAACTCAGGAGTACGACGTCAAGGAAAAGTTTCCCAGAACGTCAAAGGACTCTGATTCTCCACCCAAGAGAAACAATTTTGGGCCAAAGTTTACGGAGTATGCAAGATTGAACACTTCCAGGAGTCAAATTCTGATGGAGATAACTAAGGAAGGAGATCTCAAATGGCCGAAGCCAATGAGGGCTGACATGTCGAAACGGAACCAAAATCAGTTCTGTCGGTTCCACAAAGAAGTCGGTCACGACACAGACGATTGTAGGCAATTGAAAGATGAGATCGAATTTCTGATACGAAGAGGAAAACTCAGCAAATTCACCAAGGATGGAAATCAAGGGAGTCAAAGAGGAAACTATGAAAGGAAGGATTACGACAGAAGGGACAACGACCAAGATCATAACCCTAAGCCCCGAGGGCCAGTCATCAACATGATATTCGGAGGGCCAACTGTTGTTGGGTCCTCCCGAAACTCAAGAAAAGCTTATGCTCGAGAGGTAATGACTGTGGTTGGAGAAGCACCGAAGCGTTCCAGAACAGAAGTGTCAATAGGTTTTGATGATTCAGACTTGGAAGGGGTGAAGTTCCCCCACAATGACCCTCTAGTCATCATACCTGTGATTGGCAATTCCGAAACAAAGAGAGTCCAAGTCGACAATGGAGCTTCATTGGATATCTTGTTCCACGATTCTTTTATCAAGATGGGTTACACTGATTCTCAGTTAACACCCTCAAATATGCCGATATACGGATTCAATGGGGTGGAATCAAAAGTGGAAGGCACTATCCAACTCCCAATGACCATGGGGCAATGGATGAATACGTCTACTCAAATGCTGAACTTCATAGTTATAAAGGCAACTTCAACCTACAATGCAATCCTGGGAAGGACTGGTCTTCATGCGTTCAAGGCCGATGCCTCATCTTATCATCTGAAAATCAAGTTCCCAACGAGGAATGGGATTGGTGAAGAACGAGGAGACCAAAAGATGGCTAGAAGTTGTTATGTAGCCGCATTAAGGCCTGATGGAATCGGGGGCAAGTTCTCCCAATTGAAGACATGGATACTGACGACAATGAGGATCGAAAAGAGAAACCAGCTGAGGATTTAATCCCAATTCCCTTAGTCCCTGGTGAACCGGAGAAGATACTTATGTCGGGGCACTACTACCCGAGCCATTGAAAAGCAAGCTCATATCTTTTCTTCAAGAGAACAATGACGTTTTTGCTTGGACAGCGGCTGACATGTCAGGGATTAATCCCCAATTGATAACTCACAAGTTGAATGTGGATCTTGAAAGAAAGACGGTGAAACAAAAGAAGAGAAATTTTGCTCCAGAAAGGCAAGAGGCCATTAAACAAGAAGTTGAAAAACTTCTAGAGGCCGGATTTATTGAAGAGATACAATTCCCGGAATGGTTGGCTAACCCCGTAATGGTCAAAAAGGCCAATGGAAAATGGAGGATGTGTGTAGACTTCACTGACTTGAATGATGCATGTCCTAAGGATTGTTTTCCCTTACCAAGGATTGATGCATTAATAGATGCTACAGCTGGACACGAGATGCTCAGCTTCATGGATGGCTTCAGTGGATACAACCAAATCAAAATGCACAAGGATGACATCTCCAAGGTATCATTCATCACTGACTTTGGTGTTTTCTGTTATCTAGTCATGGCATTTGGACTTAAGAATGCAGGGGCAACTACCAAAGATTGGTGAACAAAATTTTTGGACACCTAATTGGAAAAACCATGGAGGTCAACGTAGATGACATGTTAGTCAAGAGCCTCGATAAGGCCGATCACATTGAGCACCTCCAAGAGGCATTTGAAGTGCTAAGGCACCACAAGATGATGTTGAATCCAGCTAAGTGTGCCTTTGGTGTAGGCTCGGGAAATTTTTTAGGCCTAATGGTTTCCAAGAGAGGAATCGAGGCCAATCCCGACAAAATCAAAGCAATTCTAGACATGGAACCACCAAAGACTGTCAAGGATGTCCAAAAACTAACGGGAAGAGTGGCAGCATTGGGAAGATTTATCTCCAAGTCAGGAGAGAAGTGCTTATCTTTCTTCAAAGCACTCAAGAATGTGAAAATTTTTGAATGGACAACGGAGAGCCAAGTGGCCTTTGAGGCCCTGAAGAAATACATGGCTGAGGCACCACTGTTGGCAAAGCCCAAGCCAGGGGAAATTCTCTATTTTTACTTGGCGGTTTCTAGCACAGCCCTTGGAGCCGTTTTGGTAAAATAAGAATTGAAGGTTCAGAAACCCATCTACTATGTGAGTAAGATTCTACATGGGGCAGAAATAAACTACTCAACGATTGAGAATTTTGCCTTAGCCTTGGTAATGGCCTCAAGAAAGCTACGCCCGTACTTCCAGGCTCACAAAATAGAGGTCTTGACTGATCAACCTCTAAGAAACATCTTGCATAGCCCTCAAGTTAGTGGAAGGTTGATCAAATGGGCCATTAAATTGGGCGAATTTGACATCAAGTATAAGCCTCGAACGACCATAAAAGCTCAAGCACTTGCTGACTTCATGGTTGAATGTACCATTGACAACCAAGAAGTCGGGGGGGCAGGAAGTAATAGTGGAGGATGAGAAAGATCAAGAGATGGATTTCAAAGAATATTGGGTGCTCTATTTTGATGGAGCTTCAAAAACAAAATCAAGTGGAGCCGGTTTAGTGCTACAAAGTCCTGATGGATTCCTCATAGAGTATGCACTAAAACTTGACTTCCCAATGACAAACAATGAGGCCGAGTATGAAGCTCTGATAGCTAGCTTAGGGCTGGATGGAGCCTTGAGAGTTAAAACTCTGAAAGTATGTGGAGATTCGAGGCTAGTGGTTTCCCAAGTAAATGGGGAATTTGAGGCCAGAGATGAAGTCATGGCCAAGTATTTGAAACTTGTCAAGGCCATCATGACTCAGTTCGACGAATGCTATGTAGAGCACATTCCAAGGGAAGAAAACATGAAGGCTGATGCCTTGTCTAAATTTGCTTCTTCCGAAATTGAAAACTATGCAGGGAGTGTATACTTCCAAGTCATGAGGACCCCAAGCATCAACGGAAAGTTGGTAGAACCCATTGATGTTGCTAGTTGTTGGATAGATCCCATCAAGGCTCATTTGGAAACTGGGTGGTTACCCAACGACACTTCAGAAGCACGAAAGCTGTATGTGAGAGCACTAAGGTATACCCTGATTGAGGGAATCCTATACAAGAAGTCTTTCATCGTTCCATATCTGAAATGTTTGAGACCTCAAGAGGCAGAATTGGCCCTGAAGGAAGTACATGAAGGAATTTGTGGGCAGCACTTGGGGGGCAGAGCCCTTGCCCATAAGATCACTCGTCTAGGTTTCTACTGGCCAAGCATGCTAGCAGATGCTAAAAGCTACGTGAAGAAATGTGAAAGGTGCCAGAAGCATGCACCAGTGGTTAGGCAACCACCAGAGATGTTGACATCCATAAACTCACCAATTGCATTTGCCATGTGGGGAATGGATATACTTGGACCTTTCCCAATGGCAAGTGCACAACGAAAGTTCTTGATAGTAGCAATCGACTACTTCACCAAGTGGATTGAGGCTAAGACATTAGCCAAGATAACCACCAAGCAAGTGATGCATTTCTTCTGGAAAAATGTGATATGCAGATACGGGATTCCACGTATCTTGGTCACAGACAATGGAACTCAGTTTAACAACGATGAGTTTAAGAAATATTGTGATGAGAACGATATCAAGTTGCGCTTCACTTCTATCGCCCATCCTCAAGCAAATTGGCAAGCTGAGGTTGCAAATCGAATTATCCTAGATGGACTGAAGAAGAGAGTTGAACGCTCCAGAAACACTTGGGTGGACGAATTGCTCCCCATACTATGGGCATATCGTACTACCTGCAAAGTCACCACTGGAGCTACCCCCTTTCTGTTGGCATATGGGGCAGAGGCAGTGGTTCCAGTGGAGATTACTCACACATCTCCAAGAATTGAGGCTTATGAGACAGAAACAAATGAGGAAGGCTTGAGGCTGGCCTTAGATTTGATTGATGAAGTTAGAGATGAGGCAAATGCCAAGATAGTTCAGCATAAAAAACGAGCATCTTTCTATTACAACCTAAGGGTTAAAGAGAGATTCTTTCGACAATGAGATTTAGTCCTCCGAAAGATTGAGGCATCCGGAGTTGGACAAAAAGGCAAGTTGGCCCCCAATTAGGAAGGACCATATCGCGTCAAGAACGTATTTGGTCGAGGCTCGTACAAGCTAGAAACCCTCGAAGGGCATGAGGTGCCAAGGACTTGGCATGCCTCAAATTTGAAAGTCTATTATGTTTAAAGTGTGTCCTGATTGGACTCACTACTAGGACAAATAGAAATAAGGTTCGATGAAATCATGAGCTTCCTAGAAAGCAAATGAAGGGTTGAAACCCCAGAAACCTAAGACATTCAGTCCAAACCCCATCATTCGATATGCTCAATGAAAGGCTTGAAGCCAAAACAAGACGGTATAAGACATAAAAGGCTTATGCAAATGTCAAGTTAGCCTCGAATAAGGCAAAATCGTCATAAATGTGTAGGTCGCTCCACACTTTACACCAAGACGATACTCGTGAAACACTAGTGTATATTAAAATCCCCAAAAAAGGGTAGTAAGTCCCAGGTAAGGGATAAAAAGATCCCAAGTCTCGAAAAGGACCGGTATAACTTCTATGAAATCCTAGTGCATTATCATAGACGTTGGGAAGCGTGATCAGCCATTTTAAACCCAGAATCTTCAAAGAAAGCCCAAAATCTTCAAAGAATTCTTCAAAACTTCAAGTAAGAAACCCTGAAAACGATGACATTCAACAGAAAATCTCGCCAGGAATCGCCTAGTGACTGGAAACCCAACCGGTTAAGGAAGGGCAACCGTCTATAGCCAGTTAAGGCCCACAAATCCATTTATGGATTATAGAGATTAAAACCCAAATAATTTGGGTCTCAGGCAAATTCGAAGCCCAAACAATAAAGGCCCAATAAGGCCCAAGGCTGGAATAATTTAAGTCCAATTAAAAATTGGGCTAGTTAAGGCCCAAGAAAAGAATGAAATTTGAAATATAGCCAAGGCAAAATCAAAGATTTAAGGTCGAAAAGACATTAAATCGAAATCGTACGACCGAGGTCGAAAACATATGGGAAAACGAGGTCGATTCCAACGACCTCGCTCCCAAATAAAGTCAAAAAATAATGAAATTGAGGTCGAAAAAACCTTAGAACGACATCGAAGGCTCGAAGTCGAAAATATACGAGGAATTGAGGTCGTTTCCATCGAATTCGCACCAAAAATCCAGTCAAAAAATTAAAAAATCAAGGTCGAAAAGACCCTAGATCGAAGACGATTGATTGAGATCGAAAATACACTATAAATCGAGCTCGAACCCCTCGACCTCACACCCAAGTGAGGTCGAAAACAGAAGGATTCAGGGTCGAAAGAATGAGGTCGAATATGACCTAGAAAACGAGGTCTAAGCGTTCGACCTCACGCCAAAATGAGGTCGAAAACGACCTAGAGATTGAGGTCGATATTGACCTAGAAATCATGGTCGAAAAAGGCTGGAACGAGGTCGAATGACCCAGGTAAAAAATGACCTGCAAAATGAGGTCGAAAGTATGAGGAATCGAGGTCGAATGACCCAGGTCGAAAATGACCTGTAAATCAAGGTCGAAAGTATAAGGGATCGAGGTCGAATGACCGAGGTCGAAAATGACTGGGAAGTCGAGGTCGAAATCATCGACCTGGGACCAATCAAGGTCGAAAAAAGGCTGGATCGAGGTCGAAGGCTTGAGGTCGAAAAAGACTTAAAAATCGAGGTCGAAACCTTCGACCTCACTCCAGTCGAGGTCGAAATCCAGATCGAATTTCAGGTCGAAAATGACCTGTTTCCTGGTCGAATTTGAGGTCGAAAATGACTTGTTTCCTGGTCAAAAAGGAGGCCGAAAATGACCTAATTTGAGGTCGAAAATGCCCTTAAAATGGAAAATTTTGAGGAAAAACACGTTATAACTTCTACAAAAACCCCAAGGAGATTTTCCCAGAAGTTGGGGGGCAAATGATATGGTCTGAAAAGTAATTATAGAAATATAATTGACAAGTCAATGGAAAGGCCGATATTTAAGGCCCGACACCCTAATTATTCATTAATTTCGTAATTAATGAATAAGGAAACTATTCAGCTCATAAAAAGAGTCCAAAATATGGTAAATTCATCAAAGAAGGATCCGGAATCCCAATTAAAGGCAATTAATGAGTCATAGCCTTTATCAACAAGGAAACGAATTCTGCAGCAAGAAATACAATGTTTATCCAATATCAAAAATGAGACTTATTCGCTAAGACTCCTAAACATACCATAAATACTAGGCTCTAGACGCCTATATAAGGACCCTGATCCTACAATCAGAACTACATTTTGGGCACAGCTCCATACGTCACAACGCCTCGAAGGCGCAACAAGCCATAAAGGCACCCCTAGAACTACGTTTTAGACTTCATCCTCGAATAAGGACATACAAGTCACTACGTCCTTGGTGTGCCCCTGCCGCCATAGCCCCGAGGGCAACACCAAGAACTACGTCTTTGGCTTGATTCTCAATAACAAATTGAGATACGTAGGCATCTTGTGAGGACCGATTTAGTCTCGAAACACAAGTGCATCCATAAAAGCTCGAAGCTCATTAAACCCTCGCATTAAATTCGTAAGCTCAGATTTTATTCCACAACACTACCCTGCTCACAGAGTTTGTGGAGAAAGCTGGCCCTAGCATTACTTTTGGAGATGACAACAAAGGTTTTACTAAGGGATATGACTTGATTTCAAAGAATAATGTCATCATTGATCAAGTAGCACTGGTTGATGGACTTAAGCACAATTTGTTGAGTATCAGACAACTATGTGACAAAGGTTTCTCAGTTTCATTCAATCAAGGAGCCTGTGTTGTATCTAACAAGGAAAACATCAATGTGGTGTTGACAGGATACCGAAAAGGTAATGTGTATAACTGACTTCAACTCAACAAGTTCAGATTCTATCACTTGTCTTTTGAGTAAAGCAAGCAAGGATGAGAGTTGGCTATGGCACAAAAGACTGTCACATTTGAACTTCAAGTCTATGAATGATTTGGTAAGAAGAGACCTAGTAAGAGGACTTCCTCAGTTGGAATTTTCTAAGGATGGACTTTGTGATGCTTGCCAAAAGGGAAGCAAAAGAAGATTTCTTTCAGAAGCAAGCTGGACTCATCAATTGAGGAACCTCTACAGCTGTTACACATGGATTTGTTTGGACCATTAAATGTCATGTCAATTTCTAAGAAAAGATACTGCCTTGTGATTGTGGATGATTTTTCTAAATTTACATGGACATATTTTCTGCACTCCAAAGATGAGGCAAGTGAAATCATAATCAATCACATCAAGGTTGCTAACAATCATCCTGATCTCAGAGTAAGAAGAATCAGGAGTGACAATGGCACAGAGTTCAAGAATTCAACAATGAGGCAGTTTTGTGAGGAGAATGGAATCATCCATGAGTTTTTTGCAGCAAGAACACCACAATAAAATGGAGTCGTAGAGAGGAAAAACATGACTCTAATTGAAGCTGCAAGAACAATGCTAGGAGAATCAAAGTTACCTACTTATTTCTGGGCTGAAGCAATTAACACTACATGTTTCACTCAAAATATTTCTTTGATCAATCAAGCAAAAGGGATGACTCCATATCATCTGCTCAAAGGAAGGAAACCATCCTTGAATTTTCTACATGTCTTTGGATGCAAGTGCTTTGTATTGAGAAATCAAGGTGAAAATCTTGGAAAATTTGAGTCAAAGGCAGATGAAGCCACTTTTGTGGGATATGCAGCTGGAAAAGACTACATGGTTTTTAATCACAGAATCAACATTGTTATGGAATCTGTACATGTTGTTTTTTATGATGCCAGAATACAAGGTCTTACAGATGAGGGTTTTCATGAAACTCTCAGATTTGAGAATGAGGTGGAAGGTCTCTACTTTGATGATGAAGATGATGATCATGTGGATGAATCAGTTCCTCCAAGAATGATTGTCTCTAATATGGATAACTCAAGTTCAAATGAGCTATCCATAGAAGGGACAAATGGAGCATCCGTAGGAAGCCAGAATGGAGCATCCGTAGGAAGCCAGAATGGAGCATCCGTAGGAAGCCAAATTGGAGCATCCGTAGGAAGCCAACTTGGAGCATCCGTAGGTGGATCACAACACAGAGTTACCACCCCAACAAACTCAGGGGGAGTTTCTCTGAGTCAAGGATCAACCTCACATGATCATGCTGATGAGAATGATGTTACATCTTCAAGACCTGCATCTGCTACAAGAAGAAAATGGACAAGGGATCACCCATTTGAACTGATCATTGGTGATGCATCTTCAAATGTCCAAACTAGGATAACTACTCAGGATGAATGTCTATACAACAGCTTTCTTTCTCAAGAAGAACCAAAGAAAGTTGAGGATGCTCTTTTAGATCCAGATTGGGTATTAGCCATGCAAGAAGAGCTAAACCAATTTGAAAGAAACAAAGTGTGGAAGCTGGTACCCAAACCTAAGAACAAAAGTGTTATAGGTACAAATTGGGTATTCAGAAATAAGATGGATGAAGATGGCATTGTCACAAGGAACAAAGCTAGATTGGTTGATAAGGGCTACTCTCAAGAAGAAGGAATAGATTATGATGAAACATTTGTCCCTGTTGCTAGATTGGAAGCAATAAGGATATTCCTAGCCTATGCAGCCCATGCCAATTTCAATGTCTATCAAATGGATGTCAAGAGTGCCTTCTTGAATGGGGAACTGGAAAAGGAGGTGTATGTCAGTCAACCTCCTGGTTTTGAAGATCCAGATTATCCAGAATTTGTCTACTTCCTACTCAAGGCACTCTATAGACTGAAGCAAGCACCTAGAGCCTGGTATGACACTCTGTCACAGTTTCTTTTAGAGAATCACTTCACTAGAGGTATTGTTGACAAAACTCTTTTCTTTAGAAATGTTAATGGCTCTAGCATACTTATTCAAATTTACGTAGATGACATAATCTTTGGGTTTACAGATGAGAAGCTTTGCAAAAGGTTTGCCAAACTTATGCAAAGTAAATATGAAATGAGCATGATGGGTGAACTAACCTATTTCCTTGGCTTACAAGTTAAGCAAATGAAAGAAGGAATCTTTATTAGTCAAACTAAATATATCTTTGATATATTGAAGAAGTTTGATCTAATGGATTGCTCTCCTGCAAAAACACACATGCCAATTGCCACTAAACTTGAATTGAATACTAAGGAAAAATCTGTGGACATTTCAAGTTATAGAGGCATGGTAGACTCACTTCTATATTTAACAGCTAGTAGACCTGACATTATGTTTGATACATGTCTTTGTGCTAGATTTCAGGCTGATCCTAGAGAGTCTCACTTAATTGCTATCAAGAGGATTTTTAGATATCTCAAGGGAACACCAAACCTTGGCATTTGGTACCCTAGAGAATCTGGTTTTGATCTAATTGGTTATTCAGATGCAGACTATGCAGGTTGCAAGATTGACAGAAAAAGTACAACAGACACCTGTCAATTTCTAGGAAACAAGCTTGTCTCATGGTTCAGTAAGAAGCAAAATTATGTCTCTACCTCTACAGCTGAGGCAGAATACATTGCTGCTGGAAGTTGTTGTGCACAGATACCTTGGATGAAAAATCAACTAATAGACTATGGTCTAATAGTTAATAAGATTCCAATAATCTGTGGCAACACTAGTGCAATTGCCATAACTGAGAATCCAGTGCAACACTCAAGGACCAAGCACATTGACATAAAGTATCACTTCATCAGGGAACATGCGATTAATGGTACTGTGGAACTTCATTTTGTTCGAAGTGAGCAGCAAATTGCAGACATTTTTACCAAGCCACTTGATGAATCAACATTCTCAAGGTTGGTAAGTGAGCTAGGTATGCTTAACTATTCTTGATTTATTTAAATGTCTGATGATTTTTAATGCAGCCAGTGTCAACATGATTTTCATGAGAATTAAAACTCTCTGAAAAAGAAGAATTTTGTCTAAGTCAAAATTTCTCCTTCTACGGATACCCCTATCCGTTGATGGTCATTTCTGACACTAGATTTTTCTTGTCTACGGATACTGGTTTACACCTCTACGGATATCAAATCCCAAGGTAAAATCCTATATGTAGATAGTTTAGTTTAATCGTAACCGTTAAAGTCACAATCTTATCCGTAGTTACCTGCGTACAGTACGTGTATGTAATTACAGTAAATTCGTGGCTTCACTTTTCATTCCATTACTTTTAAACAGTTACTTTCTTGCCCAATCAGATAATTTCTTTCAATTATTCTGATTGTTTTATTGAATTATGTTGGGGGAGTATAAATTAAATTTTACTCTCAGCTCATCTTCTTCTATCATTTTCCAAAAATTCTCTAAGGCAAGAAACTCTCTTTTCTCTCAAAGCTAATTTCTCTCTGCAAGTTCAAAGCTTTCATCAATGGCACCTACCAGCAAAACAATGTCACTCACTGGGTTCACATACGAGAAGAACAATTTCACTGCTCTAGTGGACTTCGAAGAGAAGACTGCCTCATATCACACTATGATGAGGTTCTTACAGAACTGTAAGCTCTCCAAAGCTATGTTCGAAGCCCCCACTCTTTATTTTGAGGTAATTGAAGCTATCTGGGAATCAGCTGTTTTTGATTCTGTAAATGCTACAATGACTTTTGTTCTTCAAGGTAAGGAACATGTGATTAATAGTGACATTATTTCTGCCTGCTTGAATTTACCTGATAACAGTATATTAGAAAAGCATAGTGGTACTGATATAGTTAACATGCTGAATTTGATTAACTATGTGTTACCTACTGATAATCTGAGTAAGATTCAAAGAAAAGGCATGGTCAAGGAATGGAGATTTTTCTTTGATACCATTCTAAAGGTGTTTTCTGGTAAGATTAGCAACTATGATGCTATTATTTCTTCCATGCTAGATATTGCTTACATGCTTCTCAATGATAGCTTTTATAACCTAGGATCCCTAATTCTTTATGAACTAGGCGCTAAATTAGGGAATAAAGCATCTAGAAGTAAGAATATCTATTATGCTAGATTCTTTATGTTGTTGGCTAACCATGTAGAAAACAACTTGGTGATCCAATTCCCTGCAAACTCCAAGGAGTGTTGGGTTCAGAATAAGAGAGTCCTTGAGGACTTGAATAGGCTGAACCACAACAGGGAGGTTCAATTGGTGTATCAACCAATTTTCAATGCAACTCAAGAGGCACATGTGAGTCAGGTAATCTCCTCAACTGTTCCCACCTCTGTTGTTATTTCTTTGATTTCCAGTACCACAATGGAGGCTGGAACTGTCCAATAGCCTCCTACCCAAGTGGTCACCTCTAAAATTCCCAAATCCAAATCCAGAAAGCCAACCTCATGTGCTTCTCAAAAGGCACCTGTTGCAAAAACTACCCAAGCCCTTGAGGGGAGTGTGAAGGAGGTAGTGAGAGGTGAGGGAAGGGGTGAACATCAAAGAAACCCCAAGAACAAGGAGGGTGAGATAAGTGTGTCCCAGCCTAGCCACCCTGTATCTTCTCAAAAAGATGCAGTGGTTGAAAAGGAAACTACCACATCCCTAGTGGCATCCTCCCAAAAGGATGTTGCTATTGAAAAGAGTCCCCAACCAGGGACACAACACAAGAGGGATAGGGACACCAGAAGCCCTACATATACATCCATGGCCTATACAAGGAGAAAAAGGTCTAAACAATCTGGGGTTGCACAGGGATCACACACAATGTCAATGACACCATCTCAAATTCAGTTTGATGTGGCTCCAGTAAATGTGGAGTCACAACCCCATTCTCTAATCATTCAAACTGAAACAGAAACACCAAGCTCACCTACACTCTCTCTGGATGTGGATATGATTCTCACATCAATTCCCGATTCTCCATCTTTAACCTTCTTGGAGAAGCCCCACTCTGAAATTGGTGGTCATCATCTTATTGATGATTTATTGGACCACCAATCTATCATTTCTCAGACTCTGGCTCCATCCGTGGCTTCAAATTTAAAATCAATCTCCACAGATTCAGCCTTAGTGTCAATTTCAAGAGCTACTTATTTTCCTTCATCTACGGATATTTCTCATCCGTTGACAAGTGTTTGTCTGTCTACGGATATGCCCCAAATCAGCTATCCGTTGACATATACTTCTACTACCTCTACAGATACTCCTTCCACACTTGCACTTCAAACTTCAAGTATTTCCAATTCAAGTGTGGATGAGTTAGTAGTAGTTCAAACACTTCTAGGCCTGAGGGAAGGGAGTGAAGCCACTGAGAGTGAGAGGCTGGTTTGCAACCAGGCAAAAGGAGAGGAAGATCAAGAGAGACAGACTATTTCTTCCAGTCTGGTAAAAGTGAGCACTGAGAGTTCCACCTTAGTAGGTGAAGGTGAGGGTGTGAGAGGTGTGAGCCAGGGGGAGCCCCTGATGCAAGAACAGAGAGAAAATGAGAGAAAAACAGGTACATGAGAGATAATGATGGAAGACTCAGCCATTGCAAGTGAGTCAATGGATGTCAGTGATGCAGACAGGGAGAGACTGTTCCAACTTGAATATCAACATGAGTTGGATCAAGTCAACCTGAATGCTGAGACATTTACTCATCCTGATCCAGCCTATCAAGTCTTGGTTGGATAGGGCAATGTGGAGGCAGAAAGGATGTTGAATTTGGTACACACAACCGAATCAATGTCTAGGGCAAAGGAAGCTATTCAAAATCTGCCTCCAGGAGCTGGTGAAGATTTCAGTTATGATGAAGATAGTGATGATTCTGAGAGTGGTGAAGGAGGAGATGAAGGCTGTTCCACTCTACAAGAGATGCCTACTTGGTTGTTTTCCAATTCTTATGTCCATAATGACACCAAGGTAGTCATTCTCAGGAATTATCAAAGGGCATTTGGTGAAGCTCAGACATCAAATTCACAGCATGCCACCACAGTTCAGAACTTTGTGGCATCACTTCAACAATGAGCCAACACTGATGACATCAAGAATCATCTGGTTGGGGTAAAGGATGCTTTGGCAAGAAGAATTAATGATGTTGCTCCTTCCGCATCTCAAAGATGCAAGCAAGACAAGTTGGTAAAGGGTGTGGATGCTCTTACTGGGAGGATGGATAAGATGGAGAAGCAAATGGACACCTTCCTGGGTAACCAGAATTTACAGACTCAGCTTCTGCAACAGTTGCTGCAGTTAACTGGTGTCACTCAAACCCTTGATAATAACAAAAAGGGGGAGAATTCAAGTAAGGGGGAGAGTGCACAAGTGGTCTCTGTACTAGTAACTCAAGGTGTGCCATCAAGTCGGGGGGAGTCACCTCAAATAATAGCTAATCCAAGTGGGTTTCAACTCACAAAGGTGGTCTCTCCTCAAGCTAAGGATGTTCAAGTATTTCTCAATTCTGAAAAGCTGAACAAGGAATCCATCTTCCAGGCTGTGACTTCATCAAAAAGCAGCCATCCTGTCCACACAACAATTCTGAAGGTCCTCACTCCTGACACCATTGTTCTACAAAGCAATTATGATGCTGAACATTCTAGTGTCAAGGAGTTTGAACCTATCTTCAGTGGCAGGACTAGATCACCACCAAGACATCATGGCAAGAACAAACTAGAGGTGGACTACCCACTCCCCAAGCCTGATGAGTCTAAGGTGTTAGCAACTCTTATCAGGGATCTCAAGAATACCAATGATGTAAAGTTGAGACAAGGGTTGGCTGTTATCTACAGAAATGGCAAGGAACTTCATATCACAAGCAGCCATCCCAGGTTCAATGAAGCCAAAGCAGAAGAGATTTCCAGGATAAGGAGAGAAGCCAATCCCTAGGGTTATGAATCCACACCTGAGAGACATGCTCGATTAGCCCAAGAACTAGTGAGGGAAATGGAGGAAGACAGTAGTGATGCTGTAGAGAAAGAGGCCCCTACTAGGAAGAAAAGGAAGACAGTGCCTAAATCCAAGCCACCTAGATGGAAGGAAATATCACATAGGCCTGTCTCTCCTGAGAAGGTAGAAGAGAAAAGAGATATACATAAGAGGATTGTCTTTGAAGACCCTGTCCTAGCTTCAACTCAATCTCAAACCACCTACCATGTGACTCCTGCAGAGTTTAAAGAAGAACCTATTGAGTTTGAAGACTTGGTATTCCCTAAGTTTATAATTGAGGCAGAAAAGATGTCAAAGAAAATGGTACTAGTCAAGAAAGCTCAACAAGGACCAATCAAGCTGAATGTTGAACCAAAAGTTGCCAAACCAATTGAGAACAAGGCAAACTTTTTGTACATTGCAGAGATACATGAGTACTCAACCATGGATCTATTCCTTGATGAAGTTAGTGAAATCAGAGGCACAGACAAGTTCAGAGATTTGCCTGAAAGACTGACTTTTGTCTACAAAGGAGGAAATGTGAGAGCATGGCCCCTGCAACAAGTGCTGAATTAAGGATACTCTACCTTGGTGAAAGTCTTTTCAGGCTTCAAAAACACAAGGGGATTCTCTGAGGTTGCAAGGAGTGTTGTGTTGAAGAAGATTGAGGAAATCAGGAATAGTTTGCCGAGGAAGCTGAAGATCCCTTTCAATGGGCAAAGAATCCATCTTCAACCTTACTGGATGATGGAATTCAAGGATGAAAAGGGATGTAGAAGATTCTTCAGGATTGAAGATCAACTGTCTAAGGCGAGCAATAGGTACCTTAAATGGTTGCAAGGCAAGTTAGATCCAAAAATTGCTGAAGAAGATGCATTCTACAGAAAGCTTCAAGATCAAATCCAGGCAAATTATGCTAAGAAAGGGAGACAGAAGATTCAACCTCCAAGAGAGAATAAAAGAAATTAATTCTGCACAGTCTAGAGGAGCACTCTCTATGTAACTATATCTACTCTTCAGTTTTTCATTTCATGTAGCTTAACACAATTTTTACTGCTATTATCTATATGTTGGAAGTGGTTTTGTTATCATCAAGACTCTTAATTTATGTCTTATTCTCAACCAGGCATAAATTGGGGGAGATTGTTAGGAACTATGTTGTTTATTGATGATAACCAAATTAACTTAGTAAAAATTGTACAAGAAAAATGTAGCTATCAACGGATAGTATGCTCTTGTAGTATCCGTTGATGGGTAGCTTATATACGGATAAGACTCAATGTAACATGTTTGTGTATTTCTGATGTTGAAGTTGAAGTAGTCTTGATAGGTTAAATGAGTCATGTTGACTATCAATAAATATGTAGAATAGGGAGGCTAATTGTAAATAGTTGATGTCTTGTAATTTTGCATACGTGAAATTGACTGTCTACGGATAGCTTAATTAGCCTTCTACGGATATGGACATTATACTGTCTGCGGATAGTAGTACTGAGTGATCAAGACACTGTCAACGGATACAACTCAAGTAGCTTCTACGGATACACTCTGTACTTGTGAAATGGACAGATAAGTCAGAGCACATGGGTTGGCAGACTACACAGAGCATGGAAGCCAAGCTACCAACACATGGACCACTGCTCAGAATGAAGAAACAAGGATTCTGAACATATTTACTTTTTGTATTATTAGCTGTTCAAATATCTTTGTAAACTTGGGTTATATAACCAAGTAGTAGCATAACTCTATAACTAAGTTGTGTATTTTACAACTGTGTTAGGAATGAATATCACCTAGAAACTAGACAGAGGGGGGGGGTGAATGGATAGTTTGATGAATTTTTGCTTTCTTGAAACTAAATGTAAACTGTATATGATTATGCTATGTAATATGCAGAAAGTAAACAACACGCACAATCACTTTAATCTACTTTGTATAAGCAAATTAAATACTACAGCTTTCCAAGAAATTCACAATCGAATTTCTGGCTTCTAAACAAGAACAGTTTGTACTTGCTTGCTTACAGAGAAAAAAGCTTGAGATAAAAACTATGTGTGTCTCTCTTACAGCTTACAATGGTGTGTGCACAATATATATATTCACCTATACAAACTAGGTACACACAATATTACACAGCTACCCCTTCTGAAAGTCCAACTTGTCCTGCCATAAGAAGTTCATTGTGTCAGGAAGGACCACCTGCTTTTCGGAATCTTTCCCGTTTCTGTAGCTGCTTGTCTCTTATCTTTCTCTCCAAGTTTAGCTGTAGATTTGTCATCTGTTCTTTGGACCACCTTGCCAGAACAAATGCTTCAGTATTTGTCTCTTTTGATTCTTGGTTCTGTACCTTGATTTGTCTTGTTATAAACGGCTAAGTGTTGATATCGTGAACTCCACTTCATTCCTGACTTCGCGAACTCCCTTGTGAGGACTACGCGATATAGCCTTTGAAGACTTTGCGACATAGGCCATAAGATGACTATGCGACATGGGTCATTTGACGACTATGCGACATAGGTCATTTGACGACTATGCGACATAGGTCATTTGACGACTATGCGACATAGGTCATTTGACGACTATGCGACATAGGGCTACTGAGGACTTCACGATCTAGGCTTCTTTGACTTTGCTGACTTCAACACTTCACGACATGTGTCTTGAGGACTTCTCGACATAGTACAAAATGGACTATGCGATGTAGCACTTCACGACATAGATATTGGTGACTTCACGACATAGCTTTCTTCTGACTTTGCTATATAATGCCTTAGACAAATTTCTGCAACTTATTTCTTCATGGCCTTATTCATTTCTATCCTGCTGCATGAACACTTCTGAACTTCTACCAGGACAATTATTCAATGGCCTATATACAATCTAGATGCAAGAAACTTTGCTAAGCTCATTATAACTTTGAGCATACATGATCAAGCTAATGTTCATGAGAACAAGACAAGTACATATAGAGACCTATACTATATCCCAGTGATAAAACTCACTAGGTCATGTAATGTGACATAGTCACATAGTGTAGGCTTGTTAATAGTGGTATTCAGACATGTCTTGAGCCTAACAATCTCCCCCAAATTGTGAGTAAGATCCTTAGGCACAATTTCATGTCTGATAACAAGCCTAACTTACATAGAAGGAAATTAAGTAACAGATAGGACAATTTATGAACATTGAGATCAGGAATTTGATTACATAGAAAAAATTGAAAGCTTACAGACTATCTTTGTTGCTCAGCAGCTTCAGCTTCCAATTGCTTCTCTTGAAAATCATCATAAATCTTCTTTTTCCTTATCTCTTCTCTTCTTTTCATGTCTATGATGGCTTCTTGAAGTTCTTCTCTTGCAATCAGTTCTTCAATGAGAGGGGAGTCTTTTAGATCATCAATTGCAGCTTTAAGAGCACTTTCTACATATGAATCCAGAAACTCCATCCTTATCTTGCGCATGCCTCCATAAGAATTTGTGTATTCCACAACATAAGGATTTTGTTTTACCCTGCAAAGCCCTTTCTTTCTCAGCTCCTTTGCTCTTTCCTCCATTTCAGCCATTTCTTTCTCTTTCTGAATTATCTTCTCTTCATTTTCCTTTCTCAGGTTTTCATCATAATCAGCATGCATTTTCAAGAACCTGGCAATATCTATCTTCCATGTCCTTTCTTCTTTTTCTTCAAAATTCAGTAAGGCATTTATCCTTTCAAGCTCATACATATAGAAATATTACCAGCCTCCTTGCTTCATTATCCTTTCTCTTCCATCAGTGTACTTGATCTCTAGATGATCCAACTTCACTTTGACTTCAAAGATCCTTTGAGCCCTCAAAAATGCTAGGGCATCTTCATCATAGTCCTCATCTAGTGGAAGCACATTGATGCCAATAACATTTGTGAGTTTTCCAGTCTTCTTTGTTATCCTTATCCTTCTGGGTACACTCTTGATCTTCAAATGCTTCACAAGAGATACCTTTCTGGAACAAGGAGAATCAGTCTTCAGTGCCACATCACTTGAAAGTAGCTTCATTCCTTTTCCCTTCATCCACTGTAACACTCCACTAGCTGTGACTTTGTGGAAGTGTCTTTTTGATGTTTCTTTTGTGGCTGCTTCTTTCTTCTGTGGCAATTCAGGTTCAGAAGTCTTAGATAATGATTTTGGAGGATCATTACTAACAGTACCCACCCTAGACTTAGAGTCTTGTGTTGTGGTTAAAGTACTGCTAGCAATGTCCTTGACTTGCTGAATTCCACTTCTTGTTCTCTTGGTTGTTTCCTTTGTCCCCTTAGAATCCCTCTTGTCATCATCAGCACCTTTTGTCTTCTTTGAGGATTTGCTCCTGCTACTTTCACTTGGTCCATCCTTATCACTCCTTGAATGAGATCTCCTTCTGAAGGTTTTCTCCTCATCATCGTCCTCACCATCCTTCTTCTTGCTCTTTTCTTTGTCAGATTCAGGAATGACTCCATGAATCAGAAAAGATTGTAGAGTGTGAATCATTTCTAGTTCCTCAACTGTCCTAACTCCTTTATTAGATCTCAGCATCTGCAGCACCTGGTTGATCTTTGCATTGTTTTTCATTTTCAGGTCTGAGGGAATGACAAGTTGGTCAATGCTGTTATCTTGAGATAGACTTTGGTAGATAATTGTCCTTGGCTTGGAGATAACCTCAGGCAATCTTTGATTTTGATCTATCTTCAAGTCATTGTATAGACTTTCATTGTTCACTCCATGCTTTTCAATCAACTCCAGAATGATTGACAGCTCAGTAAATCTCAGTCTCTCTAGAGTTTGAAATGATAGATGCCACAAGCAATTGTCCTTGCACACCATGATAACCTCTCTTAGATGAACATCCCTGATTTTCTTTACTGCAACTGTGAAGTACTTGATGCTTTCCTTGAGCTTCTCTCTGTAGTCTCTTACATCTTCATGAGCATTTCTGTAGATGGCTTTCAGAAACTCCAGGAAGGCCTCATCATGATAGATGTGAGAACTGGCAACTTCCTGTAGCTTGGCCTCTGTGATAATTGTAGCTTTGACAGGTTGAGCATTAGGAGTAGGTTGAGAAGGTTGAGTAGCTGAAGTGTCTTTGGGCATCGTGGATGGATAGTAGGTGGTTGTGACTGTGCTTTTCTGACCTTGTGCACTTATGACCTCTACAGGGGGTAGGATTATTGGTTTGATTGTTTCTTCAGAAATTTTGCCCTTAAGCTTCTGTTTCTTGGCAGGTACTCCCCCTTTCTTTTTCAGACTGATCTCCTTTACTTTTTCCCCCTTAGGCTTGGAATCAGACAAGATGTCTTGAGCTTCCCCAGGGATAGGCAGGTTCATGTGTCTCATCATGGAAGTCATCATTTGCTGTTGTACCAGCAGGATATTGGAGGTGTTGTTGCCTTGGTCATCCAGCTTGGCATTGAGCTGGTTTAAGGAGTGAGCAAGCATCCTGTTTTCATCTTTCAGAGAGGTCACTTCTCTTTCTAGACCATCCACCTTGGAGAATAGCTGTTGAGACTTGAAAGAATTGAGAGATTGATCTTTGAGCTTGGCAAAATCAAATTTGGAGATGTTTGACATAGGAATCTCATCTACCAATTTGTCACCATATTGATTCTTCCAAATAACATTCAGCATGGCATTAGACTTGATGTTGGCCTTGACTTGATTTTCCAATGTAGTAGCCAGTTTCTTGATGTTGTCAGTGACCATGGCTAGAGAGATATCCATCCTGTTGACATTAGAATTTGTTTTCTGGATTTCTTTGAGGATACCATCCACCTTGGGAAAATCAGAGAGATATGAGTTTCTTAGCTGAGTGAGGGATCTTTCTGTCTCCTCCTGGATAGAATAAATCTCTGATTGAAGCCCTTTCCCAAGATAGTGCAGAGCCTTTAGCTGATTCTTGTAGACATCATTTATAGCATCATAAACTGCAGCAGGAGAGAGATCCTTTGCATTGGAGCCCAGAGAGGTGAGATAATTCTCTCTCAGAAAAGCTAGGGCCTCCTTGAGTTTGATAGATCTCTTAGCATCCAACCATGCATCCACATTTCCCTCTGGTTCAGCTGCATCCACTATCTTCTCCTGCTGAGCTGCAACATCCTCCTTGTGGCAAAGTAGAATAGCTTCATAATCAACATTTGGCAAGTTGGAGGTGAGGAGGTGTTGAGCTATTTTTGAGAACTCATCAATCTGTGCCACATGGAGATCTTGAATAGCTTCTTCTGTCATTTGGGAAGGCACAGTTGATGATCCTGAAGGCCTGTCATGTTGCACATGCTTCAGCCATTCTGACAGAGTGGCCTGAGCCAAGTGAGAGCTAGTGCTAGGCACTTCATGAGATGTGAGTTTTTGAGTCTCCTCCAGCCTTGGAATGGCTATAGAGTCTGATGTTGCTTTATTGAAATGGGATGTGTTACAACATCAGCCCTATTTGTCTGTGAAGACAGTTCCACATCCCTGAGGATGGGAGAATTTGGCATAGAGTCTCCAGTAAAAACTGGTGAATCCTCCATGTTTGTGTTGGTGTCATTAGGATATGCCCCAGCATGCATTCCCTGACCAACTGGATGTGGTTCCTGGGTGGTGAGCACAGTGTCATGCACCATGTCACTTGAGTTTGGCTCAATCACAGTATTGGATTGTGATTGATCAATTTCAGAAAAGTCATATGAATGACTAATCTGTTGAGAAGAAATGTTAGATGTAGATTCTGGAAGAGAAGTGTGGTGTAGATTGGATTGTGGCAACTCCCCCTGAGAAATAGGAGGAGTTTCAATAGTGATGTGCTCTCCACTCTGTGTATGAACATCCTTATTTCTCCTAGGGTCAAGAGTGAGTTCTTGACCCTGTGCAGACTCTGTACAGGTTGCAGTGGGGAGGTTGCTCTTTTCAATGCCAATGACCTGTTGAGAGGCCATAGACAGTAGCAGGTGTACCCCTTTTTCCACATCGGAATCCTGTTGGGAGGATTCAGTGGTAGGTATTGGTTTTGACTTCTTCTTTTGTCTGGTGAGAGGTGACTCAGGAGTCTCACTTTCTATTTCTACAGATTCATTTATCACTTCTAGGGCTCTCTTCTTGGTCTTCTTTTTAGTAACACCAACCTTTTGAGAGATTGATGCACTTGGCTGCCTAGCTTCTAAAGTGGTGTTTGCAATTGGGTTACTGGATGGGATGGGAAGGCCGGGGTTAGACTGTGTAGCTCCTTCAGTCTCAGCCTCCCCTGTCCAGGAAAGTGCATGGTATATGGGCTTATCAAGTGGATAAGACTCAAATGTGTCCTGCATATGCTTGGTCACACTTAGAATCACATACACTTGATTCTTTGTGTCCAATGAGCCAAATAGAACTTTGGATATGGACTTGGAATAAGCCATTTTAGTTTTATCTATACCCTCCAATTCATGGATATTTGCATCAAGATAATTTAAAATAACTTGAAGGAAACGAGGGTAAAAGATGTCATTACCTCTACCACGAACGGTCCTGCCTAGCCTCTGAGCCAATTCCTTGAGAATTATGGCTCCCACATTGATCTCCTGGTTGTTGGCCAGGGAGTAGGCTAGCTTCACAGCAATGTGACTGATATGGTCCCATCCTGTCTTCCTGCATAGAAACACCTTCTGGAGTGCGTCAAACAGAAATGACCACTCCCTTCTCACAAACTTCTTATTGAGCTTTCCAGTATCTATCTCATCAGCATACAGAATGAAGGTCATGAAGTCTACGATTTGAGCATCTGTAGCTTCTTGGTCATGACCCTCCACCTTGAACCCCAAAGCTTCATTGATTTCCTTTTCACCAAACTGGAAGTGTTTGCCTCCAATTGAACAATTAACCTCCTGGAATGAGGTTCCATCTTCCCTAGCCATTGTTGATACCAACGCCGTTCTCCAGAATCCTTCCAACACATCGACATACAAGGTAGGGTTCAGGGTTAGGGCTTGGAGTAGGTAGGAAGTGTTCAAGAACCGTACCAAACACTTGTACCTTGGGTTAGCCTCAGCCTCAGAGGGAATGGTGAGAAGATTTGTTTCTTTGGGAATGGTTAAAGGGTTTGAAGAGGAAGCTGTTTGAGATTTGGGTGCCATTGAAATTGAGATTGAGATTGAAGAAGAGAGAGAAGAGTTTAGGTTTTAGAAATTGAGAGCAATAGACAAGATGAAAAGTTGTGAACGGTCGACAAAAAGTATTTATATGATAGAGACACTGCGATATGGAGTTATGAATATGTACAGACTAATTGTATGTCGCGAAGTCTCAAAATGGCCTGTACCGCAAAGTCCTTGCAAAGTATATCGCAGAGTCCTGAATTGAACTATGTCGCAAAGTCTTGAGGATATCAGAATTTGGATGACTTTGTGATATAGTGAAAATACCCTGTTTAAAACTCTCTTTTTGAAATTTTAAGATTTTGTCAGACTTAAATCAAAAATTGAAATAAAGTAAATTTAAATCAAAATTCTGTCAAATATGGAGACTTGTCGATATAGTTATTCTAAGTCGCAAAGTCATTAAAATGAACTATGTCGCAAACTCATGAAATGAACTATATCGCAAAGTCTCACAATTTTAACAGTTTGCGATATAAGTCTGTTTGATTTGTACTATGTCGTGAACTCTCAAAATCATCTATATCGAGATGTCTCAAAAGCTCACAACTCCACAACCAAATATGATTTTGAAAAATATGCAGTAAAATACTGAAATATTTATAGATCATATCTCAGCTAATTTTCACTCTAAATAAATAGAGAATTTATATATAGTGAAAATTTACTGCTGCAACAATTAACTAGCATACTTACTTAGAACAACTAAATGAAGGATTGAGCATTCCAATTTCACTCACAAGTCTGTTGAAGACAGCTTCATTCAGAGGTTTAGTAAATATGTCATCTAATTGTTTCTCAGTTGGAACATAAGAGACTTCTATGGTACCATTTGCAGCATGTTCCCTAATGAAATGGTACCTGATCTCAATGTGCTTTGTAGTAGAATGATTAACAGGATTGGAAACTATGGATATTGCACTAGTATTATCACACATTAGAGGAATGTGTTCTAACACTAGTCCATAATCCATGAGTTGATTTCTAATCCAAAGCAATTGAGCACAGCAACTTCCAGCAGCAATATATTCAGCCTCAGCTGTGGATGTTGCTGTGGACTGTTGTTTCTTACTGAACCATGACACTAACCTTTGACCTAAGAATTGGCAGCTTCTAGAGGTGCTCTTCCTGTCAATTTTGCATCCAGCATAATCAGAATCTGTGTAACCAACCAGGTTGAACCCAGTTCCCTTTGGATACCATAGCCCAAGATTAGGAGTCCCTTTCAGATATTTGAAAATCCTTTTGATAGCCATCATGTGAGATTCCTTGGGATCAGACTGGAACCTTGCACAAAGGCATGTGGCAAACATGATATCAGACCTGCTAGAAGTGAGATAGAGTAGTGATCCAACCATGCCTCTGTAAACCTTGATGTCTACTCTTTTGCCTTTCTTGTCTTCATCAAGCTTGATTGCAGTGGACATGGGAGTTTTTGCAGGGGATGAGTCTTCTAAACCATATTTCTTCAAAAGATCTTTGACATACTTTGATTGGTTTATGAAGATGTCATCCTCCCTTTGATGTACTTGCAAACCTAAAAAGTAGGTTAATTCTCCCATCATACTCATCTCATATTTGCTTTGCATCAACTTAGAGAACCTTTCACAGAGTTTTTCATTTGAAGAGCCAAAGATGATATCATCCACATAGATTTGAACAAGAATGATATCATTTCCATGCTTCTTGAAGAATAGGGTTTTGTCAATTGTACCCCTGGTAAATTGATGCTCAAGAAGGAATTGAGATAGAGTCTCATACCAGGCCCTTGGTGCCTGTTTGAGTCCATAGAGTGCCTTAAGCAGTCTCTACACAAAGTCTGGGAAGTTTTCATTTTCAAAGCCAGGTGGTTGAGATACATAAACTTCTTCAGCAAGATCACCATTGAGAAATGCACTTTTCACATCCATTTGATACACCTTGAAATTTGAGTGAGCTGCAAAAGCCAGGAAGATTCTAATGGCTTCCAGTCTAGCTACAGGTGCAAATGTCTCATCATAATCAATGCCTTCTTGCTGACAGTATCCTTTGGCAACCAGCCTTGCTTTGTTTCTTATTACCACTCCTTCTTCATCCATATTGTTTTTGAACACCCGTTTGGTGTCAATAACATTCTTTCCTTCAGGAGGTGGCACTAGCTCCCATACTTTGTTTTTCTCAAATTGATTCAATTCTTCTTGCATGGCAACAATCCAATCAGAAATCTTCAAAGCTTCTTCAACTACTTTAGGTTCCTCTTGGGACAGAAAGTAGCTATACAGACATGTATTCATAGTCGCCCTTCTTGTTCTAACTCCCTCAGTAGGATCTCCAATGATTTGATCCGTAGTGTGGGCTCTGTCCCATTTCCTTCTGTGCCCCTGTTCATTTCCTTGATCTGTTCCAAGCTCATTTTGGTTGACAGTTGCATTCTCTTCTTCTCCCCCTGTGTTTGTGAGCCCTTGCACAAGTGTTTGAAGAAGATTGTCAACTTCAAGAACTTCATTTTCTAGAACAGTTGGAACAGGTGGTTCATCTTCACTTTCAGAATCCTCAAGATAACCTTGATTCTCAAATCTTAATGGCACACTGTCTTGATCACTTGTTTTAAGTCCGGGAGTTTTCTTGTCATCAAAGGTAACATCCATGCTTTCCATGACTTTGTGTTGCTCAGGTACAAACAATCTGTATGCTTTCTGTTAGAGGCTTAAGGCTGATGGCTACTGGGCCGATCGAAGTAGCCCATTTCCCATAACCTGTGTGAAGAGGCCGAACAACTTTATAACGACCGAAGAATCCGCTTCCCCTTCTTGATGGATTGGGCCGATCCATAGTGGGTAGAACAGGTCGTGGGAAGACCCCGAGTTCCACGTTCGAAACGTGGGGGGATCGGAACGAACTGGTAAAAGAGAAAGATCAGGTCTATTCTTCATTCATACACAATTCACAATACACACATATTCTCTGTACGTTCAATTTACCTATTTTTGGACTACCAGTTACTGATTCTCACACCGGAGGTGAATCGGGGGCTCCAACCCTCGCATTCTTCTTCTACGCAGGTCTGACCGGACGTCGTGGACGAAACTGGTTCTAACATTTGGCGCCGTCTGTGGGAAACGTATAGATTAATTGTGGGTTTTGATTTATTGCGAACATGTCTTCTGAACGACCGCCTGGATTTGATGGAACTCCGCATCCCGGAGGCTCGACCATCACGCACTTGATAAATCGGCGACTGAGTTTTGAATCTGAGGGGGATGAAGGACCCCTACCGACCCCCGAAGAACAAAGGGAATTGCTCCTAAGATGGAGAGAGGAGCAGGCGGCTAAGAAGGGGAAACAAAAAGTAACCGATCAAGCTGATAAGGAATCCCAGATGCGGGCTAAGAAGAAAGAGGCGGACAGGCTCAAACTCCAGGCCATCAAGCTTCGTAGAGAAGAATTAGAGTTGGAAGAGAAGGCACTGAGGAGGTCTCTCGAAGAGGTCGAAGAAACACTTGTATCGTCGGAATACAGAAGGGATAAAAGGCCGCATGACGATGAAGACGGGTCTTCGGACTCCGAGTCGCATCCCAGACGAACACGCTCCAAAACAACGATAACGATGACTGATTCTGAGGAGGAAGATGACTCGCATGTGCGAGATCGTATAAGGCGAATGGAAAAAGCCATGTTTGGAGAACGGAAAGTCAGTCATGAACCTATTGTCTCTGAAGAAATTGAGCAGTATCGACCTCCTTCAGGGGGGCAATTTCCGAAAATGAACGAGTTTAATGGAAAAGGAGACCCAGAAGATCACTGCGAAAAATATGAGTCTTTAATGACAGGTATGGGACATTGTGACGTCATGTTATGCAAGATGTTCAAAACCTACCTAAAGGGACCAGCAACGATGTGGTATCATTCGCAAAGACCCCGATCGGTGCACTCGTATGAACAGTTGAAAAGAAGATTCCTGAGGCACTACTCCTACCTGTGCCGGAGGGAGAAAGACACTGAAGCACTGATTCATTGTCGTCAGAGACCGAACGAAGAGCTGGGAGATTACCTAGCCCGATTTAAAGAAGAAGCAGGGATGGTCACTAACCTAGACAAAGTAAAGGCTGCAGGGTTTCTAGCTGCTGGATTGGACCCCATAAAAGGTAAAAAACTTCGGTCCTCTCTCTATGATATTCCCCCTAAATCTTTAAATGATATATATGTAAGAGGAGAGGCTATCCGAAGAAAGCTTGAATCTATTGGGGGATATAAGGAGAGTCGCAGGAATGAAGGCTCTGGGAGAGACGACCGAAGGGGTCGAGGAGATATCAAAAGCAGATTGACAGATAACAGGCCCGACCGAGGGGCAGAAAGGAGGAGAGATAGAGATAGTATGATGTTCACCCCATTGAACACACCTATCTCAAAGATTCTCCATGAGATAAAGGGGAAGCCAGGTTTTGTTCGGCCAGCAAGAATGAAAACCCCCGATTACAAGAAAAACGGGGATAAGTACTGTGACTATCACAAGGATAAAGGGCACAATACGGATGAGTGTTACCATTTGAAGAAGCTGATCGAAAAAATGGTAAAAAATGGAGAACTAGAACAGTACAAAGGCGATCTAAGGGATAAACTAGAGCCTAAGGAGCCTAGAAGAGAAAAGGGGCCTGAAAGAGAGGAGAAGTATAGAGGAGAGGTTCGAACAATATCTGGGGGGACGGTATTAGAACGGTGCAGTAAGACCGCCCGAAAGAAATATGCCAGACAGGTCTATAACTTATATCAGACAAATCCCGCCCGACAGGCCCTGCCTATCACTTTCACCGAGGATGATTTCGAAGACGTGATATGGCCGCACGAAGATCCACTTATCATAAATCCCATCATAGGGGAAAACAAAATTTGGAGGGTTCTAGTGGATGGTGGTAGTTCGGTCAATATCTTGTACCACAGAACGTACTGCAAGATGAATTTGGGAGGTGAGCAGTTGGAGCCATGCCATGAGGCACCATTGTATGGTTTCGGGAATCAGCCCGTGCCGATCGAAGGAACTATCACTCTTCCGATCGTGCTGGGCAAGGCCCCTTATACCATGGAAAAAGAGGCCAAGTTCTATGTAGTGAAAGTGGACAGTCCGTACAATGGAATCTTGGGAAGGCCGGTTCTTAGCGCTTTCCAGGCAGTAGCCTCCGTTCCCCATCTGAAATTGAAATTCCCGACAGAAAACGGAGTGGGGGAGATGAGAGGAGATCAGAAGGCTGCTAGAATCATCATGCTGGAGGACATCGAGAAAGATAAAGACATTGAGATGACCGAAGGGGGGAAAAGGAAGAGAAATGAAGATGAAGGGAGCAGCCGGCAAATAATGAACATCGAGCTAGAAAAATTTGGGGCAGACTTGTCCAACCCTATAGCCGAACCGGCAACTGAAACTGAAGAAGTGGAGCTGTATGTCGGACAGTCGGGGAAAATGATCCAAATAGGAAAAAACATGGATCCAGAGTTAAAAATGAAAGTTATAGAAGTGATCAGGCAGTATCACGATGTGTTCGCATGGGGACCGGAAGACATGCCGGGTTTAGATCCATCGGTCGCAAAACATTGTCTTAGCGTTAACCCCGATGCAAAGCCGGTCAAACAGAAGAAAATGAATTTTGCCATGGAAAGGCAACAAGTAATCCAGGCCGAAGTAGAAAAACTGCTGGAAGCTAGATTCATTGAAGAAATTGAGTATCCAGACTGGTTGGCAAATGTGGTGGTAGTCAAGAAGTCGAACAACAAATGGAGAATGTGTGTCGACTATACCGACCTGAACAAGGCCTGTCCGAAGGATCACTATCCTCTACCTAATATTGATCAGTTGATAGATGCAACCTCAGGCCACCAGGTACTTAGCTTTTTAGATGCTTTTTCCGGGTATCACCAAATTGCAATGAATGCCGAGGATATTCCAAAGACAGCATTCATCACCCCCAAAGGAACTTATGCATACATCAAGATGCCCTTCGGGCTGAAGAATGCAGGGGCAACCTTCCAGAAAATGATCAATAAAGTTTTTAAAGAGCAGATCGGTCGAAATATGGAATGCTATGTAGATGACATGATCGTGAAATCCATGTTTAAAGATCATGCAGATGACCTAAGAGAATGTTTTGAAACACTCAAGAGAAACAATATGAGAATTAATCCAAGCAAATGCACGTTCGGGGTAGCTAGTGGCAAGTTTTTGGGATACATGGTAAGTGCCAGAGGAATAGAAGCTAACCCTGAGAAGATCAAGGCAGTGATTGATATGGAGGCACCGAAGACGATCAGAGAAATTCAAAAATTAACTGGGCGATTGGCCGCCTTAAGAAGGTTTATTTCCCGATCGGCTGAAAAAGCACTATCGTTCTTCGAAGTGCTTCGGGGGTCCAAAAACTTTGAGTGGGGATTGAACTGCCAGAAGGCATTTGAAGAGGTTAAAGAATATCTGGTCAAGGCACCACTTCTGATGAGACCCGACCCCAAGGAAACACTGCAGCTTTACTTAGCAGTGAGTGACCGAACACTAGGGGCTGTACTAGTCAAGGAATATGAGAAGAATCAACACCCAGTATTCTATGTCTCACATATGCTTAAGGATGCGGAAACAAGATACCCTAACGCAGAAAAGTTCGCCTTCGGACTAGTGGTGGCATCAAGGAAGCTACGCCACTATTTCCAAGGAAGAACTATTCAAGTGGTAACCGATCAACCGCTAAAAAGGATACTTCAAAAACCAGAAGCTTCGGGCAGAGTTGTGGCTTGGTCAGTGGAACTAGGCGAGTATGACTTGGAGTTTGTGCCCAGAACCGCCATCAAAGCCCAAGCACTGGCCGATTTTCTAGTAGAATGTTCTTTCTCAGGACCGAAGGACTTAGCACCGGAGGAGCAGCTCATTCAGACACCAGGAAAATGGAAACTCTTTGTAGATGGTTCGGTCACAAAGACGAAGTATGGGGCCGGGATGATCCTCATCAGCCCTGAGGGTTTTGAGATTTGTCAGGCCATACGGTTCACCTTTCCCTTGACTAACAATGAGGCCGAATACGAAGCGTTGCTAGCAGGACTCTCCTTGGCACGAAACCTAGAGGTGAAGCATATAAGGGTATTTAGTGATTCTATGCTTGTGGTGAAGCAATTTTCAGGGGAGTACGGCCAAAAAGACCCCCGAACGAAGGCATACACAGCCAAGGTACGTGAAAACTCACTTCATTTTGAGTTGTTTGAACTAAGCCAGATAGCCAGAGAGAACAACAGCAGGGCGGATGCGTTGTCTAGGCTTGCCTCAGCTGAAGCTCAGAGCCTGGGGGGGTCGGTATACCTGACCGAAGTGAAAGTCCCTTCCATCGACAAAAAACAATGTTTGGAAATCCATCAAGGAATCAATTGGATGACCCCCATCAGGGCTTTCTTGGAGAAAGGAGTACTGCCATTAGATAAAAAGGAAGCACAAAAGGTGAAATATCGGTCAGCTAGCTATACCTTAGTAGGGGGACAGTTGTTCAGACGGTCGATTACACAACCTCTTCTCAAATGTCTGGACCCCGAAGATCAAAGGTTAGCATTGGAAACAGTGCACGAAGGAATTTGTGGAGAGCATTTGGCGGGACGATCACTAGCCTTCAAAATCCTCAGACAAGGATTCTTCTGGCCGACTGTAAGGGAAGACGCCAAGAATTACTCGAAGAAGTGTAGGCAGTGCCAGCTATTCAGTACCGTACCGAAGCAACCCCCAGAAGAAATGTCATCGGTCCTCAATCCAATTCCCTTTGCCATGTGGGCCGTGGACATTGTGGGAATCCTACCCACCAGTACTAAGCAGGCTAAATATTGCATTGTAGCCATCGATTACATGACAAAATGGGTAGAAGCTCGACCACTGTCGGCCATAACTGAAGAAGCAGCCAAGAAGTTCATGTTGGAACAAGTAATTTTAAGGTTTGGTATCCCGATGATCTGTATATCAGATAATGGAACTCAATTTATCGGTAGTAAGTTCAGGAAGTTTCTGGCTAAGTTTGTAATTCAACAGAAGTTTAGTTCAGTCGGTCATCCACAGGGGAATGGAGCTATTGAAGCAGCAAATAAGATAATCTTTGACGGTATAAAGAAACGGCTCGGAGATGCCAAAGGTATGTGGGCAGAAGAGTTACCCTACGTTCTTTGGGCCTACCGAACGACTCCCAGGTCCTCGACCGGAGAAACTCCATTCAGGTTGGCATTTGGGACAGATGCATTGATGCCGGCCGAAGTTGGAATGGAATCGTACCGAACACAGGTGTTTAACGTGGAACAAAATGAGTTGGGTCTACGAACTAATGTTGATTTGGTGGCTGAAGAGAGAGAGGCCGCTCATCAGAGAAATGTTCGGTACCAGCTGCAAGCCGCTCAGTACTACGACGCAGGGGTAAAGAAATGGTCTTTCCAAGTAGGAGACCACGTTCTCAGGGAGCGAGCAACCTCCATGCCGACCAAACAAGGGAAACTGATGCCGAATTGGGAGGGCTCGTACACAGTGGTTGAAGTGGTTCGACCAGGGACATATAAACTGTCCGGATCAGACGGTTCATTGATCAAAAACACTTGGCATGCTTCACGCCTTCGTAGGTTCTACCAGTAAGCCTATCGAAAATCTTCGTTCTTTAATTGTTTTGCTTTAAACAACTTTGATTCAGCATATTTATTTTAAGATGATGGATAGTAAATGCAAAATTGGAATAGAGTAAACGACGGAACTGTGCTAGCATAAAAATTCCAAGCCCATACTTCAGGGCATTCGAAAGGGAGTTATGAGCTTGCAATTCCTGTTTTGTTGTCAGCCAAAGGCAAAACACAAAGCCGAAGAAGTGTTACAAAAAAAAAAAAAAAAAAAAACACTAAGGCAAAGCATTAAGCCGAAGAAGTGTTACAAATAAAAACACCAAGGCAAAGCATTAAGCCGAAGAGGTGTTACAAAGAAAAATACCAAGGCAAACCAGTAAGCCGAAGAAGTATTATAAAGAAAAAGCCAAGGCAACCAAGTAAGACCTAAAGCAATTATGATCGAACGCCAAATATAGCACGCGAATGAAAATTCTACGCTAAGGCAATGTAGATCACAGAAGTTAAATAAATACATGCCCGAAGGCAGAAGTTGAAACTGACCCGAAGGCTAAATGTTAAATTACAAGGCTAAAAAGAAAGATGCTAAGTCTAATCGGACATCTCCGACTCAGGATCCGAGCTAACGACAGGAGGGACGTCAGGCTCCTCGAGACGCCCGATGGGATCTTCCATACCCTCCTCCAGGAGAAGCTTATGGTCTATCCCAGCAGCGTGAGCCTTGCGGATCACCTCCTCGAAGCCGGCCGTGAAACCTCTGTCTTCAGAAATCAAGACCAACTTTTGGGCCTTCTTCTCAGCCTTCCTGGAAGCCCTCAGTCTTGACTTGACCCGGTTCAGACGAACAAACGAAGCATCGAGATCGCTCTTAACATTGTCGCGATCAGTTACCACCTGAGCCAACCTTTGCTGCAGCGAAGACACCTCTTTCTGCATAGTTTCCAGCTGACCCTCGGCAGCTTCTGCTCGCTCCTCAGTCAGTCTGAGCCCCCGAATTTGCAGGTCAAGATCCTTGACCTTCTGCTCTAGGGAAGCAGCCCAAGGGACAGCCTGAAAACACATCATAAGGAAGTCAGGCACAAGCTATAAACAAATGAAAAAAAAAAAAAAAATGACAGAAGACAGAGATAGGGCACTTACCATTGTGAGGTGCCCTAGCAGCTCAGTGCAGGCCGAAGAGGCTGGAACCTTGTCGTACACAGGCCGATCCCTAGGAAGGATGAAGGCACGACACAAGTCCGTCCCCACCTCCTTAGCAGCCAAAGGAGCCTCAGCAGCGAATCGATCAGTTGTCACCACCGACCAATCAGGCTGGTAAGTCACTACCGATTCACCGTCGGCCCCCCTATGGCGCTTCGAGAGAGAATGGGACCTGGGATCGGTCAGAGGAACCCGATCGGACTCAGAAACTGTGAAATCTATTATCTCCACCTCAGCAGCAGGCCGCGGGGATTGAGGCTCCGGCCTCGATTCTGAGGCCTCGGCGTCCTGAATTTCCACCGTCGGAGTAACCACAGCAGCCTGCCTAGCCGCTTGTTCGGCAAGTCTCTGGGCTTGCTTGGCCTATTGCCTTTTAACCATGTCGGCACGGGTAGACACTGCAAACAAAATGGAGATAAAGTCAACAAACAGAACCAACTAATAAAGAATCAGAAAGTAAAACATAACGACAGTCATGCGTTACCGGTACCCCATAGTGCTCGGAGCCATGTTCTATCCCTACTGACCGCTAGGGGAATGCGGTTCGGCTCTTGAGGACGGTAGAGAAGGGAATAATCCGCCCTATCCTCATTGCTCAATTCGGGAGCAGTAATAAGTGATGGGTCGATCTCCCGCCATACGGAATACTTAGACATTTTGTGACCACTGATGTAAAACCAATGGTCATGCGTTCCCCGGTTACTGGAATTGGTGACATCCCAGTCCTGTCGGCCAGCCCTGCGCGATAACTGGTAGAACCCAACACTCTTGCCATTTTTCCGAAAATCAAAGTGGTGCAGCAGAAGGGACAAACGAGGCCTCACTCCAGCTTTCAGACACCTATTTTGGAAAGCGTTGAAATGAATGAATGTATTGGGATCCAACTGACCCAAAGCTACCGAAGTGTACTTTAGGAGTTTCTTTAGAACAGGAAGAAGAGGCAGACGGAGCCCACAAAAAAAGGCTCGTTCGGAAACACCCAAAGCAGATGACCCGAACGCCTCTTCTACCGCAGGTGTATGATAAATCAGGTCGGTCTCGTCCGCGGCATACGTCCGAAAGATAGAGCTTGGAATATCGTATTTCCCCGACATCTTAAGGACTTCGGCCTCCGTCATTACCGAATTGAGATTAGCGGAAGGAAATCGAGAGGCACTAAAATGGGCCATAGCTGAATAGAAAGGCCCATACTCCACGGGTTGGTCCATTGCCTGCAGGGAACGCAAAAGGACAAAATTAGCCTTGTACTCGGATGAATTAAAGGACTGAATGGTCGAAAATTTTTGGTTGGGTGACCAAGACCGAGTACAGAGGGCCAGGCCTGAAGGAAGGAAATTCCCTATAGACGTAAAGTGGCAGAAATGAAAGGTTCAGAAAAGGGTCAGAAGGGTGTTCTAGGAATATGAAGGCTGACCGAAGGGTGTTTATGTTCCACGAAAACACCCAGGTATACATCCCTTGTCAAAAACACTTGCCATTTTCGGATTCTCCCCTCTTTAACAAAACAAAAGAATAGCCCACTAAAAGGGTCACAGTAAGACACTAAGGTAACTTAGGAAACGCTAGAAATATGCTAAAGTCGCAATATATGTGCAATATGTGTACACGCATACATAAAAGGCTATATTGCAAGCATGTAACCATCAAAAGAAAAGGAAACGTTCTATGCAAATTACGAAAAGGAGCAGTAAAGGAAGAAATTACTTACTAGTAATAAGTGTTGGAGAAATTGGTTGATTCCTGGGAAGAGATACTTGCGCTCCTATGTTTTGCTCGCCGGAAATCGGAAAAACGAGAGTGTTTGAGAGAGAAAAGCTTTGGATTTTCTATTAGAAATGGTAAGAAGAAAGAGAAAAGGGCGGTTATATGTGTATATTCAATGTTATTTTGAAGTTGATGGTCAGGATGAGAGCCATTGAAATTCACGGCTGAGATCCATCTGGAGAACCGTGTAACTCCCTTGTGTAATTATTACAACAGCTGTCTGTCGCTGACATGGAATGGACCTTTGACATATCCGGCTGGCCTTTTGGTCGTTCTGACAGAGACCGGTCCTAGAAATTATTCGAAGATGGAACGGATCTTTGGGCCTTCGACCGAATATTCTTCGCACGAAGTCCAGGGACATGTTAGAGGCTTAAGGCTGATGGCTACTGGGCCGATCGAAGCAGCCCATTTCCCATAACCGGTGTGAAGAGGCCCAACAACTTTATAACGACCGAAGAATCCGCTTCCCCTTCTTGATGGATTGGGCCGATCCACAGTGGGTAGAACAGGTCGTGGGAAGACCCCGAGTTCCACGTTCGAAACGTGGGGGGATCGGAACGAACTGGTAAAAGAGAAAGATCAGGTCTATTCTTCATTCATACACAATTCACAATACACACATATTCTCTGTACGTTCAATTTACCTATTTTTGGACTACCAGTTACTGATTCTCACACCGGAGGTGAATCAGGGGCTCCAACCCTCGCATTCTTCTTCTACGCAGGTCTGACCGGACGTCGTGGACGAAACTGGTTCTAACACTTTCCTTTCCAGAGAGTATCCAATAAAGATACCTTCAAATGCCTTTGCATCAAATTTTCCAACATGCTCAGAGGTATCTTTCATCACAAAACACTTGCTTCCAAAAACATGCAGATGCTTGAAGGATGCTCTTTTTCCAGTCATTAATGAGTACGGAGTTTTGCCAAACTTCTTATTGATCAATGTTCTATTTTGCACATAGCATGCTGTATTAACAGCATCAGCCCAAAAGCTAGTAGGTAGCTTTGCATCCAATAACATTGTCCTTGCAGCTTCAATGAGAGTTCTATTCTTTCTCTCAATTACTCCATTTTGTTGAGGTGTTCTAGGAGCTGAGAATTGTTGAGAAATTCCTTTATCTTTGCAAAACTCATACAATGTTGAATTTCTGATCTCAGTTCCATTATCACTTCTCAAAGCAACTACAGAGGAACCAGTGCTTTGTGCTTCTCTATCAACTCTCTTGATATGCTCTATTATGACTTGAGGTGCTTCATCTTTGGAGAATAGGAATTCCACCCAAGTGTATCTTGAAAAATCATCAACCATCACTAGAGCATATTTCTTTTTGGAAAGGGACATTACATTCACAGGACCAAATAAATCCATGTGAATTAGCAGCAGAGGTTTTGAGTTTGTATTGAGCAACTTGTTCTTGTGACTAGATCTTTTAATCTTTCCTTTCTGACAAGCTTCACATGCTCCATCTTGCACAAACTCCAAGGCAGGCAAATCCCTGATGAGTTCTCTCTTGATTAGAGAGTTCATTGCCTGAACATTCAAGTGAGACAGTTTCTTGTGCCATATCCAGAATTCCTCATTTGTGGCTTTAGTGTAGAGACAACAAATTTCTCCCTTGTCTGCAGCCTTGAGATCAGCTACAAACAGGCTTCCTTTCTTCACACAAGTTAGAACAACTTCACCACTTTCTCTTTTTGAGATTGAACAATGATCTTCATTAAATTCCACTTTGAAACCCCTGTTTGTAAATTGTCCAATGCTTAAGAGATTATGCTTCAGTCCTTCAACAAATGCTACATCTTCAATAATGACATTTCCAGATTTTATACTGTCATATCCCATTGTATAACCGATGTTGTCATTTCCAAAGGTTACTGATGGGCCAGCCTTTTCCTCAAAATGTTATAGCAGGGCTATATCACCAGTCATGTGACTTGAGCATCCACTGTCCAAGATCCATATGACTCTTTTATTCCTGTTGCCCTGCATTCACAAGGTAACTAAGTTGTTTTTGGTACCCACACATGGTAGGGTCCAGTTGATTTAGAAACATTTTTGTTACCAATTCTTCTGTCATAAGTTGCATTCATCACAGTAGGATACTTAACACTGTTTGTGGCTTTGGAGTTCACACTCTTAGGCTCACATGAAGTGCTCACCCTCTCAATCCTGATTGGGGATCCTGTCCTGTGAGTGTGCATGTGTGTGTGTGATTCACTAGATTGTGCAGAATCAAGTTTATGCTTTAGAGATAAATAGTTAGCAATCACAGTCACATAGCATGTCATGAAATTAGGCTTACCACAGAAGGAATCATGACTAGAGTTTATGCTAGCAGAATGATTACTTAGGTTATCAACTTCAACATTCACTTATTTGCTACACTTATGAGTCAAATGATTAACAGATAGACATTTCTGACACTGTTTCCTGGGAGCATTTGGCACATAAGCATAGTTGTTACCCTTGTTGACACCTACCTTACCATTTCTGTTTTGTTTCTTTTTCTTAACAACTTCTTTCTTTGCTTTAGGACTCTTGACAAGATTGTCTTTGGTCTCTTTCTGACTGACAGATTCAGGAGAGGAAGAAGTGTCTTTAGCAGCCTCATCTTCTTCAAGAAGTTGTTGTTTGATGATCAATAGTTCTTCATCAAACTCAACAACGCTCTTTTTGAAGATGGGCTGTTCAACACTAGATAGAATGGTTGGGGCATTTTTGTTTGTAAAAGATTCTTTTCCTTTGCCCTTTGCCTTCTTCCTTCCTTTATCATTCTCATAGTCAAAACCAACTCCAACCTTGCTATCTTCAGTGTGTTCCTTGTGATAGGTTTGAATAAGTTCAGAGGAGTTCTTAAAGCTTCTTAGTTTCAATTCAGTTTCAGCAATTTGTTCCCTAAGAGCTTTCTCTATTTGTTCAGCACAAACCACTTTGTTTTTAAGATACTCAACCTCCTTTTTCAAACCATCAAGGTTCACAACCATTAACTCAAGTTCCTCATTCTTTTCTGTAAGCTCAAGATTTCTAGCAGTTAGTCTATCAATTTCTTCATTTGCTACTAACATGCTAGTATGAATATTAAACATCTCAGTACTCATATCTTCAACAGTATGCTTATATTGAAGGGAGTCATATCAAGAGAAGTAAGAATAGGTACCTGACTAGAATCACCATCATCAGAAAATGCCATCAAGGCATAATTTGAGTACTCTTGTTCTTCTTCTTCATCAGAGTCATCCCAGCATTTTCCCTCAGCAATAAAAGCTTTACCCTGTTGTTTCTTGAGTAGAGCCTCATACTTAGCTTCAAGCTCTAAGTATGCTTTGTCCTTCTTGACCTGTTTAGGCTTTTTGCACTCAGTGGCAAAATGCCCAAGTTCATTGCAGTTATAGCATCTTATTTTGGACCTATCCACACTCCCAGATTTGTATCCTCCTTTAACTGCACCAGCAATCCCTTTTCCTTTGTTGAAAGAGTTTGAGCTACCTGAACCACCAGCATTTCCATTATTGAATCTAGACTTGAATGGCTGCTTCCTCTTAAACCTGATGTTAGGGTATCTCCTAGCCATATAAGTAAAAGATTTGTTTTCCATCTTGTCCAGTTCATCTATGCTGTAGAACTCATCCTCTTCAGGTAAATCATACACAACCTGAGTTTCATCACCAGTGTCATCACTTTCCAGTTCCTCAATCTTGACTTGACTGATTTGTAGAGAATCCATTCTTTGACCTAGATTGTCAGCAATAAGGGCACAAGAGGTATTGGCCACTAATCCTTGCTTTGCTTGAATAGATCTCTTTTGAAACAGCTCTAACTCATATGTCTTCAAAATACCATACAACACATCAAAACCAATCTTTGTTAGATCTCTTTCTTTAAGGGAAGAGATTCTTGGTTCCAAGTGATCTGGAAGAGTTAATAATAACTTCATATTGAGCTCTTCTGTCTCATAGTGTTTGTCATAGAGTTTGAGCTCGTTTATCAGCTTATTAAATCTCTCAAACACTTCTGTGATTCCCTCTTTTGGCTGAGCCATGAAGGCTTCATATTGTGAGACAAGAATCTGCTTCTTGTTCTTTATTACTTCAGTAGTTCCTTCACAGAGCACTTCTATAAGATCCCACATCTTCTTGGCACTAGTACAGTGAGCAACAGTGCCATACATGTTGAAATCCACAGATTCACAAATGATAAGTTGAAGATGTCCATCCTGTTAGGATCGCATCCACTATAGATCAACGTTAATCAAACACAATAACAAACACGAAAGTAAAGAACACAACAATTTAACGTGGAAACCCCTCAAGGGAGGGTAAAACCACAAATCCACTATGAATGTAATACAAGATTGGAGTCTCTCCCTCACTCAACACTCTTGAATACAATCACCTCACCTTAATTACAAAAGTTCTCTCTTGTGTATCGCACACAACTCTCTAACTTTTGCAATACTTCAAAACCCCTACAAATATCTATATTTATAGGCACTACAAATATTCTAATCCTAATATATCTCAATTCTATTTGTGACAATTACCATCTTTTCTTATCTTGGATAAAAATCTTCCACAATTCTTATCTCTACCAGAATAAGACTTTCCTCAATTATCACAAATTAGAATACTGCTCATAATAGGATTCTTAACTTATTTAGGAATTCGGGGCGGACCCCAACACATCCAGTGCTACTTTCTCCTTTTCAGGATCAGTGTATTTTGAGGGGTCTTTGGGCACATGTTTTGCTGGTACTATCTCAGTGCCATTGGTTGTTTCACCAATCTCGATCATTGGAATAAAGGGACCATGCTTTAGAATATCTAAATACATGGGGTTAGAAGCTTTGATGAAAAGCAACATCTTCTTTTTCCATAAACTGTAGTGCTCCTTGTTAAAGGGAGGAATCTTGATACTGCTAAGTTTCTGTGAACTCATTCTTGATCTTTTCCTGTTTGTACGTTAACAGCCTTCGCTCTGATACCACTTGTTAGGAATGAATATCACCTATAAACTAGACAGAGGGGGGGGGGGTGAATGGATAGTTTGATGAATTTTTGCTTTCTTCAACCTAAATATAAACTGTATATGATTATGCTATATAATATGCAGAAAGTAAACAACACGCACAATCACTTTAATCTACTTTGTATAAGCAAATTAAATACTACAGCTTTCCAAGAAATTCACAATCGAATTTCTGGCTTCTAAACAAGAACAGTTTGTACTTGCTTGCTTACAGAGAAAAGAGCTTGAGATAAAAACTATGTGTGTCTCTCTTACAGCTTACAATGGTGTGTGCACAATATATATATTCACCTATACAAACTAGGTACACACAATATTACACAGCTACCCCTTCTGAAAGTCCAACTTGTCCTGCCATAAGAAGTTCACTGTGTCAGGAAGGACCACCTGCTTTTCGGAATCTTTCCCGTTTCTGTAGCTGCTTGTCTCTTATCTTTCTCTCCAAGTTTAGCTGTAGATTTGCCATCTGTTTTTTGGACCACCTTGCCAGAACAAATGCTTCAGTATTTGTCTCTTTTGATTCTTGGTTCTGTACCTTGATTTGTCTTGTTATAAATGGCTAAGTGTTGATATCGTGAACTCCACTTCATTCCTGACTTCGCGAACTCCCTTGTGAGGACTACGTGATATAGCCTTTGAAGACTTTGCGACATAGGCCATAAGATGACTATGCGACATGGGTCATTTGACGACTATGCGACATAGGTCATTTGACGACTATGCGACATAGGTCATTTGACGACTATGCGACATAGGTCATTTGACGACTATGCGACATAGGTCATTTGACGACTATGGGACATAGGTCATTTGACGACTATGCGACATAGGGCTACTGAGGACTTCACGATCTAGGCTTCTTTGACTTTGCTGACTTCAACACTTCACGACATGTGTCTTGAGGACTTCTCGACATAGTACAAAATGGACTATGCGATGTAGCACTTCACGACATAGATATTGGTGACTTCACGACATAGCTTTCTTCTGACTTTGCTATATAATGCCTTAGACAAATTTCTTCATGGCCTTATTCATTTCTATCCTGCTACGTGAACACTTCTGAACTTCTACCAGGACAATTATTCAATGGCCTATATACAATCTAGATGCAAGAAACTTTGCTAAGCTCATTATAACTTTGAGCATACATGATCAAGCTAATGTTCATGAGAACAAGACAAGTAGATATAGAGACCTATACTATATCCCAGTGATAGAACTCACTAGGTCATGTAATGTGACATAGTCACATAGTGTAGGCTTGTTAATAGTGGTATTCAGACATGTCTTGAGCCTAACAAGCTGTGTGTTTATTCATAAACATCACAGAGATTTCTTCAATAAATATCTCTCAGGTGGACAAAAACAATCCACCTGAATTTTTAATTCTCGTGTCATCTTATTTGTGTTTTTGTTCTTGTTTTTATTTTCACTATCAAGAATCAAGAAGAATTTTTAAAGATTGTATTCAACCCCCCCCCCTTCTACAATTTTGATTCATTGTCTGAGAATAACATCATCCTCAAACTTGATACCCATTCCAACAAGTTGATTCATAATTCCTTGGAATGCATTCAAGTGATCAGAAATTGCAGTGCTATCCTGATATTTTAGAGACATCACCTGTTTAATTAAATACAGTTTATTATTTCCTGTCTTTCGAACATAGAGTTGCTCAAGCTTGTTCCACAAAGTACGCGCATGTGTCTCCCCACTAATATGGTTCAAAACATTATCATCCACCCATTGCCATATATACCCACAAACTTGTCGATGCAAAATAGTCTGTTCTGCCTCTGTTTTATTTGCAGGCTTCTCCGTAGCAAACACAGGTAGATAATATTCCTTCACATAAAGAAGATCCTCCATCTTCCCCTTCCAAACATGATAAGTAGAACCATTCAAATTAATCACTCTACTTGTATTCGTTTCCATCGTTCAAACAAATCCAATAACAACCAAGCTCTGATGCCAATATGATGGGAAAAAGTGACCACAACGGTAACAACTAAGTGCGGAATTAACTTCGTTGGACAATACTTATCCCTACTTGTATGAACCTTCGATGAAACAAACAAGTAAAGCAACAATAAACGAAAAATAAGACACCAAAAGTTATACGTGGTGTTATTACCAAAATGACAACCTCGTCTTTTAATGTGGCCTCACCCTCCGTTAGGTCAAGAAAAGGAGGCCTGGGTTAGTAAACCTCTGAGATAGTAAAGAATTCCTGATGGGCCTGACCCGATTATTTACAAACCTCCCTCTAATTGGGATATGGATTACATATAATTTGGGCTTAATTTAATTATGCTTGTTTAGTACATATTCTCGCCCCCTCATCAGGTGGCGGCTTCACTTGGAGCTTTTTAGCCAGCTTCGCCCTAATGTGGCCTCGCCCCTCAGACAATCTCGCCCTCCTTAGGATTGAAAATAACTTCGCCTAAAAATGGTTTGAAGGCAATTTCGCCTAGAAAGGTGGAGAGTCTTACTTAGAATAAATAAAATATTTAATGACATCCAGGTCGATGAACTTTACTAGGAAAGTTATGGGATATTTCCGCTTTTATTACGCATAGAGCTGGTCTTTCGCTATCTCTTATTAGAAAAGCATTGACCCCGATAATCTCGGGTCAATCATTATCTTATCCTATCCTGAGATAATAGCAAGACCATGATAACTCATAAATGACGTATTGAAGGCGGTGATCCCGGTCTTTCCGCTGTTAAAGAAGGAAACTTGGCCCATGGGTTACTTGTTCCCCAAGAACTACGTCTGGCTTGATCCCTATAAATAGGGTACGTAGGCACATTGTATGGTACGATGCAAACTTGCAAACAAGAGAGAATTCAATATTCAATCTCAATTGCGACCTATTCTCACATACAATCTCAACCACCCCCAAATCATAAACCCTAACCCTTTCAACCTACATTACATACAATCGGTCTTTACCACAATTCTAGCAACCCTCCCCGAATTGGTTATCACCAAATTCCTCCGTTAACAATTGGCGCTAGAAGGAGGGGCTTTTGACATCTCCGGAGGAAGGATGTCGCACCATACCGAAGAACCAGCTAATGTAGGCAACGACGCAAGAGAGGTTGAGATCCATACAACAGATCTACCTCCACCACCACCACAACCATCAAATCAGAGAGAGGCTTCCACACCAAACCAGACAAACCCGACTCCTCGCCTTGGAGGGGATCCTCCTGTCTTGATGAGCAATACTGAGCTGTTGAGTCAAATTGCTCATATTGGAAACACAGTGAATAGAATGGCAGAACGTATGGAGTCACTTGAAAGAGAAAGAAGGTTACCTGAGCGAGCCCGTCGAAGCCCAGATAGACGACGTACCTCAGTTAGGGATAGGCGTCCCCCACGCACCAACAGCCGACATCAGTATACAGCTAGAAGGCTTCATCGCCCCGGGAAAGAACCTATCACCGACCATAGACGATCTTCGAGGAAGGATACTCCTCCCGAGAGAGAAATCCGCACAGTTGAGGAAACCCGTCGGAACCGAAGATTTCAAGCTGTGACCCCAAGGGAATTGACCTATGAAGATAATCTCACTCCGTACGTGGAGTTCCCCCCTGATCGTCCCAGAAACCCCTCAAGACCTCCTACCCCAAGAAGTCAAGATCCGGGTGAACTAAGAATCGAACCGTATGGACGACGCTCTAGACCGGTTTCACTTGATGACCCACATAGAAGGATAGAGATCTACCGGGCGAGATATGGCGGAGGGCGACACTCTCCACCGTGGGTGAGAATAGATAATCAAGTGAGAGATCGTCCTAGGGATTCCCAATCTGATGACGATGTTATGATAATATATCCGATTCAAACTATCTATAGGGGCGGACGTGTGAATCAGGGAACCCAGGATTCCAGGAGACCTCACCCTCAGGAAGATCAAGCTTTAAATCAAAGGAGAGAAGGTGAGCGCGGTCCCTCATATGAAGGAATGGGAGACAGAGATATAATTCTTTCTCAGCACAACCAAGGCGGACGTCATGTTAATCATGGTAGTGACCGGTGACATAAGAGGGAACCTACACCTCGAGAGCCAACCTATCATCAGAGGGAACCTACACCCCGAGAGCCAACCTATCATCAGAGGGAACCTACACCTCGAAGACCTATACCTCAGCAAGGACAGAACCCTTACTTACCAATGCCCAGTCTCCTGCAACGGGAACCTACACCTCATGTGGAACTAGGAGATAGAACTCAAACAATCCCAGGCTTGGAAGGCATCAATGTGAGTGCACTACGAAGGCTTATTGCTCAGTCAGAAGGTCAGGGAGGGGCGATACCTGATTCAGCACCCTCTCCTTTTTCTGCTGCTGTACGAGAGGCTCCTCTTCCACTGGCATTTAGAGGTACAGGAGATCTTCACTTTAATGGAAGCACAAACCCCGCAGAGTATATAGGTAGGTTTAATACAGAGATGGAACTCTATCAAGTGGAGGACTTAACGAAGTGTAGACTCCTTGCCTCAACATTGAGAGGGAATGCTCACCAATGGTTTCAAAAGCAAGGACCCGCATCAATCACATCCTGGGAACAAATGCGTAAGATGTTTTTAATCCAATTTCAGTCTTCAATTCATTATGCTCCACCTGTTACAACTTTAGCTAACATCAAACAACGAGATGGAGAGACTCTCCAAGAATACTTCAAACATTTCAATGCAGAGGTCCCTACTGTGCGGGGGGCATCCGAGGAAACCATTAAGAACTTTTTGATTGCTGGGGTTCGTGTGGGAACTGATTTTTGGAAAAATCTGCAAAGAGAGGAACCCTCAACATTAGCTGCCTTGTACCTGCAGGCCGAACCTTTCAAATGAGAGGAAGAGGCTTTGAAGAGGAGTGACTATGGAGATGCACCTCGGCGAAATAAACGGAAAGAGAGATCTCCTAGCCCCAAAACAGAAAAAAAGAACGGTAGAGGAGATGTGAATCTAGTTGAGGATGGCGAGCCAACCCGTTTGAAGTCCCTTAGTCCAAAGGCGAACAATGGAAATGATAGATTCATCAGATCTCAGTCACCTAGCCCCCCAAGCTGTCCACCTCCGCCTCCAAATCGGCGAGAAAACCAGACTGTGCCCCGCAAGTATTACACTCCTCTCACGGCATCTATTGATTATATCTATGAGATTACCAAGAGTCAAGACCTATATAAAAAGCCCGCACCATTGTCAAGAGCTGCTACGAAAGATAAAGGCAGGTACTGTGCATATCATGAGTCTCATGGACACCACACCTATGCTTACAGACAACTGAAAGAAGAAATCGAGAAGTTGATAAAGGAAGGAAAGCTTACTGACTGGGTAGTCAAGGAAGTAAAGAAATACAAAGAAGAGGCTCCAGTTAAAGTAACCGAGATTATTGAAGGCTCTACGGAAGGAAAAGAACTTGAGAAGCATGTGTTCGTAAGAGAGGAAAGCATACACACTATCTTTGGAGGACCTCACATTGGGGGAAACGGGAGAAATGCAATGGAGAGATACGTTCGGGAAGCTCAACATCCGCCTCTGACCAATGTCAACCATCTATCAGAAAGACCTCCCAAGTTATTTAAGGGAGAAGACATTCAAATAATTTTCTCTGAAGAAGATGCTAGGTGGGTGCATCATCCTCACAGTGATGCTCTGGTGGTTAATGTTCGAATTGGATCTAGGAATGTCCATCGTGTGTTCGTTGATACATGGAGCTCAGTAAACATTCTCTACTATGGGACGTATATGAAGATGGGATTGCTAGATAAAGAGTTGACTCAAGGAACAACTCATATCTATGGCTTTACAGGGGACTCCGTTCGAGTTAAAGGAACAATCAGGCTACCACTTACCTTAGGGGAAGGTACTCTCTCAGCCACACAAGTCTTCGATTTCTTGGTTGTCGATCAACCAACGCACTATAATGCCTTGTTAGGGCGACCAGTCCTAAAGGAAATGCGGATCGTCACCTCAATTTATCATCTGTCCATGAAGTTCCCGACCCCAAATGGTGTAGGTTGCATTAAGGGATGCCAATACGATTGTCGTGACTGCTACAGTAGAATGATCAGATCATCTCACAAAGGAAGTAAGGGAGTAGGAGAGGACTCCGATATGTCTGACTTTGATCAAGAAAGTACGAAAGAAACCCAAGCATCTTTCAAACCCCCGTATGCCAGCACTAATATGGTTTATTGAATCGAGTTCCCGGAGGAAGAAAGGCTTCACGATTATGAAGCTTTGGCAAGAAATGGAATTCCAATTTTCTTTTTGGAAGCCCCACCACCTGTGAATGAAACTGCTGACATGTTGAACGCAAAAGAGGTTTTGCAAGAAGACAAGATTCCTTTGAACCAGAAGCATGGGGTGCTAGTGATTGAAGCTCCCCCACCAAACCCATTTTATGATGGAATTGTAGAAGATGCCAGTGATGATGAAGCAGATCAACGTAGTCTACGGGCAAAGAAAGGTAAAATGATCATGGAAGATGGCTTGGAACCTTTGATAGAATTCCCTGCAGAATTATCGGAAGCATTGTCCTCTCAGTTACCTAGGAAGGATGAGGTAGTGTCTGTGCAAGAAGTAGGAGAATCTAGCGGCATAACAGACGTCGAGTTTGATCTAGACCCGCGTCTACCTGAGAATGACAAGAAGATAGCGCCAGCAGAGGATACCCTCTCAATCCTAATGGAGGAAGTAGACTCTCCCAAGATACTTCAGATAGGGGCCAGACTCGAGTCTAGCTTGAGGGCGAGGTTGATTGATTTCTTGAAGAAAAACTTGGATGTTTTCGCTTGGAGTCATGCTGACATGGTAGGCATTGATCCAGCCATTATGTGTCATCATCTTAACATTGACCCCCTACGGAAGAAAGGCTTCAGGCAAAAGAGACGTCCGATTAGTGGAGAAAGGGCAATAGCTTTGAAAGAAGAGGTTGATCGACTTATTCAAGTCGGCCTGGTTAAAGAATCCTTCTATCCTAACTGGCTGGCAAACCCTGTTTTGGTAAAGAAGCCCAATGGAAAGTGGAGAGTATGCATAGACTTCACAGATTTAAACAAAGCGTGTCCAAAGGATAGCTTCCCTTTGCCTAGAATAGATCAAATGGTAGATGCCACAGCCGGGCATGCTCTTCTCAGTTTTATGGACGCTTATTCGGGGTACAATCAGATTCTTATGTATGAACCAGATCAGGAGGACACCTCTTTTATCACAGATAGGGGGTTGTACTGTTACATAGGAATGCCCTTTGGCTTGATTAACGCAGGAGCTACTTACCAGAGATTGGTCAACATGATGTTCAAATAGCAGATTGGAAAGACCATGGAGGTTTATGTAGATGATATGCTTGTAAAATCTAAACGGGCAGAGGATCACATAGTTCACCTGGATGAAACGTTTCAGATATTGAGAAAGTACAGAATGAAGCTCAACCCTCAGAAATGTGTATTTGGGGTGGAATCTGGGAAATTTTTGGGATTTATGGTGAATCACCGAGGAATAGAGGCAAACCCAGCAAAGATACAAGCTCTTCTAGACATGAAGTCACCCAGAACGGTGAAAGAGGTTCAAAGTTTGACTGGCAGGGTGGCAGCGTTGAATCGTTTCGTATCCAAATCTTCTGATAAGTGCCGAGTGTTAGGAATATGTTGTTCTTGATGATAATTATAAAAACACTTAGTAGATTTTGTATTAAGTCATTTTGTAACTGTCAACGGAATAGCATGCTTTGCAGTGTTTCGTTGACAGGAAGCTCATCAACGGAATGAGTGTTGTAGCAATTGCACTGTACAATACTTCACAATTTGATATGCATTTGATGTATGTACTAGATAGGTTTTCTAAGTCATGTTGACTAAGTACTAGATAGGCAAAATAGGTTGGTTAATTGTAAGTATATCATGCCTTGTAATTTTGCCTAAGTGAAGACATGTCAACGGTATGAAGATTACTCTATCAATGGAACAAGGATACACCATCAACGGAATGAAGTTTACTCATCAACGAAATGAAGTTTACTCATCAACGAAATGAAGAATAAAGCTATCAATGAAACACATCTCCCTGCTATCAACGAATCATTATTGCTTTTCTGAATAGTTGACAAAGTGATAGTGACAGTTTACTGAACAGATCTAAAGGTGCTGTGGAAGTGTACTTTGCATTGGAAACCATTAAAATGGACATGGGGAATAAGGAAACATCCCAGTTTCCAATTGGGCTCTTGGGAGTGATCATAATAAGCATGAAGACAAAAGCAAGGATCTCCAAGGACCACTGGACAAAGGGATGAAAAGCAAACTATTGGCGGTTACCTTTAATGTACTTTAGTGTAGCCAAAAATAGCTTTGTAAACTTGGGAATATATAACCAAGTGTAGCAGTTAAAATAAGGGTAAGAGAAGAAAAACAAATAGTTTGTATTAGCTATCTTTGAGAGCATTCTTCTCTACAACCTTGTAACTGAGCAGCTGTGTACTTTTGTATCACAGATTATTTCCGCAATAAAAACACTTCAGTTGGATCATCAAACAATCCAACTGAATTATTTATATCTTGTGTTTTTATTTATTCAGTTCAGTTTTATTTATAAGTGTTTTAAGTTTAAGAAAATATCAAGAATTGTATTCAACCCCCCCCCCCCTTTCTACAATTCTGTTAGGTCATTTGGGATTAACAATTGGTATCAGAGCGAGCTTCTAACATACAAGAAGTTTAAAGATCAAGACCAAAACAGAAACCATGGTGAAGAAGGATGCAGGTGTGAAGATACCAGTTCTTGATAAGGACAATTACTTTCACTGGAAAGTAAAGATGCATTTACATCTCATGTCTATGGATGAGAGATATGTAGACTGCATTGAGAAAGGTCCACACGTTCCCATGAAGTTTGCATCTAGAGTTGGACTGCCAGATGATGCTCCTGATGTGGATATTCCAAAACTTGTCTCAGAATGGACTATTGAAGATGTTGCAGAAGTCCATAAAGATAAAAGAACCATGAACATTCTGTTTAATGGTTTGGAGCAAGAGATGTTTGACAATGTCATAAACTGTACAACCTCCAAAGAAGTATGAGACACTGTTAGAACACTATGTGAAGGAACTGAGCAAGTAAGGGAGAACAAAATGCAACTCCTTATACAACAATATGAGCACTTTCACTTTAAAGCTGGTGAAACCCTAAATGACACGTTTAGTAGGTTTCAAAAGCTTTTGAATGGATTAAAGTTGTATGGGAGGATCTATCAAACCAAGGATTCAAACCTTAAATTTCTTAGAGCTCTTCCAAAAGAATGGAAGCCTATGACTGTTTCTCTCAGAAACACTCAAGAGTACAAAGACTACACTCTTGAAAGGTTGTATGGAACATTAAAGACATATGAGTTGGAAATGGAGCAAGATGAAGAAAATGAGAAGGTACAGAAGAAGGGTGGATCCATTGCATTGATTGCATCTGTGAACCAACTGGAAGATGACACTGAAGAAGCTGCAAAGGCCACAACTAGTCGAGCTAGTTGTAGAAGTGATGTTAGCAAGGGTAAAGGTAAGATGACAGAAGAAGAAGAACCAGAACCAGCCAACTTGGATGACTTAGATGAGATTGATGAACACATTGCTTTTCTGTCAAGAAAATTCTCTAAGTTCAAGTTCAAGAGAAACTCAGAAGCAAGGCCACCAAGGAGAGACTTTCAACCCAACAAAAGTAACTGGATTGAAAAGTCTAAATCTAAATGTTTCAATTATGGAATGCTTGGTCACTTTGCTGGAGACTGCAGAAAGCCCAAGATTGAGAAGAGCAATAGGAAATTTGAGCCTGTTGATTATAAAAAGAAATACTTTGAACTTCTCAAGCAAAAAGAAAAGGCTTTCATGTCCCAGGAGTATGATTGGGCTGGTAATGGTGAAGATTCTGATGATGATGTTGAATATGTCAACTTGGCTCTTATGGCTAACAATCATGAGCAGGAAGCAAGCTCCTCAAGCAACCAGGTAACAATTACTAATCTTTCTGAGCTTTCTAAAGAGGAATGCGATAGTGCAGTAAATGAAATGTCTACTGTATTATATAATTTGCGTGTTACTCTTAAATCACTTACCAAAGAGAATTCAAGAATAAAAGAGACTAATTTGCTCTTAAGTGATAGGAATGCAATGTTAGAAGCACAGCTCATTGAATTTGAGAAAATGAGATGTGTTAGTAGGGATGCTAAGAAGGAACTTGAGAACGTGTTACAAAGGGAAGAAATTCTTAAGACACAACTTGAAATAGAACAAAGTGTGATTGCTAAATGGAAAGATGCCAGGAATGTTGCTACCAACATCATTAATGTTCAAGGTATGGAATCTTTCTGTGAACAATCATGGAAAAAGAACAAAGAGAAACTAGGGTATGTTTGTGAAACCTTAGAATCAGAAACAGAGTCAACAAACAACAATGATCATTTGTTGAAGGTTGATATGTCAACGGAATGCAATGTTCCGTTGACAGATGAATGTTACGACCAAACTCAACACGCAAGTGCACGTGGTCACAAGTAATATAGAGATAAGTAGAGTTCGTTCCCACAGAGACTGCTTGGTTATTATAGTTTTGTACCTATGCAACAATGTATGGTTTTTATTCACTGCTAAGACAATTAACAAAATAGGGTTTAGAATAACTAAGATTAACTATGAAGCAATTTAATAAACTAAGAATTAATTAACTAACAAGATTTGGAATCGAATTACTTATGCAGAGAAAACATGGGATCCTAACTTCATTAAACAATCCATCTATAGTTTCCAATTCTCTAGCCTTTTCATGTGATTTATTAATACCTGATCGAACACACAAAACTGATATAAGCCAACTTTCGTTGTACCAATACCATCCTAAATAATATCCACAATTAAGATAGAAATCACTTAGTCTCCCAATTATGCTTAGTCCTTATATGTCTATAAAGATTGAAAACATAATGGTTGAAGTACAAGCACTCAATTGATCACATAGTCGTCATAAAATGGTTAGAGTTACGACACTAATTACGAATGATATTCTCACGCATAAACCTATGCTAGCATGGCAAGTTCTAAACTCTTAGATCCACTTTCGCTTCAATAAGAATTAACACACAATTACAGGAGTTAGCTACTCTCCTATAACGAATTAAAACAACCATGATAGGATATCGCATCAATCACACTATAGGCATCGAGAAAATTCAACACATAAACTTCATGAATAAATCCGCTAAAACCCCATGACAACGAGTTAGTTCATAATCAAACTAATCGTCACCATGGGTTCTAATGTAAACATGATGGAAGAAAACGAATTATATTGAATAAATATCAAGGATCTAAAGAATACACCAAATCCAAGCATCCACAAACTAGAAAGAATACAAGAATAAATTGAAACTATCTTCTTCCTTGCTTCTTCGTGCTTTAAAACTCCGTATATAATAAGTGGTATGTGTCTCTCCTCTTCTCTAGGGTTTTTTTCTCTTTATATATGCCTCCAGGTATCCACAAGTCGTACTGAAGTGTAATTTTAACTCCCACTCGAAAAATCAGCAAATCGGGTTTAAAACAGGAATTTTCGCCAGACATCCCGGCGCTGCCGCGCCACAAATACACAGGAAAGCGGCGCTGCCGCGCCAGACAAATTCTGCTCCTTTTTCCACGGCGCTGCCGCGCCATAAGCAAGCACAAACACGGCGCTGCCACGCCGTACCTTCTGTCCAGAATTATAGAAAATGTTGTCCTCTTCGCGTGAGCTGTAAGATCGTCAGAATCGGACTTGTAGAACTCCAGATATGGCCAAAACCGTGAGAGCTTCGCACCTTACCCGGAAAATCCGAATTTTAATCACATTAACCTCCAACTCTTGATTCTGCAAAACTTAATGAAAACACATTAAACACACCACATACTTGAGTTCAAGTCATCAATTTAAGCCGATATGAAGCATTCCAAGTGGATAAAAATCCACTTATCACACCCCCAAACTTAAACCGATGCTTGTCCTCAAGCATAAATAATATAACTATATACAACTAACTAGTACCACTTCCGTAGGTGATCACGGTTGCATTTGGCATATGCAACAAGCCCTTTAAACCCCTAGGCAGCCCTAGTGGACGAGTAAGGTCTCGTGAGGGCCTATAGCGAATGTACCCACAAAATTCATCTACTCATGCAACTAACAATCCAATGCATGTATGCAACTAATATGAAAATGCAACGATCCCTTCAAACCAACCAAAACCAATCAACAAGCCAACATCTCAAAGAACACAGTCTTCCAAACAGAGTTCGACCAAATTCCCATCGACCAACGAGACAAACACAGAAACGTGCGTGTGTGCAATGCTCACCAATATACTCCCAAACTAAATCAAGACCATACCTACTCTTAGCCAAAACAACCACAAGCTTATAAACAAAATGTACTCTAGCCACAAGAACTCTTAAGAGACACCTTCGCAGTCCATCTGAGTTAGACAAGAATTCATGCTTTATTACACAAAAACAACTACACACAACACACATGCTTATTTGACCGTGCAATGGCTGAGACCCCAAAAGGCTTATACAATAATACCCATGTAACGAGCGTTAGGTTAGCGGATCCCAGACCGGCAAAGTCTTAGGTCACTAGGCACAAAGTCCCCTAGAACTTAATTGCTCGAGTATTAAAGAGCTCAACCTGATCAATTCTGCATAAACACAACTAATACAACTCTTTTTTTTTTTTTCTTTCTTTTTTTTTTTTATTTCGGAATGAGTGCGCTTTGCCTTTTTCTCATCCCACCCTAGACTACTCATCTTTTCAATGAGCCGGCTACTAGCCATTTGACTCCTAGCCTTTATTACAACTAGCATGAAATCCCTGTTTTCCCCCAAACTTAGACTTAAGTGCTTCTTTCAATTTCAAGAGAATAGAAAACATTCTAAATATAAGCAAGTGGTTAAATTCTAACATCCAAACAAATATGATCTGATCAAATTCAAAAAGCAACCAATGAGACTTGTGAATTTACAATTGTTTCTGGCATGCAAGTCAATACTTAAAAACTTAATCAACCCTCTATTCATCACAACCACACTCCAATCAACATCGACTCACCAACGTAAATAGTCAAGTCCTAAGGGATCATGAAATATGCATGCCATGCAACTAAAATGACACATATAATAAAAACATAAACAAAATGTCCTACATGAAACAAACATGCAAAATACGAACAAAACATGAATGAATTACCACAATATGCAAAATATGATTTCCTACATGAACACATAACACCACAACACTACTTATCCCCAAATCACCCCCAAACTTAGAATATTCAATGCCCTCATTGAAGGTAATAAGAAAGATAGTAGAAACATACCTAACACATGGGTTGCCTCCCACGAAGCGCTGTCGTTAACGTCATTTAGCCGGACTCGACTAACCAGAATCACATTATACTGCCACCCTGAGTGGTTGGTGGCCCAAACGGAGGATCCTGATGGTGCTCTCCAAATTCACTTCCTGACAAATTGTTAGCAACAATAACAGGAAAAATAGATGACTGTCCAAAATATGCATACCTCAGATGATTTGATGAAGATTTAAGAACGAGATTAGTAGTTTTTTTAAATGACGGCTTAAGCCGCACCTGAGAGTTCAAGAGCTCTGTCAAACCAAGCGACTCGTTTGGCGTATCAAATTTCCTCTTCCAAGGAACTGAATTTAACATCTGAACATGCTCTGCTTTTACCTCCTCACTACGAGGCTTGCTTAATACACAAACATCGAATGTATCCGACTTCAACAACTGATCAAACGGTTTATTCTGACCAGTATCAACCCCTTCCACTCTAAAACACTTTTCATTATCCTCCGGAACATTGATGGCCTTAAACACATTAAAGGAGACAGTCTGATCTTGCACTCTCATTGTGAGCTCTCCTTTTTGGACATCGATCATCGTTTTGCCCGTGGCTAAAAATGGTCTTCCCAAGATGATGGGAATCATCTTGTCTTCCTCAAAGTCGAGAATAACAAAATCAGCAGGAAAGATGAGCTTACCCACTTTTACTAGGACATCTTCCACCACACCTCTTGGATATGTAATTGAACGATCAGCCAGCTGCAATGTCATGTTCGTTGGTTTCGGATCAGGCAGACCAAGCTGCTCAAAAACAGACAATGGCATCAAGTTAATACTAGCTCCCAAGTCACATAAGCATTTGTCAAAAGACAATTTCCCGATAGTGCAAGGTATTGTAAAGCTCCCAGGATCCTTGAGTTTCGGAGGCAATTTCTGTTGCAGCACAGCACTGCATTCCTCAGTCAACGCCACAGTTTCCAAATCCTCAAGCTTCAATTTCCTGGATAAAATACCTTTCATGAACTTGGCATAGCTCGGCATCTGTTCTAGAGCTTCTGCAAAAGGTATATTAATTTGTAACTTCCTGAACACCTCCAGAAACCTGTCCAATTTCTTGTCGATCGCTTGCCTGTAGGCTTTTCTTGGATATGGGGGAGGTGGAAAAATCTGTTCGCTCTCTCTAGTCTGCTCCTGAGAAGATTTCTCAACAGACCTCTTGTTATTGTCCCCTTCTTCAACCAACTGCTCAGCTACCAGCTTAGGAATTACCTCTTCTTTTTCTGGGGAGGGCACAAGTAGTTGTTCCTGGAAATCTTCGTCTTCCTTGGCTGCTAATGTTGGATTGCTTGTGACTCTACCAGACCTGAGTGTTATGGCATTCACCTGCTCTTTAACTTCCCTCTTGCCTGGATTAACTTCTGGTTCATTAGAAAGAATTCCCTGAGATATTTTTAGCATCGCACTGGTAAGTTGTCCCATCTGATTCTCCACGGTCTTGAGTGAGACCGCCTGACTTTTAACCATCAACCTCAACTCTTCCAATTCAGATTGTTCTTTAAGAGTTTGACCAGAATTTCCATGAGCTTGTTGAAATCCTGGTGGCTGAAACTGCTGCTGAAAATTCTGCCCTTGCTGCTGAAAATTCTGCCCTTGCTGCTGAAAACCTGCAGAGTTGTATGGCCTAGCTTGAAATTGTTGATGCGGTTGTTGTGATTGCTGTATGCCACCCTGATTATTGCTCCAACTGAAATTAGGATGATTCCTGTTGCTCGGATGATAAGTATTCGGGGCTGGCTGTTGCTGATTCGGAAAGTTGCTCACAAACTGCACTGATTCATTAGAAATGGCACACTGCTTCGTCTCATGTGCACCTGCACATAGCTCACAAACACTAGCTACCTGACGAATCCCATGATTTGCCAAAGAATCAATCTTCATATTCAATGCCTCTAGCTGAGCCGCTAAAGCTGTAGCTGCACTAACATCAAGAATTCCCGCCACCTTTTGCTGTGGCATTCTCTGCGTTGGACTCTGATATTCATTTTCTGCCATCATCTCAATCAGATCATATGCTTCCTCGTAGCTTTTAGCCCATAGAGCTCCACCTGATGCTGCATCCACCATCGGTCTCGACTGCCACCCCAATCCATTATAAAAACAGTTAATGATCATCCAGTCCGGCATTCCATGATGGGGGCATTTTCTGAGCATCTCTTTATAACTCTCCCAAGCTTCACACAATGACTCTCCCTGTGCCTGGGCAAACTGAGCAATAGCATTCCTTATGGCAGCTGTTTTCGCCATAGGAAAGAATTTGGAGAGAAATTTTTGTGCAAGCTCTTCCCAAGTAGTGATAGACCCAGCCGGTAAAGAATGTAACCAGCCCTTAGCCTTGTCCCTCAAAGAGAATGGAAATAGCCTCAACTTGATAGCATCATCCGACACACCGTTGAACTTGAAAGTATCGCAAATCTCCATGAAGCTCCGAATGTGCATGTTAGGATCCTCTGTAGCAGCACCCCCAAACTGAACTGAGTTTTGTACCATCTGAATCGTGCTAGGCTTGATTTCAAAGGTATTGGCTGCAATGGCAGGTCTGACAATGCTCGACTGTATATCATTGATCTTTGGCTGAGAATAGTCTTTCAAAGCCTTAGCTGCAGGTGCTACTCCTTCTAGTACGTCTCCCATCTTTACTAACTTTAATCTTTCTTCTTCCAATTTACGAGTCTGAGAACGTGTTCGCATACACGTTCAAGTACCTGAAACACACAGAACAAACAACTACAATCCGAGTCAGTGAACTCTAACGACCACTGATGACAAGCACATAAACTATATAAATAACACCGAGTCCCCGGCAGCGGCGCCAAAAACTTGTTACGACCAAACTCAACACGCAAGTGCACGTGGTCACAAGTAATATAGAGATAAGTAGAGTTCGTTCCCACAGAGACTGCTTGGTTATTATAGTTTTGTACCTATGCAACAATGTATGGTTTTTATTCACTGCTAAGACAATTAACAAAATAGGGTTTAGAATAACTAAGATTAACTATGAAGCAATTTAATAAACTAAGAATTAATTAACTAACAAGATTTGGAATCGAATTACTTATGCAGAGAAAACATGGGATCCTAACTTCATTAAACAATCCATCTATAGTTTCCAATTCTCTAGCCTTTTCATGTGATTTATTAATACCTGATCGAACACACAAAACTGATATAAGCCAACTTTCGTTGTACCAATACCATCCTAAATAATATCCACAATTAAGATAGAAATCACTTAGTCTCCCAATTATGCTTAGTCCTTATATGTCTATAAAGATTGAAAACATAATGGTTGAAGTACAAGCACTCAATTGATCACATAGTCGTCATAAAACGGTTAGAGTTACGACACTAATTACGAATGATATTCTCACGCATAAACCTATGCTAGCATGGCAAGTTCTAAACTCTTAGATCCACTTTCGCTTCAATAAGAATTAACACACAATTACAGGAGTTAGCTACTCTCCTATAACGAATTAAAACAACCATGATAGGATATCGCATCAATCACACTATAGGCATCGAGAAAATTCAACACATAAACTTCATGAATAAATCCGCTAAAACCCCATGACAACGAGTTAGTTCATAATCAAACTAATCGTCACCATGGGTTCTAATGTAAACATGATGGAAGAAAACGAATTATATTGAATAAATATCAAGGATCTAAAGAATACACCAAATCCAAGCATCCACAAACTAGAAAGAATACAAGAATAAATTGAAACTATCTTCTTCCTTGCTTCTTCGTGCTTTAAAACTCCGTATATAATAAGTGGTATGTGTCTCTCCTCTTCTCTAGGGTTTTTTTCTCTTTATATATGCCTCCAGGTATCCACAAGTCGTACTGAAGTGTAATTTTAACTCCCACTCGAAAAATCAGCAAATCGGGTTTAAAACAGGAATTTTCGCCAGACATCCCGGCGCTGCCGCGCCACAAATACACAGGAAAGCGGCGCTGCCGCGCCAGACAAATTCTGCTCCTTTTTCCACGGCGCTGCCGCGCCATAAGCAAGCACAAACACGGCGCTGCCACGCCGTACCTTCTGTCCAGAATTATAGAAAATGTTGTCCTCTTCGCGTGAGCTGTAAGATCGTCAGAATCGGACTTGTAGAACTCCAGATATGGCCAAAACCATGAGAGCTTCGCACCTTACCCGGAAAATCCGAATTTTAATCACATTAACCTCCAACTCTTGATTCTGCAAAACTTAATGAAAACACATTAAACACACCACATACTTGAGTTCAAGTCATCAATTTAAGCCGATATGAAGCATTCCAAGTGGATAAAAATCCACTTATCAATGAACCATCAACCGATCAGGGTGTTTCGTTGACAGAGAAAAGAAAAGATGAACTCACTAGACTTAATAATAAGTATGGTCCTGTCACCAAGAACTTTGTTCAAGGTGAGTCTAGTAAATCAAAGAAAGTTGAGAAGCCTGTTGAGAGAGCTAATGTAGGTCACTTGTCCAACAAGCAATTGAAAGATAAGTTAGAGAATGTTCAAGTTGAGGCTAAGGGAAATAAAAAGAATAACAGGAATGGCAAAGTAGGAATTAACAAACACAACAATTACACACCTGATAAATATGCTCCTAGAAAGACATGTGTTAATTGTGGAAGTGTTAGTCATTTATCTACTAACTGCAAATCTGTTAAGAAGACTGTTAAAGTGAAAATTCCCAAGCCTGCAATGAATAGTTCTATGCCTACAATGCCGGTTATGCCTAACATGTTTGCTCCATATGCACAATTTCAAAATCCATATGCCAGCATGCCATTTGTGTCTAATCCATACATGAATATGTTTAATGTGCCACAAATGCCATGGAATATGAATAACATGTTTGTTCCTCCAATTATGCATGCTGTGAATGAAAATGTGAGCAATCCTCAGAAATCAACACCAAGGATAAAGATTGATTTAAATCAATCTGAGCCCAAGGTGAAAAATGATATAAAAGGAAAAGCAAAGGCTAACAAAACAGGACCCAAGGAAACTTGGGTACCAAAATCGACTTGATTTGGTTTTATTGTGTGCAGGGAGACAAAAGGAATCTTTGGTACTTGGATAGTGGTTGTTCAAGACACATGACTGGTGATTCTACCCTGCTCACAGAGTTTCAGGAAAGAGCTGGCCCTTGTATTGCTTTTGGAGATGACAACAAAGGCTACACTAAGGGATATGGCTTGATTTCAAAAGAGAATGTCATCATAGATGAAGTTGCATTGGTGGATGGTCTTAAGCACAATTTGCTCAGTATCAGCCAACTTTGTGACAAAGGATTTTTAGTTACTTTTTCTAAAGAAGCCTGTGTTGTTTCTAAAGGAGGAAACAACAATGTGGTAATGACTGGATTCAGAAGAGGGAATGTGTACATTGCTGACTTTAGTAGCACAAGTCCAGAAACCATCACTTGCCTATTCAGCAAGGCAAGCAAGGATGAAAGTTGGCTATGGCACAAGAAATTATCTCATCTGAATTTTAAAGTTATGAATGATTTGGTGAGGAAAGATCTTGCTAGAGGAATTCCACAAGTGGAGTTTTCCAAGGATGGTTTGTGTGATGCCTGTCAAAAAGGGAAACAAAAGAAGGCATCATTCAAAAGCAAGACAGAGTCATCAATTGTCCATCAGCTTGAGTTGCTTCATATGGATTTGTTTGGCCCTGTAAATGTCATGTCTATTTCAAAGAAGAAATATTGTCTTGTGATTGTTGATGATTTTTCTAGATTTACATGGACCTTCTTTTTGCTCTCCAAAGATGAGGCAAGTGAAATCATTATCAATCACATCAAGATGGTAAACAATCATCCTGACCTGAAAGTGAGAAGGATTAGGAGTGACAATGGGACAGAATTCAAGAATTCAAGCATGAAGGTGTTCTGTGAAGAAAATGGTATTTTGCATGAGTTTTCAGCAGCAAGGACACCACAGCAAAATGGTGTAGTTGAAAGGAAAAACAGAACACTTATTGAAGCTGCAAGGACAATGCTAGATGAATCAAAGTTACCAACTTATTTTTGGGCTGAGGCAGTTAATACAGCTTGCTTCACTCAGAATATTTCTTTGATTAATGAGGCCAAAGGAATGACCCCTTATCAGCTACTCAAAAGAAAGAAGCCACTATTGGATTTTCTTCATGTCTTTGGATGCAAGTGCTTTGTTCTGAGAAATCAAGCTGAGCATTTGGGGAAATTTGAAGCAAAGGTAGATGAAGCAATATTTGTGGGATATGCAACAGGGAAAGCCTACAGAGTCTACAATCTCAGAACCAACATTGTTATGGAATCTGTACATGTTGTTTTTGATGATCTCAAAATTCAGGGTCTCTGTGATGAAGGTTTCCATGAAAGTCTCTCTTTTGAGAATGAGGAAGGAGATCAGATGGATCATGATAAGACTATTGAGAAATAGTCCAAAGTTGTTGTATCTAGCACAGATGAAAGCAGCAGTGAAGATGAAATTGCTGCATTAAGATTGAAAAGAATAGCTGCTAGTAGACCAAATGGACATTCCGTTGACAGTCAGAATGAGCGTTTCGTTGACAGTCAGAATGAGCGTTTCGTTGACAGCCAAAATGGTAATACCGTTGACAGTCATAGAAATGCTTCCAGGAGTGATCATTTAGGGACAACAAACTCAGGGGGAGTTTCTCAAGGACAAATATCTAATCAAGGCAATCATGATCATGAAGCTACCTCTTCAAGAGCAAATCTACCTCCCTCAAGGAAATGGACTAAAGATCATCCCTTTGAACTTATTATAGGTGATGTGTCTTCAAAAGTCCAAACTAGAAGAGCAACTCAAGAAGAATGTCTATATAGCAGCTTTCTGTCTCAAGATGAGCCAAAGAAAGTTGAGGATGCACTTCTAGATCCAGATTGGGTCTTGGCTATGCAAGAAGAGCTAAACCAATTTGAAAGGAACAATGTTTGGAAGCTGGTGCCCAAGCCTAAGGACAGGAGTGTCATAGGCACAAAATGGGTGTTCAGAAACAAGATGGATGAAAATGGCATAGTCACAAGGAACAAAGCTAGATTGGTTGCAAAAGGCTATTCACAGGAAGAAGGAATTGATTTTGATGAAACCTTTGCTCCTGTTGCAAGACTAGAAGCAATAAGGATTTTTCTAGCCTATGCAGCCCATGCCAATTTCAAAGTCTATCAAATGGATGTGAAGAGTGCTTTTCTGAATGGGGAATTGGAAGAGGAGGTGTATGTAAGTCAATCTCCTGGTTTTGAAGATGATGATTTTCCAGAATATGTATACTTCCTCCTCAAAGCACTCTATGGTTTGAAACAAGCACCTAGAGCCTGGTATGACACACTTTCACAGTTCCTTCTTGAGAATCACTTCACTAGAGGTACTGTAGATAAAACTCTTTTTCACAGGGTTGTGAATGGTTCTACTATACTTGTTCAAATTTATGTAGATGACATAATCTTTGGGTCTACAGATGTGAAACTTTGTCAAAAGTTTGCCAAGCTTATGCAAAGTAAATATGAAATGAGCATGATGGGAGAATTAACTTACTTTCTTGGTCTTCAAGTGAAGCAAGTTAATGAAGGCATTTTCATTAGTCAAACAAAATACATTCATGATTTATTAAAGAAGTTTAATTTAATGGAATGCTCTCCTGCCAAAACTCCCATGCCTACTACCACCAAACTTGAATTGAATACTAAGGAAAAATCTGTGGACATTTCAGGTTACAGAGGCATGGTAGGCTCACTTTTATATTTAACAACTAGTAGACCTGATATTATGTTTGCTACATGTCTATGTGCTAGATTTCAGGCTGATCCTAGGGAATCCCATTTAGTTGCTATTAAAAGAATTTTCAGATATCTCAAAGGAACACCAAACCTTGGCATTTGGTATCCTAGAGAATCTGGCTTTGAACTAATTGGTTATTCAGATGCAGATTTTGCAGGATGTAAAATTGACAGGAAAAGCACAACAGGCACTTGTCAATTCTTAGGAAACAAGCTTGTCTCATGGTTCAACAAGAAACAAAACTCAGTTTCTACCTCCACAGCTGAGGCTGAGTATATTGCAGCCGGAAGTTGTTGTGCACAGATTTTATGGATGAAAAATCAACTACTTGATTATGGAATAAGAGTTGAGAAAATTCCTATTTTCTGTGACAACACTAGTGCCATTGCCATTACTGAGAATCCAGTACAGCATTCAAGGACCAAGCACATTGACATCAAGTACCACTTTATTAGAGAACATGTTATGAATGGTACTGTGGAGTTACATTTTGTTCCAAGTGAACAACAACTTGCAGACATCTTTACCAAGCCACTTGATGAATCCACATTCTCAAGATTAGTAAGTGAGCTAGGTATGCTAAATTTCTCTTAATTATTTTGAGATTTTTGCAAGTTAAAATGCAGCCAGGAATTTGCTATAATTTTTCTGTGAATTGATCTTCTCAGGAAAAGGTGAAATTTTGTCTAAGTCAAAATTACTATGTCAACGAAACGCACCATTTCGTTGATAGTCTTAGCATTTTTCTGGGTGTTTCGTTGATAGCTCTTTTATATCAACGAAACGCAGCTTTATCAACGGAATAGAAGGGACCTAAAATGCCCAATTCTGATTCGTTGATGTAGCGCTTTTTAATCTGAACCGTTGAAATTGCACGTTCTTTATCACGATCTATACATACACCCCTGTAAGTATAAATCGTGGTAATATTTAATTCTAACGGTTACTTTTTTTTAAGCCAATCAGGTAATTTAGATTAATTATTGGACTTTATTTCTGAGAATTTTTGGGGGAGTATTTAAGAAATTTTAATTTCTTTATTTCATTTCTACCTGTTCTCAAAAATTCCAAAAGTTTTTCTATCTTCTTCTCTCTAACAAGCAATACAGCTCGAAGTTTTTCCTCACTCAACAATGGCACCCATAGTCAAGCTTATGTCTGCTGGTGGGTTCATCTATGAGAAGAACAATTCTATTCCATTTGTTGTTAAGGAGAGTCCGAACAGCATCTTTTTCAAGATGATGGACTTCATGAGGAACTGTAAGTTGGGCTATGCGATGTTTCACTCTACACCACTCTACAATGAAATAATCGAGGAGATTTGGACCTCATGTGAGTATAGTGGAACAAACTGCACACTGCAATTCACTCTTCAAGGTAATGAGTATATAGTTAATTCTGATGTTTTGCAAGCATATTTACATATTCCTGATAATAACTGTGATGCTTTGCCTACTAACACTGAAATAACTACCATGCTAAATTCTATAAACTACTCTTTGCCTACTGATAACTTGGGTAAGATAATTAGGAGAGGTTTGGTTAGGGAATACAGTTATTTAGCTGATGCATTCATTAAGGTCTTTTCTGGAAAGATTAGTAATTTTGATGCATTAACTAACTCTATGTTAATTCTCCTAACCATGCTTCTAAATGATAGATATTACAACTTTAGCACCCAACTTATGTATGAAATTGGTGCTAAGTTGGGTGATAAGGCAAATAGGAAGAAAAATATCTATTATGCAAGGTTTCTGATGATGCTGGCTAATCATGTTAGTCCAGCACCATTAGTTATCTCTAACCCTACTGCCAGGTTTGAGTGCTTTGTGCAAGAGAAGAGAGTATTGACAAACATACTGAGGCTGAACCACAATGGTGATGTTCCAGTGGTGTATCTGCCAATCATTGAGGTAACTACTGCTATCCCTGTTAGTATAGCTGTTACTTCCATTGTCTCATCCAACCCAGTTGCTATGGAGTCTGTAGCTGTGACCCAACAGGCTCCTGCCCCAGCAACAAAACCAAAATCTAAGAAATCCTCCAAGCCAACCTCAGGTGCTTCTCAAAAGGCACCTGTTGTAAAAACTACCACACAACCTAAGGGGAGTGAGTCTGGAGTTGTGAGAGGTGAGGGAAGGGGTGAAAGTCAAAGAAACCCCAAGAATAAGGAAGGTGAGGTAAGTGTTTCCCAGCCTAGCCCCATTGTGTCTTCCCAACAAGGCACAATGAGTAAAATGGATTTAAGCACAAATCTAATTGCATCCTCCCAAAAGGATGTGATTATTGAAACAAGCTCTCAACCTAGAGCACAGTCCAAAAGGGTAAGGGACACTTCAAGCCCACAGTCTACATTTTCCCAAAACCAAAGGAGAGTGAAGCAAAAGTCCAAGGTTTCACAGGGTGCACACACACTGGAAGCAACACTTCCAGTTTCTCAAATTCAGTTTGATGTAACCCCTATTATCACTCTGGGGTTACAGTCCCATTCTCTAAACATCAACCTTGAACTATCTCCATCAAATTCACCAAATCTATCTCTAGATGTGGACATGATCCATACATCTATTCCTGATTCTCCAACTCTAATCTTGGAGAAGCCCCACTCTGAAGCTGGTGGCCATCACTTGTTAAGTGATTTGTTGGGCCATCAACCAATTTTTTCTGAAATTGCAAGGGGATCTGTGGACCAATCTCTCAAATCAATCACCACAGACTCTATTGTAATTTCTCATTCTCAAAGCGCTTTCTTGACTTCATCAACGGAACAGTCTATTTCGTTGACAAGTGTTTCTCCATCAACGGTATCTATACCGTTGACAGTTCAAACTATCATTCCGTTGATAGGTCATTCTACACCCCTTATTGAAAATCTAGTTGTTTCCACAACTAGTGTAGATGACCTGGTGGTAGTTGAGACACTTTTAGGATTGAGAGGGAGTGAAACTGAGAGGCTGGCTTGCAGCCAGGCAAAAGGAGAGAATGAGAGTGAGAGGCTGGCTATTTCTTCCAGCCAGGCAAAAGGAGAGATTGAGAGTTCCACCTTAGTAGGTGAAGGTGAGGGTGTGAGAGGTGTGAGCCATGGGGAGCCCATGATGCAAGAATATAGAGGAGAGAGAGAAGGGACTACAGGAGTCATAAGGGAGGAAGCAGCCATTGCTAGTGAGTCAATGGAGGTCAATGAGGGAGAAAGGGAACTTACCTTCCAAGAGCACTATCAACAAACTCTGGATAGTATTTCCCTGGATCCTGAGACCTTTACTCATCCTGTGTCAGCCTATCAAGTTTTGGCTCAACAGGGCAATGTGGAGGCAGAGAGGTCATTACAACTAATTCATACAACTGCATCAATGCAAAGAGCAAAGGATGCCTTGACCAATCTATCTCCAGGAGCTGCAGCAAGTGGTGAGTTTGATTTCTCTGATGATGAGGACAGCTTTGGTGACAATCAGGTGGCCACTACTTCACAGACTGGGACTTCTGTGGTGCCTCCTACACCAAACTGGCTTTCTCAAGATTTACAAGGAAGGATCTCCCTGGATGCTGCAATCACAAGGCAGTACAATGAGGCCTATCTGGCTCATGAGTCTGCAAATGCCAATGACAAGAAATTCTACAAGGCTATTATGGATTCACTGGAAATCCAAAGGCTACAGATGATGCAGACAAGGATTGAGGCTAGAGAAATCAAGGACTCAATTAGCAATCTCAAGGATGCTAATGACAGGAGGCTAGATGAAAAGCTTCCTCTTCTCACTGTGTCCAAGATGAACAGGTTTTTCTCTAAGGAACCTGAGGTGGCTACCTCCTTGAAGACTCTCTCTTCTAGAGTGGACAAGGTGGAAGCTACTTTATCTCAGATGCAAAAGGAACAGGAGAAGCAGACACAACTGTTGGCCCAGCTAGTGGCAGCTCAAGGACTCCCAGTCATCTCTCTTGATGATAACAAAAAGGGGGAGAAATCTAAGGAGCTAGACATTCAAATCACAAAGGTTATGGTCCCAGCCATTTCCCTACCACAGGAGCCACTAGCTATGGGGGAGTCAGGAAAAGCTAAACTGGACAACATTGACCTGATTCAGCAAGCATCTATGAAGCTACAGCTTGCTGAACAAATTAAAGACCACTGGTCCAGGATAGATGAAAGAATCAAGAAGTTAGCTGATTCTTCAAAGACTTCAGATCCATCAACGAATCAAGCTTCTTCTACAGAGCCATCAACGGATGCCATGGTTTTAGCATCAACGGAATGGGAGCCACAGACCAATTCTTCATATAAGGTAGAGCCCCTTCTACATGGAGTCACTCAAGGATCAAGGAAGGAGAAAGGACAAACTTCATGCATTAGGGATGTGGAACAAGCTACATTGCAAAGAAGCCTATCTCCCAAGTCTCCTGCTAAACCAAAGGGCAAAAATACAGAAAGGACTTTCTATCCTGCACCTTACCCAGATGAGCTCAAGCTTCTTGGTCTACTCATCACAAAAAGCAAGGAAAGCAATGATTATGAGGTAAGGAAGCAAAGGGCAATTGTCTACAGGAATGGACAACAAATCTGTGTTTGGGCTGGTCACCCAAACTTTGCTGAAGCTAAGGCTGAAGAGTCAGAAAGAGCAGCAATGCAAGCACTTGCAGTTGCTCAATCTCTTGATGAAGAAGAAAGACAGCAAGAAGAAAAAGCCAGAGAGGAAAGGAGTGCAAAGAAGAGCACAAGGCAACCAAAGGCAAGAGCTAGGAGAAATATAGCCTTTGAGAATGATGACTCTCAGAGTATTGCATCAGACTCTTCTGTACCAACTGCACCTCCAACAATTCCTGATCCAGCTCTAGGGGAAAAGTTAGCCTTTGATCCTAAATATCCTGTTAATTTCCATGATCAGCCAATTGAGCCAAAGGAAGAGCCAATTGAGTTTGATGAGGCCAACATTCCAAAATTCCTCTTTGAGATGGAGCCAAAGAAGAAATCTAAGCAAAGGGCTACCAAGGCTAAGCCAATTCTAGTAAGGAGACCACAAGCTGAAAAACCTCCTACCAACCCAGAAAACTTCATCTACATTGTTGACATCAGGGAGGAGTCTGACTTATACATCAATCTTGATGACCTAGTTGAAGTGAGAGGAATAGCAGCTTCTTACAAACTACCAGAGAGATTGGTGTTTGTCTACAAAGGTGGGAGAGAACAGGTTTGGCCTCTACATAGAATTCTGGGAGAAGACTATCAGACACTGCTATCTGTGTTTAAAAGCCTGAAGAAAGATTTTGGTTTTACCAAAACAGCTAAGTCTGAAGTTGTTTCCAAGATTTTCCAAATCAAAGCTAGCTGGAACAAGCCTGGTGCACTTCCCAGAGTATTGAAGGTCCCTCAAACAGGAAAGAAAATTCATCTCCAACCTTTTTGGATGATGGAATTCAGAGACAAGGACAACTGTAGAAGATTCTTCAGAATAGAAGACCAACTGGAGAAGGCATCCAATGAAACTCTAAGATTAATGCAATCCAAGTTGGGGAATCAAGATGAAGAAGAGAAGATTTTCTATAGAAGACTTCAAGCTCAGATTGAGGAGAACAATGCAAGAAAAGGGAAGAAAACAAGACCACAGAGGCAAAGATGAAAATCTGCTCAGTCTAGAGGAGGAACTCTGTGCACTTGTTTTGTAAGATTTTCTACTTTGTATTTTAATTAAATTCAATGAAGCTCAATGCAATTTCTACTTTTATCATGTGTAATTTAACTGAGTGTTTTTGTTATCATCAAGGCTCTTGATTTATGGCTGTTATTCTATCAGTCATAAATTGGGGGAGATTGTTAGGAATATGTTGTTCTTGATGATAATTATAAAAACACTTAGTAGATTTTGTATTAAGTCATTTTGTAACTGTCAACGGAATAGCATGCTTTGCAGTGTTTCGTTGACAGGAAGCTCATCAACGGAATGAGTGTTGTAGCAATTGCACTGTACAATACTTCACAATTTGATATGCATTTGATGTATGTACTAGATAGGTTTTCTAAGTCATGTTGACTAAGTACTAGATAGGCAAAATAGGTTGGTTAATTGTAAGTATATCATGCCTTGTAATTTTGCCTAAGTGAAGACATGTCAACGGTATGAAGATTACTCTATCAATGGAACAAGGATACACCATCAACGGAATGAAGTTTACTCATCAACGAAATGAAGTTTACTCATCAACGAAATGAAGAATAAAGCTATCAACGAAACACATCTCCCTGCTATCAACGAATCATTATTGCTTTTCTGAATAGTTGACAAAGTGATAGTGACAGTTTACTGAACAGATCTAAAGGTGATGTGGAAGTGTACATTGCATTGGAAACCATTAAAATGGACATGGGGAATAAGGAAACATCCCAGTTTCCAATTGGGCTCTTGGGAGTGATCATAATAAGCATGAAGACAAAAGCAAGGATCTCCAAGGACCACTGGACAAAGGGATGAAAAGCAAACTATTGGCGGTTACCTTTAGTGTACTTTAGTGTAGCCAAAAATAGCTTTGTAAACTTGGGAATATATAACCAAGTGTAGCAGTTAAAATAAGGGAAAGAGAATAAAAACAAATAGTTTGTATTAGCTATCTTTGAGAGCATTCTTCTCTACAACCTTGTAACTGAGTAGCTGTGTACTTTTGTATCACAGATTATTTCCGCAATAAAAACACTTCAGTTGGATCATCAAACAATCCAACTGAATTATTTATATCTTGTGTTTTTATTTATTCAGTTCAGTTTTATTTATAAGTGTTTTAAGTTTAAGAAAATATCAAGAATTGTATTCAACCCCCCCCCCCCCTTTCTACAATTCTGTTAGGTCATTTGGGATTAACACCGAGAATTCTTCAAAGTTATCAAGGGTGCATGAAAGAGGTTTGAATGGACAGTTGAATGTGAAGAGGCCTTTCAACAGCTAAAGGACCACATGGGATCGCATCCTCTCTTATCTAAGCCTCTGGAAGGTGAGACCCTTATTTTGTATCTGGTTGTTTCAGAATATTCAGTAAGCGGAGTCCTGGTTAGGGAAGAAGGCGAGGTTCAGTTCCCATTCTATTATGTGAGCAAAAGGTTATTGGATGCAGAGACTAGATATAACAACATGGAGAAGCTTGTTTATGCTTTGATCTTAGCTTCCAGAAAATTGAGGCCTTATTTCCAGGCACACAAGGTAGAGGTCCGAACAGCATATCCTTTGAGGCAGGTGTTGCATAAGCCGGAGACTTCTAGGCGTATGCTCCGGTGGGCCATTGAGTTAGGACAATTTGATGTGGAATACAAACCTCGGAATTCTATCAAGGGCCAAGCCTTGGCTGATTTCATTTTAGAGTTCCCTCTTGAACGAGAAGGTGACAACCTCGCAATAGTCTCAATTCCTTTGCCCGAGGCCGAAGTTGAACATGATAACTCGTCCCCATGGTGGACTCTGTACGTTGATGGTGCTGTCAATAACGAAGGGGCTGGAGGAGGAATAGTCTTGGTTAGTCCTGAAGGACATCATTTACAAAGTGCCATTCACTTCACCTTCTATGCTACAAACAATGATGCTGAGTATGAAGCTTTAATTTCTGGCATGAAACTTGCCCTTGAGATGAAAGTGGAAAATATAAATATCTGGAGTGATTCTATGCTGGTTGTACACCAAGTCAACGGGGGGTTCCAGGCAAGAGGACCTCGTACGGAGTTCTATATGAGATGCACTCAGCGGTTGATGAACTTGTTTAAGGAGACTAGGTTGGAGCAACTTCCTAGAGATGCTAATGCAGAGGCGCACGCTTTGGCAAAGTTAGGTTCTCAAAGAGGTGCTGCACTCTTGGGGGTCATTCCTTTGGAAATAAGAAGGCAACCAAGTGTGCCAGAAGCTGATTTGATGCAAGTGGAGAAACCTGTCCTCCTCACCTGGAAAACTCCGATTTGGGAATATCTAACGAAGGGAACTCTTCCTGAAGACAAAGGAGAGGCTCGAAGGTTACGTTACAAAGTAGCCCGATATGTTAATTATGAAGGGACTCTTTATAGGCGAGGATTCAATCAACCTCTTCTTAAATGTCTGGATGGTGATGAATGTACCTACGTTCTTCGTGAGGTTCATGAGGGTATTTATGGCAATCACTCGGGGGGTGGATCTCTAGCCCAGAAGGTATTGCGGCAAGGGTACTTCTGGCCTACATTAAAGGAGGATGCGTTTCAGTTTGTCCAGGCTTGTGACAAGTGCCAAAGGTACGCTAATTACATTCATAACCCTGCTGCTTCACTTACTTCTATCACTAGTCCTTGGCCTTTTTCGATGTGGGGGATTGACTTGATTGGAGAGTTACCTAAAGGGAAGGGAGGTGTTAAGTATGTTGTGGTTGCTGTGGATTACTTCACCTTCGGCTAAGATTACTGCTAAGAAGTTGGTAGATTTTGTGTATCGTTCAATTGTTTGCCGGTTTGGGATTCCTTATAAGCTCATATCTGACAATGGAAAGCAGTTTGATAGTAAAGAGATGCGTGAACTATGTGATAACCTTGGCATTGTGAAGAGTTTCTCCGCTGTTAGTCATCCTCAAACTAATGGCCAAACAGAAGCAGTTAATAAGATCATCAAACATACTTTGAAGGCGAAATTGGAAGATAGCAAGGGTAGCTGGCCTGAGGAGTTGCCTAATGTACTTTGGAGTTACAATACCACTCCCAGAACCACAACAGGGGAAACTCCTTTCATTTTGACTTATGGGTGTGAGGCTATGGTACCAGTTGAGCTCGGGCCAGGATCGTTTAGAAGGGATAATTTTCAGCCAGAAGTTAATGAGGTAAATCATCGTCTCTATCTAGATATGGTAGAAGAACTCAGGACTACCTCTCAGACTAGGTTAGCAGCCTATCATCGAAGGGTGGCTAGACATTACAATACCAAAGTAAAGGCAAGGCCTATTAAGATTGGTGATTATGTTCTACGACGGGTTATGCCTAACAACACAGTTCACAATCATGGAGTCTTTGGAGCCAACTGGGAAGGACCTTATCGAGTCCGGGCTGTGCTATGGAGTGGAACCTACTATCTTGCTGATCTAAATGGAAAGGATATTCCTCGTGCTTGGAACATGGAACATCTCAAGAAGTATTATCAGTAGCGTACGCTATTCTAACTATACTATGTAAACTTTATTTTAATTCATTGGCAAATAAAGTTCAGGGGGGTAGTGCATGTACTTCTCCTCTAACAAGACCTATCTTATATGTTTATGAATAAAACATGCATCTTTTGACAAAATTTTGTTTGTGGTTTTCAATTCTTAATGGAAACTACTCGTTATGTTTTTACGAAATCTTGGTAAACCCGTACTTCCGGGGTGCTTATCCGTACTTCCGGAAAGCTCACCAAGAAAAGAGTTTCTCTCCCCTAAAATTCTGCTAAGGCATAAGAATAAATAGGTGGGCGAGATTACCTTCTCTCCCCTAAAATTCTGCTAAGGCATAGAATAAATAGGTGGGCAAGATTACCTTCTCTCCCCTAAAATTCTGCTAAGGCATAGAATAAATAGGTGGGCAAGATTACCTTCTTCCCCCTAAAATTCTGCTAAGGCATAGAATAAATAGGTGTGCGAGATTACCTTCTCTCCCCTAAAATTCTGCTAAGGCATAGAATAAATAGGTGGGCGAGATTACCTTCTTCCCCCTAAAATTCTGCTAAGGCATAGAATAAATAGGTGGGCGAGATTACCTTCTCTCCCCTAAAATTCTGCTAAGGCATAGAATAAATAGGTGGGCGAGATTACCTTCTCTCTCCTAAATTTCTGCTAAGGCATAGAATAAATAGGTGGGCGAGATTACCTTCTTCCCCCTAAAATTCTGCTAAGGCATAGAATAAATAGGTGGGCGAGATTACCTTCTCTCCCCTAAAATTCTGCTAAGGCATAGAATAAATAGGTGGGCGAGATTACCTTCTTCCCCCTAAAATTCTGCTAAGGCATAGAATAAATAGGTGGGCGAGATTACCTTCTCTCCCCTAAAATTCTGCTAAGGCATAGAATAAATAGGTGGGCGAGATTACCTTCTTCCCCCTAAAATTCTGCTAAGGCATAGAATATTTAGCCAAGTAAAGAAGCGGGCGAGACCGGTAACGTAAAATAATTTTGTTGACATTGCAAGTTAGTTATTGTTTGTTTTATATATGGGCGAGGATGCAAGCAAGATAGCAGAATATGCTTGATAAAATAAAAATTCAAATACAAGTGCGACGCCTATAAAGGGGGGGCGCGCTTCCCCAATTGTTCAGAAATGTTAAGGGAGTATTCGTACTCCGATTGTTCTTGCAATAATAAATAGATCAAATAGTCAGGAACCCACGGTTTCAGAAGGCGACGCCGGGGTCCTGTTCACCTTATTAACCTCGTCCATCCTCTTTTTCTCCTCAGCTGCAGCTAACTCGGCTCTTATCTTCTTTCGAAGGTCTTCCTCGGCCTCCTTGATAGCTGTGACGTTCTCGGCCTTGAATTTGGTCATATAATCAGAGGTAGAAGGAGCAAAATGTGTGGACCAGTTGTATTCAGGATCAGCTGCTAAGATTTTTCGGAGATAGCCAAGGAATCCCATGTTGTACGCCTCGCTAAGCTCTTTATCCTTGCTTTCTTTGACATCTCTCAATTCTTCCTTCAGGGCGGCATTCTCTTTCTCTAAGGCCTCGCCCATTGCTTTTGCCTCTGAAGTTACCTGATTTAATGAAACTTGTAGCTTCTCAACCTCGCCTCTTTTGGCTTTGACCTCGTCGCTACACTTTCTTTGCACTTCAGATAGCTTTGTATTAAAAGAGGAAGCCTCGCCTTTCATCTTCTTCAAAGCTTTATCTTTCTCTTTGATACGAGCATTCTTCTGGGCAAGAACAGATAGCCCATGAACGAAAGCGTCGCCCAAGCCCACCTTAAAGCTCAGTTCATCGTCCTCCTCTTTCCGGGCGAGCCATGTTTGTGCATCTTGGTCAGAATAATTCTCAGAGGCAATAGAGCCGAAAAGTGAGGCCACCGAGTCAATGGGCGCGTCCTCTGTAGCAGCATTCTTGAGCTTCTTCTGAGGATTCTGAACATTTTCCCCTCCTCCTCGCTTCTTATCTTTCTCAACATTTTGGATAGGAGGAGGAGGTGGAAAATTTCCTAAGGTCGAGACAGAAGGGCGAGATTGGTTTGCAATCGTCGTCACTGGAGTAGCGGTTGACTTTGAGAAAGGATTATTGCCGAAAGGAAGAGCAGCCATTAGTCCTGAAAGTTAAAAAAAACGTTAGGGCAATTAGAAATATAGGATAAATAAGTCATTGCGAAATCAATAAAGTAGACGAGGCAGATAAATATTAACAGAAGGGCGATAGTGTCTTAACTACCTCTTCCAGATAAATTTTCAGTTTGTCTTTTGCGAATTCTTTTGGATGAATTCCTTACAAATTTAATTGGAGCGAGCTGTCCAAATCCCGCGTTATAGAAACCATGAGCGAGAAGATTTTCAGGTGTGACTAACAGGTTCAGGTCCTTTTCGTCCCGTGAAAGGTCTCCTACTGCCTGGGCTCTCAATAAGGCCTCGCCTTCAAGTTCTACTTGAGAAGGTTTAACTAGAATATGGGAAGATTGGCAATAAAATAATAAATAAATGAGCAATAGAGAAAAGGGCGAGGAATACACAAGAGGGCGAGGATCAAAAGGTACTTACAAGCTTCTAAGTTAAATTGAGTCCTCGTCCTTGGGACATCGTATAAATAGAAGAATCCGTCTTTCCAGACCTTCATATTGCTGGGGTTTCCAGTGGCAAACCCTTTCTTGTTGTGCTTCGCCCAGAAGGCGAGGTAGTAGAAACCGAGGTCCTTACCGCTGTTCCTCAAAGATAGGAAATGACTAACCTCGCCCATGGATGGAGCTTCATATCCGCTATTTCTATACATCATATATAGTCCAATGGCTTCTCTATAGCTCTTGGGCGACAATTGAACTGGGGCGATGTTGTAATAATCTATTAAATTTTTAAGGAAGGGGTGCATAGGCCATCCTACACCTAGTTCGACTAACTTGTTTGTCAGAACCATTCTCGGAGTAGGAAGTCCTACTGAATCAAATATGTGCATTCTCATGAATGAGCGAGGCCTTAGCCATCTTCCTGCCAAGTTGTAGTATTCGATTAAATACATGATCTCTTCGGACGAAATTCTTGATCTAAGACCTGCACAAGAAATGATCCTTCTTTCATAACGAGCATCGACCTTTTCTTTTTCTGAGAATTCTTCTCCAAAATCTAGATCTAGCTCATGTTCGAATACTGGAGCTTTATAAGGGTTATGTTGAGGAGAAGGAAGCTCCATATCATATCGAATTGGGGAAGCAGAAAGAACCTCATCATCATCTCCACACTCGTTCTCAGAGGATTCACATTCCTCGCCTTCGCTATTGTCGTCCTCGCCTTCTGGATGAGTTTGGTCTCCAATAACTGCCTCATACTTGGCCAAATCTTTCCCTCGTCCTTTCCCTAATCTCGAGGGACCAATTTGTGGTTGGTCGAGGTCTGCAAATAAATCATGGAGATCGTCGTCATTGTCCTCCCCCATTTCTCCTGCGTGAAATGTACTTGATAGATCTTCAATGCCCTCGCCTGTGTTTACATCCTCGAACAGTTCTATGATCTCGGTATCACGGAGTTGAATCTTCGTAGAGTTATGATTTCTTTGATGGGCTCGTAACCATTGGGGATTTAGATATTGCTGAAATTTAACTTCTTCTCGATTGGGAGATGACGTTTTCGATGGCAACGACGAATGATTCCCAGCGAGCGAGTCTTCATTCGACATCTGAAATAAAGGGCGAGGACATAATTAGAAAGAGGCCAGAAGAGAGATTGAGAAGGGAGATTTGGAAGGAAGGTTACGAAATGGGTAAAAGAAAGGGGTTTTAGTGTCCTCGCCCAATCAGATGAAGAAGGCGTCCTAAAACTATTTACACCCTATTCTAGGTTCGATCTAAAGGAATCTCGTCTATTTTTGCGATATAAATAATACAATAATCAAATTAAAGGAGTGCAAGAGGATGTACCTTAGTGAAGTTGGAAGGATCGCCTTTACGAAAAGTAGGAGTCGCCTTGTGATTTGTGAGTCTCGCCTTTCAAAAAACAGAGCCTCGCCTTCTTCGTACAGAGAAAATTTTGACAGTGTTTTGATAAATTTTACCAGGTTAAGATGAAATGAAGGAATTTTTTTGGGGTTTTCATAGGCAAACCGAAAAGTTACCACGTGTCCATCTCTGATTGATTTTTGGATTTTTGTTACCGTTGGTGAGAAAAAATTGTGATTTATCAAGAAAAATAATTTGTGTGTACGTATAGGTGTATACTAGCAGGGGAAAGAGTTATCAAACCAATCTCGCACTTCAAGGAAAAGGCCACATCTACAAAAGACTCGTCTGATAAATTTTCTTTTACGACTTCACGTTACAAGAAATTGGGGGGTAGTTGTTATTACCAAAATGACAACCTCGTCTTTTAATGTGGCCTCGCCCTCTGTTAGGTCAAGAAAAGGAGGCCTGGGTTATTAAACCTCTGAGATAGTAAAGAATTCCTGATGGGCCTGACCCGATTATTTACAAACCTCCCTCTAATTGGGATATGGATTACATATAATTTGGGCTTAATTTAATTATGCTTGTTTAGTACATATTCTCGCCCCCTCATCAGGTGGCGACTTCACTTGGAGCTTGTTAGCCAGCTTCGCCCAAATGTGGCCTCGCCCCTCAGACAATCTCGCCCTCCTTAGGATTGAAAATAACTTCGCCTAAAAATGGTTTGAAGGCAATTTCGCCTAGAAAGGTGGAGAGTCTTACTTAGAATAAATAAAATATTTAATGACATCCAGGTCGATGAACTTTACTAGGAAAGTTATGGGATATTTCCGCTTTTATTACGCATAGAGCTGGTCTTTCGCTATCTCTTATTAGATAAGCATTGATCCCGATAATCTCGGGTCAATCATTATCTTATCCTATCCCGAGATAATAGCAAGACCATGATAACTCATAAATGACGTATTGAAGGCGGTGATCCCGGTCTTTCCGCTGTTAAAGAAGGAAACTTGGCCCATGGGTTACTTGTTCCCCAAGAACTACGTCTGGCTTGATCCCTATAAATAGGGTACATAGGCACATTGTATGGTACGATGCAAACTTGCAAACAAGAGAGAATTCAATATTCAATCTCAATTGCGACCTATTCTCACATACAATCTCAGCCACCCCCAAATCATAAACCCTAACCCTTTCAACCTACGTTACATACAATCGGTCTTTACCACAATTCCAGCAACCCTTCCCGAATTGGTTATCACCAAATTCCTCCGTTAACACGTGGAAAACCCCCTCAAAGGTAAGGAGTAAAAATCATGGGACCGTAGTCCACCCAAACAATTCACTATCACAAATTATATGGGAATACACCAAGTCTTCTCTAGACAAAACTAGAGAAATACAATCACCTTCACACTCTTGGAATAAGCCGTCAAAAATATGAAATCAAAATAAGACAACAATGAGAAAAACTCACGGGGAGGTTTACCCTCACCGTGGTGCAAACAGCTTCTGTTAAGCCCCTTAAGAACTGACCTCTGGACCTCAGAATCCGATGTCCGCTGTTCAGAATTTAGATATCGATGTAAGGAAGTTGCTGTCCAAAATTCAGGATGATCCGACCGGTAGAACTCCGGGAATCGCAAATACAAGGCAGCTTGTGCAAGCAGAAAAATTCCTGCGAATTTTTCACTTTAGATATCTCTTATATCTAATTATTGTCTCTCTTGTTTTTATTATAATCCTCCTATAATTATATATAGGGTTCCTTTATTTTTATCTTATGGGGCAAAACAAGAGTAATTCAATTGGGCTTTTAATCTCATAGATAGAAACTAAAACCCAACACCGAACGGATCCCAAATGAAATAAATTAAACTTGAATTTTGTTCACAAAAACTCTGTTCACTTACGGCCCTATACTCAACTTTATCCCGTTAAATCTCAAAAGAATCGCACGCCAGTATTGATCACACAGTTCATTGTCCTTGACAAAATGTCTTCCACCGAGAAAAAGTTAACTATTTTGTCTTTCCTCCTTGTATTGACCAAAAAGAACCAAATTAATCGGCAATCTTCTTTTACGTGTTGGTGATATCGAGTGCAGAGTGTATGGAAGTCGATAGCTACAACGAAAGATAGTTAAACATTATTTATATGATATTGCAAGAAAAAATCAGTTAGTAATATACATTTAACTCAGTGCTCACTTGTGCGGAAAATGTAATATTACTTAATTGTAAACTTCAACTCACACACTTTTGCTTTTAATTTCACAAAAAATTAGAAGCTGAGGGTTATGTTGGGGTTCATGGTGGCCTTTCAGATTATTTATCGGATAAAAATCGAAAACGAAATGTTAAGCCAGAAGTGATTCTTGTAATTTAATTAGAAAGATAAAAAATACTATGAGCTTCTAACAATAATAAGATTGAACTCAACTTACTGTTAGTTGAACTAAATTTGAAATGCTTACGTGTCGTATTTTAATTAGCAATTTTTTTAATAAAAATATAAGATCTCATATATTTATTTATGAATTTCAAATTAAAACATGTTTTGTATTATGTTACTTGAATAATTTCTGAAGTATTTTTTAATTTCCTAGCATTACTATTTCAAAAATTCGAAAGACAAATAAAAGACAAAAGTAACTAATATATAATAAACTATAAATGGTTATAAATTAATGATATGACGCTAAAAATCTGTAGTTTGTCAAGTATTAGTAAACAACAAAACTACTTAACCTATTTTTCCACAATATTTTAATTTGTGTATGAAATTGTAAGAATCAGAAAAGAAGATATAAATATATAAAAAAAAATTAATTTAAATTGACAATAATAACAACTTTTTAGATATAAATATATAATACGATGGAGGAAGACAGGTAGCTAGTAACAGAAATGAGTGACGGAGCAAGTAATTATAAATTAAACGAGTTGGTGGAAGTAAAACGAAAAACGTGTTTAACTACGATAGTAAGGATCACAAGTTGCTTCACTTTATTCCTATATATGTTCAGAAACCAGGAAATTTCTACTGCACTACACCTCGTTTAAAATGGCAAGCAACACGCTAAGATTAAAAAAAATGCATGCTTATCAAAGCTCGCCACATTTGACTCGAATGTGTTCTTGAAAATCTAATCTAATTCTTTGGCTACGTTAATGAAAAAATTTGATATTAACAAAGTTCGAGATTTTTTGCATAGGCTTAGTTTACTATGTGTATTTTCGACCTGAGAATACAGGTAATTCCTCCTAAATGTCAGCGTACATATATTACAGACACGCATAACTTGTCGGCGTATTCAAAACTACGACCACGCCATATTTAATCCCGTATATACTGATAACTCCGAATCCCGATCTAGCCCTTCCCGGCCGGTCCCACGCCTGGATGCGGTGTCGTTGCGGTTGGGACTCTGCAAAACAACACCGGAGGGGGGTTTGGACCCTGGTGGCGCCTCCGGCGTGAAAATAAGTAACGGCTTTGGAAAGGGATATAGGACTATACAGAAATCTAAATCTGGAGGGTGTGTGTATGGGTTGAGTGTGTAAAAGAGAATGTAACCCCCAAACCTTTCCTCCTTGGTCTATTTATAGGCCAAGGATTAGGGTTTTGGGGTTGTACCTGCAATCATGAGCGTTGAATTCTAGGTAGGTAGGACACCTAGGTGATGTTGATGGATTGCACGTGTCCAGGAGAAGGATTGTGGCGTCGTGTGCCAGGCTCCTGCTGGCGTGTGGTTTAAATAGGGAATCATTGTCCCAATCATTAGGTATTCTTACGTGTCGTTATCAGGTGTGGACATCAATGATGACCTAGGCACGTCACGTAATGAGGTATAGATTTTCTCACACAGAATATTGCATTTGTCGTCAGGAGAGAGTTAAACTTAAAGCTTGAGTCATAGCCTGACAATGAGTCCGGACTGGTACGCAGGTCATGACTCCAAGATGAATCTGAACTAGGAGGTGAGCCATGACTCGAAAAGTAATCCGGGTTCCAGGTGACTCCTGGCTCAAAGATGAGACCGGGCTATACATAGCCTATCATATGCTGGCCTTAGAATCTAGCTACTTATAAATTATTAATCATGTTATAACATGTGTACGGAGAGTTAACTATAATTGGCCTCCGTCCCTTGAATCTCATGTTTCTTGTATTTGTGCAGATTATCATATAAGTCAGTTCAATTTGTAAGTTACATGCATGTGTCTAATTTGGTAGTTTGAATCCAACACAGACATGATTAGTTATAAACGAGTTTCACGATTTGACACCGGGATCGGGAATGCCTTTAGGTGACTGACGCACTCCATGTATCTGTGATTTCTGACCGGAATGCTTTTGATAAATTAATGCTTGTTGACATTAAGGGCCTGTTTGGGCAACTTAACTTATACATTATAAGTCGATAAAAAGTTACGAGTGGTGTTTGTGTACTCAGCTTATTTGATAACTTATAATTTATAAGTTGATAAGTTGAATGTTAAAAATCACCAACATTTTACTTAACTTATCAACTTATTCTTTGATTTCTTTATTTTTCTAATATTTTATATTTTTACATTTGTGTTTTTAAATATTTTTTTAATTTAAAATACAAGTGTTGAAATCATTGTATTTAAAAATTATTTTTTTAAATTTAATTTAGCAAATTCTTAACTAATTTATAAGTAAATTTATGCAAACACCCGTATAACTTATAAGAATTATCAACTTATCACTTATATGACACTTACTCATTTTAAGGTATAAATCAACTTTTTTGTGATACTCAAACACGCACTAATTTAATTACTTCACACTGCCTCTGTTTATTTGGTTAAGAAGCTCAGCTTTACAATTAGTGGAGTAGTCATTTCAATTGGAATTTAACCACTAATTATCGTCCTAACTACCCCCCCCTTTTTTGAAAGTGAAATGGAGCCTATCATGATTAAAAATAGGGTAAGTTTGAAGACGAATTATTGAAGGGGGGTCTATTCGAAACCATTGATACGTTTTACATAGTTAAACGTACGAAACCATTGATGAGTGTGTTGTCGTGGAGTATAAGTCTCATAAAATCAGGTACAAGTTACTCCATTTCTCCCTCTCATTTTTTTACATACAAAAAATAATAACATTTTATAATATAAAATCCAATCACATTCACTATTTTCCTTCACTATACGTACTTTATACCCGTTATATACGTTAAATATTGATTGGTTCCATCACTTTACTAATTTTTCTTACTTTTTCCTATTAATTTATATATTTTTTTAACCTCTGTGTCGTCCACTTGATATAAAGAATTGAGGGGGACAGAGGGAGTAGAAGTTAACTTTGAAGTGTTGATCTTCGTTTCTAAAGCCAGGAACATGAATAGAAATTGGAGTTGGTTAACAAAGACATTGGTTGATAAATATTTTATTAATTTTTTTCACTCAAATTGTGTCACTGTATAGCTAGTTTGTTTAAATATGATCATGGTAATCATGATAATTAACTAGAGTTTTTAGTAGAAGTAGTTACTTAGCACGATATCGGAAAATATTGGTTGTGGAAAGTCTACAGGACATACGGTGTACCCTTTTTTACTTATGATTTTAAGATTTTTGAAAAGTTGGTTAAAAAGATTAGTTTCAAGTGCTTGTGTATCTAGACGCAAGGAATACTGAAACGCAGAGAAAGTAAAAAGAAATTTCTAATGAAGGCAGGAACAGGAGAAAATTAGAAGTGTATACGGAAAACTGTGGTAATGAAGTTCTTGAAGATCTGGAGTAGAATTTATGTTCGTTGAAGTTTAAAGACTAGTATAATTTTATCACAGAGTGTAAGAGAGCTAATTAATACAAAAAACAAAAGAAGAAGAAAAGTATGAGCTTTAACAACTGAAATGTACGAGCGTCACTTTTGTAGATATGAACTGTCACCTTATAAACTTCTAACACAACACTGTTTAGTGTCGCCTTAGGGCCAGCCTCAGTAGTAACATAAAGTATACTTATTAGTATGTACTTACTCCCTTCACTTAAAATTTGAATTTTTCAATCACTTTAAAATAGTTTGATCACATAAGTTGTCTTAATTTTATTTATATAAAAGTGTAATTATTATTATTATAGTCCACAAAAGTGAAAAATGTCAAAGTAGCAAATAGGACTATGTAGTTAAATTAATTTGAATCTGTATCAAAAAAATGTAAATGTCAGATATTAAAAAAAATGGAGAAAATACATGTATGTATGACTTCTAAGGGAGTACCTATCCCTCATTTTGGGTCTGTTTAAAACTCATCGAACTCGAATTTAAATTCAAAACGAGCCAAAATATGATTAATTAAATAATAATTTATAGTAATTTGTATTTAAATTAAATTAAATTTAAATAAATATGTACTTAGAGCATTAATCTCAATCTTAAAATAATAATTAATTTCCGCTCATTTTTGGACTGAATTGAATTTTCTTTTCCGAGTTAGAATATTGAAGCATTCAATTTCAGGAGACTCTCGGTCCTTTTACATCTGTACTGCATATATGTGTTGATTACTTTTAGTTCATCACTCTATGAGTTGTACTATATTGACCGAGGACGCACCGTAAACATGAGAAATGGAATAGCCTATACTGAGAACTTGGAAAGTAAATGAAACAGAGGCAGGGTCAGGCACGTATATATAGACAGACAACAGGAGACGTAGAAGAAAACTTTATATGTAGTACACAAAACAAACGAGGAATTCTACTAGTAGTACAATATTGGCTGGCTATGGCGGGCGGTATTTTCATTTAACTTATTATATTTTAGTGGAATATTGTAAATGGCGTGCTGCAATGCACTACACCTTTGGACATCAGATATATATATATAACTGAGATCGACCACTCACTTTTCATTCACCAAAACAAGATAATAGGTAAAGGGAGAGAGATACAGAGAGAGAGAGAGAGATTCAGAGAGATCAACATATCCATTGTAAGGCCCAAAGCATTAAGCTTTTCCAGGTAATTATAAGTTACTCTAACACAACATATGTTACTTAATTATTGTGTTATTTCTTTTGTTTTCTAACCATTATTTGTTTTGTTGATTAGGTCATTTAACAATGGGTAAGGGTGGTCGTATGCCGGTTGCTGGTGGGGATGTGAAGCAAGCTGATAAGAATCAGGATATCTTCCGTCGAGTTCCTCATGAAAAACCACCATTCACTATTGCTGACATCAAGAAAGCGATTCCACCTCATTGTTTCGAGCGTTCGCTTATTCGATCTTTCTCTTACCTTGTTTATGACTTGGCTGTTTGCTTCCTACTATATTATGCAGCCACTAACTACATAAATCTCCTCCCTAAACCTTTATCTTACCTTGCATGGACTGCTTATGTTTATGTTCAAGGTTGTTTCATGTTTGCCGTTTGGGTTGTTGCTCATGAATGCGGGCACCATGGCTTTAGCAACTATCATTGGCTTAATGACACTGTTGGCTTTGTTCTCCATTCTCTTCTCCTTGTTCCTTATTTCTCGTGGAAAATTAGTCACCGTCGTCATCATGCCAACACCAATTCTCTTGACCGCGATGAGAACCATGTTCCTAGATTCAAAGAAACAATCCGGTCTTACTACCATCACTTCAACAACCCAATTGGCCGAGTTTTTATCATTGCCTTCACCCTTACACTAGGATGGCCTTTGTACTTAATTGTAAACATAGCTGGACGAGAATACGAACGACATGCTTCTCACTTTGACCCATACAGTCCCATCTACTCTGAACGCGAGAGAGTTCAAATCTTTTTGTCAGATATTGGTTTTCTTGCAGGATGCTATTTGGTGTACAGGGTTGCTTTAGTGAAAGGATTCACATGGGTGATGCTAGTATACGGAGCTCCCCTACATGTTGTCAATGGTTTTTTGGTTATGATTACTCTACTGCACCACACTCATCTTTCTCTACCTCATTATGACTCTTCCGAGTGGGACTGGTTGAGGGGAGCCCTGGCCACAGTCGACAGAGATTACGGAATCCTAAACAAGGTGTTCCACCACATTGCTGACACTCATGTGCTTCACCATCTCATCTCCAGTATCCCACATTATCATGCCGAGGAGGCAACCGAGGCAATCAAGCCCGTGTTGGGGGATTACTACCATTATGATCCAACTTCCTTTTACGTCGCAATGTGGAGAGAGGCCAAAGAATGTCTGTACGTCGAGGCAGAGGATAATGACAAGGCCAAAGGTGTTTATTGGTTCAAAAATAAGCTTTAGAGTCATGTTTCATTATAAATCAAAGATTTGCCACTACCAAGATTCCAATATTAGATGAAAAGTATTTAGTACAAAAATAAAGGTTGTATGATTGTATCATGTCAGCTTCTTTTGTATGGGAATGCATGCACTAGTGCTTGGTATTGTTGCCATTGGACAGTAATCGACAATCACAGTTACTGATATTAGTTGATTACAGATAGATGGTACTTTTTTTTTTTCAATATTGAAGCCCAATAGGTAAAAACCTCGATAAATAAATAATTTGTTACTAAATAATCTTGATAGTTCTTTTTCGATTATTGACAAATGTATCTCTTCCGATCACTCTTCCAATCCAGCTAAGCACTCTTCCAATCCAGCTAAGCAATAGCTGGCATTACACAAGTTGAGCTGCATATTTATGTAACAAATTCCGTTAGTTTGTTAGTTAGTTAGGAGCTCAATAATAGTGTATATATAATAGAAGGATAGCAACTAGTTAGTAACTTCTTTAATATACAAAAACAACAATTCTGTAGATAAGTCTTCTAATGAGTTGTAAGCTTTGCTTCTTATGGTTGTTCATATGAAATGAATTGATTCTTCAAAAGTAACATGGTATCAGAGCAGATTACGTCAAGATTGATCGGTTAGTTTCATCGGTTTCATAAAGAAATCGTTGTTCTGCAACAGGTCCGACGATCGGAGTTGTATTCTTCTGATTTCTCCATCATCAACGTCAAAGATTCAAGGTGTTATCTTCTTCTTCTTGATTCTGATTCATTCTGATCAGTTTTATTACTGTGGTGATTGCTGCAAATTGCTTCTTTTCTGTTTTTTCTGAAACGATTTGTTTACCAACACTTTTTCTTCATACTTGTTTTTCGTTCTCATTGCGATTGAGTGTTAAACCAAAGGATAAGAATCTGAATCTCACAATTTGTTGTTGAAATCATATCTCTAAGTGTTTCTTGACACTGAATCATTTCTTCAACTCTTGTTTTTCTTGTTATTCTCGATCTATCATGGCAAATAACAAAGATTCTCCAAGTGTTTACTACATACATCCTTCGGATGCCAGTACTACGCAGTTAGTTTCCGTAAAGTTTAGTGGTAACAATTACAATAACTGGAAACGATCTATGATGCTCACACTTTCTACTAAGAATAAATTGGGATTTGTGAACGGAACAATTCTAATGTCAGAATCATCTTCTTCTGATTTTGCTATTTGGGAGCGTTGTAATGCTTTGGTGACTTCTTGGTTGTTGTTTAACCTTGATGAAACTATTGCACGAAGTGTGCTCTTCTTGAAAACAGTTAGAGCTATTTGGAAAGATTTTGAAGATCGGTTTGGGTGTGCTTCTATAACTCAATTGTATTCTTTGGAATTACAATTAGCTGAGATATCTCAGGGAACACAAACTATTTCTAAGTACTATACGAAAATTAAGACTGTATGAGATAGTATTGATGATATATCTTCTTTGCCTGTTTGTACTTGTGAGAAATGCACTTGTGAGCTAGGACATAAGTTTCAGCAAAAGCAACAAGAGCAAAAGCTCTTACAGTTTCTCATGAAGTTAAATGATAAATACTCTGATGTTCGTGCTCATATTATGATGATGTAGCCGTTACCTTCTGTTTCTCAAGCATATCGTTTAGTTGTTCAAGAGGAAAACCACAAAGATATTTCACACTTGTCTATTCAGACTGAGAATATGGCATTGTTTGCAGACAAGCGATTTCACAGGCCTTTTGGTCCTTCAAATTATCAGACTCAGAAACAATTCCCAGGCACTAATAATACTAATTTCAGGCCAACTTCTGCAGCTATTAATACTAGTTTTAAGAGGCCACAGAAACCTAGTTCAAATTACTTTTGCACTAATTGTAAAGTTCAGGGTCACAACATTGACAGATGTTTCAAAATTCATGGTTTTCCACCTGGTTTTAAAGATAGAAAGACTATGGTTTCAATTTCTGATTCTCAGGACACCTCTCAGAATTCCATGGTCCAGACAGACCATACTCCTCAAATCTCTCAGAATTCTATGATGCAGACAGATCCTTCTCCTCAAATATCAATGGAGCAGTACAATCACCTATTAAGTCCGATCAATAATCAACAGCAATCTTCTACCACGACCTCAGTTACTGATCATGCTGCTTCCCCTCATGCTTTGCTTGCAGGTAATATTTGTCTGATGGCTAACTTTGATTCTAGTTGGATTTTGGACAGTGGTGCTACTGACCACATCTGTCCAGATATCACAAAGTTTATGAATGTTCAAGCTGTTTCATCACCAACTTTCATTACTATACCTGATGGTAGTAAGATACCAGTTTTGAACAGTGGTACAGTTAAGTTAAATGATAAGATAAAATTATACAATGTTCTCCATGTGCCTGATTTTCGTTTTAAGTTGATTTCAATCCATAAACTTTGCAATGATTTACAATGCAAGGTAGTTTTCTCTGATAAGGATTGTTCTGTCCAGGACCTTTCTCAGAAAGAACCACAAATTGCTCTTGGTAGTCTTCATTCTGGGTTATACACTGTCTCTGGTTTGCCTTCAACTTGTTCTCCAATACCTTTTAATTCTGTTTGTTGCTCTGCTATTGATCAAGCTAAACTGTGGCACATGCGGATGGGTCACATGCCTCTATCTCAGCTCAAATTTATTCAACCTGGTTGTGATGTCAAGGGTTGTCAAGAACAAATTCTTTGTTCAATTTGTCCTCTTGCAAGACAATGTCGAAAACCTTTTTCTCATAGCAGTATCAAAACTAATGGCATCCTAGAATTACTTCATATTGATGTATGGGGGCCATATAAAATCAAAACTCATTCCAATTGTAATCAGTTTTTGACGATTGTTGATGACTTTAGTAGATACACATGGGTTCATATGATTCAATACAAGTCTGATGTGTCTTCTATTCTTGAAAATTTTATTTCCTATGATGAGACTCAGTTTCAATGTAAGGTGCTTTGTGTACGTTCTGATAATGCTTTGGAGCTTACAGAAGGAGCTTTGAAACAATTTTATTTGAAGAAAGGAATTCTTAACCAAACTACTTGCGTTTATACTCCTCAGCAAAACGGTGTGGTGGAACGCAAACACCGCCATTTATTGGAAACAGCTCGAGCCTTGTTTTTTCAATCCAAAATTCCTGATAAGTATTGGGGAGAAAACATTTTGTGTGCTGCTTATCTTATAAATCGGATGCCTTTACAAAATATAGGTAATCTTTCACCTTATTTCAAACTTTATAAATCTAATCCATCTCTAGATCGTATACGCAATTTTGGTTGTTTGTGTTACATAGCTACTGTCAAAAGTCATCGATCCAAATTTGATCCCAGGTCTGTCCCAAGTGTTTTCTTAGGTTATACTTCTTCTCAAAAGGGGTATAAGGTATTAAATCTCACTACTCATCAACTATTAGTTTCCAGAGATGTTGTTTTCTTTGAAAACAATTTTCCTTTCCATCTACCTGTTCTTCCGAATTCTTCATAGTTTCATCCTACTTCTACTCTTCTTGACAACATTTTTCTGCCAGTTACTACTCCTCCTACTACATTCTATGATATACCAGAAAATATTATTTATAATTCCACTACAAATACACTGTCCTCTAATTCACCTTCACATTCTTTTCCGTCTCATCAGCATTCTTCTCCCTATGTTTCTCACTCATAGTCTACTTCACAGAATATGTCTTCTACTTCCCAGTCTACTCTTGTGCCTCATTCTGTTCCCAATACTATTGTTGATTTAAGTGTTCATGTTCGTCAATCAATTCGCACTCGACATACACCTTTATATCTGAATGATTATAAATGTAACCTAAGTGCCAATTCCGTTTTTCCCTAGTCCTCTTCCATTTGTTATAACCAGTTTAATAGTTCCCATAAAGCTCTCGTATCTTCTGTTTGTAACATTTCTGAGCCTCTTTCGTATAAAGAAGCAGCCTGTAATCCTTTGTGGGTAGAAGCTATGAATAAGGAAATTCAAGCTCTGAATAATAATCACACTTGGGATCTTGTTCCCTTGCCTCCAAATAAGAAACCAATCGGTTGTAAATGGGTTTTCAATGTAAAACTAAAAGTAGATGGTTCTCTTGAACGTTGTAAGGCTCGTCTTGTCGCTAAAGGTTTCAACCAAAAATATGGCAATGACTACGAGGAAACCTTTTCCCCAGTTGTCAAGATGAATACTATTCGATGTCTTATCTCTTTGACTGCTAGTCGTAAATGGGATTTGTATCAATTAGACGTTAATAATGCATTTCTTCACGGGACTTTACATGAGGAAGTTTATATGAAAATTCCTGAAGGAATTAAAGCTGCTCCTGGTATGGTTTGCAGACTACGAAAATCTATATATAGGCCTCGTACTTGGTTTAAAAAATTTGTTAGTGAGTTACTTGATCAAGGCTTTATTCAATCGAAAAACAACTACATTTTATTTCTCAAGAAATCTGGTTCACAGATTATAATTTTTGTTGTCTATGTTGATGACATTGTTGTCAATGGCAATGATATCGATACTATTACTACTATTAAGTCTCATTTACATAATTTGTTTGGTATCAAAGATTTGGGAAAATTGCACTATTTTCTAGGTCTTGAGGTTGGTTACTATCCTGATGGAATCACATTGTCTCAGCACAAATTTACTAGGGAACTCTTACAGGATTGTCACTACGATTTATCTTCAAAGGTCACTACTCCTTTACCTCTACATCTTAAACTCAGTTCTACCGAGGGCACGTTGTTATCAGATCCTGAACCGTATCGTTCTTTAGTTGGTAAGCTCAATTATCTCACAAATACTCGGCCTGATTTAAACTATGTTGTTCAAATCCTTAGCCAGTATATGCAGCAACCTCGCAGTTCTCATGACAGTGGTCTTCATCATACTTTACGATATCTATATCATTCTTCTACACAAGGCATTTTTCTGCGTGCATCAGATCATTTGACTCTACAAGCATATTCTGACTCCGACTGGGCTTCTTGTCCTGATTCTCGCAAATCAATCACTGGGTATGTTCTCTTGTTTGGACATTCTCCTATTTCCTGGAAATCCAAGAAGCAATCTACCATTTCTCGTTCTTCTTCTGAAGCCGAATACCGAGCTATGGCTTCGGTTGCTGCAGAAGTTACCTGGTGTGTTCGTCTTTTGGAAGAATTGGGTGTCACTAATCTCAAACCAGTCACGCTTCATTGTGATAATCAATCTGCTTTGCACATTGCCAAGAATCTTGTGTTCCACGAACGGACTAAACATATAGAAATTGATTTCCATTTCACGCGTGACAAGGTTTTGGAGGGACTTCTTCAACTCACCTATCTCCCAACTACGAGCCAACTTACTGATGTTTTCACAAAGATCTTGCCTGCATCCCAGTTCAATCATTTGCTTTCCAAGTTGGGGTTGCTTTCTTCACCTCCCAACTTGAGGGGGGATATTGACAAATGTATCTCTTCCAATCACTCTTCCAATCCAGCTAAGCAGTCTTCCAATCCAGCTAAGCAATATCTGGCACTACACAAGTTGAGCTGCATATTTATGTAACAAATTTTGTTAGTTTGTTAGTTAGTTAGGAGCTCAATAATAGTGTATATATAATAGAAGGATAGCAACTAGTTAGTAACTTCTTTAATATACAAAAACAACAATTCTGTAGATAAGTCTTCTAATGAGTTGTAAGCTTTGCTTCTTATGGTTGTTCATATGAAATGAATTGATTCTTCAAAAGTAACATCGATCTCAACTTACAGAGAATGCTTATTATTAACCTCGTTAATTGAATAAAATGTTAAACTTCAAATCTGGTTTTGCTTTCTTGTTTAGCAAACATGATAAGAATTTACTTTCAGCGATATAGAAGCTTACAAGTTTAGATTATGCAAATAACATCAGGTATTTGATTGCAAATTTACGTTGTTTTTGGTTCAGATGAGTGGAGAAACCAGGAAATTGCAAATGAAGGGGAATAAATTAATATTAACAAATTATAAGTGTCTTACAAAGCAAAAATAAATATATCAGTATTTCAATTAGGGAAGACACACTAATTACAACGGAATCGGGCAAGACAGAGGGCATCAATGAGAAGAGATTGGAAAATGTGGGCTAAATAGTCGATAGGTTTTATTTTTCAATAACAAAAGCTCTAAACGACGTTGTTGTATAATCTATAAAAATAAACTGAGCCCATGAGCTGTTTACACCACGGGTTGAGATTAATGAGAATTGAGTAAATAAAATAAATATTTATTATAATTTAATTAAATGTTTAAAATTTTGGCATAGCAAAAGTAATATTTAAAATTATCATTCAGTGCACCATTTCAATCCCCGTTTTTACCCAAATCTCCTCATTGAAAATTTGCTTCTACTCATTTGTTTTCAAATCCATCTTTATTTCCTTCATCCTATTTTTTACTTTTTTACTTCATTAATTCATTCACCTAATCAAAATTACATTGAAAATTTTCTATAAATTAGTGAAATCACTAAACAGAAGCAATATCATGCATAAAGCCCAATTTTTGTCTAATCAGTCCTTAAAAATATTTTGTTGAAGAAAATGATTCGCCATTCACAATGTTTGTTGAAGACTGTTGTGAGAGAAATTTGGTACAACAATTCGAGTATAAATCGCTGAAATAATTGATCTCTTTCTTGGTTTTCGGATGATGGCAGCTGGTACGCACGTGAGCAGCTTCGGCTTCCACTGCTAGGGCAGGTGGTGATAGGTGGTAATATTTGGGCTGAGTTGACAAGGCTGCCAGATAATAACGGCTGAGCAATCCTCCGCTCGGCCGGGTAGATTACCCGGTAAAATCACTTAGGTTATACTTGCCTCTCGTGTATTATTGAAAATCTGAACCCACTTACCAACGCCTACATATCCTATTTATAGGAATCAAGCCCCGATGTAGTTATGTTGTAATCCACTTCCATTTCTTGAGTAATCAGCCACCTGAAGATAAGCCACTCAGGAGGTTTGAGTTGATCCAACTGCTCTGAAGGCAGCTCCTTGTGTCCTAGTACAAGTCAAATACTAGAAGTTCATAACTCCATGAATTCTCTGATAATTATCCGAATATATACATGTATATCATATATATACCGTGGCCATCACGTTTATAATGATAGAATCCAGTCAAGAGTCCATTCCATGATGATATTCCCGAGTTCCTAGAAGATTAGTAGTAGACTCACTGTAAAACTCTATCTTTGGCCGGCTGAGGTGGAGCCACAAACATACCTCCATATCAGGTGGAGGTGGAGCCATTTATGCACCTCCGTATCAGGTGGAGGTGGAACCATTTACGTACCTCCACGTCACCCTAATCAAACCCCAATACTACCCATATCATGTACATTGGGCTAATAACACACGTGGGCCTTAAAATAAGCCCATGACAGATTTTTGGGCACAATAACTACCCATCGGTTCCTTGTAGTCATTAAATGCAAAAGGAACCAAACAGGACATAGCTCGACCTTTCTTCATCCCTCTCAGAAATACACAGCTTCTGCATTGCATTCCCAAGCCTACATGAGCTAACTCGGCGTAGGAAACACAACACTTCAGAACTTGTACCTTAATCTGATTCCTTGGGTAAAAACATTCTCCTTAATTATTAGCTACATCTACGTCCAAATCATAAGTTAAAGAGTTGCAGCTACGTACTTCCATAATATTCCCACCTCAACCAGTAGAAAATTCCTTTTCATGAACCGTTGCGGCTAGCATCCCATTCCAAGCACTTTCGAGTTTTATTTTACTCAAAAACAAATCCATCTTCAAAAACGTATTTCCCATGTGCAAATAATCACACACCTATCACGTTCCAAAAAAGCCGATGAATCCAATTTATACTTAAATCCTATTTTTCATAAGAATCCCAAGTAAAATTCATTACAAAATAGAAGTACTATTTGCACATGACTGCTGCACTTCTCCTCGGGGTAGTACACACGCTCCTGCACACGTTTCTCCACCTCAATTTTTTTAGCCAATCAGACGACGCCACGTATCGTGGCTGTTCCCTTTCCTTACCCCGTGTATATATACATACAGATACATCTCCTTTCCTCTTTTAATTTTCCCAAAGCAAATCCCTATACCTTCTCTCCTCTTTCAAACACAAGGTTCAGGCGATACCAGCTTCCGGCAAGCCCCCTCATATTCCGGTCATCTCTACTCAGCAACTAAATCACGGTATGATTCTGACTCCTTCTTATTCTTTCAACCTTGAATTTTAACTACATTTCGATATTGATATATGTGCTCACCTTGATATATGCATGTATATGTATGCATATACAATCAAGAAATCATGACTATATGTCTGCTTGATGCCATGTATGCTTTCGTTGAACCATTGTTTGTAGATTAATCCTTTGGGGCTTCTGTTTGTTCTTCAATAATGACTGTATGTGAAGCATCCAGATGTTGTATTTGCAATGAACACCAGTTTTCATCTTTCTGCTATGACTCAATTGTAGAATCCACTTTAGGTAGATGTGTTCTTTTAAGCAGCTACAGGTTTCCTTATAGTCGCACCTCTCCTGAAATAGGCCTCCATTGCGTCAACACCTAAATTTAGGTTTCGTTCTATATCTACCTCCCTTGATGGGACTTACAACCCCCAGGTCTTGAATTCCCCAGGCTCACAACCTGTTTGCTGCTTATATGCCAGAATGAATTTTCTTGAGGTCAAATCACAACACCCTAGTCCACTACAAATGTAAATGCATAACACCTCTGATATGGCTTTATGTATATGAATGTACATTTGTAGTTGCTTGCATGTATGTCCCCATGGCGCTGCCTTTGTAATTGTTATCTGCCATTTTGAATTCATACTGTAAGTTAGAGGTTCTCTTCAATTGACACCTCTCTGGGTATGACCAACCTTTGACCTTCATACATGTGCTTTAAGCTTAGGTTCATGTCCACCTTGTTCAATAGATATCACAATTTCCTGGCGTAACTTTTTTTTATGCCCATAACATGCTCGGTTAAATGTCAATATGAATTGCCCGTGAAACTTAACTTTGCATATGCTTTTCTTTGAGAAACGTAGACTTAAAACCTTATTCATTCCCTTCATTTAAAACCCCATTTACTTTTTGGAGAAGAGATGGCTAGCAACAAACTCACTCCTGCTTGACATTTTACAGATGTCAGGTGGATCTGTAATGAGGTTCAACAACCTCTGGGCTCATCAAACTCATACTTCTCTTCAGCTAGGATTCCCATAAGTATAAGTGCCAAAACTAGATCCAAAGTTTTAGTAATAGACCCGGAGCAAGCTAGCATTGCTCTAAAGACTCGGTTGTTTTCTCATAGAGTCAAAGATACCAGACCTGTGATCCTTAACTCCTCCACTCCTGGTGAGATCCCTCAGAACGATCCCAACCAGCCAGACTCCGAAGCCACTGCTTCCAAGAAGGTGACTCTCCCAACCATGCAGAACATCAAATGGATATCCCTCTAGAAAACCTTTTCTCAGACTTATCATGTGAAAATTTAGACTCTTCTATGATAGTAGCCTCGATTGAAAGCCTTTACCAAAAATTCCACATAGGATGTAACCTGGTGGCACCTGCAGCTGGTGAGCGATGCCATAGGTTCGACAACCTTGAGCTCGACCAAACAATTCCTCACGATGTCCTTTCTGCTCAATTTTTCAAATTGGGACTATCTCTCCCTCTACACTCATTCATCCAGGAGATGGTTGAATTTTATGATCTCGCTCCAATCCAATTGACCATCAACTCCTACCGTATGGCTATGTGCATGTACATTTTATATGATAAGGAGTTTAATACTCAGCTTTCTGTTCGTGAGCTTGGCTATTTCTACCAACTCAAGCAAACCGGGAAAAACACTAGCTTCTATTACCTGACTGTGTGGGGTGTCCATGACGGTCAATGCATAAAAGGTAATAAGCAAATAATGTCAGGGTGGCTAAAACAATTTGTTTATTTCTACGATTTCCAACAGTTAAGGATTGAATTTAACCTGGATGTTAAGATTCCAGCCATGACACCTTTGAAAGGCAAGACTCTTATTCGGGCTAAGAAAGCCTTAGTACTTTCAGCAGGACTGGGACATGGTGCTAGTCTGCTATCCCGGGAAATTTTGCTCAAGTGTGGATTTATCCCAGGTAGAGGTACCTCTGTTCAGGAAACCTCTGTTAAGAAAACCCAAGCAGGTGATGTTTAATAACCTGGTCCACAAATCATAGTTGTTCCGTACTTTCTTTTTCATTGCACTCATATACATCACCTATGCGTCTCATTTCTTTGTCCATGTGCATACCTTTTCAGTTGCTATTTCATGACATTCTTTTATTCTCTATCTTGACATATATGGCGTCAGGAGTCCCTTCATTCATCCAGCAATCAGTCGACTATGATGACCTTTATGGAGACGACGATGAGAGAGCCGCTCCTATCGTTGTCACCTCGATTTCCAAAGTTAAGAAGACCTCTGATGTTCCGGAAAAATCACCCACCTCCTCCAAAAGGAAGCTCCATCCTCCAGTAGATTCAGTTAGAGCCTTGTGGAGGCTGCTAAAGCCATCCCTCTCGCCAATGCCAAAAGCTTATTCCACTACTTAAAACATGAAGAGGAGATAGTGGAAGCAGCTCAGGGGGACTTGAAGCTCAAAGAGGAGGTGAAGTAGATGAGGGCTCTGATCAAAGCCAAAGATGAGGAGGTGAAATAGCTAAAGGATGCCAACCAGAAGCTCAAAGCCAAGGAGACCAAATTGCTCAAAGAAAGGGAGAAATTGATGAACACTGCCGTGATTAATCTGGATGTAGAGAAAGACAAGCTTCTTGTTGACCATGCTAAACAGGTGCATGAGTTAGAGTTGAAGGTGGATGAGCTACAAATTGACATAGCTGCTGCAGAGTCCGTCCATAAAGAAGAGAAGAGAGCCAGGTACGTAGTCGGCTAAAACAATGGAATTGGGGACGATATCAGGTCCACCTACAATATCTTCCCCAACTTGGACTGGTCTCTACTTGGTGAGGATGCCATCCAGATTATCAAAGATATCAAGGCAAAGGAATCCATTGGCGCCACCAAAGATGTAGCTAAGCAAACCCTTGAAACCGAAGTGTCTTATAAGGAGGCTGAGACGGAGGCACCTGGAAATGAGCCAAATATTGCCCAGCCAGATCCAGACAATACCACAGGTAAGACGGCTTCCAAAAGCTCCACTCTTTGAATTCCTTCTACAGTTTCAACTTTTGAGAACAATGATACCCATCCATGGGTAAACTTTTAATGGTTTTTATTTCAATGACTTTCGCGGCGCTTGCGCCATAACTTTTAAGTATTCGAATGAGGGTGTGGGCACCTCATAATGCCTCGCAAGCTGTACTCCATAACTTTCCCCTCCATAACTCTTATTTCATTTATGTTGATTTCGTATTACTCCAATTCGCCGTGCTTATCATGCATATTATCCTGCCATGTTAGTTGCATACATACACATATCTAAATTGATTGCATTAGACATACACTTGCATGTAACTACACATGTTATGCCAGTTACACATGTACGTGTAGCTGATGATAACTATGTTAGGTGCACATATTTACATAGTTAACCTTACTGTGATGGGTGCACATACATGCGTAGCCATACCTGTCATGCTAGGTGCGCACATATGCGTAGCCGTACCTTAACCGTTTATACTAGGATCAGATGTATCTAGTTGTGCCTGCACAACCTTCCATATAGAGTACATAACACAGTAATTCATGACTTGCAAGCTCGTATATACATATCCCAAGGTGTGAAAAATAGATATTTCCTGAAGCTACCCATCTTAACATGTCATATTAGGTGTACATATATGCGTAGCTAACCTTAATATGATAGGTGAGCATACATGCATAGCTTTTTCCTGACTGCGTCTATTTACCCAACCAGTAACTGGCCGCATAAATCAATTTTAATATTGTCAAGTTCGTATAACACATTGTATTTATCCAAGTCAAGATTGATGTTAGTTGAATAAATGATAGCGTATATCAAATCCATTATATCGAAGCTAAGCATAGTTACATATACTGATTCCAAGATGGAGGTGTACACAAATACACCAACATTCTAGAATGTCCTTAAACCGGCAAGTTTGATGTGCAACTGTAATAACCCGAATTTTTGGATTAATTAAAACTTTTCTTATTATGATTAAGTGCATCAGTGAATAGTGAATTTGGTGGATGAATAGTGATTTTGAGGATTAACAAAAATTTTCATGCCACCTATGTACGAGACGTAGTGTGGATATTCCGAAGTCATATTAGTGATCTACGGAGTAAATAAGTGAATGCAAAGACGATCGGAATTCAGAAATTCCAAATTTTATTTTGGTGAAATATTTGACCGGACAGCGAATTATATATTATTATATTCAAGAAATGAGATATTAAAATTGAGGATTTGAGGATTTAATATTTTGGAATTTTATTATATTTGATTTGAGAATTTAGAACGAAAACCACTGAGACAGTGAAACGAATGTTCTAGAAACCGCTGATACTTTATAACGAGATTAAGCGATTAAGCGAACGAATCATGGATTAAGGATTGAAATTATGACAAGATTAAATATAGACATGGAAGTAACATGTAACAAGATTAATTCGAGGGATGCAACGTTTGGATCATCCATGTGAAAGGAAACGAACCAGTAAAGCTACTTTAACCAAACGCGTGCATGCGCGACACGTGTCCCTGCTTGCCACCATGATACCCCACTGATCGACATGTGTCCCTATGACTCACCACTTAAAAAAAATATCAGCATTCTTATCTTTTACTCAAAACAAAAAGAAAAGAAGAAAAGAAAAGCAAGAGAAACACAAAATTCTCCAAAACTGATCAGCTAGAGCACCCTCCAAAGAAAAAATCCATAACTCCATTTCCAACCATGATAAAATCACCAAAGTTTAACCACAGCTTCTTCACTCCATATATAACATGCGTTCAAGATTTCATAGCAATCCAAGGAGTATAGCCTAGTCAAATCGCCTCCCCAAGTTGAAGAATCCAAACTGCCATGATCTTGGCAGTTTCTGCACCAATTTTCAAATAGCCATAACTCCCTCGTTTCGCAATGGAATCATGTGTTCTTTATCTTGTTGGAAAGGTATTGAGCTGCTCTACAACTTCTATTCAGGAGCCTAGTCCAGAAAAGCATGGTAAGGCCCTCGTGTTTCCAGTTCTTTCAAGAGGTGAATAGTAACTCCGCAATTACTAACTTGTTTTCTTGCTTTGTTCTTAAGGTTTAAGCATTATAAGGACTTGTTAAAGCTTGTTAAGTGATTATAAACCCTTGGTAGTGTTGATAGAGCTTCCAAGAAGGTAAAGCCCTAACCCACCCTTTGAGTTATTATGAGTTTTTGATGTGGTTTTGATGTTACATAAAGATTAGTGCTTAATAAGAACATCCTTAGATATTTGGCTTTGTTTTGATGTGTAAAATGATGGGTGATTGATTTTAGTCTCACCACTGGACTTAGAGATGTAAAATGGATGTTTGTTGAGATTGATGAAGTATGGGTTGCCTTGGTTGGTTATTTGGAGTGATCGTAAAATGGAAACGTTTGATTTATAGCCGTCGTAATGGCGAAATTTCTTTAACCTTACGAACCGAGCTTAACAGTTGATATAACCTTCTGACCTTACTTATTAACTGACCTATACTTGTATATCTTGAGTCATAGATCATTTTGGCGAAAGAATCGTAGCATTCCGACTTACGGTTTAGGCGTTATGATAAAAATCGTAAAAGCGGTTCGTAAACGTAAGTGTGAGTTCGTAACTTCAGTGAAACCCCCTTATAATGAGATATTCGGTTAAGAATCTTGGTAATTAAATACTAGAGGTCATAATGGAGATATGAGAGAAGACCTCATATCAAAAGGATTATTTTTCGATTTTATAAAAATGTTTTAGTCAAGGTCGCGCAAGTGAAAACCACTAAGAGCATGACTTAGAAACCGATGTTGCAAATGGTTAAGTATAACTTGGATTTGAGGATGGATTTTGAACCAAACTTATGATATAAGTATTTGACGGATAACATGGACTTAGTATGAGCCTATAACGAGTTAGTAATTCCTTGGTTGTGTTTCGCTTACGTGTTTAAGTGTTGATGTATAAGTGGATTATCTAGGGGATTAATCGTACGTTTTCTTTTGACTTTGTCTAGATCGTTCGACATCGTCACGAGCCCTATCACTTCTCGAGCATCAGGCAAGTTTACTAAACCTTACTATATTATTCAGAGTAGGTATATTTTCCAATGTTCAATACTTGTGTATTCCCAATTTATATACCAAATCTTTGTTGCAAGTATTGTGGCAAGTTTTCTAAATCTATACTTTGAAGTATTGATTATATATTACTGCTTTTGCCATGTGTGGAGTTATACAGTTTTGCGATACATGTAATATATAGAGTTTGAATTTTGGTTTATATATGAGCTTTGAGATAAAGTAGTTATAAACCGGTGTACCTTGTAGCTCTAGAAATAAGAGCATACTTCTTATTTTCGACTCTAGACCGGGAGTCAGTATTTTGAGATATAGAGATAGCCGTGGAAACCCGGAGGGATTCCAGCGGCAGTGTACTAATTATTTTGAGGACTGCTATTATTAAACATTAATTATATTTCTAGAAAGTATTAATTACCTGGAAATGATTTGAGGAATGTTATTTGAATATTACCTCATTCGAAGGTTATTATTTGAAAATGATTTGGTAACTGGCTTATAAGCTAGATATGGGATATCGGTTATGAGCCAGGTTTTTATAAAGGCCCTAGGTTAAGGGCGTAAGATATTTCTTTAGATCAGAAACAATTATATTTTGTGTGTATATATTAAAGGTTATTTTCCGATAAAGATATCGGGCAACGGTTATTTAATCCTTATTTAGTTAAGGAATATTATTGTGAATATTCACCTGAGGATTTTCTAATGAATATTATGTTGAATAATCATTTGAAGAGTATTTATTTATTTAATGAATATTAATTATGAATATTCATTCGAGGATTAATTATCTATTTAATGAATATTACTTTTGATTATTCATTTGAGCCTTACTTATTCGAGGGTTAATTATGTATTTAATGAATATTAATTATTTATATTCATTTGAGGATTATGGACTTTAAGAATATTATTATTATTATCCATTCGAGGATTATTTATTATTTAATGAATATTATTTTGAATATTCATTTGAGGTTTACTTATTTGAGGAATATTATTTCGAATATTCATCTGAGGATTACTTATTTAATGAATATTATTTTCAAATATTCATTTGAGGATTACTTATTTAATGAATATTATTTTCAATATTCATTTAAGATTTACTTGTTTAATAAATGTTAGTAAGTATTTTTAAATCAAAAAGAGGTTCCCAAAACATTGTTTTTCCATTTGAATCTGTCTTTTAAGAAGATTTAAATGCTCGCTCAACTATCAAAAATATGGGAAACCTGATTTAAGTGACTACTACTCTTTTTAAACTCTCAATTCAAAAACTGTCAAGGGACAGATATTTTCTTGGAGCAATTTAATTGCTGCCAGTCAAATATTGTGTTACCACCTCAATGATCGAGGGGTAAATTCATGGAACAAGTCGATATCCATTAACAAGCATATCTTGGGAAATATTGGAGAATCTTCCTTTCCAACCTAGATATAACTACTTAGTGGAGTCGTATCAACAAGTGTTACACTTGGGGAAAGGAGGACGATCTTTACGTTTCAGAGTCATGGATTTCATCTGAACTAGGAGTGGTGTAAGTGGTCTAGTTGCGCGGACCCATCCAACTTTTATTGCCCCAAATGGGCCGGGAGGTCACAGTAAGGCGGTAGACAATGTCAGGCTGTCGTGATTCTTCCATCTACATGTAGAAAACTATTTGAGCGGTGCGACCTGCTACTGATCATAGTAAGGTTAGGCACAGCGGGCGCGGTAGCAACTCCGGTATTGGTTCATCATCCAATTTGGATATTCCTGCAACATGTGTTGGGGTGAAGAACCAAACTTGTTGGCAGGGGGTCGAACAGTGTTTGGGAATGAAGTGACAACAAATTCATGCAACTTCATCTTTTATTCTATAAGTTATGACTCTGTGGATACCTTACATAACATGGGTTATGGTAAGGGAGTTGTTTATACTGAATCACCTTATAACTTCATCTTTTAAAATATGTGTTGATATTCTGCTTACATAGCAGATACTTTTGGAAAGGTTATATTTGGTTTCCTTTGAAACCTCATCTTTTATACTAGAACTTTGTTCATAGTTTGAATATCGAAAGTTTGCAGAAATATTATGGAAATGATATTGGAAGTACAATAATGGTACTGTTTTTGGGAATACATTCCGATAAGGATATAATTTCATTATCGAGATATTTTGACAAATTATTGTCTTATACCCGCTTTATTCTGGGTTGAGTTAAAGGCAGAGTTATGCCATACTTTCATTACCTTGCTGAGCTATCGCTCACTCTTGCTATTGTTTTATATATATTATATAGCAGCGAAGCAGGATGCCAATGGGTCGGCACATACCTCGCAAGGCGTTTCCGTAAACAGTTTCTAGCAGTGATCCCGAGAGTAGGACGAACCAATCGAATCAGGCTACAGCTTTTGGTATTCAACTTATGTATATATATGAATGGTATAAGAGGATTGTGAGCATCAGAAGGCTAAGTTGGTAATGTAACATTACTTAGAAATTGTATCAGTGACAGATTCAAAAGACACTTGGGTATTGTAATAAAAATTATTTATTCTGCAGTTGTTGTATTGTGTCGTTTCTGAGACTCTAACCTGTGTGTGTGTGTGTGTGAGAGACTTATATTGTGGGGTCATGAGCAGGTGAATTATGAATGGTGTGAGTAATACAGGTAAGGCAAGGAGTGCATGGATCGTGACTACTCTAAATCCCTGACCCCGGATTTGGGGCTGTTACAGAAATGGTATCAGAGCGTTAGGCTACAGTCCTCAGAAACGATAGGAGATCGAGTCGTACAATACCCGTAATAATGATAAGAGCATCTAGAGCTCAAATTGAGTTCGTAGTCGGGTTAGAGGACATGACCCTGACTGTTTAAGATGAAGCCCGAGAGGGGACTTCTTCTGGGAAACCGTACTTAGGACTTCATGATTAGTCACCTCGAGTCGTATGAGTTATAGATTGATGGGATTCTGAGATACCAGACCCCGAGGCCTTCGAGTAGGCAATTGATGATGCGTTCCTTGAAATGGACGGAGACCCGATAAAGGAAGATCCATAGGAGGATCTAGAGGAAGACCCCATAGTGGGTCAAGGAAAGAATCTTGTAGAGGACGTGTTGATTGATAAAGATGTAGTATGTTACTTGAGGTCGTATAATAGGACCGGACGAACCTTCAGAGGTCAAATAAGTGCCGAGACGAGGGTTTAAGGATCGTTTATGATTCATCGGGAGATATGACAAAGAAAATGGAATAGAGTCTCCAAAGCAGAAGAGGTAGAGGCGGTATAGCCAGTATCAGTGGATTGATTCGACTTGAACGAAACCTGTTACTCGTAGTCGGTTGTAGTTGCCCATAAGGAGGCGGCATACGTAAGAACCAAGGTGTTCAGATTTTTACGAACGATTAAGGGTACTTAGTTGCCTATAATAGTGAAAGGAATTGCTTTGGCTATGAGGTTTCAATCCCCCATGACCAGCAATTCCACTGGAAATAGTGTCTATTACATCATTGAGGGATTTTATTATCTCAAGGAGAATTTTGGGTATATGTACCATGTAAATGTTATTGTAAGACAAGCACGCTAAGGCGAAATCGAGAACGAGATTTACCACCCTCAGGAAACCAGGAAGGAATTATGAGGATAGAACCGAAAGGTCAGAAATCAGATCCGAGCATTACTAGTGAGTAAATAGATTGATCAAATTTCCCTGATTTTGGAAAGAAATTCAGCAAATTTTGGCAAACCTTGTCTTTCTGATTACCATAGGATGTCACCAAAGAGAGTGGAAACTAGGGTGAACCCTGTGGATTGGGTAAGATGGCCGCTATATGGGTTGGTGGACAGACCCTGATTGCTACAACTGATGGTAAAGATAAAATGATGAAGTTGAGATTGGACGGTAAAGGCAAAATATATTTAAGGACCAAGACGGACTGAGAAATTCCGGGATTGATATGGGGAGAAGGAATATTGGGTACAAAGATGATTGAAATAGAGACCAGATTTAAGCTTGTAGTTTCTAATGATCTTCCGAAGTACCGCCCAGTCGACATGTGGAATTGTCATTGCTATGGGCGACAACAGTATCGAAGTCTTCTTATAGAACAGAACGCTTACTTGAGATGTTTGCGCCTAGTCGAATAGAACTCCCTGCGATTGCAAATGCTGATGGTTGAATTCTTAGCGACTAATATAAGTCGGCAATGACGTAAGTATCGAACACCTTAGGGTGCGTGGAAAAGAAAAGTTTTGGAATTGAACGATTATCCATCAGAGGAGCCGACAAAAAAAAGGCACCCGTAGAGACCTTGGTAGTACCCTCCCCATTTGCAAATTATGTGGGGTACCTCCCCAATCTATGATCTATCTTGACCTCTCTCCAAGAAAGAATTCTGATAAAGGGTATATTCCCTCTTCGAAGTTGTTTTATAACACTTGTGCTAAACCATATTCAGTTTCACTTGTGCCAGAGGCTGTCACAATGCCTACTTTCAGGCTTTCGAAGCCCTGCCAAATGATGTTATTTAAGCTTTCACTTTCCTTCAAATAATGAATGACCCTATGGTGATACCTCACCACTTGTTTGTTAAGTACCAGTATCTTTGTGGTTATTCTTTTCTTTGTATTTTCTTTGGAAAACCGCACCTTTGGAATCTGTTCAATTTTAATCCAAGGTGTTCCTTTAAGAAATATTGTCGAAAGACGATAATCATTAAATTGATATCGAATTGCTTTCATATTTTTCAACTTCCACTGAGACGAACAACCCTATACTTATAGGGGCTACAAGGACTATCTGTCTGTGTGATAGAAGTCTGATGGGACGCCATCACTTGTAAGTTGTGAAATACAAGAAGGCTAATTACCTTTAGTAATGTCTCAATTGAGGCACACAACGTTGAGTTCTTATGATCATATTGATCTCTCGGTAAAATTCTCTTACCTCCAATAAGGTTACCTTAAAACTCATAACCTTATGATCACCAGTGTGTGACATTTTCTTTGATATGGGAGCTATCTTTCAAAGCCCCATAAATTTTGTTATCCTTATTGAATTTCAAGGGGAGGCCAACCAGGTCAAATAAGTCAAAATTCGCTGATAGGAATTAGATTCGCAACGAAGTCGCCTATGACAGGAGCGAATCCCTAAGACGAATAGAATGTTAGTGACATATCGATGAAATTGGTTTATTCTCCCAAGGAGGTTATGATAATGGAAAGCGTGTCAATCGACATATGTGAAAGGAATAGCGATGTGCCGTGAACTCCAGTGACAACGGTGTTAGATAGATGCCCTATGGTGAGATTGAGATTTTGGAGGAGTTGTTTACGAATGGACACTACCTCTGGGTTAGCAAGATAATTATTGACGATGGAGTCAGAGGGAGCCGGTGTTGTGACTTGGAAGAGGTGCAGCGTATGTGGTTCTAGAGGAATAATTTCCAGAAATATATGGAGACCCGGATGAAAATGAACGTTAAAGAGTTAAAACAAGAAACCATGACCGTGACCAAGTATGAGGCCAAGTTTTCCGAATTATCGAGGTTTGTTCCGGAGCTTGTGAACACAGAAGAAAAGAAAGCCAGTAAGTTTCAACCAGGGCTACCTCCAACAAGCAGCCCACTGTCAGGACCTTTAAATAGCAGGTGCCCTTCTATACTGTTTAGACAGAGCTAATGTATCGTTGTATATCAAGAAGTTGCATGACAATTAAACCTTAAGGCCGAGCCACTAAGGGAATAATTATAAGTAGAAATAGTCAATCGAGGGATTTTTCCATAAGACTGGTACATCCAGGTTCTGAACTAGAAATATGAAGTCGACACTTTTGATAGGCCTGATTCCTTTCAAGTTGGGAGAAGTTGATATGATAATAAGGATGGGTTGGTTGACACCCAATGGAGCCAATGGATTGCAAATAAAAAGAGTAATAAATAAAGGATGGAGACAGATTCAGAGATTCTTGAATATAGTTCAGACGAAGAAACTATTACGCCAGAGATACGAGGCTTAATTAGCTCTTATGGTTGACGCCAAGAAAAGAGATACCAAGTATAAAGGGAACTACAATGGTTTTGGGAGATTGTACAAGGTTTTAATGAGCTACCAGATATCGATTTGGATGACATGAGAATGAATAACGAGTATTCAGGTTATAGTGCCGCATCTCCTGTTAGCCTCAGTGAGAATGGAAGAGTTAGCGACTCAGTTACAAGAATTGTTGGGCAAGGATATGATAAGACCCAGTGTGCCACCATGGAGAGCCCGGTGTTGTTGTAAGAGAGAAAGATGTTAGCACAAGATTATAGAATCTCGAGAGTTGTATGAGTTCGACATGGTGAATAGGTACCCTTGTAAATGATTGTTTGATCAGCGGAAGAACGCTGTGTATTTCCAAATTTATTTAAGAACTGGGTATCACCAGTTGGAAGTTAAATCAGAAGATATACCCAAGACTGCGATTCGTACTAGGAATAGACACTTCGAGTTTTCAGCGAGGTTATTTTGGGTTGATTAATGCACCCACAAATTTTATGGAATGTAATGAATTGGCCTTGAGTTACCCGTGATAGTAGATAACATGAGATGGAGAAATGGCTAGAATTGACCTAGAATTATGACTGTGAGATACACTACCATCCGGGGAAGGCCAATGTTGTGGCCGATGCCCTTAATTAAAATGAGACAGAGATGGAATCCGAATGATCGGGAATTAAAGGATGAGATTTTACACAAAACCCAAGTTAGTCCAACAAACTAGAAAGACAAAAGATTTCACCAACAAGCGGCTAGTGACAGCCAAGACAGACAGAGAAAGTATGCGAACTAAGCCCGCAAGTATAGAGATAGTACTGCTATTGATAAGCTAAATGGCATGTTGATGGATGACAAGCAAGTTTATGCTGGTGTATTTCTGTACAAACAAGATAGAGAGTATGAGGTTAAAGATTCGTGATGCTAAAGGTATCTCCATGGAAAGAATTAATGAGATTTGAAAAGAAAGGGAAATTGAGCCCGGGATTCATTGGGCCATCTGAGATTTTAAAACGCGTCAGGAAGGTGGCCTACGAGCCAGCCTTACCCCCCAAACTTGTAGAATGGTCATAACGGAGTTCATGTGTCAATGCTACGTCAGTATACTATAGATGCCCGGCATATGTAGAGTACGAGCAGGTAGATATACAACCTGGTCTGACTTACAAAGAACAACCTGTGGAAATCACGGATAGAAAAGAGCAAGTGCTAAGTGACGAGGTTGCTAAGCTAGTGAGAGGTTTGTGGAGAATCAAGAAGTGGAAGAATCCACTTGGGAGTTAGAAAGTGCAATGGAAGAAAAGTACCCCCAGTTATTCCTAAGTTGATTCCGGGACGGAATCCTTTTAAGGAGGGGAGACTGTAATAACCCGAATTTTTGGATTAATTAAAACTTTTCTTATTATGATTAAGTGCATCAGTGAATAGTGAATTTGGTGGATGAATAGTGATTTTGAGGATTAACAAAAAATTTCATGCCACCTATGTACGAGACGTAGTGTGGATATTCCGAAGTCATATTAGTGATCTACGGAGTAAATAAGTGAATGCAAAGACGATCGGAATTCAGAAATTCCAAATTTTATTTTGGTGAAATATTTGACCGGACAGCGAATTATATATTATTATATTCAAGAAATGAGATATTAAAATTGAGGATTTAATATTTTGGAATTTTATTATATTTGATTTGAGAATTTAGAACGAAAACCACTGAGACAGTGAAACGAATGTTCTAGAAACCGCTGATACTTTATAACGAGATTAAGCGATTAAGCGAACGAATCATGGATTAAGGATTGAAATTATGACAAGATTAAATATAGACATGGAAGTAACATGTAACAAGATTAATTCGAGGGATGCAACGTTTGGATCATCCATGTGAAAGGAAACGAACCAGTAAAACTACTTTAACCAAACGCGTGCATGCGCGACACGTGTCCCTGCTTGCCACCATGATACCCCACTGATCGACATGTGTCCCTATGACTCACCACTTAAAAAAAATATCAGCATTCTTATCTTTTACTCAAAACAAAAAGAAAAGAAGAAAAGAAAAGCAAGAGAAACACAAAATTCTCCAAAACTGATCAGCTAGAGCACCCTCCAAAGAAAAAATCCATAACTCCATTTCCAACCATGATAAAATCACCAAAATTTAACCACAGCTTCTTCACTCCATATATAACATGCGTTCAAGATTTCATAGCAATCCAAGGAGTATAGCCTAGTCAAATCGCCTCCCCAAGTTGAAGAATCCAAACTGCCATGATCTTGGCAGTTTCTGCACCGATTTTCAAATAGCCATAACTCCCTCGTTTCGCAATGGAATCATGTGTTCTTTATCTTGTTGGAAAGGTATTGAGCTGCTCTACAACTTCTATTCAGGAGCCTAGTCCAGAAAAGCATGGTAAGGCCCTCGTGTTTCCAGTTCTTTCAAGAGGTGAATAGTAACTCCGAAATTACTAACTTGTTTTCTTGCTTTGTTCTTAAGGTTTAAGCATTATAAGGACTTGTTAAAGCTTGTTAAGTGATTATAAACCCTTGGTAGTGTTGATAGAGCTTCCAAGAAGGTAAAACCCTAACCCACCCTTTGAGTTATTATGAGTTTTTGATGTGGTTTTGATGTTACATAAAGATTAGTGCTTAATAAGAACATCCTTAGATATTTGGCTTTGTTTTGATGTGTAAAATGATGGGTGATTGATTTTAGTCTCACCACTGGACTTAGAGATGTAAAATGGATGTTTGTTGAGATTGATGAAGTATGGGTTGCCTTGGTTGGTTATTTGGAGTGATCGTAAAATGGAAACGTTTGATTTATAGCCGTCGTAATGGCGAAATTTCTTTAACCTTACGAACCGAGCTTAACAGTTGATATAACCTTCTGACCTTACTTATTAACTGACCTATACTTGTATATCTTGAGTCATAGATCATTTTGGCGAAAGAATCGTAGCATTCCGACTTACGGTTTAGGCGTTATGATAAAAATCGTAAAAGCGGTTCGTAAACGTAAGTGTGAGTTCGTAACTTCAGTGAAACCCCCTTATAATGAGATATTCGGTTAAGAATCTTGGTAATTAAATACTAGAGGTCATAATGGAGATATGAGAGAAGACCTCATATCAAAAGGATTATTTTTCGATTTTATAAAAATGTTTTAGTCAAGGTCGCGCAAGTGAAAACCACTAAGAGCATGACTTAGAAACCGATGTTGCAAATGGTTAAGTATAACTTGGATTTGAGGATGGATTTCGAACCAAACTTATGATATAAGTATTTGACGGATAACATGGACTTAGTATGAGCCTATAACGAGTTAGTAATTCCTTGGTTGTGTTTCGCTTACGTGTTTAAGTGTTGATGTATAAGTGGATTATCTAGGGGATTAATCGTACGTTTTCTTTTGACTTTGTCTAGATCGTTCGACATCGTCACGAGCCCTATCACTTCTCGAGCATCAGGCAAGTTTACTAAACCTTACTATATTATTCAGAGTAGGTATATTTTCCAATGTTCAATACTTGTGTATTCCCAATTTATATACCAAATCTTTGTTGCAAGTATTGTGGCAAGTTTTCTAAATCTATACTTTGAAGTATTGATTATATATTACTGCTTTTGCCATGTGTGGAGTTATACAGTTTTGCGATACATGTTATATATAGAGTTTGATTTTGGTTTATATATGAGCTTTGAGATAAAGTAGTTATAAACCGGTGTACCTTGTAGCTCTAGAAATAAGAGCATACTTCTTATTTTCGACTCTAGACCGGGAGTCAGTATTTTGAGATATAGAGATAGCCGTGGAAACCCGGAGGGATTCCAGCGGCAGTGTACTAATTATTTTGAGGGCTGCTATTATTAAACATTAATTATATTTCTAGAAAGTATTAATTACCTGGAAATGATTTGAGGAATGTTATTTGAATATTACCTCATTCGAAGGTTATTATTTGAAAATGATTTGGTAACTGGCTTATAAGCTAGATATGGGATATCGGTTATGAGCCAGGTTTTTATAAAGGCCCTAGGTTAAGGGCGTAAGATATTTCTTTAGATCAGAAACAATTATATTTTATGTGTATATATTAAAGGTTATTTTCCGATAAAGATATCGGGCAACGGTTATTTAATCCTTATTTAGTTAAGGAATATTATTGTGAATATTCACCTGAGGATTTTCTAATGAATATTATGTTGAATAATCATTTGAAGAGTATTTATTTATTTAATGAATATTAATTATGAATATTCATTCGAGGATTAATTATCTATTTAATGAATATTACTTTTGAATATTCATTTGAGGCTTACTTATTCGAGGGTTAATTATGTATTTAATGAATATTAATTATTTATATTCATTTGAGGATTATGGACTTTAAGAATATTATTATTATTATCCATTCGAGGATTATTTATTATTTAATGAATATTATTTTGAATATTCATTTGAGGTTTACTTATTTGAGGAATATTATTTCGAATATTCATCTGAGGATTACTTATTTAATGAATATTATTTTCAAATATTCATTTGAGGATTACTTATTTAATGAATATTATTTTCAATATTCATTTAAGATTTACTTGTTTAATAAATGTTAGTAAGTATTTTTAAATCAAAAAGAGGTTCCCAAAACATTGTTTTTCCATTTGAATCTGTCTTTTAAGAAGATTTAAATGCTCGCTCAACTATCAAAAATATGGGAAACCTGATTTAAGTGACTACTACTCTTTTTAAACTCTCAATTCAAAAACTGTCAAGGGACAGATATTTTCTTGGAGCAATTTAATTGCTGTCAGTCAAATATTGTGTTACCACCTCAATGATCGAGGGGTAAATTCATGGAACAAGTCGATATCCATTAACAAGCATAGCTTGGGAAATATTGGAGAATCTTCCTTTCCAACCTAGATATAACTACTTAGTGGAGTCGTATCAACAAGTGTTACACTTGGAGAAAGGAGGACGATCTTTACGTTTCAGAGTCATGGATTTCATCTGAACTAGGAGTGGTGTAAGTGGTCTAGTTGCGCGGACCCATCCAACTTTTATTGCCCCAAATGGGCCGGGAGGTCACAGTAAGGCGGTAGACAATGTCAGGCTGTCGTGATTCTTCCATCTACATGTAGAAAACTATTTGAGCGGTGCGACCTGCTACTGATCATAGCAAGGTTAGGCACAGCGGGCGCGGTAGCAACTCCGGTATTGGTTCATCATCCAATTTGGATATTCCTGCAACATGTGTTGGGGTGAAGAACCAAACTTGTTGGCAGGGGGTCGAACAGTGTTTGGGAATGAAGTGACAACAAATTCATGCAACTTCATCTTTTATTCTATAAGTTATGACTCTGTGGATACCTTACATAACATGGGTTATGGTAAGGGAGTTGTTTATACTGAATCACCTTATAACTTCATCTTTTAAAATATGTGTTGATATTCTGCTTACATAGCAGATACTTTTGGAAAGGTTATATTTGGTTTCCTTTGAAACCTCATCTTTTATACTAGAACTTTGTTCATAGTTTGAATATCGAAAGTTTGCAGAAATATTATGGAAATGATATTGGAAGTACAATAATGGTACTGTTTTTGGGAATACATTCCGATAAGGATATAATTTCATTATCGAGATATTTTGACAAATTATTGTCTTATACCCGCTTTATTCTGGGTTGAGTTAAAGGCAGAGTTATGCCATACTTTCATTACCTTGCTGAGCTATCGCTCACTCTTGCTATTGTTTTATATATATTATATAGCAGCGAAGCAGGATGCCAATGGGTCGGCACATACCTCGCAAGGCGTTTCCGTAAACAGTTTCTAGCAGTGATCCCGAGAGTAGGACGAACCAATTGAATCAGGCTACAGCTTTTGGTATTCAACTTATGTATAGATATGAATGGTATAAGAGGATTGTGAGCATCAGAAGGCTAAGTTGGTAATGTAACATTACTTAGAAATTGTATCAGTGACAGATTCAAAAGACACTTGGGTATTGTAATAAAAATTATTTATTCTGCAGTTGTTGTATTGTGTCGTTTCTGAGACTCTAACCTGTGTGTGTGTGTGTGTGAGACTTATATTGTGGGGTCATGAGCAGGTGAATTATGAATGGTGTGAGTAATACAGGTAAGGCAAGGAGTGCATGGATCGTGACTACTCTAAATCCCTGACCCCGGATTTGGGGCTGTTACAGCAACTAATCCCTTAGACATAATAGTTTTCCATAACCATTTTTCCTTATGATCCACTAAAGTTTTAATCAATAACCACATAAGTACGCCCTGTTTACATCCTATCAGTTATAGGTACTTACTAAGCCGTACATCATACTTCAATTAGGTGCGTAACAATATCCAATCCAAAAAGGTTAAATTTCCGGAAATTTAACCTTAAATTATCGGGGAATATTTATATACAAACTACCCCTTAGTTCTTTAACATATAACCAATTATGATGGAGAACTAAGAAACCAACCGTTCAAACCTATGATTCCAAACATCATATAAGCAACCTGATATAACAATCACATATAGCCAAATAACATGTGATAGAAAACCGTAAATCACATCATGATACTTGCTTCGAACCTATCATTTCGACAGGGTGTAATCGCACTACCCCCGAGCATTTCCAGAAACAATGCGAGATATATTAAGAGCTGAATCTATGCATGGTAGCTATAGTTGTCTGTCCCACTAGTCATGGAAACAAAATGAATAGATGAATTCAGCCGTAGTGAGATAGTTTATTAAGTTCAAGTAGTTAAATACCTGGCAGTATGACTCAATTTAAACAGGTTACCGGAGCGCCCTAGAGCTATCTGTTAGATCAGGATTCAAAGATCGTCAGGATCTGAACTACTGATCAGGATTGCTGACGTCATCAGTATTGCACAAGCGTCAATATCAGGATTTCTATCAGGACTGTGATCAGGATTTATCATCAGGACTGGAAGCTAATCAGGATTGTTACTTCAAGATAACTATCAAGTTCAGAAAATAAGGAAAGATGATTTGTCGGTTTCTTAGCTTATGGAAAGCAACTGTTGGTCAGGATATGTATCAATATTATGTAATTGATTAAGTCTTATATTGTAATCGATAGAGCAGCTGTGTGTAGTATATAAACACAGTTTAGATTTTGATTTGTAATCAATCGCATACACAAGTATCATTGTACCTAGAAGCTTTCAAGAACATAAGAATTTCTTGAGAGAGTTTTGTAATAGTTTTATATCAGATTTAATAAAGCTGTTATTATTCATATTTGCTTTAAAGTCGAGAATCTTATACAATTGTATTCAACCCCCTTCTACAATTGTTATTTACTGGGCAACAATTGGTATCAGAGCAAACTGATTTAATTTGAATCAGATACAATCTAAGACGTCGACATTCAAATATAAAAGCATCAAAATTCCCATGCTAAAGAAATCTTAATATCCTAAGATGGACCATATGTTCCCAAGAGAATAGTTGGCCAAACAGACACTGTATCTGAACACTATGTGATCAAGGTGAAGAGTGAGTGAAAAGCTTATGTTCTCATCATCAGATACTAATGGCAATCCTGATGCCAATACTGATGATGACTCCACTGACTCTGACATGCAGGAGATGGTTGCTATGATAGTCAAGGGCTTCAAGAAAATGAAGTTCAGGAAGGCTAGAAGACAAGACAACTTCCAGAAAAAGACTTTCAATGCTGACAAAGACAAGTACAACAAAAAGGACAGCAAAAGTGGCAAATTTGACAAGTCAAAGGTTAGAGGCTACAAGTGTAATGGAATGGGGCACTTTGCAACTGAGTATAAGAAGGATAAAACACTCATCACTTCAAGCAAGGATTGGATGGACTCTTCCTCAGATTCTGATACTGAGGTGGTCAACTATGCTCTAATGGCCAATATTGATGAAACTGTTGTTCCTGATGAAAAGGTATCAAGTACTGTTTTTGACTTTGATACAAATAATGTCTTTGAGTTAAGATGTTTTGTAAAGTCATTGCATATTAGCTTTAGAAGTCAATCTGCTGAAAATGTTGGGATCTTATCTGAGATGTCTGAACTTAGGAAAAGAAATGAGCATCTAGAAGCTGAATTTTCTTTTATGCAAGAAGTACAAAAAGAGTGTGATAATGCTAAACACATGAAACTAGAGATGCAATTTAAATGTACTGCTCTTGAAAAAGAACTTGAGTATGCTAATGAGAAAATCAGAACCTGGACAGATTCTGAAAGGAAATTTCATGAAATCAATACTTCTAAGAATTGGAAAGAGTGTCTAGGGTATAAGTCAGATGAAGATAAGAAATTGAAAAAGAAAGTTGTTATAGATGAGATAGTTAACCCAATGACCTATAGACATGTTATAGACAAGACCAAATCAAAGATTAAGCCTGTTAAATTTGTATTTGGTAATGATCTCAATTCTACTTTTGAAAAGGGATCAACTTCTGCTCAAACAGTCTCAGATGCTAAGTCTAAACCTGTCAAGAAAACTGAAAAGAAGAATGTAGGTTTATTGTCTCAGAAACAACGTAAGGATAAAGTTTGTGAACAAATAGGTAAACAGAAGTCGCCAAATGTCAAAATAAACAGGAATGATAAAGTTGGGATTAATAAAGAGAATAATTATAAGTTTATCCCAAATGCACCAAGAAAGTGTTGTTATACCTATGGTAACTCTAATCATCTTGCTATTGATTGCAGGAAGAGTAAAAAGAAGGTCACTGAAATTCCTAGATCTGATGTTAGGAATAGATTATTACTTTATAAACCACAGAAGTCTTGTTTTTATTGTGGCAGTAAATGGCATTCTATTTATACTTGTGAAGAATACCATAATTTGTACAATAACTTTTATGATCATTTACCTAAGTTTAATAAAAGTGCAAATTCTGGTAAATCTAAGAATGTCAATGTGAAGCATGCATCTTTCAATACTGATACTGACAAAGCAAATCCTGATGGATACTATCCCGTCAGGACTACTAATGTCAAAAATTCTTCTGCTGCTAGATTTAGTAAAATGCATGGAATGAGAACCCAACAAGTGTGGGTTCTTAAAAATACTAACTAGTGTATTTTTGTCTGATTGCAGGGTAAAAAAAAATGTGTTAGTCATGGATAGTGGATGTTCTGTACACATGACTGGAAACAAAGCCCTGCTATCAGGATTTGAGGAAAAAGCTGGCCCAACTGTGTCTTATGAAGATCGCAACATTGGACAAACATTAGGATATGACAATATAATCATTGGAAATGTCATCATTGAAGAAGTAGCTCTTGTGAAGGGACTAAAACACAACTTGTTGAGTATTAGTCAAATCACAGACAGAGGTTATCATGTCAACTTCTATTCCACACATTGTGAAGTAGTCAACAAAGCATCAGGAAAGGTTGCACTCACTGCCTACAGGCATGGTAACATATATGAAGCCAACATTCAATCAAACACTGATGACTCCTCTACTTTTCTCATCAGTAAAGCATCAGTAGATGAAAGTTGGAATTGGCACAAGAAGCTTTCTCATCTCAACTTTAGCAACATCAATGAGTTCGTTAAGAAAGATTTGGTTAGAGGATTACCTAACCAATTATACAATACATGCATTCCTTACAACATTCTACTAATACAACTCCAAAGACCCCAATCACTAACGCGCACACACACAAGTTATAGCCTTGGAAATGAGCAACAAAATTTACATTTGTTAGTACAACTCAAATGTACTATCCAGGATCTCATCTATTACTTACAACCTCTACCTGAAGTTACAATAATAGACCTCACAATTCTATACAAGGTTTAATAATACAAACCTACTCGAAAACAACTCTTACTAATTCAAGCTGCAACTATTCTGCTAACTCCGGCAATATTCATCCTGCTGAACTAACTCAAGGGTGGTCTCTCCATTCCCTTGCTCTCGTACATGAGGTGAACCGACAATGTTTTCTTCATGCTGAAAGTTTTAATAAAGCAAGAATGAGCTAATAGCGCTCAGCAAGAAATCTATCCCAATTTAAATCTTTAAACCTTTTAGGAAGATAATCCTTATAGGATCAAAGTTTTAACACTACTAGGGTCTAACCCCAAAATAGTATATCGTTCAAAATACTGTATGACTTATAATCATACTCAAATACCCTTCGTAAATCATTTCGAAATCCTTGGTATCAATATGATAAACCAAGTCTCAAACATATCTTTTAAAAATAGATATTAATATTGGAATCAAGGCTTAAAGCCTATCCATTGATTCAAAATACTATACAGTTCAATATACTGTATATCTTAAATACTTTCTTAACAAATATGTACATATATCCATTTAGATATCTCATACTGTTCAAAATACTGTAAAATATCAGTAATGAACACCTTTTTATAAAAGAAGCAAGAATGAGCACTATAGCTCGACAATCATATATATAGCAGCTTAATCATATATGTAAGCTAATATCATAATTGGAAACCTTTAAAACTCCGTTCATATACCGAACGATATGTTTGAATATTCTTTCGTCAAAACATGCCATACAGTACAACCACTGTATGAGGAACATCATTACTCATCACTGTCACATTATCAGTAACTCAACGCCTAGGCTTTTGTTACAATGTGCAGCACAACTCCAATTGGAGGGAGGGAACATTCTAGAACACACCATGATACACGATGATCAGTCGTTGTATCATACTCACGCGTTTCTACTAGTAGATGGACGATATCTTAACACGATTATCACCTCAGCCGCATACGGGCTTTGTATCTGCTGGACTGTCCCACAGCCTCCTACGCGAGATAGTTGCTGGACTGCCCCGCAGCCTCTTATGCCATATAATTTGATGGACTGTCCCACAGCCTCTTACACGTTTCCTCCTAGTCCCGGATGAACAATCAATGAAACGGGAATCAGAATTTAATCCTGGTTCCCCAAGTACAAAATACTTGTCAAAACTTTGCAACAGTTCAAATTTCCTTACTCCAGAATATTTGAAGGGAGTAAGTCACAGTGTGGGTTGACATCAGTCAACAAAACTACCGATGATTACCACGTATTTTGAAATTACGACCTGGGAGTTTTTTTGTAAAATACCTCTAGTTCTGATAAATCAGAACTCGAAAACATATTTACTGTTAGGTCCTGATAAGTTTGTAGAAGGGGGGTTGAATACAAACTATACCGTTTTATCGAAATTTGCTCTTTGAATAATTTAACAATTAAGAACAAATTAATGCGGAATATAAATGAAACAAGATTCAAGTTAAATATAACTTATATTAAACTTGAAGGGTGTTGCAAATACAATATGGATTACAAAGTATTTATCTCAAACTAATTAATACAAATTTAGAATAAATTCGACATGAACTTTTCTAATATTTGTAATAAAAAGATCGAATGCTAAAAGCAAGTTCGAGATAAATTCTAGGGATAAAAATCCGCTAGATGATCAAAGCAATACAAGTAATCAACTTCTAGTGGTTTGGATTTAACAATACAAACTAGAATTAATTGCTTGAGAAGAACTAAGATTTAATGCTTCTTGTGTTCTTGAGAGTAAATGCTTCTGTGTTCTTTCTTTTGTTCAACTGCCTTCTTTTTCTGTTCTATCTAGCAATTAATACAATTCAATTAAGCCTTGTATGACCTGCCAACAGAACTCGGTAGAACCTGTAAGATCAGTATGACCTGAAACAAATCTTCTAATTTTCGGTAGAACCTTAAAAGAAGATTGTATGACCTGCCAACAGAACTCGGTAGAACCTTAAAAGAAGATTGTATGACCTGCCAAAAAGTACTTAGCATGACCTGATAAATAACTCAGTAGAACCTTAAAAATAGGTCATACCGAGTTATCCATCATGGTCATACCGAGTTTCTTAGAATAGTTAAAGCAGGTCATACTAGTTCATTTTCAGAAAATCCTTTTAATTTAATTAGTTAGATTAAATTATAGATTAAATTAATTCTTTTAAATAGAATTAAGTTAATAAATAATTTAAACTACTAACCTAATTAATTTAATAAATAAATTAATTCTGATAGAATTAATTTATTAATTAAATTAAATTATTAAATCAAATAAGATATTCTTAAAACCTTGCATTTCTCCCTCTTCTGAAAACCACTGAATATAGATGATTTAATTCCACTGATGATGTCGTCATTCGATGCACTGTCTGGTTTCATGAATAACTGACTTCAATGATAATTCTTCATCTTTAAAATATTTAAAGCTGTGGCTTCTTTCCTTTAGCTTTGACAAAACTCTGTATCCTGTACTTCTTCCGTCACCACTGGAAATCTCTGTCACTGTAGTAAATCCACTTACTTGAATACTTCACTGAGGCTTGAACAATAAATTGAACTTCTTTCAATGTAGAATAACTTCAAGTCTGTAGATGACTTTAATTCTCCATTCTCTTGACAGATAAAACTATCTGAGATTCCTGTGACATATTAACTTATTATTTACTTATTACATACTTGTTTAAATTAAGTTGTTTCCTCGGAATATTAATAGGCCTAAACATATGCCTTTCAATCTCCCCCTATTTGTTTGTTAGAGAATAACAATCAAATACCTAGAGGATAACTCAACTAACTTAAACAAGAAATAGAAATGACTTTTAAGAGCCAAGTAAATAACAAGAAAAGTTCTGGATTCCATTTAACATATTCCAGATTCAAACATTAAAGATAAATACAAGATAGATGTTCCTCTAGACTGAACATATGTTTACATTGGTCCTATCTTGAAATACCTAAGCTCTATACATATAACATTTACAGACTAGAGCTTCTTCAAATTTCAGACTCCATCATCTCTCCTTCTTCAAGTGCTTCAAGCAAATCCTTGTCCAGAATACGATCAGATTCAGAAGTAATACCACTAGGTCTGACAGGTTGAGCTGTGACTTTCTTCAGCCTATTCTTCATTTGATGATATCTCTTGATATTGGCAATGCAATAGTCTTGAATCAAATCAGCAACTTCTGTCTTCTCTTGTGTAGCAAATCCTGAAGTCCTCAACATGTTCTCCAAGTAGACAAGATGCTTGGCAGGAAAATCTTTCAGAGAGATTGGATCCACACCACAAGTTTGAAGTGCCCTTCCTTTATAAAATTTAACTTCATATGGCACATCCACAACTTGAGGGCTAGCTTTCATTGCAAAGTCTCTTAGCTGATCATGCAGCAGCTCAGCTAATGGAGAAGTTCTTTTTACTTTGCACATGAATACCCATAGTTCAGAGAGAGTTCTGCTTTCCAGAAGATTTAGAGAAACTAAGAAAGTTCCCTCATTGTGAGTGTAAACATAGATCTTTAACTCCTCTCTAACTCTGTCATATCCAGTTGTGATCCTTGAAATCTCTGTATGAAGAGCTTTCATGTATACTGTGTTGTCTGGATTGACCTTCTTGTATCTCTCCAACATCCCAAGAAACTTTGCATCATTGTTGGTTCCTTCTTGATGTGCAAACATTTCTCTAGCCTTGTCCCATTCTTCTCCTTGCTTCAGCCTCACATACAATTTTCTGTCACTAACCTTCAGATTGTGAAGCCTTTGCTTTTCTTGATGCTCAGCCTTTTGAATGACAAGATGCTTGGAAATGATGTCAGATACCTTTGCATTCTCCTCCTCTCTTCTCTTCAGATCAGCTTTCTGTCGTAACAGCTCAGCTTCAAAGGCAGGATCCACTATAGGTTCATCTTCCCAGTCAGCATAATCAGCCTCTCCTTCAACCTCCACATCACCAAAGATATCTTCAGGGTTCTCTTCAGATTCAGTATAGTCAAAATCTCCCTGTTCACCTTGGTAGTAGTCAGCATCAGAAAAAGTTAACTTTTGCTTCCCTTTGTCCTTTGCAGAACCAGAACCTCCAGCTTCTCCTCCTTGAACTTCTCCTCCTTGTAACTCCTTCTCCTTATTCTCCCCCTTAGTTGAGGAATCCTCTAAAGATTTAACTTTATCAGTTTTAGGATCCTCCTCTTTACCTTCTCTTTCTCCTTCACCATCACTGTCACCATTGCCCCCTTCATCATCATCACCCTCAAAGAATTTCTTCTGTTCAGCATTGGGTTGATGTGAGACCTTGATCATAGTATACAGATGTTTCATGCCCTCGTTCAGATGTTGCATCCCTCCTTCAATCTTGGTAAACCTCTCATCATTGAAGTACTGATTTTCATCAATAGTATCTTGAAAGGAGTCTACTTTGGTTGAAATAATAGGAATCTGTTTGATAGCCTCCCTGATCTCAGCATTAGAAACCAGTAGTTCAGACATATCTGAAGCCATTAACACCTGTGATTCTTGAACAGCATTCATCTTGGGAACCAATGTGACCTTTACTCCCTGTATCTCATCTCTAAGATGACCCAGCTGATTATTTACAGAGGTGGAAGAAGAAGACCGTTCATCCACTTGTGCCTTGAGAATATCTTTTTCAGCCTGGGACTCTTGTAGTTGTTTCTGAAGATTAGCTATTTGAGCCAACAAAAAGGCAGTGTATGTGTCATTGTGTGCACTCATCTCAATTTCTTTCGATGGTGTTTCACTCACCTCACGTGCTTGTGTTTCTCTCTGTGTTTTACTAACCACTAGCTGTCTATCCAGAGTAGGAGTTGAAGTACCTGCAGTAGAAATCACCATAGCCCCTTCTTGAGAGGTCACTGGTGGTGCAATGGGAGTTCGCGAATCCCAATCCATGGTAAAGTCCAGAAATTCATCAGAAATTGAAAACTGAATTGCTTCAGGTATGGACTTACCATGTTGCCCTTCACTTTCTCCAGTTAAAACTGCGAGTGAAGAATCCCTTAGGGGAGCCAGAGATGTTCCCTCTGGGAGGGGAGAAAATGATTCTATTATTGTGGGCGAAGAACCAGATTTTCCCTCTGAAGCCTGTGAAGGCTCTTCTACCGTGACAATGGTAGGTACTGTTTCACCAATTATTCCTATGTGCTCTCCTCTCTGAGTGTCCTGTTCATGAGTCTCTATTACTGTTTCAGAAGTGTTTTCTCCCATTGTGAGTAAGGGGAGAGTGCTTGACTCTTTACAGAATGCCATGGCCTGATGGCGAATTTCAATAGATTCATCCTGTTGAGAGGATGTCTCTAGAAACTGTTCATTGGCCGTTTGAGAATCCATATCCTTTTGGGAGGATACAGACTGGCTTACAGATGCCTCAAGTAGTGTTCTTCTCTTCTTTAGTGGTGGAGGCAGAGCTGTGGGATCACTCTCATTAGAATCTACTCCAGCTTGTTCTATCAATTTTGTTGTAGCTGATTGTTCTAGGGGAGCGGTCAATGGATTTGACTCTGTGTGTGGCTCTATGACCGTGGACAGAGATTGTGGTTCTACAATCCCTTGGTCAATCCTAAGAACCTCTTGGGTTAGTGGAGTAGCTGAGAGAGGATATATTACCTGAAGTGCCATGGTGTTAGGAGGCACCATTGAAGTTCCTGCTGACGAGGATCCAACCACTGGATGTTCAATAAAGAGAAGAGGTAACTGTGGTTGCAGAATCCTTCTCAGATATGATGGTGGAACTACGGGTCTCCTTCCAGACTTGGAACTTGTGGACAAAGTTGAGTATATGAGAGAATTAGTGTGTGCGGGGACTTAATGTGTGAGAGAATTAGTGTGTGCGGGGACTGAAACCTACTGCATAAAACATATGAACGAACAAAAAAAAACTTACTAAAAACCTGCAGAAAAATCTGAACAACAATATTTACAATCTGAAAAATATCTAAATGATTCTAAATAAATATATTTTCAATAAAAATACATTTCTCCACTTAAAAAATATGAGAAAAATATTTTTAAAGAAAATAAAATATTTAGAGATATTTAAATACACAAGCATGTAACATTAAATTAAATGAGAATTAGCAAAGAATATCATTTAAATGACAAGTGAAAATGAAATTATAGAAAGAACAAATATGACAGAGATATTGTTAATCACTAAGACTGTTTAACATTCCCAATTTACCAACTAACTTGATAAATGTGGATTCGTCAACAGATTTAGTGAATATATCTGCAGTTTGTTCTTCTGTGGGTACAAAATGTAACTCCACAGTTCCATTCATGACATGCTCTCTGATAAAATGATACCTGATATCAATGTGCTTCGTTCTCGAATGCTGCACAGGGTTGTTGGAGATTGCTATGACACTTGTATTATCACAAAATATGGGAATTTTGTCTAATGCAAAGCCATAGTCCTTTAATTGATTCCTTATCCATAAGATCTGAGCACAACAGCTTCCAGCAGCAATATATTCAGCTTCTGCTGTTGAATTGGAAACTGTTTGCTGTTTCTTGCTATACCAGGAAATCAACCTACCTCCTAGGAATTGACAACTCCCAGAGGTACTCTTTCTATCCACAACACTACCTGCATAATCAGAATCTGTATATCCAACAAGATTAAAACCAGAATCTTTAGGGTACCAGATACCTAGATTAGGTGTACCCTTAAGATATCTCAAGATTCTTTTCACAGCAACGAGATGTACATCTCTAGGGTCCGCTTGGAACCTTGCACACAAGCATGTAGCATACATAATATCTGGTCTACTAGCAGTAAGATAGAGTAAGGAGCCAATCATACCTCTGTAGCTTGTGACATCTACCTTGATAGATTTGTCAGAAGCTCCAAGTTTGATGGCTGTTGAAGATGGAGTCCTTGCTGATGCTGAATCCTCCATATGATACTTCTTGAGGAGTTCTTTGAGATACTTGGATTGACAAATAAATATACCATTTGACCTTTGACTTACTTGTAATCCAAGAAAGAACTTCAGCTCACCCATCATACTCATTTCAAACTTACTCTGCATAAGCTCAGCAAATCTCTTACAGAGATTATCATGAGTAGACCCAAATATGATGTCATCCACATAGACTTGGACTAATATCATATCACTTTTGTGTTTCTTTGAAAAAAGAGTTTTGTCTATGATACCTCTAACAAAACCATTTTCTAAAAGAAAACTAGAGAGAGTGTCATACCATTTTCTTGGGGCTTGTTTGAGACCATAGATAGCCTTAAAGAGAAAGTACACAAAGTCCAGCAGCTCCTGATTTTCAAAGCCAGGGGGCTGTTCCACATACACTTCTTCATCAAGTTCACCATTCAGGAATGCACTCTTAACATCCATTTGATAGACTTTAAAATTGGAATAAGCAGCAAATGCTAAGAACATCCTGATGGCCTCAAGTCTAGCCACTGGAGCATAGGTTTCATCATAGTCAATGCCTTCAGCTTGAGAATACCCTTGTGCAACCAGTCTTGCCTTGTTCCTTGTAACAATGCCTTCCTCATCTAGCTTGTTCCTGTATACCCATCTTGTACCAACTACTTTCTTGTTCTTTGGCCTGGGTACCAGCTTCCAGCCTTGTTGTTGTTCAAATTGATTGAGTTCATCTTGCATAGCAATCACCCAATCTGGATCAGTCAGTGCTTCCTCAGTTTTCTTTGGCTCCATTTTAGATAGAAATGCTGAGAAAAGACATTCATTCTGAGAAGCACTTCTAGTTTTAACTCCAACATCTGGATCACCAATGATCAGCTCAAAAGGATGAGCTCTATTCCAAACAGTCTGTCTTGGAAGATTTAACCTTGATGATTCACCTTGAAATTCACTTTGATGTTGTGAGTGACTAGTTGATCCTTCATTTGCTCCCCCTGAGTTGTTGCCTGTTTGCCTTGATGATTCTTCTCCAGTGTTGGTGGTATCTCCATTGTTACCAGTGTTTCCACCACCATCACCATGATCATTGTCATCATTGTTATTATCATCACCAGCAATAACTTCAGGTGGAGCTTCATCATCTGATTCTGAGTCTGGCAAGTTATCAAACTTCAGCTTTTCAGATGAGTCTTCTTTTTGGATACTGGGGAACTTAGTGTCATCAAAAGTAACATTGACACTTTCCTTTACTGTGTGACTGCCAACCACGTAGACCCTGTAAGATCTTCTGGAATAACCAACAAAAATAGCTTCTTGTGCCTTTGCATCAAACTTGCCACGTTTAACATTGTCATCTATAAGCACAAAGCATTTTGCTCCAAATACATGAAAGTACTTGACAGTTGGTTTCTTGTTGTTCATGATCTCATACGGAGTCTTCATTAAGTCCTTGTTGATTAAAGTTCGATTCTGAGTATAACAAGCTGTATTCGCTGCTTCAGCCCAAAAGTACGTTGGAAGTTTGGACTCACTTAGCATAGTCCTAGCTGCTTCAATCAATGTACGATTCTTTCTTTCCACTACTCCATTTTGTTGAGGAGTTCTAGGGGCAGAATACTGTCTTGTTATTCCTTTATCAGCACAAAAGTCATTTAGAATGGCATTTTTGAATTCAGTACCATTATCTGACCTTATGGCTCTAACAGGGACTCTCGAATCCAGCTCAATCAACTTTATGTGGCCAATCACCAGGAATGGGGTCTCATCCTTGGAATGTAGGAACAAAACCCATGTAAATTTAGAAAAGTCATCAACAATCACAAGTGCATATTGTTTCTTTGACATGGACATCACATTAACTGGACCAAACAAATCCATGTGCAGTAGCTGAAGAGGTTCAGTTATTGATGATGTGTCAGTGCCCTTGTGAGAAGCTTTCTTTGACTTTCCTTTCTGACATGCCTCACACAGTCCTTCCTGTGTAAATTCCATCTGAGGCAAACCTCTAACCAATTCCCTCTTGACTAAAGAGTTCATGGTTTTGAAGTTAAGGTGAGACATCTTCTTGTGCCATAGCCAACTATCATCTGATGAAGCTTTAGCATAAAAACAATTAACTTCATCTTTGAATCCCGAGTTCAGATCAGCTATGAACAAGTCACCTTTCCTTACTCCTTGAAGAGCAGGCTTTCCATTCTTCTTGTGAGTGATCTGACACTTCTCTCTTTCAAAGGAAACAGCATATCCTCTGTCACAGAACTGACTGATGCTGAGAAGATTGAACGTCAGACCTTCCACAAATGAAACATCTTCAATGATAACATTTCCGTACTTCAAACAGCCATATCCTTTCGTAATACCCTTGCTGTTATCTCCAAAGGTAACTACTGGGCCAGCTTTCACAACCACATCTGATAGCAGGGCTCTATCTCCGGTCATATGCCTTGAACAGCCACTGTCAAGAATCCACATAACACGGTTTACCTGTTTAACTCCCTGCAATATCAGATTGATTAGTCCTTCCTCGGAGCCCAAAATTGATTGGGTCCGGCATACTTAAAGAACTGGCCTTTGTCAGGCAAAACAACATTTCTAATTAAAACTACTTCATCCTTTTTCACATAAGAGCGTTTCCATTTATAGCCAGCCTTAACACATTTCTGAGTAGGCTTAGGGATAAATGAATCCACTTTAGTCTGAGGAGGACTAGTAGTCTTTGCTTTAACATGCTTCTTATTATTAACATGTTGACGTGGTGCAGTCTTATCACTAGATACATGCTTTTTATTAAAGAAAGCATACATAACATTAAAAGCACAAGACATGCAATTACTCACACCACATGCTTTATGAGAAGAATTAATAGCAGGCATGTTAGTTCTACAGTTGTTTTGATCCAACTTATGGATATCTGATTTAGTCTTTTTAGTTGTAGCAACTTTGACTGGAATATCAGATATACACTTTTTGGACTGTTCAGCTTCCAAAGCAATATCTTCTTCATGAATCTCCTCAGCAATAATGATAGAGTATTCATTCATAGGCTCTGCCTCAGACTCCCTACAGAAGGGTGTTTCAATACCCTTAAGTATATATGGAACAACCTTTCCTTCAGATTTGTATCTACAAGGGGAATTAATTCCAAGCAGTCCAATAGCCTCATTATAATCATACCCTATACTGACATGATTACCAACAGCTTGCTTATTGAGAATTTCTTTAGCAGTCTTACAAGAACTGAAATAAGCATTAGCTTTGGTCTTAAGCTCACTAATCTGATCTTTGAGAATGGTTTCCAGTTGAATATAACATTTAACCCTATTCTCAAGAAAAGCTACCTTAGTAGTAAGTTCATCCTGATTAACATGCACAAGTTTTAAATCTTTTATTTCCTTTTCAAGATTTGTGTTTAAAAGATTTATTCTATCATTTTCAGTGCGTGCACAACTTATGGTGCCACCAAGATGATAAATCATTTCAGCGTCAGTAAAGGTTACCTCTGACATGTATCTGGATGAAGTGCTTTCCTCTTTAGCCATTAAAGCAAGGTTCCCCATCTCACCTGCTTCTTCATCACTGTCAGTGTCATCCCAACTCTTTCCCTCAGCAACATATGCTTTCCCAATCTTGTTCTTCTTGCTAGAATCAAATGTGTTTCTGGTCACTTGCTTTGGCTTCCTGCACTCAGTAGCAAAGTGACCCAACTCATTGCAATTGTAGCATCTGATTATGCTCCTATCCACAGTTCCAGTTTTGTAGCCACCCCTTGTGCCACTTGAAGATGAAGATCCACCTCTCTGAAATCTGGGTCTGAACTTAAGATTGGGATTCCTCTTGAATCTGAACTTCCCAAATTTCCTGACTATCAAAGCCAAGTCACCATCCTCCAGCTGATCAAGTTCTTCTAAAGAATAGAAGTCACCACCAGATTGATCAATGGATGTTAATCCATATTAAGCATCAATAACATTCATGTGAGAACTGGAAGGTTGAACAGCCTTCACTTCCAGTCTCTGTGGGACTTCAGCAGCCAATGCAGTAGAGGTACTAACAATTTTCCCAGTTCCATACAGCTCCCTTTGTTGAATCTGCTCCAGCTCATAGGTCTTGAGAACACCATACAATCTCTCCAAAGCAATCTCATTCATATCTCTTGCTTCTCTAATGGTAGATATTTTGTGCTCCAAATGAGGTGGAAGTGTAAGAAGGAACTTCTTGTTAATCTCCTTGTTGGTGTAGTGCTTCCCGTTGAGATTCAGATCATTGATTAATTTATTGTATCTCTCAAAAACCTGAGAGATACCTTCACCAGGGTTTGATCTGAAATGCTCATATTGTGAGGTGAGAATTTCCAGCATATTCTCCCTAACTTCTTCTGTCCCCTCATTGATTATCTCTATGGTTCCCCAAATATGTTTGGCAGTTTCACAATTTAGGACATGATTATGCATGATAGGATCAAGGCTCTCAATGAGGATCAACTGAAGACAGGAATCCAAGGTAACATCCTCTTTCTCATCAGGAGTGTACTCCTTGGGATCTTTAGGGTACATACTAGCAGGCCTAGTAACAACGTTATCCACTGTTATCTCTTCCTCAAAAATCATAGGGAGTTTGGGACCTTTCTTCAGCACATCAATGTATTTAGGATTTGCAACCTTAAGAAATAGGAGCATTTTCTTCTTCCACATAGAATAATGCTCCTTGCTGAACATTGGGATTTTGACAGTACCAACTTTCTGAGTTGTAGACATTTTTGAGATTTTTAGAAAAATAAAAATTTCAGAGTTAAGAAAAAAATCTCAAACAATTGGATCTTTGATTAGTATATCAATCAAAAGGCTCTGATGCCAATTGTTAGGTCCTGATAAGTTTGTAGAAGGGGGGTTGAATACAAACTATACCGTTTTATCGAAATTTGCTCTTTGAATAATTTAACAATTAAGAACAAATTAATGCGGAATATAAATGAAACAAGATTCAAGTTAAATATAACTTATATTAAACTTGAAGGGTGTTGCAAATACAATATGGATTACAAAGTATTTATCTCAAACTAATTAATACAAATTTAGAATAAATTCGACATGAACTTTTCTAATATTTGTAATAAAAAGATCGAATGCTAAAAGCAAGTTCGAGATAAATTCTAGGGATAAAAATCCGCTAGATGATCAAAGCAATACAAGTAATCAACTTCTAGTGGTTTGGATTTAACAATACAAACTAGAATTAATTGCTTGAGAAGAACTAAGATTTAATGCTTCTTGTGTTCTTGAGAGTAAATGCTTCTGTGTTCTTTCTTTTGTTCAACTGCCTTCTTTTTCTGTTCTATCTAGCAATTAATACAATTCAATTAAGCCTTGTATGACCTGCCAACAGAACTCGGTAGAACCTGTAAGATCAGTATGACCTGAAACAAATCTTCTAATTTTCGGTAGAACCTTAAAAGAAGATTGTATGACCTGCCAACAGAACTCGGTAGAACCTTAAAAGAAGATTGTATGACCTGCCAAAAAGTACTTAGCATGACCTGATAAATAACTCAGTAGAACCTTAAAAATAGGTCATACCGAGTTATCCATCATGGTCATACCGAGTTTCTTAGAATAGTTAAAGCAGGTCATACTAGTTCATTTTCAGAAAATCCTTTTAATTTAATTAGTTAGATTAAATTATAGATTAAATTAATTCTTTTAAATAGAATTAAGTTAATAAATAATTTAAACTACTAACCTAATTAATTTAATAAATAAATTAATTCTGATAGAATTAATTTATTAATTAAATTAAATTATTAAATCAAATAAGATATTCTTAAAACCTTGCATTTCTCCCTCTTCTGAAAACCACTGAATATAGATGATTTAATTCCACTGATGATGTCGTCATTCGATGCACTGTCTGGTTTCATGAATAACTGACTTCAATGATAATTCTTCATCTTTAAAATATTTAAAGATGTGGCTTCTTTCCTTTAGCTTTGACAAAACTCTGTATCCTGTACTTCTTCCGTCACCACTGGAAATCTCTGTCACTGTAGTAAATCCACTTACTTGAATACATCACTGAGGCTTGAACAATAAATTGAACTTCTTTTAATGTAGAATAACTTCAAGTCTGTAGATGACTTTAATTCTCCATTCTCTTGACAGATAAAACTATCTGAGATTCCTGTGACATATTAACTTATTATTTACTTATTACATACTTGTTTAAATTAAGTTGTTTCCTCGGAATATTAATAGGCCTAAACATATGCCTTTCATTTACTTTTAATGAAAGAGGCAAGTGAAATCATATGTTCACTTCCTGAGATGGATTCCCAATTTTTGATAAGTTCAAAACCTTTATCATCATTTGAGGTAAATAGTTTAAAAGTAGTTGGGAACCCCTACTATAGTCACATAAATCTCTTTTGAGATCAGAAAATATTTTAAATAACTATTGGAACCTTACGTAATATTTAAATAAGGTTCTATGATTTTTAAATTATTTTTGGAATATTTAATAAATATTCAAATAATAAATATTGAATTATGATTCAATATAATTCCACTTAAGTGAATATTAATAATATTCACTTAATTAAATAAATATCCAAATAATAATTATTGAATTATCATTCAATAAAATTCCACTTAAGTGAATATTCAAATAATGTTCACTTAATCAAATAAATATTCAAATAATATTTTTAATAATATTGTTTAATACCTCACATTAAATATCCAATTATATATATATATATATATATATATATATATATATATATATATTGGAATATTTAATCAACATATTTAAAATATAGCTGTCTCTGGACCCTCCAGTTTCTGACAGTATTATCAAGATAAAATAGTAATTTGACTCTGGGTCTAAGTTTTAAAACTATCATACAAGTACTCTATACTTAGAGTCTTTAAAACCTCGGTTTATATCTAATATAACCATACATCTTACGAAAGTTTTTAACCAAAAGCGTACATCAATACATAGTCCTTTTAACGAATAAAGCAGTATATATCACAACAGCATCTTATATCAGATGTAGGGTTGGAAAACTAGCATGCATCTATCATATGCATATATTTCATCTCAACAATTTTATACCATCACATCTATATACGATGTGAGGTTTTAAAGCATGCATAATATCATATGCATATATTACATTTAAAAGCATGCATCTATCATATGCATCATCAGAATATTGTACTTTAAAATACAGCATGAAATGAGAAAACTTGCCTCGGATCCTTGGTTGTTAGGGGTTCAAGAACTTGCCGCAAATCTATAAACAAAGAAATACTCGATTAGTCCCCTAACGTAATCATTCGCTCATAACACTCATTTAAAGTCAACTATATGTTAAACACATCATGTAGTCACGTTATTCCTCAACAAGGTTCGTGTTTTAATCGACTCGAAATAATCCTTTATCTTAGTCACAATGGTTGGTCAAAGTAGTACCTTAGAGTTGACTTTTCATAGAGTTACTATTACGCGACTCGTACTCTAATACTTTTAATAAATCCGAAAACTCGTATTTAAATATGAGACCACTTCTAAAATCATCTTGAGTATTTGTAATATTTATCATAAAAGTTTCGATCTCAAAACAGGGGTTTCACTTGGTGAAATGTATTCTCAAACTTGGATGAGCTACGGAAAGTTACTATTCGCACGCCTTTCACTAAAACGCTCATATCTCCTTAACCGTTAGTCGAAATGATACACCGTTTTCGCGTGCGCGATCTTGGGAAAGAATAGAACAAAATGCTTGAACATGTTTTTCTGCTTAAGGGGATAAAAATCCCGAGAGCAGCAGGTTTTTGGCAGTGAGGTGCAGAACCACTTACTCCTCGCGCAGCTTTGGTTCCGACATTTTTATAAAATCGAAATATTATCTTTTTAACCCGAAACCTTCTCGATTCACTTACTAACTGTCCATGTTAGTATCCATTTTAATATCATGACCTAATTCCCTTTTTAAAGGGTTTGATCACAATCTCAAAGTTCATTCAATGAACTACTTAGTTACCCGAAACCGCTTTTACTAAACCGGACGTTTCTCCTAAACCATAAATCAAACCCGCGTGATTCTTGAACCCACGCGATCTACAAACTCTTATCTTTCTTTACCTAGGCAGTGGTGAAGTGGTTTAGCAGTTAAGTACTCGGGGATCTTTGGTTAATTCATGGTTTACGAAAATCGGGCATTACGACGGCTTGTATTTTAACGATTCCAATTTTTATAATCAATCCCAACATCAACCAAACCAAACCAACAACCATTATACTTCATCAACACATCCAAAACAGCCGCTAAAAATTATCACACACTAAATCAAGCTTCACAAAATCATTCATCCTCAAATCGAACATAAGATTCACGGATCTTAACGATAACATGAATAACGACTCTAATCATTATTTCAACCATAAAACTCATATAAACTAAAAGGGCAGAGGTGTTATACCTTCTTTGAAGCTTCCCAAGCATCAAAAATGGCTAATCTAGGCTTGGGGGGTGCTTGGATGATCCTTATATAGCTTGAACTCATGGAAACAAAATCATAAAAACAAGTAGTTACTATTCATCATCTTCCTTAATCACTAAAATCAGATGGGTAAAACACAGAGGTGAGGCGAGTGCTTACCATGGTTGCGTAGATATTCTCGAGAGCTTCGATTTGAGTGGTGGAACGTCAAAAACGGACAAGAGAAACTCAAGTTATGATCAAATCTTCATCCACCATTTTTACTCTTTTTTTCCTCTCGGGATTTTGAAAAAATGGGGAGAGTTTCTCTTTTGTTTTGTTTTGTCTAATTAATCACTAAATACATGCCATATAATTTGTGTGGTTGTAAGCTTGACTTGTCACCAATGACACCTCTCTTTTGAATTTGTGGTTGTGGTGAAAGTGGTGACAAGGTGGTGATTCACCACTTTGTCATCACTTGTCATCACTTTGTCACATTCCTGCATCATGTTTATGTCATCATTTGTGTCGTCAATCCTCTTATATGTTGCGCTTGATGATCTTATATGATATTTCCCCTTCGGTTAGGGTTTAATCCATAATTCATTATGCCTTTGTTTCGCGATAGTCTCAAGTGATTTAAAAAAAACGTTTCTTAGTACCAAAGCTAGGGAATACTTCCTTGATCTTTCCACTACCTTGGTTTAATATGTGGTCCTAGTTTTCTCACCTTGGTTTAAGGTATGATCATGGATTTCTCATCCTACATACTTTCTCAAAACGATCAAATCAATACATCCTCGATTGTCCGATGAATAGTGATCAAAATTCAAAGTTGGAATCTCCCGATTCTGATCGCGTTTACATTCACTTATTCTCCTTATACGTCACTAATATAACTTCGAAACATTCATTCCATGTCTTCCATATAGTGTGGTCTGAAATATTTTTCATCAGCAAATTCACTATTCATCAACATTTACTATTCATCAAATTTTTTTAACTAAGTCCAAAATTTGGGGTTATTAGAGTCTCCCCTCCTTAAAAGGATTCCGTCCCGGAATCTAAGAAAATAGCTGAGGTTACTTTTCCAGTATAGTAATCTCCAGTTTCCAGGTTGACTCTTCAACCCTCTGGTTTCATTACAACACTTACTCATTCCGGTCTGTGATATCTATCGGGCGCTTTATATAAGCCAATTCTGGTTGTACTATTATACACCCATTTTCTATCAACATCCGATTATCCTTGCAATCGGCGGTACAACGCTTACCATAACTTTGGTTGTCTGAAATGTTTCTTCCGGTCGGTCCGTCGGTCTACGGATCCTACGTAGTGCTCGCACTCAAACTCGTTGCCAAACACGTTTGGAAAACTCCTCCCGAATCGGGAGTTCAATCATTGGTTCTTATCTAACACGATGGTGACTGGAACTCCACGTCACCCAACTATCTCTTTCGTAACTCTTCGGTTAACGATCTATTGCTGATAATAAAATATGAGTAGACTCATTTAATCCATCAATTATAACTCAATTGACGTCATAGTCTGACTTGATTCTTGTTGATCCTATCACAGAATCCATTACAGTAAAATTACATTCCTAATCAGGAATCTCTATTAACTGTGATAATCAACTAGGTCTTTGTTCTGCCTTCATTTTCTGACATATCCAATATTTACTTAACAATCGATAAATCCTTTTATCTATTCGGCCACCAGTCACATTTCCTAAATTTTCTTTACCTTTTTGTACTCTCCGCGTAGCTGTCTCTTTATGACAGATCTTTATTCCTTAATTCGTTCTGGCTCAGTCAGGACCTTTAACTAATCCTTGTTGTATTCTTAACTTCAAACTTCATCCTTTCAGTTCCTTTTATTAGTCATCCCGAAAAATTAGCATCCCGAAAAATTAGCATCCTTAATCTCTTGAACATTAGGAATCCAAAACTCGGTATGAATACCTTATGATTCCTTTATCATCTTCTCAGTCTTTAATTCTTTCTTCAACATTAACCTTATACCTTCACTCGTCATTCGTTCTTGACATAACTTGATTTCCTGCAGCAATTTTGGTTGCATTGCAATCTCAACTAGTCTCTCAATACCATTTCCGGTTATCTTAACCTCAATTTCCATTTTCTCAAATCCTTAGATTAACTTTATCCGACGATGTTATCATATTAAGTCTCTCTTTCCTACTAAGGGCATTGGCCTTCCCTGGGTGGTAAAGAATCCCACCGTCATAATCCTTGATTAGCTTTAGCTATCTTTTCAATTCTCATGGTAAGTTCTTTCTGGGAAAGTGTATCTAATGCTCTTATGATTTGTATAAGTCTCGCACTTCTTTCCATACAATTAGTGCCTCCAAAACTTTAAAGCGAAAACCATCGCTGCCAATTCTAAGTCATGTGTAGGGTATCTAATTCATATTCCTTTAATTGTCTGGATGCATACGCAATTACCTTTCCGTGCTGCATAAGCACACACCCTAATCCTTTATGCGATGCGTTGCTATAGATCACAAAATCTCCATTTCCGTCTAGCAGTACCAGCACAGGACGGTGACTAGTCTCTTCTTTAATTCCCGGAACTTTTCTCACATTTCTCGATCCATTCAACTTTTCAGTCTTTCGAGTAAGTCTGGTCAGTGGGGCTGCTATCATAGCAAAATCTTGTACACATCTTCGGTAATATCCGGCTAATCCCACAAAATTTCTCACCTCGGTTGGTGTCGTTGGTCTTTCCCAGTTCGAAACAGCTTTTATCTTAGAGGGGTCAACTAGCACCTCTTCACTGTTGACCATATGTCCTAAAAACTGTACTTTCCTTAGCCAAAACTCGCACTTTGAGAACTTGGCATATAACTTTTCCCTTCTTAGTGTCTCTAACACTATCCTCAAATTTTCTGCATGTTCTCCCTCGGTCTTTGAGGTAAACCAAAATATTGTCGATGTCACTATGACACACTTATCCAAATACTTCTTGAAAACTCGATTCATCAAGTCCATGGAAGCTACAAGGGCATTCGTCAGCCCGAACGACATTACTAAAAACTCGTAGTGTCCAAACCTGGTGCGAAACGCAGTCTTGGGTACGTCCTTAGGTTTAATATTCAACTGGTGGCATCCAGTTCTCAATCAATCTTCGAGAATTTAACTGCACCATGCAGCCGATCGAACAAATCACCGATCCTTGGCAGGGGTATTCATTCTTAATAGTTAGCCTATTTAGCTCTCGATACGCTATACACAGCCTCATGCTGCCGTCCTTTTTCTTCACCAATAACACGGGTGCATCCCACGGTGTCGCACTTGGTCTTATCATTCCTTTCCCTAACAATTCCTACAATTGAGCGACTAATTTCTTCATCTCGACTGGAGCTAGTCGGTACGGGGCCTTCGAAACTGGCGCCGCTCTTGGAGCTAATTCTATAGCAAACTTTATTTCTCTATCGGGTGGTAACCCCGGAAGATCTTCTGGAAATACATCCTCGAATTCGTTAACCACATGGATATTCTGTACACTAGGTACTTCCCGTTTCGTATCCATCACCGTCGCTAAACAAGTTTCACCTCCTTGGAGGTCATACATTCTCTCGTCCAATAATCTGAATTCTTACTTTCTTTCTTTCTCAATCTATTCGTGTTTCATACTCTATTTTCTTTATTCACATTTCTTTCTCGTCCACTTTGCTTTCATTTCTATCATAGTCTTTTCATTAACCAAGGTAACATAATCAGTCGTTTCGAACACTCCGTTATTCTGAATTCGCATCATGCGAAACAAACCTTGGCAATTTCCGTAAACTTCGATTCATAACTTTTCGTACTTATTCGTTTTAGCTCTAAGCTTCAACACTCTCTTTTCCCAAATACTAAGGAAAATACTTGCATGGTACCAAGAATACTTCAAGCAACAGAATGCTTTATATATATATATATATATATATATAAAACTTTGTAAAAATTCTCGCTGAGGGGGCGACCTGGTTAGGCCTCAATCAAATTATCCTTTGAAATTTTTTCTCATCATACTTCACTGCATACAAAATGCATTGTGAATTCACTTATATAAATTTGACCGAAAGTTGAACTTAGTGATACAATAACTAGTCCACTTCAAGAATCATTAGTAATTAGCCGAACAAAACTGGGTAGTTCGATTGGTTTGGGACGCAGCATCTATCTAGGATAATTAGCTAGATTTTCATCATATCATTAAAATTTCAACTAGTTAGAACAATTAACTAGTCACTCATCATGGCACATGCAATTAGCCATTTTCAATCTACTAGTACAAAATCTCGAAATCGTTGCCAAAGAAAGAAAAAAAACAACATTTTGACTACTCGGATAATGAATTGAAAGAAGAGTAAATAAGTTTGGGACAAACAAGGTAATTATAACCCTTGAATAGAATATAAGATCTGGATAGATGGTTCTTGGTATCGGAACAATCGATAACCTCCCTCCAAACATTTTTCATCAGTGAAACAGTCCACCCCAAGGTGTCTCCGTACATAAATTTTGTCAAATTCTACGATAGAATTGAATTCGGACTATCAATGTCAAATTGATATCCTTTCCATGATTTCAACGTCTGATGTGCAAATCTCTTCTTAATGGAAGAAAAGAATTCACGAGTAATCTCTGAAATATACATCATCTATGTTTTAAATACATAGCTAGATATTTATGAACTCAACTGAGGAGTCCAAATATGAAGAAATAAAATTAATACTTAACAATTGTTGGTCGCATCCCAAGTTGAAGTAGGAAATTAGAAGGGTTACCTGACATGAACTATTCAAGGTAACACAGGCAGGAACAGTTTTAGATTGAGGAGTGTACCAACAAGTAGATACCAAAAAGTCAATGGTCATCATAATTTCTAACATCACCCGTACGAGGATGATCTTATCTTTCTGCCTTTATGGCTTAGGGTACTAACCAACGGTACCTCAAAATCGTACAAGCTTGTAAATAGGTCGAGAGTTTGAAACATAGTCGCCATTCCCCGATAATCGTCCAGAGTTTGGGCCTCTTACGGCCGCATCAACACATCCTCAAAAGATGAAGGTCGATTAACGTATATGTAATTTCTTAACACTAGTCGAATCGAATGAATCCAACCCCAGGTCACCATAGGTCTCGTTCCTCATAGGTCCTGAGATTGTCGCATTGCTCGTTGCAACCATACGTGTCTTTATCAGAATCACGCTATCCATTCTTCACATCTTTGATTTCCGAGTTGAGCCATCATGGCCTATCGTACGAAATATACTCGCGATGCGATTTAGCACGTTCGTCTCACGATAACGTTCTGGTACTACATGTACGCAACAGTCTTCTTCTTAGGTAACAAAATACCCATTAACGGAAAAGGCACCAACTCTGGTGGAATCGTTGTTCTCAAGGCTTGGACCTCATACACAAGATAATGCCTTAACTAGTCCACGTAATTTAGTAATTCGGATTGCGTAAAGGACTGTAAACGTCTCAATCTTCACATGTGCTGCCTTCTCGTGGCAAACTATGATGAACTACAAACACTTAGGTTCTTACTAAGTCAAGTTATCCATTGGTATTGACCATTCCGACCTTACCCCAACTGCAACCGAGACTCTGCTCCGCGTATTATCTTAATGTCTTTGATAATCCGTGTACAATTCTAAACGTCCTTCTCATCATTATGATGATCTCCAACGATCCTATTGATCCTCCAATAAGTCTTCTACTAAACTCTTTAACCTTGACATCCTCAATGGCACTACTTCCGGTAGTCCACTTAACGAACTCTATATGAGTCCTCACGTCATTCGCTTACTTAGATATAACTCTTAACACTCTCAAATCCAAGTTTATAACTTAACGCTCTGATACCATTTCTGTAACACCCCCAGACCCGGGGTCAGGAATCTGGGTTGTCACGCTCCATCAATTATACAATACATGCATTCCTTACAACATTCTACTAATACAACTCCAAAGACCCCAATCACTAACGCACACACACACAAGTTATAGCCTTGGAAATGAGCAACAAAAGTTACATTTGTTATTACAACTCAAATGTACAATCCAGGATCTCATCTATTACTTACAACCTCTACCTGAAGTTACAATAATAGACCTCACAATTCTATACAAGGTTTAATAATACAAACCTACTCGAAAACAACTCTTACTAATTCAAGCTGCAACTATTCTGCTAACTCCAGGAATATTCATCCTGCTGAACTAACTCAAGGGTGGTCTCTCCATTCCCTTGCTCTCGTACACGAGGTGAACCGACAATGTTTTCTTCATGCTGAAAGTTTTAATAAAGCAAGAATGAGCTAATAGCGCTCAGCAAGAAATCTATCCCAGTTTAAATCTTTAAACCTTTTAGGAAGATAATCCTTATAGGATCAAAGTTTTAACACTACTAGGGTCTAACCCCAAAATAGTATATCGTTCAAAATACTGTATGACTTATAATCATACTCAAATACCCTTCGTAAATCATTTCGAAATCCTTGGTATCAATATGATAAACCAAGTCTCAAACATATCTTTTAAAAATAGATACTAATATTGGAATCAAGGCTTAAAGCCTATCCATTGATTTAAAATACTATATAGTTCAATATACTGTATATCTTAAATACTTCCTTAACATATATGCACACATATCCATTTAGATATCTCATACTGTTCAAAATACTGTAAAATATTAGTAATGAACACCTTTTTATAAAAGAAGCAAGAATGAGCACTATAGCTCGACAATCATATATATAGCAGCTTAATCATATATGTAAGCTAATATCATAATTGGAAACCTTTAAAACTCCGTTCATATACCGAACGATATGTTTGAATATTCTTTCGTCAAAACATGTCATACAGTACAACCACTGTATGAGGAACATCATTACTTATCACTGTCACATTATCAGTAACTCGGCGCCTAGGCTTTTGTTACAATGTGCAGTACAACTCCAATTGGAGGGAGGGAACATTCTAGAACACACCATGATACACGATGATCAGTCGTTGTATCATACTCACACTTTTCTACTAGTAGATGGACGATATCTTAACACGATTATCACCCCAGCCGCATACGGGCTTTGTATCTGCTGGACTGTCCCACAGCCTCCTACGCGAGATAGTTGCTGGACTGCCCCGCAGCCTCTTACGCCATATAATTTGATGGACTGTCTCACAGCCTCTTACACGTTTCCTCCTAGTCCCGGATGAACAATCAATGAAACGGGAATCAGAATTTAATCCTGGTTCCCCAAGTACAAAATACTTGTCAAAACTTTGCAACAGTTCAAATTTCCTTACTCCAGAATATTTGAAGGGAGAAGTCACAGTGTGGGTTGACATCAGTCAACAAAACTACAGATGATTACCACGTATTTTGAAATTACGACCTGGGAGTTTTTTTGTAAAATACCTCTAGTTCTGATAAATCAGAACTCGAAAACATATTTACTTTTAATGAAAGAGGCAAGTGAAATCATATGTTCACTTCCTGAGATGGATTCCCAATTTTTGATAAGTTCAAAACCTTTATAGTCACATAAAATATGATTATTGGAACCCCTACTATAGTCACATAAATCTCTTTTGAGATCAGAAAATATTTTAAATAACTATTGGAACCTTACGTAATATTTAAATAAGGTTCTATGATTTTTAAATCATTTTTGGAATATTTAATAAATATTCAAATAATAAATATTGAATTATGATTCAATATAATTCCACTTAAGTGAATATTCAAAATAATATTCACTTAATTAAATAAATATCCAAATAATAATTATTGAATTATCATTCAATAAAATTCCACTTAAGTGAATATTCAAATAATATTCACTTAATCAAATAAATATTCAAATAATATTTTTAATAATATTGTATAATACCTCATATTAAATATTCAATAATATATATATATATATATATATATATATAGGAAGGTTCAGTGGGTAACTTATTTATATGAGTAACCTAGTAACCTTTTTGTATTGGCTAATTTGAAATATGTTACACGTGATCATCAAATTCCATCCATCATCCCACGTTTAAACACACTTTTTTTTTGAGTCGGAATTAATTCAATAATAAAAAGCCATACGGCATCTACAAAAATGGTCGCGTCGAACAAACATAAAACAGAAACAATCGCTAATTACTCCATTTTTCTTGGAGATACAATCTCACGATTTGTTGAAGATGATATATTTACATTTACCCGCTTCACCACATCCAGTTGGAGCTAATCCAGTTTGAGCTATCGACCATAATTGCAATCCCCTAAAAGCTTCCATCACTAAATCAAAAACCATACTCTCACAAAAAAGGAGAGAAACACCAAAACTCTCACCAAGGAGAGACTACATCCAAATTGAAATTACAAATTAAAACTAAAATTGCAAATAAAAATTACACTAAAATCAAGCCTTAGATCTAGAAAACGAAACCACAAAAACAAGAGAAACCGGACCCCTCGAAACCGAAGAACCACCCGCTAGATCGGAGAAGACAGAAATCCGGATGCTCTGATGGTTTTTGATCTAAGAAGTTTTATTTTAAAAAAAATCAAGCCTTAATAGCAAGATTAGTAAGAAAGATGAAAGAAAAACTAAGGGATTGGGGCTTTCTCCGGTGGAAGCCCCCGGCGGCAATATTGAGAAAAAAGGAGGCGGCTGGCTGTGAGAGAGAGAAAAGAGAGAGGGTTTCTAATAACACACTTAACAGCAGAGACATAACAAAGGCTTAACAACCTTTATAATATGATTTAATTATACAATTTTTTTTATACAGAACCTAGACATAATTTGCATTTTTTTTATAAGATACTGTATACAACAAAATGTGTGAACATACATGTTTAAAAACAATACGGAACACATCAGAATAGTTAAAAAAAATAAAGAAAAACTTAAAATGATTACACAAATTATACAATAAAATACAGAACACAAAAATATGTAAAATCTATAATACACAAAGTACGGAACATAAATACTTTATAGAAATTTACAAAAATTTACGGAACACGAGAAGTTTACAGAACATTAAGATACATAATATAAATAATATACATAATATATAAAATATACAGAACATAAAGTTAATATAAAAAATGTAAATAACAAACAAAAAAATTGGAAACATAATCTAATATAATTATACAACATAATCTAATATAATTATGGTGTAAAATATTGAATATCTTTTTCATATTAAATTTATATTTATTTTTTACTCTCGTGAAAATTTAAAAATTAGAAGGTGTGTTATAATTTTTCAGTTTTACAGAACTCTTATTAGTATATTTATATTTACAAAATTATATTTTTTTTATCTTCTATCATGTACATTTAAGCAATAAATTTATTTTATAATATATTAAGCACTTTATTGACATAAAATTTTTTGTATACAGAACAAGAGATTGATTTTACATGATATTTAATTTATTATAGTTGATCAAATAAATTTGGCTTCTGAATTGTGATACATAATATTTCAATATTGTATCATGTCAGTTAGGTGTTAGAGTCACGTGTTCTAGGTTATAGTTGTATGTATCAGCGCTTTTCTTTGTTTAATCTAAGGGCCAGCATTGGAAGTTACTCAGTTACTCATATAAGGAGTTCCTCACTGAGACCTTCCCTATATATATATATATATATATATATATATATATATATATATATATATATATATATATATATATATATATTGGAATATTTAATCAACATATTTAAAATATAGCTGTCCCTGGACCCTCCAGTTTCTGAGAGTATTATCAAGATAAAATAGTAATTTGACTCTGTGTCTAAGTTTTAAAACTATCATACAAGTACTCTATACTTAGAGTCTTTAAAACCTCGGGTTATATCTAATATAACCATAGCATATAAACCATACATCTTACGAAAGCTTTTATATCTTTAAAATGGACGTTTCTCCTAAACCGTAAATCAAACCCGCGTGATTCTTGAACCCACGCGATCTAAAAACTCTTATCTTTCTTTACCTAGGCAGTGGTGAAGTGTTTTAGCAGTTAATTACTCGGGGATCTTTGATTAATTCATGGTTTACGAAAATCGGGCATTACGACGGCTTGTATTTTAACGATTCCAATTTTTATAATCAATCCCAACATCAACCAAACCAAACCAACAACCATTATACTTCATCAACACATCCAAAACAGCCCCTAAACATTATCACACACTAAATCAAGCTTCACAAAATCATTCATCCTCAAATCGAACATAAGATTCACGGATTTTAACGATAACACGAATAACGACTCTAATCATTATTTCAACCATAAAACTCATATAAACTAAAAGGGCAGAGGTGTTATACCTTCTTTGAAGCTTCCCAAGCATCAAAAATGGCTAATCTAGGCTTGGGGGTGCTTGGATGATCCTTATATAGCTTGAACTCATGGAAACAAAATCATAAAAACTAGTAGTTACTATTCATCATCTTCCTTAATCACTAAAATCAGATGGGTAAAACACAGAGGTGAGGCGATTGCTTACCATGGTTGCGTATATCTTCTCGAGAGCTTCGATTTGAGTGGTGGAACGTAAAAAACGGACAAGATAAACTCAAGTTATGATCAAATCTTCATCCACCATTTTTACTCTTTTTTTCCTCTCGGGATTTTGGAAAAATGGGGAGAGTTTCTCTTTTGTTTTATTTTCTTTTGTTTTCTTTGTCTAATTAATCACTAAATACATGCCATATAATTTGTGTGGTTATAAGCTTGACTTGTCACCAATGACACCTCTCTTTTGAATTTGTGGTTGTGGTGAAAGTGGTGACAAGGTGGTGATTCACCACTTTGTCATCACTTGTCATCACTTTGTCACATTCCTGCATCATGCTTATGTCATCATTTGTGTCGTCAATCCTCTTATATGTTGCGCTTGATGATCTTATATGATACTTCCCCTTCGGTTAGGGTTTAATCCATAATTCATTACACCTTTGTTTCGTGATAGTCTCAAGTGATTTCAAAAAAAACGTTTCTTAGTACCAAAGCTAGGGAATACTTCCTTGATCTTTCCACTACCTTGGTTTAATATGTGGTCCTAGTTTTCTCACCTTGGTTTAAGGTATGATCATGGATTTCTCATCCTACATACTTTCTCAAAACGATCAAATCAATACATTCTCGATTGTCCGATGAATAGTGATCAAAATTCAAAGTTGGAATCTCCCGATTCTGATCGCGTTTACATTCACTTATTCTCCTTATACGTCACTAATATAACTTCGAAACATTCATTATGTTGGTCCTCGTGTATTGCAGAAGGGGGGTGGGATGAATGCAATATTGATAAAATTCAATCTCAATTTCAACAACCAAAACTAAGATTTAATGTTATCAATAATATGTATGCATTCACAAACAATATAATCTGAAGACAGGATTCACAAAATAAATGTTTTTATTTATTTTGCAAAGTGTTGCTACAACCTCAAGAGAGAATTCTTGAGCTTCGGTTTTCTTCAAGACACTTCCTTATCTTAGTTACTTACCTAGAATGAATTGATAGTCTAAGTATAAAACTAACCCTATCACTGTCAACACGGGTCTGTGAAGCTGCTGTCATTATCAAGTGGCATCTTCTTACAAACTGTCTACCCATGTGACTTTCCTAAATTGCTAATATGTCAGATATACATTACAAAGAAAGCAACCTAGATTCATTCTATTTCCAGCTAAAACAATTTAGCAAATAGAGACTTGACCTTGCTCTTGAATTGATTCGCTTTTGTTTTGTAGTGCTTGAAGCTTCTGTCGTAGTCTTGCAGACTTGGTGCAGCTTAGGGATACTGCAACACGCCTGTTTCTTGAACATTGAAACTATCACGGGATTTGACTGAGAGATACCTAGAACAAGGATCTTTCTTGAGATAGTTACTTTTGCCGCATAGCTTGCTGTCACAGGAATGTACTTTTGGTGACAGTATGAGTTCCCCGCATAGAGTGTTATCGAGGTTTCCAAACTTGCTGTCGAGGGCTAAAGTTGTTGTCGCGTAGTCTTCCGTCAATGTTGCTGTCAGAGTGAATATGCTATCATGACTTGCAACATTCTGTCTTCTTGTAATCTTACTGTCAATGCTTATGACAGTAACCTTTATTCATGCTGTCATCTAATATGCATTCATTGAGGCTTGAACACAACAAGTGAACTTCTTTCAAATTACACAACTAAAATGACATTACATACTGATTACAAGAACATACTTTGGGTGTGATAGTATGTTCTACTTAATGAAAAAATTAAGTACATAAGAAGTTAAGTTGTTTCAATGCTATCACCCATAAATCCCAACAATCTCCCCCAATTTGTTTTTATGGACAATAACAACAAATTTACAATATATGCTGACAACTTAACTAACAAGATCAGAATGGATTAAGAATTTTTACTTAGCTTGAGATTTCCTCTTCTGTCTTGTTACATCCTCTCTTTTGAGAGCTTCTACCAAGCAGCCTCTTAGACCTTCTACAAGAGAGATTTCAGCAGGAGTGACTGCAGCATCTTCTATTTCTTCAATAATCTTCTTGATAGTAGGAGAGATAAGAGAACTAGCATCCCTGAGATTCAACCATTGATCTTGATCAAATGGATAGCTTCTGAAGTGGAGTTCTTCATGAATGAGCTTGAATCTACTTCCACGATAAGCATTGAGAGACATCCTCCTTTGCTTGTCCAGCTTTGAACATTCTCCTTTTCTCCTTTCTAATATTTCCTTTATCTCATCAGAACAAATCTGCTCCAAGGGATGAATTGATCCAGCTACCATATACTGTAAATCCTTCAGAATAGTTGTTTTTAGCTTGTGCAAGCTGCAAACATAGATTTCTTCTTTTAGGTACTTTATTCTTAAGGGATTTTCCAGCATACATGTTTGATAATTTGGAGCTTCACTTTCTGCCTTGTTGGCAGTCTTGCATCTTTCCAGGAGTTCAGCTTCCTTCTTATCAAGTTCTGACTGATATTGAGAGTATTGAGAAGAGTCAGGTCTTTTGCTTGGCTTGGGTTGCCCTTCCTCTGTGGGTTGGGTTTGCCTTTCTTCTATGGGTGAATCATCAAACTCATAGTACCAGTGATATGGTATAGGAGAAGCTGGTAGATCAGTTGAGATATCAGCATCATCAAAATCTGCAAAGTTGAAGCCAAATTTCTGATAGAATTCAGCATCCCTATCAGCTTGATATTTCAGAATATGTTCCATGACAGACTCTGGAACATTATCATAGCTCTCCAGCAACTCTACCATTCTTTCCAAGTAGAAGAAGTCAATTCTCCTTTTATCTAAGGTTGATATCCTACCACTGATTGATGTGGATACCAGATTGAAATCCTTATCAACCTTGGTAGATCTTGATTCTTCCCACCACGGAATGTACTCAGTGACCTCTTGATTTGCATCCATCTTAACCTCAACACTCTTGATTTCTCTAGATTGCATCTGTTGTATCTTAAGACTGTTGGGAGGTATTGATTGAATTGGCTTCTTAAGATTCCTGCCAAATCCAGTGGCCTTTTCCTTTCCTGAGTACTTGTGCTTTCCTTCAGGTTTCTGTCTAGACAACCAAGCTTTTGCTTTAGCTTTCAGTCTTTTGGGCTTGTCAGTAGCTTTGATTTCATCCTTGACAGAACCTTTCTTGACAGTACCTTTTTCGACAGTATCTTCCATGACAGCATCTTCTATGACAGTTTCCTTGTCGACAGTACCTTTGGTGACAACATCTTTTTCTGTATTTATGCAATCAATAGCACATCTAAGAATGCTTGCCTCCAAAGCTTCCAGTATTCTTGGCTCCTCTTCATCTGTTGCATCAGCATTTTTCTTTTCCTGACTAGGAGTTTCTTCATTGCCTTCATTCTGAGATTGAATACCAATATTCCCAGAATTACTTCCACCAGCATTGCCTGCATTTCCAGAAGCTTCACCACCTCCAATCTCATCATCATCATCATCATCTTGAAGAGGAATATCATAGAGGCAGCTTCCTCCTTGATCAGCTCTTTTGGCATTGGCTCTAGAGATTAGCTCCTTCACTCTAGTCCCCAGTGCCTTGTCTCTTAACACCAGCATTTTGTAGATCTCTTGAACAGCAAAGACTCTTCCTGGATTGGCATTTGAGCTTAGTATTTCATTTAACACTCTCAGAATTGATTCAGTTTGCATCCTGGATGGACTGATCAAATTCATAAAGTTGTTCCTTTTTGTGCCATCCTTTGTAGTAGATCTATAGAAAACACATGGTGGATTTGTGTAGACTTTAGGTAGCTTCTCTGTGATCATGTTCTGGATTTGCATATTCAACACTTCATTGAATGGTGTTTGAGTTGCCTAGATCTTTCCCTTCATTGCACACAACACCTTTGCTGGCAGACTCTGCAGTAATTCCATTGTGATGAAATAAGATATGCCAGAAGTGAGATAGATACTTATAGCCCATCATTTCTCATCATTCACCATTACACTGACACTGATGATTTGATCCTTTAGCAGTTTTGAGGTGTTGATTGGACTGTTGTTTGGAGCATTCATTGCTTCTTCCACTAGACTGCTAAATTCAGTGTCATGATTCTGTAATGTGCTCTCCCTGTAATCCACCATTATAGTATTGGCTTCTTCTTGATCAAACTCAGTACTATTGGACCAAGTATGTCCCTTATGGATGGATTCAGGCAGTTTCCCTTTACCTTTCCCAAGCTTATTTTGTTCATCCATTTCTCTCCATCTTTTCTGTAGAGCAGTTTCTTGAGTTACTGAAGTTGGTTCTCTAATTGTCACAGGGGGTAGAATTGGGTGTCTAGATGCAGGTCTTCTTTGCAGAGCATCTTGAGTTGCCTTAGACATCAACACCCTTTCTCCATCCAAGTCAACTTCAACAAGCTCTTCAGCTTTATCCTTTGGTTGTCCACTGCTTGGTTTGACTTGCTCCCCCTTTGTCATTGCTTTACTCTTGACTTCAGAACCTTGTTTTGCTCCCCCTGTGGTCTTCACAGTTACTTGCTCCCCTGAGATCCACCTGATTCCTGAATAGATATAGATTCTGATCTTGATACCTTCTCCCCCTTAGTTGAGTTGGCAGCTACTAGGTCAGTAAGGAACTGTAGAGAATGTTGAGTAGCAACAAAACCATCAACCACCAGTTGAGAGAGAGAGTCCATCTTGGAGTTCAAGGTAGCACATTGTCCTTCCAGAGCTGTGATCCTGTTACCAAAATTTGCAGAGGGGCCACCATTCCTTAACCTTCTTGGAGGGGAAGGAAAAGAAAGGGGCTTGGAGGCTATGGGGGTTCTCACACTCTCAGGGTGTTTTTGAGTGATCTCATCACCCCTCACAGTTTGACTCTCAAGGCCTAATGCCTGAATAGTGGGGGCTCCCTCAAGGTCTCTCTGGACATGCTCAAGTCCCTCTCCTTTTGCCAGCTCATTTGGCTGCCTCTCATTTTTAGGCTCACCTCTCTTTTCTTTTATCTCTCTTTTCTTTTTCACACCCTCACTCAACCTAAATGCATGGGTATGAGCAGTACTATCATGCATTAAAGGAGAAGATTTAGAATGTACCTTCAAGAGTTTGGCAAGAGGTAGGTCATCATCAGAGGCATCCTCAAGGAGTACAACATCAAAATCTGGCTGAGAGGACTGGACAGCAGCTTTGGCAGGAATGTTACTGTCAGTTGGAGTGTGGACAGCAGGTTCTGGCATGACAGCATCTTTGGGAAGTGGAGTGACAGTAGGTCCTGTGTTGACAGTATCTTTCTCTCCACCCATGACAGCAGCTGTGTCCATGACAGCAACATTTCTAATGTCCTTAACAGCAACAGAGGCTGTGACAGCATCTTCCTGAAGGTAAGATGCTCCTTGGAGTTCAGACAAAGTGTTGGCTGTTTCAGTTTCTGACAGAATACCACTTTGCCCTTGCTCAGTGTTTGGAGGAGTGGTGTCCATTTCACTTTGAGAAATGGGTTCTTGTGGACCACTAGATGGGGGCTCATCCATGATTGGAGATGGATGATCAAAACCTGAAGGGTTGGGACTGTCCCCTTCTCTAGGTTGTGGAGAAGAAACAAAAGAATGTGTAGGGAAGGAAGAAGGTGAAAGTGTAGCAGAGAGTGGGGGCTGATTCACAGGAGAAACATGTGAATCATCAAAAGGAATAGAGAAATCCTCACTGTGCCCTAACTCACTGTGTGTTTCTTCAAGTGGAGGTTTCTCAGGTTGTGAACCATGAGATTGTGCAGACTCTGTACAGGGTGCCTTGGGAGACATGCCAATTTCAATAGATGCACCTTGTTGAGAAGGCACATCTAGGGAGGTGTATGAATCCCTTTTACTAACCACAGTTTGTTGAGAAACTGCAGCTTGGCTAACAGTGGTTTTGGTCCTCCTAGCTCTCTTCTTCTTAGGCTCAGGGGGAACCACTGAGGGTTCTATTTGACTAGCCTCTTTATTTGCTGCACTAGGTGCAGTGTCTCCCTCTTGACTAACAGAGCTACCACCAATATCAGCTTCTAAGGGTCGTTTCCTGGATTCTTGCAAGGCCTCTCTTTGGGCTTTGGGAAGTCTAGAGGGCCTAGGCTGAGTGTATGGTGTTGAATGGGGGTTAACTGAATTTGGGTCTAATTCAGTTTCATTCTCAAGAGTGAAAGATGCATAACCAGAAGGTAATGGATAATCAAGGTTGGACACTTGATCAACCATGTGCTGAGTGAAACAAAGTGGAATCTGTGCATTGAGATTCTGTGAAGATAACAGTGTGTGTGTGTGTGTGTGTGTGTTCTTTTTCAAAACAGAGCAAACCTCTAAGCAAGGGGCATCATTATTAAAATCACAGAAAGAATTGATGCACATCATAAGAAAGCGAGGGTAGATTGATACCTTCTTACCTATGGCAGCCCTGAGGTGTGCCAAGAGGAGAGCTCCAACATTCACCTTGTATCCATGGACAAGAGAATGTGCCAGTTTCTTGATGCAGGAGGGTATTCCATTCCAGCCTGTGGACTTGGTAGAGAACACCTTGACCATCACATCAAGTATCATGCTCCACTCCTTTCTCAGATGCTTCCTATCCATTTCACCAGACGGATACCATTTGGTTGTGCCCTCTTCGAGAATAGGGCCAGCATACCCAATCTTCAAGAAGAGCTTCTTGAGAGTGTCATCATTAGCAAGTTCAGCAAAATTCCGGCCTACTTGAAGTGTGATACCAAGAGCAGTGTTGATGACCTCGGCTGTAAGAATGTAGTGTTGCCCATTGATTGTGAATTAAATAGATGGGTTCTCACCCTCCGTTTGAGCAACAACATGTTAGATATAATTGCTGACGTTTGTTCATCAGTGTTTAAGTACCAGGTACATATCAGAGTTTATCTAGAAGCCGGTCAGAGTTTGATAAAGTCTGACTGGGTGAAGAGTTCACATTGAAGCCAGTCAGAGTTTGATAAAGTCTGACGTGGTGATAGTTGACTTAGCTGTCGGTGCAAAGATAAAGATTCTAGAAGCAATATATTCTGAAAATGGAAAGAAGCAGAATATATTGATACAGCTAAGGAAACGGAATAGAAGACTGAAGCAATCCTTGATTGATATGAATTGTATAGCTAACTTATAGGAATATCAATTAGAGATGGATTGTATGTAGCTGTGTACTATATAAACACATATAGGTTATTCCTAGAAGGAACGCGAACATTGAATATATTATTCTTGTAACCTAGTAGCTCTTTGTGATTCATTAACATCACTAAGAGAGAAACTGTTAATATAATTACTGTTTGTTGATTTATAAAAAGTGTTCTTGATTGTTATTCTCATATACATACTTGATTATATTGTGTATTCGGCCTAACAATTGGTATCAGAGCCAAGGCTGATTAATATATACAGTTTTACGATTCAAACACAAGTATAATCATGGCTGACAACGCTCAGCAAGGTTCTAATGCAGGTTCTAATGCTCAGAAGGTTCAACCTACTTCTGTGAGTAGATATGAGACTATAAGGGTTCCAATACTCAGACCAGTTGAATATCCAATTTGGAAGGTGAAGATGACCATGTTTCTGGAAGCCACAGATCCAGAATACCTTGACAGAATCAACAATGGTCCTCATATGCCAACTAAATTGTCTCCTGTAATTGGTGATGAAGAGCAGAAACTGATCCCAAAGGAAAAGAAGGATTTGACTCCTGAAGACATCTCATCAATTGCTAAGGATGCAAAGGTTAGACATCTTCTTCACAGTGCCTTAGATAATGTGATGTCTAACAGAGTAATTGGCTGCAAGACTGCCAAAGAGATATGGGATGCTCTAGAAGTCAGATGCCAAGGAACAGGCGCTATTAAGAAGAATAGGAGGACCATACTAACACAGGAGTATGAACACTTTGATTCAAGATCTGGTGAAACTTTAACTGAGACTTATGACAGATTTTGTAAACTGTTGAATGATCTATCTCTAGTTGATAAAGAATATGATATTGAAGAGTCTAATCTCAAGTTTCTGTTATCTCTACCTGAAAAGTGGGATTTAAAGGCAACCACAATAAGAGATAATTATGAACTTGCTGATACAGAACTTGATGAAATCTATGGGTTGTTGAAAACTCATGAACTGGAGATAGAACAAAGGAATAGAAGAATGAGTAAGAAGACAAAATTTGTTGCTCTCAAAGTTGAAGAGAAGCCCGTCAAGAAGGAACTTTCAAGAAAGAAAGCCAAAGGAAAGGCTTTAGTCATCAAATCTGACAGTGAGTCATCAAACTCTGATGATGGCTCAAATACTGATGATGAAGCCTCTGATTCTGAGGATGATGAAGAAGAGATGATGAAGATGGCTGCTTTAATGGTGAAGACTTTCAAGAAGATGGAATTCAAAAACTTCAAGAAAGGAAAGAGATTCTCAAGGAAAGATTCAAACTCTGATAAGAGAAATTTCAGAAAGTCTGATGGAGGATATACCAAGTCTGGAAAGAAAGACAAGTCTGAGATCCAGTGCTACAAGTGTAAAGAGATGGGTCATTATGCTCCAGAGTGCAAGAAAGGAAAATCTGAGAAAGCACTCATCACTAAAGGCAAGGACTGGGTAGACACTTCAGACTCAGATGAGGGAGTCAATTATGCTCTTATGGCTACTGTGAAAGATGAAGCTGAGTCATCTGAAAACAAGGTACCTTTAACAACTTATGCTTATGATACTGATAATATATCTGAGTTAAGAATTTATCTTAAAAGCATACATGTTAGTTATAGGGATCAGACTTTAGAGAATGAAAGAATCAAATCTGAGAATCTAGGTCTTAAAGAAAGGAATAAATTTCTTGAAGAGAAGCTTGTTAACATGCAACAAGTTCAAAAAGAGAGAGATGATGCTGTTTATGTTGAACAGGAATTGCTTAAAAGATATAGGCAAATAGAATCTGAGTTGGAAAAAGAAAGAAAAGTGATTAAAACCTGGACTAATTCAGGAAGAGACACACATCAGGTTTTTCAGACAGATACTGTAGGTTTAGGTTACAATGAGGGAGATGAACTTAGGTTTCAAGATAAAGTCAAAGTGAAACCACAACTTAAACCTATGCTATTTGTTCCTGAAAACAGTAAGTTAAAGTCTGTTGTTATGAAGGAAGCTGTTATGGAACTTGTTGAAACCTGTGAAGAACAGGTTAATGTTGATTCAATAACAGAGAATGAGATTGAGCTAGAAGCTGTTAGAAAGCCAGTAAAAACTTGTGAAAAACAGGTTAATGTTGGCTTGATGACAGGAAAACAGTTCAATCATAAGCTCAAAGAGGTAAAATCTGCCATGAAACCAAAAGGATCCAAGAAGAATAGGAATGGAAAGATAGGCATAAATAATAGAAATAATCACTTGCCTACTACTGGTGCTCCAAGGAAAACATGTTATAATTGTGGTAGTTCTAATCATCTTGCTAATTACTGCACAAAGAATAAAAATATCAATTCTTTACCTTCTACATCAGGAGAAAAGAATGATTATGTAAGGGTGAAACCACAGACTTTATGCACACATTGTGGGAGCACTTGGCATTCTATTTATACTTGTAGGAGTTATCATGCTATTTATCACAATTACTATGAGCTAAAACCCAATCTGAAATGGGTTAGAGCAAACTCTGCAAGTGTAAAGTCTGACAATGTTAGTTTAAACTCTGTTGATAGTAATTCCGCTGCAAAAGCTAACACTGTTAAGAAAGCCAAAGGATCCAAGAAAGTCTGGGTCCTTAAAACTAACACTTAGTGTTTGTTTGTGATTGCAGGGCATAAAAGAGAGCACCCTTATCTTGGACAGTGGATGCTCAGGACACATGACTGGAAATAAAGCCCTGCTATCAGATTTTGAGGAGAAGGCTGGCCCAAAAGTTTCCTATGGAGATGGCAACATAGGACGTACTATGGGATATGGCAATATCAATCTTGGAAGTGTCATCATCACAAATGTAGCTCTAGTCTCAGGACTCAAGCATAATCTGCTATCTGTGAGTCAAATCTGTGACAGAGGAAACCATGTAGATTTTCATACTGAATACTGTGAAGTTATCAGTAAATCTACTGGAAAAGTTGTTCTAGTTGGACACAGGCGCAACAACATTTATGAAGCAAGTTTGGTAACAAACTCTGATGGAAAAACAGTGTGTCTAACTGCAAGAATGTCAAATAAAGAGAGTTGGAACTAGCATAAGAAGCTCTCTCATCTCAATTTGAACAACATCAATGAGCTGATAAGAAAGGATCTTGTAAGGGGACTCCCAAAATCAATACTCAGTCTAGATGGCCTATGTGATTCTTGTCAAAAGGCCAAGCAAAGGAAGTCATCTTTCAAGAGCAAATCTGAATCTTCAGTAGTGGAACCTTATCATCTTCTACATGTTGATCTCTTTGGACCAGTGAATGTGATGTCTATGGGCAGAAAGAAATATGCTCTAGTAATTGTTGATGAATATACTAGATATACATGGGTGTATTTCTTATCAAAGAAGGATGAAACTGCTCAAACTCTGATGGATCATGTAAATCTACTGGACAAAGGATCACAGCACAAAGTGAAAATTATAAGAAGTGATAATGGAACTGAATTCAGAAACTCAATCATGGAAGCTTTCTGCAAGGAAAGAGGAGTGAAGCAAGAGTTTTCTGCACCTGGAACTCCACAGCAGAATGGTGTAGTTGAAAGAAAGAACAGAACTCTAATCGAAGCTGCCAGAACTATGCTTGATGAAGCAAAGTTGCCAACTTATTTCGGGGCAGAAGCTGTTCAAACTGCTTGTTTTACTCAAAATGCTACACTGATCAACAAGCATGGAAAAACACCATATGAAATGGTGAAAAATAAGAAGCCAAATTTGAAATATTTTCATATATTTGGATGCAAATGCTTTGTGTTGAAGACTCATCCTGAACAGTTGACCAAGTTCGAGTTAAAAGCTGATGAAGGAATCTTTGTTGGTTATCCATTGTCAAAAAAAGCATTCAGAGTCTACAATCTGAGAACTAAAGTGATCATGGAATCCATACATGTGTCATTTGATGACAAGAAAATAACTGGACTTGATGACTTAGATGGATATGATCAACTGCGCTTTAAAAATGAAGGTTTATTTTCTGATGATGTAAACTCTGATGAAGCAGTACCGACAAACTCTGATGAAGCGGTTCTGATAAACTCTGACGAAGCATACTCTGAACCTCTACTGGTAAATACTGGAGAAACTGGAAATTCTCAAATTGAACAAAATAGAGAACCAGTTGAGGGGGAGCGTGAAGAAGCTCAACAAGACACATCAAGTGAGTCAGTTGAGGAAACTGATTCAAACTCTGACAGTTCAAACTCTGAGCCATCCAATTCAGGGGGAGCCTCAAATACTGCAGAAAGTCAACATATGAATCAGGAGAGCATGGATCAAGGGGGAGGATCCAATAATGATACAAGAAACCACTTACCAACAGCAAGAAAGTGGACACAGGCACACACACCTGATCTCATAATTGGAGATCCTGATGCTAGTGTGAGAACTAGAAGTGCAACAAATAATGAGTGTCTGTATCATGTTTTCTTGTCTCAAACAGAACCAAAGAAAGTGGAGGAAGCTCTTCAAGATGCTAATTGGATTACAGCAATGCAAGAAGAGTTAAATGACTTTGAAAGAAATGAAGTCTGGACACTTGTACCTAGACCAAAGAATAGATCAATTGTAGGTACAAAGTGGGTTTTCAGAAACAAGACTGACAGTGAAGGTGTGATTACAAGAAACAAGGCTAGACTTGTGGCTAAAGGTTATTCACAACAGGAAGGAATTGACTATGATGAAACCTTTGCTCCAGTTGCAAGATTGGAGGCCATAAGAATTTTTCTGGCCTATGCTGCACACAAGAAGTTTAAAGTCTTTCAGATGGATGTAAAAAGTGCTTTTCTCAATGGGAAGCTTGAAGAAGAAGTGTTTGTTGAACAACCACCAGGATTTGTAGATCCCAAGCATCCAGATTATGTCTACAGGCTTGACAAGGCATTATATGGACTAAAGCAAGCACCAAGAGCATGGTATGAAACTCTTGCTCAATTTCTTTTAGAAAGTGGGTTCACAAGAGGTACAATTGATAAAACCTTGTTTTATTTCAATTATGGTGATGATTTGATTTTAGTTCAAATTTATGTAGATGATATTATTTTTGGATCTACTAATGACAAACTTTGTAAGAAGTTTGCAAAGCTTATGCAGTCCAGGTACCAAATGAGCATGATGGGAGAGCTTAGTTATTTTCTAGGCTTACAGGTCAAGCAAACAGATGATGGTATTTTTATCAATCAAGCAAAATATACCAGAAATCTTCTCAAGAAATTTGGTATGCTTGATAGTTCATCTGCTACAACTCCCATGGCTACAGCAACAAAGCTAGACAAAGACACAGGAGCCTCAGTAGATATGACAAACTACAGAGGAATGATAGGGTCTTTACTGTATCTTACTGCAAGTAGACCTGATATCATGTATGCAACATGTCTTTGTGCAAGATTTCAAGCAGATCCCAGAGAGCCTCATCTAACAGCTGTAAAAAGGATTTTCAAATATCTCAAAGGAATCATAACCTTGGGTTTGTGGTATCCTAGAGAATCAGAGTTTAAGCTAATTGGTTACTCTGATGCAGATTTTGCAGGCTGTAAGATAGACAGAAAAAGTACAAGTGGAAGCTGTCAATTCTTAGGTGACAGATTGGTTTCTTGGTATAGCAAGAAACAAAAGTCAATTTCCACATCCACTGCAGAAGCAGAGTATATAGCTGCTGGTAGCTGTTGTGCACAGATTCTGTGGATGAAGAATCAGTTGCTGGATTATGGTTTGAGGTACTCTAAAATACCTATTTTCTGTGATAACCAAAGTGCTATTGCTATGACAGGTAATCCAGTACAGCACTCCATGACAAAGCACATCAGCATAAGGTATCATTTTATCAGAGAACATGTGGAAGAAGGAAACATTGAGCTTCATTTTGTGTCTACAGACCAACAACTTGCAGATATCTTCACCAAACCTTTGAGTGAAGCTACTTTTACAAGATTGGTAAATGAACTTGGAATGATCTCTGGTTCTGACTAGAGATACGGGTTAGACTCAAAAACTATACATGTTTGATTTTTATGCTCATGATTCCTTGCATGTATTAACTGTTATGAGTACCAGTGTCATAAACTCTGAACGTAAACTCTGATGCTAAACTCTGTTAGTCATAAAGTGTTGGTCATACTCTGATAGTTACAGTCTAATGCTATACTCTGATTGTAATTTTGTCTGAAACATAAGGACCAATGAAGAAATTTGTATGAAGCATAATTCTCAGTAAGTAATTATGAATTCTTAAGAGTTGTATAGATTCTGATCTCAAATATGTGCAGTAAGTTAACACAACATGATACTGTCTCTGTATTTATAGCATCTCTTAGTTTATTGATCCTATACACTGAGTCTGTTTTAGCTGTTTGCATTTTCTCTCATAAATTAATTGTATTAACTGATGGAAAGTCTAAACTCTGATTATTAATTGCAAATAATTCACCCTCAAATCAAAAGATGCCAAATAGAGCACAAATTCCTTTGAGATCATGTTGTGCCTAGGAAGATCCAGGAACTTATTGTATGAAATAAGGGCTAAAATCTTTGATTTTTGGTGACTAGTGCCAACCACTGATTACTGGAAAAATAAAAATAAAAAAACAAAAAATATATATATATATAAAGGGGGTGAAAAAAAAAAGATATATCCAAATGAAAGGATATCAGAATACAGAGTTTAGATATAAAAATCAGATTTTATATTATACATGAGAGTTTAGGCAACCTGTTTTTACTACTTTAGGTTGTGGATTTTATGCACTTTGAGATGATTTAAATATTGATTTCGGTAAACTCTGCTATTGCACACACAATTATGCACACCTGTACAGTTTGCGAAAAGAGTTTATTAACAAAGAAGGACAAATGATAAACACTGATGTATTGTGTGAAATACGCCGAGGTAACTTTGTTTTAATCTCTGATGGTTAAAATAATTTCTTTGTTTCAGACATTTTATAATTTTGAGGAAAAACATTTGTTTTGGTATTTCAAAAGAGTATGTTTGGGCATTGGTCTAGAAAAGTGTTAAAGAGTGGAGAGAGATTGCATACATAGGAAAGTGTAATCGGCGGTAATTATTGATGTTTTTACTGCGCATGCGCATTGGAAATTGCCAATTACTGCTGTCAGTCATTGTATGTGTGACACGTGTCTCATTTACACAGAATACGGGGTAAGACAGTTGTGTTTTAATGATTAAAAACTGTTCAGTTTTTAATTTTTAATTTTATATTTATACATTATACACACAACCGTTACAGTTTTTCACGACTTACTCCAATTGTATTCTAGTTTCACTCACACATATTCACAAACACTTTCTTTTCTTAAACTCTCTCGTGTTTTTGAAGCTATTTTCTGCTTATTTCTTGACATTACTAATGGCTTCAACTGCTTTCACTGCTTCTGGACTTGAGTTTGTCCCTAATAACTATTCAGCCCCATTAAACACTGTCATTGCACCAGAGGGTATTCTCTGATCTTACGAATAAGGATTTAAAGAAGGTAAATGTTGGTGAGTTGTTGTTACCTGAGAGAGTTCTTCAGTTTTTAAATCCTGAACCTCAACAACAACAAGAACCAGTAAATCCTGAGGTCTCTCCATCTCCAACTCAACCTCAATTTGTAAACTCTGAACCTATTCAATCTGCATCTCAACAACCAAGGACTGGTGGTAGGATCAAACACAGGGCTTTCAAATCTTCAAAGTCTATGCATCCAGCTACTGAAGTTGGTGTGTCAAAAACCTCTATGCCACAGTCTGATGGTCCGTCAAAGAAGCAGAGGGCAAAAAGGCCAAAGTCTGATAATGCTGATGAGGACAGTGAAACTGATGAAGAAACTCTTCATCAGAGAAAACGTAGATTGGTGGCTGCACATCTTTTTGGTGCATCAAATGTAACTGCTGAAGCTGTCAATTTGGACAGAGTTTTTGAGGAACATGTAAGTGCTGAAGATGAAGCTCCTACATCAAACGCTGATGATGTAGTTGAGGAAGCTACACATGAAGATGCAGATGAAGCTCCTGAAATTCTTGTTCAGGAGGCTACAGAAAATATTGAGGCTGAGATTTTTGAGCTACAAGGATTTGATATGGATGTTGAAGCACACAACTTTGTACACTCTGACCATTTTGAAGTTTTTGATGAAACAGAGGGTGTGGAAGCTGATCACACAGTTATTCTTGAAGATTCTATGGCTACTCACACAGAGATTCTCTCTGTTACTCACCAGGTAATTGAAAAGGGTGAGGAAGTTGATCAGACCTTAAATACTGATGCTACTGAGAATGTTGCTGTACATGCTACAGAAACTGTTCAAGAGATTATTGCAGAGATTCCAGTACAAGAGGTTGTCGCTGAAAATGTTGAGAATATTGCAAAGACTGTTGCAAACTCTGATGCAAAGCCTGATGAAGAGAATGCTAATGATGATGATAGTTCTGATCATTCCCAAGAGGAGTTATTTGAGAGTCAAGCAAACTCTGATGAGCTACGAGAGGTCAATCGAGCTACGGCTGAGCATTTTCAAGAGATGTACTTTTCAAATTGGTCGAACAAGGATACTATCTTTTCTGATGAGAGAGCTGCAGACTTTGTCACAAAGTCATCTAACGAGATTACAAATCCAGAGCTTCTCACTTATCTCAAAGCCACAATTATCCAAGTCAAATCATTAAACAATCGTTTTGATGCTTCTGACAAGGTTATTGAAGGTCTAAGGAATGATATAGCTGCAAGGGAACTTACACAACAGAAGGATAAATCATTGTATATTTCCTTGTGTAAAGATCAGAAGGTTTTTGATTCCAGGTTGTCCAAGGTTGAAGACAATCAAGTCAAAATGTCAACTAAGTTGGATGAAATTGCAAATTCCATTGAATTGCTCACATCAGTTTTGCTGTCTGATGATGTCAAAAAGGGGGAGAGAGTGCCTCAAGACAAATGCAAGAGCTCTCAAACTCTGGCTCGGAAAGATGACACTACTGATGGTGGTGCAAAAGGTCAAAATCCAAGGACAAGGAATGTTCAAAGGCAAGGGAGGAGATCAAACTTTGATGCTCAGAATGCTGATGGAAAAAGATTATACACTGGAGGGCAGTCTTCTTCAAGGGTTAGAAGTTTACTTCTTTCCTCTAAATCTCTAGTTATTGATGAAGAAGTTGCTACATAGTTATTCTTAGCAGAACATGGTAAAGATGTTACTATTGAAGATATCCAGGCAGAAGAGAAATTGCTTGCTGAAGAACACAGGAAAGATGTTGAAGCTGGAATCTACAAACAGAAGGTTATCAAGGCTCCAAGGAGAAAAGAAAACGGAATTGTTATCAAAGAGAATGTAAACTCTGATCAGAGTTTACAGTACTCAAGGAGGCCGGTGATTAAAAATGTTGACAAAGGAAAAGGTAAACTGGTAGAAGAAGAACAGTTACCTAAGAAGATTTATTCAACCTCTGACATTACTCAAGTTGAAACAAGATTAGCTAAATCAACCTCTGACGCTGCTCAAGTTGATGTTTCTACTAAAGTTATGACAACCTCTGACGTTGCTCAAGTTGTACAGAAATCTACACAACTTCCAGGATTCAGCAAACCTAAAATTCTTGAAGAATTAAAGCTTGAAGCTGTGAATTTCTCAGAAACCAGAACTGTATTGGGAAAAGAAGCTTTTGATAAATCTGGACTGGGATCACACAGAGAGAGAAGAACAAATAACAGATCTCAAGATAACATTTCACTGGCAGAACCTGGTATTGGGGTTACACAAGAAAACCTTGATAAGTTAGAATCTGTTCAGTTGATTTTTCACAAAGTATTGAAGAAGCAGTTTTTGTTATACTTCATGAGTGATGGAAGAGTTTATAAAGTTGGAGAATCTGATGTTAATCTCAAATCATGGGAAGAACTGGAATATGTACTTTATCTTCTAAAAGTCAAAAACAGACATACTCATGATGTTGCTCAAGTTTTGAGAGAAAAGATGCTGAGATCTAAAGCTATGCTTGGAGGAGGAGTATCAAGTGTTTATATTCCAAAGTATAGGGATCATACTGGAAAGTTAGTGGAGATGAAGAGAAACAGTGCTAGATTTAGAACTGCACTTGGAATAAAGACTTTGGAATTTAACTTGGAGTCAGACAAGTCTTATTTTATTAGGCTAGGAAATGATATGAGAAGAAATAGCATATATTCTCTAAGAGCTGCTATCTATCAAACGGGGGAGAGTGATTCAGAACTTAAAGAGCTAAAAGAGATTATGGTGGATGAGCTAGAGAAGGCTGAAAGAAGACTGCTGATTGATTATCTCAGAACAGTACCTGATATTGAAGAAGTCAAGTAAAGTCTGACTGTAAGTTTTTATGTTTTCTGTTCTAAGTTAAAATTAAACTCTGTTATATTTTAAAAACTGCATTTGTTATATGTTTTGACATCATCAATTATCTTTTTAACTTGTACATTTTTATTATGCACAAGTTGGGGGAGATTGTTAGATTTAATTGCTGACGTTTGTTCATCAGTGTTTAAGTACCAGGTACATATCAGAGTTTATCTAGAAGCCGGTCAGAGTTTGATAAAGTCTGACTGGGTGAAGAGTTCACATTGAAGCCAGTCAGAGTTTGATAAAGTCTGACGTGGTGATAGTTGACTTAGCTGTCGGTGCAAAGATAAAGATTCTAGAAGCAATATATTCTGAAGATGGAAAGAAGCAGAATATATTGATACAGCTAAGGAAACGGAATAGAAGACTGAAGCAATCCTTGATTGATATGAATTGTATAGCTAACTTATAGGAATATCAATTAGAGATGGATTGTATGTAGCTCTGTACTATATAAACACAGATAGGTTATTCCTAGAAGGAACGCGAACATTGAATATATTATTCTTGTAACCTAGTAGCTCTTTGTGATTCATTAACATCACTAAGAGAGAAACTGTTAATATAATTACAGTTTGTTGATTTATAAAAAGTGTTCTTGATTGTTATTCTCATATACATACTTGATTATATTGTGTATTCGGCCTAACACAGCAGTTTGCCAAAATGCCTCAATTCTGTCTAAGTCGAGAATGGGTGTTGAGGTAATGGCAGAACCAAGATAGGACTTGTTCAAGAAAAACACTAGTCCTTTGAAACCTTCACCAGCATCATTTGGGGAAAAGATACCAGCAAAGTTTGTTTGAGAGAGAGACTGTTTGGGTGCCATGGAGATTCAAGAAAAGAAGAAAGTAAGAAAGTAGCTTTTTGCTTGAAGAAAAGTATTTTGCCTTGAGTTCGATGTGAGTGATATGTCTGAGTAATTGGGGAATAAAAGGAGTATCTCAAACATTTGCACAAAAGTAGGATTAAAGAACGTGTCTTAACCCACTCATAAAGCATGTGAGTTACTGCCCGTTAATTACTGGCAAACATGGGATGGATATCCAATTGTAACGGTCCACTATTGTTGACAGTAACCTGTGCGCTAGAAACAATCTGTCAGTAATAAGAGATGGTGACAGTAGGTTATTCGCGACAGCAACTATTACGCAAAAACATGTTGTCACCGTTAAGCATTGGAATGACAGTATCCTTTAAAAGTCTTGACAGAAAGTTTTTCCCTGCTGTCAAGAAGTTTGCTGTCAAGTGACACAGGACAGTATCCTTCTTAATGACAGTAACTTAGTTGGGGAATTGTTTCTGTCATGAACTTTTCAGAATGCTTTATTCACACACTTAACCTAAAATCAACAGAGTATAGATTTAGCAATTTAATCTTTTGAACACAGATACTATGCAGTTAACACAGACAAAACAAAGACTCAATAAACAAAACATCAAGAAGCTTTATTTTTATTAATAAAATCATTTGAATATAGCATTGAATACATCAATCTTTGATTTTATTAACTAATTCTAAAACTTCTTTCTTAATCTCCTCTTCAGTGCGACCTTCTTCCTTGAGAAGTGCCAGAAGTTCTTCCTCTTGAATCTTCCATTTTTCCTCCTCCTGTGCTTGAATGGCTTGAGACTTTTCATCTTCCTCGTTAAGCAAGTCTTCAAGTTCATCAAACAGGACTTCTACTTCATCTCTGATGTGAGATTCACACGAGACTTTTGGCATGTACTCTATTCCTACTTTGTTTTCCATGATTTACTTTAAAACTGAGAGCAGACTGGTGAAACCTAAGGTTAATTTATAGGCAAAACCGTCTAAGGATTAAAGTCTAATGGTCAACAGTTAGAGTACCCATACAACTACCACAAAAGTAATTAATGGTCGTGTCCTCCTTTAAACCTATAGATTTATGCAAAAGATGTGGAAGTCCAATGGAACAGATATTTATCTCTCAAACTTAGCAAATTACCACATTAATGTCATACAGGGTCTAAAAGTATGAGACTGGCACAAAATACAGACATGTAAAGTCAAATCAACACATGCTGTCACATAACAGACATAGACCAAGTAGACAGTAACTTCTCTTGACAGCAGGTTTGAAGTTGTTGTCATGAGCTTCAATAAAAATTTGAAAATGCAGAAAAACTTGGTAAATTAACATACCAGATTCAGCATTCCCAATTCACTTACCAACCTGTTGAAGGTTGCTTCATCCAATGGCTTAGTGAAGATGTCAGCAAGTTGCTTATCAGTTGGGACATAGATCAGCTTCACAGTTCCTTGTTCAACATGCTCTCTGATAAAGTGATATCTTATATCAATATGCTTTGTCCTAGAGTGTTGAAATGGATTGTCTGAAATGGCTATGGCACTAGTGTTGTCACATTAAATATGAATGTCTCTTAGCACTAGACCATAATCCAGAAGTTGATTCTTCATCCATAGAATTTGAGCACAGCAACTGCCTGCAGCAATATATTCAGCTTCTGCAGTTGAGGTCGAAACTGAATGCTGCTTCTTGCTAAACCATGAGACCAATATTCCACCAAGAAATTGACAGCTACCAGTAGTACTCTTTCTGTCAATCTTGCATCCAGCATAGTCTGAGTCCGAGTAACCAATTAGATCAAATCCAGTATTCTTAGGATACCAAAGGCAAAGGCCTAGATTAGGAGTGCCTTTTAAGTATCTAAAGATTCTCTTAATGGCTACTAAGTGTGACTCCTTTGGATCACTTTGAAACCTTGCACAGAGACATGTAGCAAACATGATGTCAGGTCTGCTAGCAGTTAGATATAGGAGAGATCCTACCATGCCTCTATAGGTGCTTGAGTCAACTTTCTTTCCTTTAGGGTCAAGATCCAGACTAGTTGATGTGGACATTGGTGTCTTTGCAGGTGATGAATCTTCCAAGTTAAACTTTTTGAGAAGTTCCTTGATGTATTTAGCTTGACAAATGAAGATTCCATCAGGTTGTTGAAGAATTTGTAATCCCAGAAAGAATGACAGTTCTCCCATCATACTCATCTCATATTTGCTACTCATGAGAGAGGAAAACTTCTCACACAGCTTCTCATTTGTAGAACCAAAAATGATGTCATCCATATAGATTTGTACCAGAATGATGTCCTTGCCATGGTGTTTGTAGAAAAGTGTCTTGTCCACGACTCCTCTAGGAAACTGATTTTCCAAAAGAAAAGTGGAAAGTGTGTCATACCAAGCCCTGGGTGCTTGCTTTAGTCCATACAAAGCCTTGAAGAGTTTGTACACAAAATCATACATTTCAGCATCCTCAAACCCTGGTGGCTGTTCAACATACACTTCTTCTTCCAACTCTCCATTTAGGAATGAACTTTTGACATCCATCTGAAATACTTTGAAGTTGCAGTGTGCAGCATAGGCTAGAAAGATTCTTATAGCTTCAAGTCTTGCAACAGGTGCAAATGTCTCATCATAGTCTATTCCTTCTTGTTGACAGTAACCTTTAGCTACTAGCCTTGCTTTGTTTCTTGTCACTGATCCATTTTCATCAAGCTTGTTTCTGAAACCCATTTGGTCTCAATGACTGACTTTCCCTTAGGTCTTGGAACCAACTTCCATACATTGTTTCTTTCAAACTGATTTAGCTCTTCTTGCATAGCTATCACCCAGTCAGAATCCAACAATGCTTCATCAGTTGTCTTGGGTTCCATTTGAGACAGGAAGCATGAAAACATGCTGTTAGCAGAGACTTTGGTTGACAATAATGGTATTGATAGTATCTTTGTCAACTTCAACAATTTGAGTGAAGCTAGGTTCTTCATCAATAATTTCCTCAGCTTCCAAGTATCCTTGATTCTCAAATCTGAATGTCTGCATCTTTCCTTCTTCATGCAGTCCTGGAAACTTGGTTTCATCAAATGTGACATTAACACTCTCTTCAATAATCCTGTGTTCCATAACATAAACTCTGTAGGCAGTCCTTTCTGTGCTGTAACCCATGAATAGTCCTTCAAAAGCCTTGGTGTCAAATTTTCCTTTCTTCTCATGGTTGTCCTTCATCATAAAGCATTTACTCCCACACATGAAAGTATTTGACAGTAGGTTTCTTCCCAGTTAGCAGACAGTAAGGTGTACTTGCATGAGTTTTGTTGATCATGGTTCTGTTTTGAGTATAACAAGCTGTGTTGATAGTTTCAGCCCAGAAATATGTTGGTAGTTTGGCATCATGCAACATAGTTCTAGCTGCTTCAATGAGAGTCATGTTCTTTCTTTCTACAACTCCATTCTGCTGTGGAGTCCTTGCAGCAGAGAATTGTTGTACAATTCCTTCATCTTTACAGAAATTTCCAAGTGTGGTATTTCTGAATTATGTACCATTGTCACTCCTCAATATTTGGACTTTTGAGTTTGGAGTTCTATCAAGAACTCTGACTTGATCAATAATCACTTGAGCAGCTTCATCTTTGGATTCAAGAAATTTCACCCAAGTGTACCTTGAGTAATCATCCACCATTACTAAGGCATATCTCTTTTTGGCCATAGATGGTACATTGACTGGACCAAAAAAATCCATGTGAATCAACTTGAGTGCTTCTATGTTGGTGTTCATTTGCTTGGACTTGTGCACAGCTCTCCTTTGTTTGCCCATTTGACAATCTTCACACAGTCCTTCTTGACAGAATTCCTGTTGGGGCAAACCTCTCACTAGCTCCTTCTTCATCAAAATATTCATTGTCTTGAAGTTGAGATGTGAGAGCTTCCTGTGCCAAAGCATACTGTCACCAACAGTTGTTTTACTGTAGAAACAGTAAACTTTATCCTTATTTGTTGAGTTTAAGTCAGCAACAAACAAGCTTCCTTTTCTAACCCCTTTTAGAGAGAGGCTCTCATCCTTCTTGTGATAGATGTTACACAGCATCATATCAAAATCAACCTTGAATCCCCTATCACTGAATTGGCTGACACTGAGTAGATTGTGCTTCAATCCATCCACAAGAGCAATGTCTTCAATGACAACATTTCCAATTTCCAGACAGCCATATCCCACTGTGTAACCCTTGATGTTGTCTCCAAAGGTTATGATTGGGCCAGCTTTCTCTACATAGTGTGATAGCAGGGCTTTATCACCTGTCATGTGTCTTGAGCAACCACTGTCAATGATCCACATGACTTGATCTTTCTTCTTGCCCTGCAAACCAGAATGTGTTTAGGTTGCATATGGTACCCAATCCTTGTTGGGTCCTGCAGTTTTAGTGTCTCCTGAGTTTCTTCCAGTCATAAAATCACAAGCATCATCAATGATCTCCTGTTTGACTTCTCTTTTCACCCACTTAGGTTTAGAATTGGACTTGATCCTTTTCTTAGTGGATGAAGCCTTTTTGCTGTTGCTAGCAGGCTCAGAAGTCTCAACAGTGTGCATGTATGAACATTTTTCAGTAGTGAGAATAGGTAAGTTAAAGCATGTACTCATGGCAGTGATCTTGCATGGCATACATTCAATGTTATTACAGACACTCATAGTTCTATGCATAAGAGGGGTTCTGTGTAAGTTACCATTGAGTTCAGTAGCATTGATCTTATCCTCAATTGGGTTCTTACAAACGTGTGTTAAATGATGTGAAGATCCACAGTTATTGCATAGTTTCCTAGAAGCACCTCCAACATTAGTGTATCCATTTCCTTTATTGACACCTACCTTACCATTCCTATTCTTAGACTTGGGAGTTACTGGATTGACAGTGTGTTCAGAAGTTGCTGTCGAACTTTCCTTGACAGTACCTTTTATTCCAACTATCTTGACAGAAAGTTTGGAAGCTACTGTCTTGGAACCATTCTTGACAGCATCTTTGGAAGATACTGTCTTGCCAACTGTGACAGCATCTTTTGAACTTACTGTCTGATTGATTGGTAAGTTTACTGTCTTGGGGATTGTGACAGTATCCTTTCTATCCTTGAATGTGCTGTCAACACCTTCATCCTCATCAAGAATTTCTTGTTGGATGAGCATGGCTTCTTCATCAAACTCAATTTCTGCAGCTTTGAAAATAGGAGTTTTAACCTTCTTGAGAATGGTGGGTTTGACAGCAGCATTTCCAGAACAATCTTGAATCACAGTTTCCTTTCCAGGTCTTCTACCATAAGAAAAACCTATACCAACTGTCTGATTTTCTGTATGCTTATCATTGTAATCCTGAACTATCTTAGATGAGTTTTTATAAGCCTTGATCTTGAATTCATTTTCAGCAATCTCATTCCTCAGGAATTCCTCAACTTCTTTAGCACATTTTAATTCATTTTTAAGTCTAGCATTCTCCTGAGCTAAAGAGTCTAGTGAACTGGTTTTGAGAACAAGAGATTCATTTTCAGACTTTAGTGTTTCATTTAGCTTACTCAGCCTAGTGATTTCCTCATTAGCAGCAGATAAGCTAGTATAGACATTGAACATCTCAGCACTAAAGTCTTTAATGGTTTTCTTATACTCATCAATGGACATATCAAGTAAGACAAGTGAAGGTACCTGACTTGAAGATGTTGATGTTACTTCATCAGTGCTAGCCATGAGAGCTAGGTTGACATATTCTTCTTCATCTTCATCATCAGACTCATCCCAACACTTTCCTTCAGCCACATAGGCTCTACCTTGATTCTTCTTAGGGTATCCACCAGTTCCTTTCTCAAACCTCTGAACCTATTTGGGTCTTTTGCATTCAGTAGCAAAATGACCAGGTTCACCACAGTTGTAACACTTGAATTTTGACCTATCCACAAATCCAGTCTTGTATCCTCCCTTGGTTGAACTTCCCACAGCAGCCTTTGATGAACTTCCCCTGTTGAACTTGGATGCTTGGCCTTGGGGCTTGTATGACCTATCCTTCTTGAACCTAAAGTTCTTGAACTTTTTGGCCATGTAAGCCATAGTAGGATTGTCCATGCTTTCCAGTTCCTCCATTGTGTAGAAGTCTTCATCTTCCACATCCTTGAGCTGGAGTACTACTTTCTCATCATCTTCAACAACCTCTTCTATCTTCAAGGATTGTACAGGGGTTGGTTGTGTGATTTGTAGTACTTCACTTGGTTGTGTGATCCTTGGCACTTGTGCAACTAGGGCACTTGACATATTGGCCATCTTGTTCCTTGTTCCACTATGTATGGCTCTCTTTTGAAAGAGTTCAAGTTCATAGGATTTCAGAATGCCATAAAGTGTCTCAAAGGTTATATTGTTGAGATCTCTTCCTTCTCGTATGGCTGTTGTCTTGTGTTCAAGGTGATCAGGTAGTGTAAGCAGGAACTTGACATTTAATTCTTTTCTGTCATAGTACTTGACATGTATCTGTAGTTCAGTTAAGAGTTTACTGAACCTTTCAAACATGGAAGTTAAGGCTTCACCAGGCTTGGCCATGAATGCCTCATATTGTGATATCAGTATTTGCCCTTGGTTGCCCTTAACTTCTTCGCTTCCTTCACATAGTAAAGCTAACCTGATCCACATCTCCTTGGCAGATGTGCAGCTTATCACACTTCCACACATGGCTTTATCCAACGTGAGAGAATCGAGCAAGATGAGTTGCAAGTGATCATCTAGCACCATTTTCTCCTTCTCAGGTTCCAAAAATTCAGAGGGATCTTTGGGAACCCAATGTGTAGGAATGACTTCACCATTTACTGTTGTGGCTTCAATTTCCTTCCTTGGAATGAAAGGACCATTCTCGAGAATACCTGGGTATAGTGGATTCGCAGCTTTGATAAACAACAAGATCTTTCTTTTCCAAATGCTGTAGTTCTCTTTATCAAAAGCTGGGATCTTGATACTGTTTGATTTCTGCATTGTCATCGTGATCACAGATATGTATGTTAATCTGTAAGCTCTGATACCAGTTGTTGGTCCTCGTGTATTGCAGAAGGGGGGGGGGGATGAATGCAATACTGATAAAATTCAATCTCAATTTCAACAACCAAAACTAAGATTTAATGTTATCAATAATATGTATGCATTCACAAACAGTATAATCTGAAGACAGGATTCACAAAATAAATGTTTTTATTTATTTTGCAAAGTGTTGCTACAACCTCAAGAGAGAATTCTTGAGCTTCGGTTTTCTTCAAGACACTTCCTTATCTTAGTTACTTACCTAGAATGAATTGATAGTCTAAGTATAAAACTAACCCTATCACTGTCAACACGGGTCTGTGAAGCTGCTGTCATTATCAAGTGGCAGCTTCTTACAAACTGTCTACCCATGTGACTTTCCTAAATTGCTAATATGTCAGATATACATTACAAAGAAAGCAACCTAGATTCATTCTATTTCCAGCTAAAACAATTTAGCAAATAGAGACTTGACCTTGCTCTTGAATTGATTCGCTTTTGTTTTGTAGTGCTTGAAGCTTCTGTCATAGTCTTGCAGACTTGGTGCAGCTTAGGGATACTGCAACACGCTTGTTTCTTGACCATTGAAACTATCACGGGATTTGACTGAGAAGATACCTAGAACAGGGATCTTTCTTGAGACAGTTACTTTTGTCGCGTAGTCTTCCGCCAATGTTGCTGTCAGAGTGAATATGCTGTCGTGACTTGCAACATTCTGTCTTCTTGTAATCTTACTGTCAATGCTTATGACAGTAACCTTTATTCATGTTGTCATCTAATATGCATTCATTGAGGCTTGAACACAGCAAGTGAACTTCTTTCAAATTACACAACTAAAATGACATTACATACTGATTACAAGAACATACTTTGGCTGTGATAGTATGTTCTACTTAATTAAAAAATTAAGTACATAAGAAGTTAAGTTGTTTCACTATCACCCATAAATCCCAACACATTCCATGTCTTCCATATAGTGTGGTCTGAAATATTTTTCATCAGCAAATTCACTATTCATCAACATTTACTATTCATCAAAAAATTTTAACTAAGTCCAAAATTTGGGGTTATTACACTGTTTTTGCAGGGTGCAAAATAGACAGGAAAAGTACTTCAGGAAGTTGTCAGTTTTTGGGCGGTAGACTAGTTTCTTGGTTCAGTAAAAAGCAAAAGTCTATCTCATCTGAACTACTGATCAGGATTGTTGACGTCATCAGTATTGCATAAGCGTCAGGATCAGGATTTCTATCAGGACTGTGATCAGGATTTATCATCAGGACTGGAAGCTGATCAGGATTGTTACTTCAAGATAACTATCAAGTTCAGAAAATAAAGAAAGATGATTTGTCGATTTCTTAGCTTATGGAAAGCAACTGTCGGTCAGGATATGTATCAATATTATGTAATTAATTTAGTCTTATCTTGTAATCGATAGAGCAATTGTGTGTAGTATATAAACACGGTTTAGGTTTTGATTTGTAATCAATCGCATACACGAGTATCATTGTACCTAGAAGCTTTCAAGAACATAAGAATTTCATGAGAGAGTTTTGTAACAGTTTTATATCAGATTTAATAAAACTGTTATTATTCATATTTGTTTTAATGTCGAGAATCTTATACAATTGTATTTAACCCCCCTTCTACAATTGTTATTTATTGGGCAACACTATCCCATCTGGTTGGTAACCTCAAGCACACGTGTGCAATTTTAATATGAGTAAGCATATGAGAGCTACGCATTTTGAGCCTGCTCTGAAATCTTGTTGATATAGCCGGAGTAAGCATATGATAGCTACGCCTTTTGAGCCTTTTAAGGTCTGAGGGAGCTGAAGTCAAGTCCTGGTTTTATCCCCTACTCCGGCTCCCAAATAATTATCTGCATCTTCTTATGTCTTCTGATTTCAAAAATAGGAGCTACACGTTGTTTGCCAATCCAAACCTCATGTGCAAGTGCCTCATAACTCGTAGTTGCGCCTCATTAGCCTAGAGTACACGATTGTACCTCATTAACCTAGAGTGTACACTTCATTGAGCAGCTCCGCGCCTTATTAGCCTAGAGTACGCGGGTGTACCTCATTAACCTAGAGTGTACACCGCTCTTTGAGCAGCTTAGCACCTCATTAGCCTAGAATACGCGGGTGTACCTCATTAACCTAGAGTGTACACCGCTCTTTACCCCCTATAGCCCATGGGTACGCATCTAGTTCTGGTAAATAAATGGGAGCGAGCTCATATATTTTTATCTTGTGGACACACAGCTGTACCTCATTAGCCTAGAGTGTATGCTTCATTGAGCAGCTCCACGCCTCATTAGCCTAGAGTACGCGGGTGTACCTCATTAACCTAGAGTGTACACCGCTCTTTGAGCAGCTCTGCGCCTTATTAGCCTAGAGTACGCGGGTGTACCTCATTAACCTAGAGTGTACACCGCTCTTGTGTGCCCCTCTGCCTCTCATTAGCCTAGAGAGTGCAGAAATCCATTCTTCACATGTGGAATAATCCAATCCAATCGCAGGAACCACTGATAAGCTCCCCCACCAAGAGTAGCTGCAAACTGCTCGCACCCCATAGGTTCACTAGCTAACTTGAGCTTCCTCCATCTTCTTATTAAACTGAAACAAGTGTTCTGCGGGATCAGAGTATCCATCATAGCTGAGGCTTTCGCCAATCTTTTCGAATCCAGGTTGTAGTAACTTTTCATAATCTACATCGTATGGGAGGGCAGTTGTTTGCCTCGACTGCAGCTCTCCTCCATTTTCCATCTTTTCGTGGGCTTCGTCCAGCTCCTCAACCGTAAGCTGCTCCTGCCTTCCATCAGTGGGAACATATTCCTCATGAATGCCCGTGGAATTTTCCATCCAGCCACTCTTAATCCCAGATATGGGACTAGGGACAAAGCGCTATTCGATTATTATTGGACCTCCTTGTAAGGGCGCTTCCTCCATCTGGTCTTCAGATTGCCACTCATTGTCCCCACAGTATTTAAATGTTCCAAACTGATACATTTCCCAAGAGTAATTTGAATATCCATCCTCATCAAAAATCCAAGGTGGAGATGATGCTACCACCTTCTTCGCATATGAGGAGTGTAAGGCACCTCCTGATTGGAATTCTCTATCAGCTTTCTGCTTCTTATGGCCCTCAAGTGATTCGTCTTCGAAATATATTTTATTGCCATAGCCTTTCGACTGAGATCTTCCCAGGTCGTATCTCCAATTCTCATCAATTACCTTCTGCTTCGACAAATCAGGTTCATCAGCACCCTGAAAGAGGGAACCTTCTCTTGGATATTTGAAAAAGAAACTGTTCGGAGGTCCTCCTGTCTTTAGTGATTGAGCAGCTACTGAAATATTTCATGTTCTTCTCATTTCCTCCAGATCTAATCAGGTAGGCGTCACATCCCGTTCCCTGGGGTGCTCTTTCTTTTCCCACTACATCTCTATCTTTTCAGATTTCTTCTCCAGCGAAATTATCCTCTCGCTTATTTTCACAAGTGGTCCAGAATAAGCTTGCTAGTAACTCCGTCATCAGGATTGTTTTCATGTCCGTTTTCGCCATTAGTGGGTGTGCGTCTATCTCCAGAATCATTTGATATCTTGTTCTCAAAAGATCTGTGGATTTCCCCTCCTTCTAGCACCAAAAATGTTGTGAGAGAAATTTGGTACAACTATTCTAGTATAAATCGCTGAAATAACTGATCTCGTCCTTGGTCTTCGGATGATGGCAGCTGGTATGCACGTGAGCAGCTTCGGATTCCACTGCTAGGACAGGTGATGATAGGTGGTGTTATTTGGGCTGAGTTGACAAGGCTACCAGATAATAGCGGCTAAGCAATCCTCCACTCGGCCGGGTAGATTACCCGGTAAAATCACTTAGGTTATACTTGCCTCTCGTGTATTAGTGAAAATCCGAACCCACTTACCAACGCCTACATATCCTATTTATAGGAATCAAGCCCTGATGTAGTTATGTTGTAATCCACTTCCTTTTCTTGAGCAATCAGCCACCTGAAGATAAGCCACTCAGGAGGTTTGAGTTGATCCAACTGCTCTGAAGGCAGCTCCTTGTGTTCTAGTACAAGTCAAATACTAGAAGTTCATGACTCCATGAATCCTCTGATAATTATCCGAATATATACATGTATATCATATATACACCGTGGCCATCACGTTTATAATGATAGAATCCAGTCAAGATTCCATTCCATGATGATATTCCCGAGTTCCTAGAAGATTAGTAGTAGACTCACAGTAAAACTCTATCTCTGGCCGGCTGAGGTGGATCCATAAACATACCTCCATATCAGGTGGAGGTGGAGCCATTTACGCACCTCCGTATCAGGTGGAGGTGGAACCATTTACGTACCTCCACGTCACCCTAATCAAACCCCAATACTACCCATATCATGTACATTGGGCTAATAACACATGTGGGCCTTAAAATAAGCCCATGGCAGATTTTTGGGCACACCAAAGACAAATAATTCATCATTCATCAATCGCCATGCATGTTGAGTTTAGAACAAACCCATACTAATTTTACTCAACATTACTAGTAGCTAGCTAGAAAAAAGCCATACTAATTAGAGTAAGATTTTTGATCGGATATACAACCATGTCTGGCATTATTGTAGACAAAGTGTTACAATTATCATTACTGTATAACCTTCATGAACTCCATTAAAGCTTCGAAGATTCTTAGCATTACAATTATCATTACTGTATAACCTTCATGAACTCCATTATGTTAGCAACCAAAAAACTCTGAGTGAAGCCTTAACTATGTTATGTAGCTAGGTTCCCTTATTCATGTCCTGCTCTATGTTGTCGGCAACTTTCACAGTTTCTCTTTCCCATAAATTCATAAATTCAGTTATGTAACTATCCATTAATTAAGTTACCAACCTTGATGTGTGCAATATCGAAGAGAGAATCTATACTCTTTATTAATAAGGAAAACAATGTGAAAATGGCACGCGGTACCAAAAGTATCAAAGTATCAAATTTGGTTATCACATACCAAAGTATCAAATATCAAATTTGGTTATCACGTGACCTGAGTTCGATTACTCGCAACTACGTACAAGATTTATTAATTTAAATTCTTTAGCTTAATTCAGGCTTCGATTCCTTACAACTACGTTATTATACAAGATTTATTTATTTACTTTAATTTCATTAATTTCATTCAAAGTTCAATTGTCTATAACTTCTATACTCTTTATTAATAAAGAAAATAATGTTAAAATATCGCGCGGTACCAAATTCAAGATTAATTGCCTACAACCACATATTTAAATAGTATTTATTTATTATATATTTCTATCATTCAAATATCTATAAGTACATTTTTTAATAATTAAAATTAATATTAATAAGCAAAATAATGTGAAAATGGCGCACGGTACCAAAGTATCAAATTTGATTATCACAAAATCCGGTTCGATTCCTTGCAACTACGTAATTATAAAAGATTTATTTACTTTAAATTCTTTAACTTCATCCGGGGTTCGATTCTTTGCAACTACGTAATTATACAAGATTTATTTATTTACTTTAAATTTATTAGCTACATTGAGGGTTCGATTCTTTGCAGCTACGTAATCATACAAGATTTATTTATTTACTTTAATTTCTTTAGTTTTACAAACGGTTCGATTGTCTATAACTACATAATTAAATAGTTGTTTATTTATTATATTTTTATCATTCAATTCTCGACAAATATATTTTTTAAAAATATTTATTAATATTTATCAATATTATTATGTTGATGTCGACTCATGCTCGGCCCGTGCTTGACACCGGTTATCGGCTACTATGTATTAAAGAACAAGACCTGCATTTGAGAGAGAGTAATAAGTTTAATACATTCTCTTGTATAATATAAGTACGAAACATACTTGTGCATTAGTACCCCCAACAACACTTGTTGTGATGCAGATGACCTCGCCTATGAGATAAGACCGTTCACAAAAGTTGCAGCAGCATACCTATATTTACCTGTGTGCTGTGTGACCTCTTCGGCCTCTTCTACAATGAAATAGAAACGTCCTAGGCTACATTATTCAGTTTTTTCAAAGAAGAAATATTAGTAGTCCTAATAAAAAAAACATTACATGTCATCTGTGCAAAATTTTAAATTGTGATTGCTTGTGAATGCTCTTAACCAAATTTATAAGCCTTCCATAGTTCCATATAGTGTAAGATTTTCTGTCTATTGTAAGAATAGACATACCATACTTCTAAACTCTGTGTGCTATGGCACTGTCTGACGCAATACTTATTCAGGAGTGCTTGGGATTGTATTCTTGCCAGTTCAATAATCGAAATTATTCAAATTCCATTGTGTTGTTTAATCAATTTACTCAAGATTTCTTCTATTATTGTTTTTCCTTTCAACTTGTTTTTTTCAAGACATTCTGCAAGTCCATACGATTTTATCTATCGTTCATTGAAAGACTTTATGAATTTCTCTGTGTTCTTGAATGTTCTCAATCTCAAAATTAATATTTATGCAGTAGTTCTCACTCTTATACTATGTTCTTACAAGGCGACGGAAAGACGTGTCCTGATAAACAAATGCCGGTTAACCCCTCAACGCAAGAAGTCACAAGTTATCTATCGAGTACCAACCTCAAATATTTACATGATGAGAGGTTTTGATGTCCCAACGATCCACAAAGCCCCCATTTACTTAGACCACAAACGTGCTCGATTCTCGTTTCGAATGCTGATGTTCTTGCTAAGAGCATTGCACTATACCACCAAACACTCTAGCAGTAGGCCTTTCTGTTAAGGAAGTTCATTGCTTCTGTGAATGGAGTTTACGTGTAGCATTCCTTTTATGCAATTTCAGGTATTTTATTAATTTTCATACATTATAAATTATGAATATTTCCAAAGTTATAGTAAGTTTATAGGTCAAATTGATTTTATACGTAACTAAAAATATTATTTTTGAACAAAATGTAAATTTTATAAGATAAGTAAAAATTGATTTTTTTTCCAAATTTATACTATTAAATTAAAGACGAAACATTAAAATTTTTTGTAGTCGGTTTGTAGTCTTATCAAATCTCTAACCATTAGATCTTTTAAATTAAATTAACGAGAGTCATTGGATATAATACTAAATATTTTTTGGTATGTTGTGATTTTACTTAATTGCCCTTACTTAATTGTACTTCGTGTTTTTACTCAATTACCCTTACTTATTTATAAAAAAAAATTATTAAATAATAATATTGCCTATTTATAATCAATTACCTTTTACACCTTTAATATATTTCTTTTTTTATTTTTTCTGAAAAATTCCCTTACTGTTTTAAAAATATCACGGGCAATTATCTTTTTTAACTAAAACATATAAGCTTTTTATTTTTGCTTACTAAAACATCTCTTTTTCCAAAAATATCACAGACAGTTTCATTTATTAAAATAAAATAATAAAATAATAATTGTTAATAACTAACCAATTACCTATTTTAGCCAAAGTGTATATTCTTTTTTATATTTTCTAACTAAAATTTTTACTTTTCTATTTTTTCTAACTAAAACCTCTCATTTTCCAAAAATATCACGGACGGTTCTTTTTAATGAAATAAAATAATAATATTTATAATTACTAATAACTAATCGATTAGTTTTTTTTGCCAAATCGTATATTCTTTTTTGTATTTTCTAACTAAAATTTTTTCTAAGTAAAATCTCACATTTTATAAAACATACCATGCAATTTCATTTAGTAACATAAAATAGTAATATTATAAATACTAATAATTAACTGATTACCTTTGTTAGTCAAAACGTATATTCTTTTTTATATTTTTTAACTAAAATTTCTCATTTTCTAAAATTATCACAAACGATATATATCTATATTATACTATTATATAATAGCTGAAACATTAAAAATTTTGATTTCAATTTTCGGTAATTTATTCTATTTAATCTATCTATATGTACTATTATATAATAGCTGAAACATTGAAAGTTTTGATTTTCGATTTTCTCACATTTATAACATAACTACAAACTCTTTTAATTATACTTTACTTAGAATTAAAAAACGCGACCCTTTTTTAGAAAATATTTATATTTATATATATTACAACAAAATATATTGATAATTTTGACGGTTATCTTTAGTGACATGCTAAGCTAATAAACTATTATAAAATCTATAAAAAAATTTAGATTTAAAGTATTAAAGTAGTACTTTTAATTCTTTTTAAAAATGTAGCACAGAAGTATTAAAATCTCAAAAAATTTAAAAGTAAATTTCAAAATTAATATTAAAGTGTCCGTGCGTGGTTATAGGCTTGTAGAGAACTACTCTAAATTAATATTCTGTAAAGTAATAAACTCTCCATTGTTATAAATATATTATAGAATATAGTATAAAGTGGAGAGTTTGAGGGAGATATAGCATTTTGCTTCTTATTGATGTCAACTTCTCAACTATACACAAAGCCTTTATATAGGCTATATATGAGAGTTATAAGTACAATGAAAAGCCAAAGGTCTTAAGAGTTACAAGTAATTGAAAAGCCAAGAGTCTAGATATTTAAAGGACATCCACTCATATTCAAGATATTCATAACACTCCCCCTTGGATGTCCGCTATTATGAAACACTGTATTGTTACGGCTTTACTCGAAAAAACCCCGTAGGAGAAAAACCAAGTAAAGGAACAAGCACATTACTTTTGTGATGCGCACATGAAGCTGCCTCGTTAAAAACCTTACCAGGAAAACCCTGTGGGAAAAACCATGGTTAAGGGAAAAAGAGTGCAGCGCGCATATTCTCCCCCCTCATGGTAATACCGAATAACATCTTTGAGTTGATGAGGTTTGTTGTTGTAAAACTTCTCAAATGTAGTTGTTCACAACGCCTTGATAAATAAATCCATAGTGTATTCTTCGTTGAGTTGTGTAGCCAGCACATTCTAAAATTTGTAGAGTTTTAATCCTGAATAAACCCATAGTGTTGAGCTATATTGAATCTCCAATACGACCATCCTCATCACAATACTATTTCATAGAGTGCCTGCAATCGTGAATTTCATATAGCATAATAACATCTCCACCATATGTTAGTACATTTTCAATATGAGACCTAAATTATGAAAATCAGAGTGAACACTTTACACCTGCAAAATCAATTTAAATCTTTTTCGATTAGGTTAGTGGAGGTATTAAATAAAAATTTCTATGTGTACTTTAGCAACAAGAACACTTTGCAGCTTATAAAAATAAGCTCAATATCCAAAGGTAATTTAATTATAAGGTGAAACTCATTCGATGTCAATTAGAAACACATTCTAATTTTCATCAACTCTTGTTAGGTCCTGATAAGTTTGTAGAAGGGGGGTTGAATACAAACTATACCGTTTTTTCGAATTTGTCCTTTAAATGATTTAACTGTTTGGAACAAATTAGTGCAGAATAAAAACTGAAACAATATTCAAGTTAAATAGAAACTCTATTAAACTTGAGGGGTGTTACAATTCAGTGCAGAGATTACAAGGTTCTTGTTAAAACAAATCTAGAATAAATTCGACATGAATTTATCTATATTTGTAATAAAAAGATCGAATACTAAAAAGTAGTTCGATAATAATTCTAGGGATTATGATCCGCTAGATTGTCAAAGCAATACAAGTAATTGAATTCTAGTGGATTGGATATAACTTTAATGGCTAGAATTTATTACAAGAATAAATTTGAGCTTTGCAGTTGGCTTCGGTTTAATGCAGAAGAGAGAAAAATGATAAGCTGTTCTTTTCCTTCTGTGTTGAATTCTTGTGTCCTGCCTGTTTGATCAAACATTTATATTTAACCAAGTCAACAGACAGCTTCTCACGCGCCAAACTCCACTTGCATTTCTATTAGTAATACTATCAATTAATATTAGTAGTACTCTCGGTAATACTATCCTTTAGTACTGGTAGTACTATCGGTAGTACTCTCACTGATAGTACTACTAGTAATAAACAGATAGTACTACAAGTAGTAAATAGAATTAGGAAATAAAACTGATTTTAATAATTCTACTTTTAATTGATTTAACAAATGAATTAATTCTTTCAGAATTAATTCACTGATTAAATAAATTAAATAAATGACTCAAATAATTTCATAAATAAATTAATTCTTGAGAATTAATTTATACATTAAATTACTTAAGATCTAGATTGATTAATTTAATATATGAATTAATTCTGAAAGAATTAATTCATAGATTAAATTAAATATCTTATAGAATAATATTAAAAGAGAATTAAACTAATTCTTAGAACCACTTAGATTAATGACGAACTTCCACTGAATGACGTTGACACTCCATGTACTGTCTGGTTCATGAGCGACTAACTTTAATGGTTGTTCTTCATACTTGACTTTAAGCTGTGATTCTTTACTCCTTTTATTTAAACAAGGACTGTAACCTGTACTTTTTCCCGTCACATCTCTGAAACCTCTGTCACTTTAAATAGATCCACTTTCTTGAATACTTCACTGAGGCTTGATCAAATAAATGAACTTCTTCTAGTGTAGAATAACTTCAAGTCTGTAGATGACTTTAATCTTCATTCTTTGACAGATATAATCTTCTGAGATTCCTGTGACATTTGATTTTTATTATTTACTTATTACATCTTAATTAAAGTTGAGTAGAATCCTCGGTGTTTACAAATAGGACTAGACATATGCCTTTCAACTCTGGCCAGAGATTTTAATGAGTTGTCACCTATAATTTGAGAATACAAGAAGTATTTCATTCCGGAATAATTTAATGTTGAACTTCTGGTTCGTATCCATTCATAATCTGATAGGACTAGTTCTCAAGAATTTAATTCACTGCTTCCAGCAGTTTAGATCCTTCAGGGATTAAAATTAAATGTTGTCAAGCGGGTCATATAAATGTACATTAACTCAATCTCATATTGTCAGACAATTTATAAATCAAATAATCATATCCACCATAAGATAATCTACCTTTTTGTAATCAATACAAGGTCATTGCACAACTATGTGAGCTTTATCCTTTGTAAACAAAATTATTTTGCTTTCACACATATATCCATTTACATCCCACTGACATTACATCTTTGGTGTGTGAACTGCAGTTCCAGATATTTCTTTATTCGTATGAGATAATATTTTTTATAGAGCTCTACCTTTACAACTTCAGGTGTGCAGATTTCTGTTCCAAATATTTTCTCTTTCAAGAGATTTTGCCTCGATTTAATCATTTTCTTATATCTTTGGCCAATTTCGTCTACATTCACAAGATTTCATTTTCTGATCCTCGTTTATAACCTCAAGTGTTATATTTCATGTTGTTGATGTCGATTTGATTAATGGTTCCATTTTATTCAAGAACATGACACAATTTATCGAGATCTCACCATTTTTCAGGTACCTTCATTTTTCTTTCTTTTGTCATGTCTACAGTCTCTTCTAGAGATCATTCAAAAATTATTAACTCCTCGATTTAGCCATCATCAATCACTGCTCCTTTTTACTTTTAAGAATACATATAATTTTGTTATGGAACCTACTGGTCTATCACGCTTCAGGCGTTCTTTAGACGCATTGCATCTTGAGGTTGTCCTTCCGGGGCATATTCATTTGGAGCTTTTGTAGCTGGTACATGTGATATAGCCACTCTTTCAGGTCAGCATATCTATCTGACAATATTTGAAACATATAAATGAATTATCTTATGAACTTTTGGTTCATATTCTTTACTATGAGGATCAATACGAGGCATGATAATTCATTCCTACTAAATATCACCAGCTATTCATTTTCTCCCCCTGATTTTGAGAAAACAAACTCAATAAATCGAGTCATAGCCAAATACACAAAGATGGCTCCAAATATATTATGATTGATAACCACTCATTTATAATGTATATCCAACTCTATCTTATTGTTATGGTGGAACAATTACAGCTGACCAAAATTTAATTTATGATAGGGAGACAATATGATAACTAGATGGCTAGATGTGCATCAATAAATGCCATAAGATATTCAAAAATTTTCAATGCACAATAATTCTCATTGAACATTTGAGTAGTAGACTCATCAACATCATATAAATGCATATTATTGATAATATTATACTCTATATAAAGAGCACATAGAAGAGAGGAGAAATCATATATTTTATTATGTATTTGTGTATTATACAAGCTCAAGATTGGAGCCTATTTATAGGCTTATAAGTTGAGGTTACATAGTACTTGTAAAGCCAAAAGTTGGGACTTGTAAAGCCAAAAGCCCTAAGTTACATAAGTTGAAAGATCAAAGGTTGAGGTGTGAAAGGTCATCCATAATTGTACATAATACTCCCCTTTGGATGACATGTACTAACATCATGCCTCGTTAAAACCTTACTAGGAAAAACCCTGTGGGAAAAACCCTAGTGAAGGAAAAAGAGTACATGTGTTGTACATTAATGTAATATAAAGAAGTATCGTGTCTCCCCCTCATTTCAATATATCTCGAAGTTTACGCATTCCAATCTTGTGTACCAATTTCTCGAAGAAAGATGTAGGAAGAGCTTTTGTGAACAAATCTGCTGGATTTTCACATGAGCGGATCTGACAAACATCGATTTCCCCCATTTGCTGAAGTTCATGGGTGAAAAAGAACTTTGGATCAATGTGCTTTGTCCTATCTCCTTTAATATAACCTTCTCGAGTCTGAGTGATACATGCTTCGTTATCTTCAAACAGAACAGTAGGACTTCCCTTATTGACTGAAAGACCACATGAATCTCGAATATGATGGACCAAAGACCTTAACCACACGCATTCTCGACTGGCTTCATGAAGTGCTAATAATTCAGCATGATTCGAAGATGTTGCTGCAAGAGTCTGTTTTGTAGACCGCCAAGATATCGCGGTATCACCATATGTGAATATGTAACCTGTTTGTGATCTTCCTTTGTGAGGATCAGATCGATATCCTACATCTGCATAACCAACTAATTCCACTCGTGGGTCTTTGGAATAAAACAAACCCATATCCATTGTTCCTCGAAGATATCTAAATATTTGTTTCACACCAGTCCAATGTCTTCGAGTTGGAGCAGAACTATGTCTTGCCAATAAATTAACAGAAAATGCAATATCAGGACGTGTGCAATTGGCAAGATACATTAGTGCACCAATAACACTAAGATATGGTATTTCAGGACCAAGAAGTTCTTCTCTCTTTTCTCGTGGGCGAAATGGATCCTTTTTATTTTCAAGTGAGCGAACAACCATGGGTGTACTCACAGGATATGCTTTATCCATTATAAATCTTTTAAGGATCTTTTCAATATATGATGACTGGTGGACAAAGATTCCTTTAGATAAATGTTCAACCTGAAAACCAAGGCAAAACTTCGTTTGGCCTAAATCTTTCATTTCAAATTCTCTTTTCAAATATTCAATCGTCTCATGAAGTTCATCTGGGGTCCCAATGATGTTTAAATCATCAACATAAACTGCAATGATAGTAAACCCCATATTTGTCCTTTTAATAAAAACACATGGACAAATCATATTATTAACATATCCATTTTTCAAAAGGTACTCATTGAGACGATTATACCACATTCGACCTGATTGTTTCAATCCATACAATGATCTTCGCAACTTAATTGAGTAAATATCTCGGGGTCTTGAATTACATGCTTCAGGCATTTTTAATCCATCAGGGATTTTCATGTAAATGTCATTATCTAGTGACCCATACAAGTAAGCAGTCACAACATCCATTAAATTCATACGGAGCCCTTCCAAAATTGATAAACTGAGTAAAAATCTGAATGTTGTTGCATCCATTACCGGGGAATAAGTCTTTTCATAATCAATTCACGGTCTTTGTGAGAAACCTTGTGCAACAAGGCGTGCCTTGTATCTCACAACTTCATTTTTCTCATTTCTTTTGCGCACAAATACCCATCTATATCCAACGGGTTTCATACCTGCAGGTGTTTGGACAATAGGTCCAAAAACTTGTCGTTTTTCAAGTGATTTCAATTCTGTCTCAATTGCGTCTTTCCATTTTGGCCAATCACCTTTGAAAGCATCAAGAGCTATTCTGTGCATCTAAGTTGCTCAGTATCCAACTTGCACCAAGTGTATTCATAAGGTTTAATAGTACCACGGATATTTATCATCTAAGGTATGTTGTTCTTACCTTTTAATATATGTATGTGTTATGCTACAATTCATGTGTTTATATTAATGTTATATTGAATTTATTCTAAATGAGTATTCCTAACCAACTCATATGCATGGCTTATTTGTTATATAAAAAAAACTACTAGATGTCCAAAAACCTGCTAGTTTCTCTAAAATCCTACTAGTTGTCCAAAAACCTGCTAGTTCTTCTAAAATCCTACTAATTGTCCAAAAACCTGCTAGTTCTTCCAAAAACCTACATATTCTTCTCGGAAAATAGTATTTGATTCATGTGAAACATGATATGTGTGTGGACTTAAGATTATTAGGTACACATCTGTATCTTACTCTTCATTTTCAAGGTGTTGTTTTAAATTCATGTGTTTGAGTTATGCTAGTTCACATTTATCGTAAAAGTCATGTTAAATTTGTTAGAAATCGAAATATCTTAGACTGATTAGAAAGATCTTCTAGTTACCTAAAAGTTTTGAACCTTTGACATGTTTCAAATTACTCTCTTTAGTATATCAATTTTTGCATTATAGAAAAATTATCATGCTGGTAACGTGTTATAAATATATTATAGAATATAGTATAAAGTGGAGAGTTTGAGGGAGAGATAACATTTTGCTTCTTATTGATGTCAACTTCTCAACTATACACAAAGCCTTTATATAGACTATATGTTACGCCATAATTTTGGTTGCCTCAATTATCTCCTAATTTCCCAATATTGATCTAATAATAATTATTGCTTAACCACTAAGTAATATCCTCTCTCTCAAACGAAGAAACAATCAATCTAAATCAATCAATTACTAAAAAATATCTCCAAACGATTCTTTCAAATCAGGAAAGAATCACAACGCTAATATAACTCTAAAAAGATAAAATCAACTTATCTCAACATATCCATTAACAATCACAGAGATTAAAAATATTATCCTATCACAGAACTGTGTTGGCTTGATCCCTATATATAAACAGGGTACGCAGGCATCTTGGAATAGGATCCGACACATCTAACAAGTCGAGACACCTTTCAAGTCCAGCCCCAAATATCCAAAAATCCCAAATCCCCCTATTTTCATAATTCGTTATTCCAGCAATTCCCCGAAATTTGTTATCACCAAATTCCTCCGTTAACAATTGGCGCTAGAAGGAGGGGATAATTTTTGATTGTGGAGGACAATCAATCTATACAATACGCATGGGGGGTTATTATGGATCTGGAGCGGCTTTAATAGAGGAGCAGAACGGTGGACGCGATCGTTCGTTCGTGGTTATATTCAAAATTAAGATAAGTTTTCTTATGATTTAAGCTATCTTATAAAATTCGTAGTAAATTTATTACATGTTAGATTTTGATGATTTTTTATGATCCGGAAAGCTTTTGTGATTTCCTACAACTTTCGTTCTTGGTGTTTTCTGAGATTATGTTTCGATCTATTCTCGAAATCACAAAACATAATCAGGTCCCGTTTTTCAGTATTGAGAAGTTAATCAGCAGATGTTTTATTCGATTCCCGATTCGTTATAAGTCCGTTTCTGACGGTCCATATATCATCGGAAAGCTCTTTTCGTTTCCTGCAACTTTCATGTTTTGTGTTTTCCAAGAAAATATCGTTTACGGGGACAAAAAGGTAAAAAACGGATCTGGACAGAATCTGAATAATGGAGATGTGAAAGAATTGTGATGCAATATTCGTAGCACATGATTTGATTACTTCACTAGCTCGTGCATGGACAAGGGTAATGTTTTTGAAAGCTCTCTTTTTCAAGGAGGATAATATTTTTGAAGAACCTATTTCGAGTAGGATAATATTTTTGAAGACCTTCTTTCGAAGAAGGATAATATTTTTGATGACCCTATTTCGAGTAGGATAATATTTTTGAAGACCCTCTTTCGAAGAGGAAATTATTTTTGAAGACCCTCTTTTGAAGATGATAATCTTGTTTGAAGTCCCTAAGTGGTGATCGTTTTTTGAAGACCCTTCGGGGTAATCTTGTTTTGAAGGCCATGCATCATTCGCATCATGCATTTATTAATATCATCATGTGCATCATTCGCATCATGCATTCATTCATATCATCATGTGCATCATACATTTACTCGTAAACATTGGACATTCTTAGATTTTGTGGTTGTCTCTGTGTGATATTTTCGAAGACCCTTATTTGCGGAGGGTATTGCTTGAATTATTTTTGAAGGCCCTTTTGTAAGGTGTTGCTTGGGAATTATTTTTGAAGGCCCTTCTGTAAGGTGTTGCTTGGAAATTATTTTTGAAGACCCTCTATTGAAGATGTTAATATTTTTTAAGGCCTTCTTTATGAAGGTGTTGCTTGGAATTATTTTGAAGGCCCTTCTTTATTGAAGGTGTTGCTTGGAGTACCTTGGTAAACCCGTACTTCCGGGGTGCCTATCCGTACTTCTGGAAAGCTCACCAAGAATATAGTTCTTCCCTTTTCTTAAACTCTGCTTAGCATAGAGTGTATAAGAAGGCGATGTTACTCTTCCCTTTTCTTAAACTCTGCTTTGCATAGAGTGTATAAGAAGGCGAGGTTACACTTCCCTTTTCTTAAACTCTGCTTAGCATAGAGTGTATAAGAAGGCGAGGTTACACTTCCCTTTTCTTAAACTCTGCTTAGCATAGAGTGTATAAGAAGGCGAGGTTACTCTTCCCTTTTCTTAAACTCTGCTTTGCATAGAGTGTATAAGAAGGCGATGTTACTCTTCCCTTTTCTTAAACTCTGTTTTGCATAGAGTGTATAAGAAGGCGAGATTACTCTTCCCTTTTCTTAAACTCTGTTTTGCATAGAGTGTATAAGAAAGCGAGGTAATTATCTAATTCTCATTCTCCTACACTTACAAAGTTACTCGTACATATGTTCTTCTCACATCTCGCATGTTGTCTCTCTCGCAAGCACAGACATATTACGGGCACATCATGTTGTCTCTCTCGATTTTACAGGCATATTACGGGTAATTATCTTCTTCATATTATCTGCTAATCTTCTACTCCTAGTTGTTTCATTGACTCAGGAAATTCGGAAGATCAAAGCACGCTTAGTTCTCCAGTCCATCAAGCTGCACTGAAGAACTGGGGGGTAGTTGTTACGCCATAATTTCGATTGCCTCAATTATCTCCTAATTTCCCAATATTGATCTAATAATAATTATTGCTTAACCACTAAGTAATATCCTCTCTCTCAAACGAAGAAACAATCAATCTAAATCAATCAATTACTAAAAAATATCTCCAAACGATTCTTTCAAATCAGGAAAGAATCACAACGCTAATATAACTCTAAAAAGATAAAATCAACTTATCTCAACATATCCCTTAACAATCACAGGGATTAAAAATATTATCCTATCACAGAACTGCGTTGACTTGATCCCTATATATAAACAGGGTACGCAGGCATCTTGGAATAGGATCCGACACATCTAACAAGTCGAGACACCTTTCAAGTCCAGCCCAAATATCCAAAAATCCCAAATCCCCCTATTTTCATAATTCGTTATTCCAGCAATCCCCGAAATTTGTTATCACCAAATTCCTCCGTTAACACTATATATGAGAGTTATAAGTACAATGAAAAGCCAAAGGTTTTAAGAGTTACAAATAATTAAAAAGCCAAGAGTCTAAATATTTAAGGGACATCCACTCATATTCAAGATATTCATAACATCCATAAAGTATTAACTTCTCTAAAGTGATAAAAAGTTTTGATCTCACTTGATAATCGGTAGTTATAATTTTTTTTCGGTGACAATGATAGTATTACTTTGGAGGTTCTGCTGTAGTAAAAAGGACAATTTATTTGAGTTGGGACGTGGGGGTTGTTTTGGACATTTCATCGGTACAACCTATATACTGTGACCCGATCCGACAAATCTAAAAAACTCCCATTTGTTGAAATTAGGTTAGATAGTTAGGCTGTTCAATTTTCCCGCCATGGCGATAATGGAAGAAGACTCACTGACCCACATTCCAAGAAAGCAATCTTTATACAATTCATTGGTAATTCTCATTGAAATCTTCTTCAATTTCGCTAATAGGGTCTTTAATTTTGATGGGTTTGCTTTTGTGTAGGATGAAGAGTTCAAGATACAGAAGGAGATGTATAGAGGCCAACAATACAGTCAGATATATTTTGCTAGATTACACTTGATGAGAACTCTTTTGTACTCTCTTGTACCTACTTGGAAACCCCATTTGCCTGGTATCCTCTCTTTACCCCCTTGATTTTCGTGTTTTCGGTTTCTTGTATTGTATTTTGCTGTTCTTGATTTTTACTAGGGGTTCTCGGTTTTTGTTTGTATTCGTAATTTGTGGTCTTAGATTTAGAGAGATGTGATACTATTATGCTTAGGAATGTAGAAGCTTAAAGGAATGGAATTTAAGTTAACTAGTTATTTTGGGTCATGTTTGGGTTAATTGAGGCGTGTTTGTGTCCGTTTCGGGTTTTATCTTTGTAAGCTGTGTTGATAATTCGGTCGAGCTTGAGTATTGTTTTGTGTTGTGCAGGATGTCAAACATTGTTAAACCTAATTTTTAGCAATTACTTGGGAATACGGTTACTGCTTGGTTGGTTACTTTGTTTCTTTTGAATATCTATTAATTTCAGTGAACTTAAGTTTAGTGAGTGTTTTCAGATTTGTGTTCTTTTGCATTATGAATCTGATATTATATTTTGATCATGAATTGGGGTGTTCTAATCATAGATTCTTGATATTTCCCGAGTAAAAGGCATAACAAGCACTTCTTGGTTGTTAGTTATGTTTTGTATGACCTAGGTGATGTGGTTAATGTGTTCTTGGAAGTTTGAGTGATTCAGTCTGACTAAAGAGACAAAAACTTGTTGCTTAGCGTTACATGTGGTTGTAGTTATGTTCACCTCCCCTCAAATATTCTGTACACACTTGTTGTATTTTTTGTCTATAATGTTTTTTAGTACTTTATGTAATGTAAAATGGAACTAATTGGCATTTTTAGGAGGATTGAGGAATTAAAGAAACGGTTTTCATAAGTTAATTATTTTGTTTTTTAAGTAAAGTAATAATTGAGCTCTATTGTGCTACAGTTTGCACAGTTTTAGGGCTTGAAGGAGACAAAGAGTGCGTGATTGTTGGAACACTGTACAAGCACATGAAGCTTAAACCTTGCATCCTCGATGAATACTCTAAGGAGGTAGAGTTGTTGGTGAACAATTTTTTACGCTGCTTTTTTTTTTCCTAGTATGTACTATGATAAAATATTTGGTTTTCTTCCCATCTTTTTTGAACAAACAGAGATCAGTAACCCCGCTTGTACAACCTCACAATTTTGTGCACTCCGATGATTATCTGATTCTCGAAGACGAAAGTGGAAGAGTTAAACTTAGTGGCACCTCGCTTTCACCTTCTTTTTATGTCACAGGTTGATCTTTTGATTTTCTAATGTTGATAAATTAAGGAATTTGTATCTGTCGGAAATTTAGTTGTTATCATGAAAAGCAGCAGCAAACAATAAAAGGCGTGACCTTTTTCTGTACGTGGCACAGTTGTCTTTTTCTTGATCTTGCAAATCCAAATTACTTCTTAAAGTTTGTAAGGACAAAGTTCACAGAACAGTAGAAGTACAAAGATTATGAACTATTTAGGCAGGTTTCGGTGGAGGGTGGGTCTTGTCCCTCTTTAGAGTGAGGGACAGTGATTCTTTGAAGGGGGGGGGGGGGATGGTGATGTTAACTAGAAAAGTGTTGTAAAGAGGAAACTTGTCATCTCTTCAGTACAATGCAACTGTCTATCGCGTTTATTTACAATCTAACATGTATTCTTAAAACTGAGTAAGATCTTATCCTAATTACTCTTTGCAAGATATACTTTGAAAGGCTAAGCTTTTGAAGTATAGCATTTTATCATATTAAAACCTAGTCAAAGTTTTGATTCCTGACTTGTCTACCAGCATATCAGAGTTTGAAAAGATCTCCTCCTTTTTTCCCTAGGAAATCCTTTTTTTGGAGGTACATATTGTAAACAATAGAAGATGACTTCTGAAAGATTATATGTGAACTTTGTTTTAATGCTGTCTTGTAAAGTTTTTATCTATGTTGGATTACCGTTCCATGTCCCTGAATTTACCCCCCCTCCCCCTCTTTGGTTTTTAATTCGTTTAAGACTCAGACCAGTTTCCAGTATTTTGGTATGCGATTTTGTTGATCTCTATTTTATGAAATATCTAGATTAACCTAAGTTCAGATTTAATAAAAAAAAATAGATTTTTAGTTTATACTCCCCTCAGAAATCACTTAGACCTGTATGTTGTCATTTATCGTTTTTGTGGTATATTAATCCGTTTCAGTGCCCTGTTGTCCACTCACTGTAAACCTACAGATATTAAACCTGTTAAAAGTGATACTGAAGCCATGAAGCAGCATTCCCGTTATCACTTACTTTGGTAGCTAAATAATTTACAAGCCTTATATTACAAGTAGCTACCGACGAGATGCAATAATGGTTTGTTTTTTTTTAAATGTGGCAGGTATTGTGGTTGCGTTGCATGGCAAAGAAACTGGTGCTGGAGATTTTCTGGTTGAGGATGTCCTTGAAGCTGGCTTACCACCACAACTAGACCCCCCAAATAAACTGGGTACTGTAGTATTACCTTCTGTCTTCTTTCTTAAAACTGGCTATTATGCAGTTATTATCTGAACAATTATTTCTTCATTGATTTGCCTCGTAGCCAATAATTATCGTTGGTGCAAACCTTGCATTAGATTGAGATAAATGCTCTGAGGGTAGTGTATATGAAATTTTAAACTGACTTTAGATGCAATTCTGATATTGTTTGAAATGTAAGTTGATAAAATAGAAAAGTATATTATTTAATAGCTCATAGTAAAAAGTTCAGGTCAAGATTGACTAGTAAGATCCTAACAAGAAATGCCCAAGTTTCTACTGATTGGAGTGTTCTGGTGATATACCCAACAGTGGCTGAGATGGAATATAGAAGATTCACAGTAATTTTCTTTGATATGGGTGTTTGTACTATTTATAAGTTGAGAGAGTGAGCTGTATCTAGTTTGACCGTTATTTCCTTAATGGATCCGAGGCTTTCCCTAAATATTTGTGTTCACGTAAAATAACTAATTGCTTGTGTCATATTTATGTTTATCTTTTTGACAGTATGTACTGTTTTCCTCTCCTAGTGAATTTAACATGTATGGTTATTGGGAACCAATAGTATCTGGTTCGGTGAATATAAGCTTTCTATGAAGCTTTAAATTATCTGTGTGCAGAAGAAGACAAGTATGTTGTTTTCGTATCGGGATTAAATATGGGAAGCAGCTCTTCTAACCCACTTCAAGTTCAGCTTCTCGTTGATCACATTACAGGACATCTTGGAGATGAGAAGGTTATTTCTCATTTGAAGTTGTGTTACTTCTGTTTTTTTAGGCCTACCACATGTTTCTCTTATTTTACTTACTTTTATGACAAATGAACTGAACAGGAACAAAATAATGCAGCTAAAATCGTTCAAGTTGTGATTGCTGGGGACTCTGTTGAAATACCTCGCGAGCTTCTTAATGGTCAGGTAGCACCTCTTGAGAGATTGCGTCGTATTCCAAAGATGGCTAAGCTATTTTGTTTATCTTTAGAAGTCTTTTGAGTAGAAGCTATATAGTAACGGTAAATAGGTAATCATTATAAAGTTAATTTCTGTATGATGTGCTTTAGTAAAGGCATGGATGTGTTTGCTGAAAACAGATGCTGTTGTCTTTTCAATTGCGACTACGAGCACATTTTAGTCTGTCCTTTAAGATACTAGTTTTTTTAAGGAAATTTAAAGATCTATTCTGAATTATATTCAATACTGTTGGGTTTCAACCCAAAATGGTGATACGAGCTTGGGTGATTAAGACAAATATGAGTTTTGGTAATAATTGTATGCGTAGACAATTATTATATATGGTATGTCTTGGTAATAAAGTTGGTTATTTAGACATCAAGAATTGGAAGGCTTGTATAACAAGTATGGTAAGACTTGTAGAACAAGTATGATAAGTCTTGGTGGCTAAGTTTTGGATGGATATATATAAATAGTCATATTATGTTTGATATAAATGCTTAAGAGATGTAATCGTCTTAGGTATTGTTTGGAAGATGCTTGAGCATTGTTTGGCTCAAGTATAGTTGGGACACCATTGAGGTTTATTGTTTTGATTGTATTGTTGATAACCGTTTTGATTAATAATACAAGTTGGGACGTGGTTGTTTCCACGTCAAATATTTGTGTGTTCTTGTTTTGCTTTTACTTATTATTGATAGAAGTAGAAGTAATACTTGAATAACGTGTCACCGCGCTTTGGTGGATCTTGTCAACTAATCGTTTGATTGTGTGTGCTCTGCATTGGTGTATTGTGAATCTCGAATTGGTGTAGTCCCCCAACTTAACAAATACAAGTTACATCGGAGAAGGCTTCAACTTATGAATCATTTAATCTATGTCTGTTGTTGGCAATAATGTCCTTATGGTGACTTCTGACTTGATACCTGCAGAACTTGGCATCAAAGGATCAATCTAGGTTGTCGGAGCCAATAAAAGAGGTGGATATCTTGTTGACACAGGTAGGCAGGTTCTTTTATAATTTACACAACTCTGATATCAATCAAAATCAAGAAATAATTATTCATTGTTTTATGCAGATTGCTGCAAGTATACCTTTGGATATCATGCCAGGACCAAATGATCCAGCTAATTTTGCCATGCCACAGCAGGTTTTGACAGACTTATTTCTGTAAATAACCACTATGTAATTGAATGTCCTTGCCTGATGCTGTGTCTATTCTCCAGCCTTTACATAGATGCCTTTTCCCTAGTTCAGCGTCTTACAACACTTTCAAGTCATGTACTAATCCTCATTCTTTTGAGCTTGATGGTGTGAGGTAATATATATATTTGGTGATAGATATCATATCATAAACAGAAGCCAGACTTGGACTTATATTTTTGTCATGTTCATTTGGACCCAAGATTTCTTGGGACCTCAGGTCAGAATATACATGATTTTGAAAAGTATTCTGAGGGGAGTGATAAAGTGGAGTTTCTGGAAAGGACATTGAAGTGGAGGCATATTGCGCCAACAGCACCAAACACCCTTGGTAGGTTATTTCACTGTACCATGTTTATTTTTATCCCGCTTTAACTTGTGTTTTAATGTAAAATGTTTCTGTCATCAACTGTGTGTAATATGTATACAGTTAACATAATTTTTTCGGTAAAGATATTGCAGCAAATGTATAGGTCATTTTATGTGGAAAGAATCACACTACACTATGACTTGTCCTTGTTGTGATTGTATTGACATGCTCTATATCCTCTTATCAGGTTGTTATCCCTTTACTGATAGGGATCCTTTCTTCGTGGAGAGTTGTCCCCATGTTTATTTTGCCGGCAATCAAGATAGTTTTGGAACCCGCTTGATAAAGGGTACTTTTAGAATCATATTTTATCCTAAACTTGTTTCTTAGCAAGAATAACTAACTGTGAATTTTTTAATACAGGTTCTGAAGGACAGGTGGTAAGACTCATTAGCATTCCAAGATTTAGCAAAACCGGAACTGCTGTTATGGTAAGCTTTGCAGTTTGACGATTTGAGTTACTTGGAAGTAGGGCCTAAAGAAATACATGATATCCGTGTTGTTTAATTTTCCTTATCTGCTCGATTTTTAAGAAAATAAAATGCACAAGTAATGGATATAGCATGAGAAGGCAGGTTTTTAAGCGCTAGAGTGTCAGATTTAAGTGCAAACTATTACTATATTAAACTATACTACTGTTTAAGTTAATGAGATGTTCTCAGGGAATTCAGAGTCAATTTTATATATTTCTGGAACCTAATAATTTATTTCTCTCTGAAACTGTATTTTTTTAACTTTACGTACTTTTCTGATGCTTTGTATTCAAAAGTTATTTTGGTGTTTAACATCCCACTTGTAATACATTTTCACAGGTCCAATCTTTATAATAAATGTCTATTTGCCAACTTGCTAAACATTGACAAGCTTTTGTTTTCGTTTTCTTCTGCCTGCTGTGTTAGTTAAATATGAGAAATCTTGATTGCCATGCTCTCAGCTTTGGGACGCAGTTCAGTTTATAAATTACAAGGTATGAGATTTTGTTTATATAGAGACTAACAAAGAGATGTAATGCTTGAATGATTGTTATAACCCTATTGACATGTAAGCTTTGACAGGATGTAGCCTGCTGCCTATGCAGATATTATCAGGTTCTGCCAGGAAGCTCATCCATTAAGTAATTGCTGAAACTCAAAAATCTCTGAAACGGAAGTAGGTCAAGTCCCTGTACCGGTACAGTATCAAAGGATTTAGAAGAATCTACACAAAAATGTTGAGGCTTTTGTTAGAGATTGACACATCCAGTAGCAAGCCACTTCTTTGTTTAGCATCGATGTTCATATATCAAAACTAATGTACTTTATTCTCTGTAAAATTTCTAGGGACATGGTTCATTTTCAAGAAATTCATGTACTGTTAACTTCATTTTTGAATATTAAGAAGCATGCAATTACAGCTTCCGTTCTTCGTTTTCTCAGCCCTTGCTTATGGTTAAAATATACGAAATATTGGTTGTATTCGTAATTATAACACTTTCCAATATAATTACAGAAATGCCATTAATTTACACAATTACTTGGGGACATTTTTTCGAAAATAAGAACTATATTTGATTTTTTTCTTCTTTTTTTGAACTGATCGGAGTTCATAAGATTCGAACCAGGGAAGGACGGAAATAACAAACGCCCATTTTGGGAAATAATGTTAAAAATAACATATTTTTAGTCAAAATTAACGGAAATATCAATTATTGGAAGAGATGGTTGTTTTCAACGATTGGGATGCATATTTGTGAATGGGGTATCCCATTTATACAAGATACTCCTTTCCCAAATGCGTATCACAAAACAAAAAAATATTTTTTAATTTTTTTTTTATGTTACCCAACTTTGAGTTGGGTATTACATGTTTGATATCCAATTGACAAATGTGTATCATGTTAAAAAAATATTAAAATGTCTTAATATCTCAATTATGTATGCGTAATATGAATACCCAAATTACAGTTAGATATTTCAATGGGTAAAATTAACCAACAATACCGAATAAAAAAATGGGTATTATTCGTTTTCACACGCATTTTGGGATTTCAAAACTTTTTACTGTGGCTGACAAAATCATAATAATTCCTTAAAACAATTACTAGTAAAATAGAAAAAATAACAAATTAATCCTAATGTTTGTCATCCTTTGTCTTGTAGCTAAACTGGAGGAGCGCGCGCTACACTTTACAACTTAGCAGTCGTATTATTATGACCCAACTGGCCATGATTGTTCCAACGGCTATAATGGGAATCCATATCTTTAATTTATTTTATACGATCCCCATTAATTTATTTTAAACTATCCCATTCTTCCCTCCAACGGTTCAATACAAAAATCTTTCCCCTCTATATTCCATTCCCCATCACAACAACAACAACAATATCACATCCTTCAATCCTAATTTATTTTTTCCTTTTCCTCGATGAAAATGGAAGGCGATGCTGCCAATACGACGACTACTACTACTACTACGACGACTACTAATAGTTCTGATGTTGCGAGAGTTCAGCATATAACAAAGGCGTCTTCTGATGAGCTACTAAGTAAATTTGCTCAAGTTGGTGGTACTAATAAACTCGCTATTACTCTTGTGAACAAGAATAAGAAGTTAAATTTGTCGAAACGCCAAAGAACTATTAACAGATCAAATGCGGATGGGTCTGTTTGTGAAAGCCCCTCGAGTGTAAGTGTTGCTGATAGGAAATCACTGCTTCCTCCTGCCAATAAGAGAGCCACCGCAGCTGTCATGCGTCGGCTTGGAATAGGAAAGGCCAATCTCAGGTCCAGGAATCACAACAACAAGTCCCTTTTAGGAACTATCGAAAAGGTCAGTTCATTGTCTACTTCTCTTGCTCCATTTATTAATGTAGATTTTTCCTTTCTTTCGGACCTATTTAAATTTATGCAATTAAACTATTCCCGAAATATCACATCTTATTGACATTTAATTAGATTCCGGAAATATGTTGCCATGGCATATGCTTATATTGACTAAATGACTAGTTTTGCACAATTGGTTCCGAGTTCAAGATATGTTTTCCATCAATAATTGCTAGTACAACATATCGTGATGCCTCCGTTATGCTTGCTACCTATTCGACCTGGATTTTCAGCTGTCAAGTTTTTATTCGTAGATTTATAATGCTTAGGTACTTAATTAACACTTGGGGTGGGAAGAAGCGAAATGGATATGCTAGTGTAATATGCTCCCTTGGCTTAAGTACTTCCCTGTCCTGAAATTGAACTAAGAAAAGTTGTGCCTTGGCGTCAACACAGTGAGGAGACCGTAAGAGCCTCTTTTTTTTTCCTATCTGATATTACGGATTATTCATTTTATTTCTAGCATATTCATATAGATCGAAGAATATACTGGAACTTGTTATTTATCAAACCTAGAATTCATTATTTTGGGCAATTCTGAGTAAACAAGACTAAAATATCTACCATGTGTTACCGATGCAAGCTGCATTAGTCTTTTAAAGGCCGGGGATTATGCAACAATAGTAGTTAACTCAAGATTTCAAAAATTAAATCAGGGTTTTTTAGGGGGTTTTATGTCACTAGTTTCTATAGAGCCCTCTGATTCTTGCAATTTAAATTTTGTCTTAAAGTATGAAACCTTTTCGATCCTCCAGGTACCTTAAACAACATTTTAAAAAAAAATTGATTCAAAACGCAGGAATATAACAGTAAGAACAGGCATTTATTGCTCATGATAACTCCGTAATAATGCATTTGCCATGGTGATTAACATTGTTTAGCACCTCATATGTGATATAGGAAAGAATCATCCCTAGCTTCTAATCGATGTACATCTTATGTGTCCTACCTGCAAAATTCCTGTGCTGTCACTTCTTTGTTACTCTTCTCTATAAGCCTAGTGTGTTGCTTGGTGGTATTGTTATACTATCATTCTGTTATAACTTTCATTTGGATTAAATTGTACCTTTGTAGGCAGAGTTATTGGTAAAATAAAACAATGTGCTTGTCTCGAAAGGGAATTCAACAGATAAATACTACCGCATTGTTCTCTTGAAGCTAAGATAAAGTTGTCATAGAAATGGTAACTTAAGATCAGGCCCGACTGTAGCTTGAATTGATTGGTCTAACCTATTCTTCTTCTTATGTGTATAGACATGGCGAAAAACTCTGAAAGGTGCTTCAAAGATCCTCATTGAAAAACATTACAACCGGCACAAGCGTTTAATCAGTGACATTGCTTAGCTCTAGTCACAATCTTTCCGAAAAAGAGTTGTCATTAACCATTTTTTTAAATATATTTCTTGTCAAATAGTAGTACCAGTTTGTTGGTTATTCTGATTTGTTTCTAGTTTCCCCAGAAATACCATCGCTTGATACATTAGCAGAACTCATGGCCTTGCTGCCTGTTATGTTTTAAGAATATATGATACAGTTCCAAAAGTTCTTCTTTATATATTAAAAGCTTGGTTAGTAATAACATTATCATGTCATGTACTGCAATCACTGAAAAAGGAGCTAATTTTCAAATTTCCAGAAAATTTCTTAATATGAGCAAACATGGTTTTAAAATCTTTGCTTGTTATCACTAAACACTTTATTAATCAATGTTGTATCAGCTGTCTCATCTTTTTCAAACAAGTTGAGCAATGAAAGAGCCCATTAAAAATTGTCATCAAAGATCTGGTAATCACTTTCATTGCTATCCACACAAACAGAATTAAGGCATTGGCTATTATAGCTAGCTTTCCACTGACTACACTTATGTTCGATTGTGTTGTCAGCTTATCTCTTCAATGTTCCATTCTACTCTACTTTGAAAATTCATTATCACACTTGGAAAAATCGCTAAATGTACGTTCCATATTGCCAACACCACCGTCCACTAATAATGTATGATGGTTGATTTTAAATCAGTTCATTCTCTATTTATTTTATGCGCGAGGTATACTGAATATGTTTGATTTGATTTCCGATAAATGTGTAGCAGGGGTTGTATTTGTGCAACTGTGAAATCAAAAACTGAATTCAAACTTTGTGCAATGTGGTCAACTACTAAATATTAATTGAAGAAGCAGCAAGTCAAATGTTTGATATCAACTGTACTACCCTGAAACATGGGCAGGATTAACATATGTGGGTGAACAGTAGAGAAGATGAAGAAAAAGTGAAAACATGTACGTTTATAGAGATTGATTCAAGGCAATTAAGAAATTCACGAGTCACTTGCGCAGTACCATCTGATATTATCTATCTATAACAACAACAAATGCTGCAATAATTATAAAGCTTCTTACGTTTCTGGATAACACTGTGCCTCTCTAACATGTGTCCTAAAAGTGCAACCTTTTTTACTTTCAGTAAGCATGAAACCATTGTGGTTCCTATGAAGCTAAAGTGTGACCAGATTATGATGCTAACAATAAAATAATTACAATTTTATGACTAGCAGAAGTGGCTCTGGTGAACAAATCAAGAGCTGGATTCTTATCGACATTTTCTTTAGGCCTCCAGTCGATACTCTCCTTTCTTAGTAGGCGACGACTGACGACGAGTCCAAGTCCCGGACCAGGCCAGTCTGACCATGCAATGCAGCTGCTCTGATTGTGCAATGCAGGTGCTGGTAGCTTAAGAAGCAGGTGCTTGTACGTAGCAGGTACTGAGGAAGGACAGGTGATACCAAGAAAAATCTCCCGTGTTAATCTGGTTGGTTTACACCAACATATTAAAGGAAAGAAAAAAGTGTAAAATAAAGTGTGAATAAATGAAAACCCCTCCTTTTCCCATCTTCTCGGAATTTACGTGAACAATAAAGAACTGCTTATCTTCTCTCTTTTCATTTTCCCCCGAATGTTTTTCTTTCTCACATTTCATTTCGTTGTGCCAATATCATCACCTCGCATCTAATAAGATCCCCTTATGACCACCACAAATTATCTTCTAATATTTTAAGGTTCAACTTTATATCAGAGGTTTACTACTTATATCTCAATTCTCAAATGCTCTATTAATCCTCACATGTATACCAACCTATATTATGCACGAGATTTTTTTTTAATATTCTATGGTTTCTATATGTTTTAATAGTTTTTCTGAGTTCAAAAATATCTAAAGGCAAAAGTCATTTTACAAAAATATGGTCTAATTTAAAGTATTTTGCAAAAATACATTTATTAATTTTTATTATTTTTTGCAAATATACCGATTTTTTGAAAAATATTTACGAAATTATGGTTTGTAAACTTGCAACCATATTTACCGAATGTGTAATTAGAAGATTGGCATGAGTTCCGGTTTAACTATAAATTTTGCACGGAATGTTTAATAAATCATTTTATTTAAGTGTTTTTATAATTTTAATTATTTATTAATTCCTTTGTGCATTTTCATAAAAATATAAATTTAATTTAATTTTTATTTTACAAATTTTTAATAATAAATTAAGTTAATAATATGTTTTTTTTCATATATCTATACTATATTATTAAAGCCGAAACATTGAAAGTTTTGGTTTTCGGTTAACGGTCGATTTTTGGTTTTCGGTACTTTTTTTAATTAATAAATTAATAATATAATCAAAATTCGGGAAAGTTTTATTCTACATTAATATTTCACTATATTTTACTACATAAAAATCAAATAATATTGAAATCTAATCAAAAAAATGGAAATGTGGGATATAATTTGTTTAAATTTAGGATATACTGTTAAAAATATAATTCTTTCTTTTTAGGATAACGAAAGATATTACAAATCAAATCTTTAATGGAATTGTATTATTGTCAAGTTACCAAAATAGTAACTAGATGATTGACTTTTATAATTAAAATATTTTTTTTCTAACAAAATCTACTACTTTTCCAAAAATATCATTACAATTATCTTTAAATTAAAACATATTACCTTTTATATTTATTATTACTAAAATCTATGTTTTCCAAAAATATGAGGTGCAATCCTTACTTATTTATTTTAAAACCTATTTTAATACTCTATTTAATAAATAATAAAATAATATAAAAATAGTAACTAACTGATATGGTCAGAAAAGTAATTATAGAAATATAATTGACTGGTCAAACAAAAGGCCAATATTTAAAGCCCAATACCCTAATTATTCATTAATTTCGTAATTAATGAATAGGGAAAATATACAGCTCATAAAAAGAGTCCAAATTATGGCAAATTGGTCAAAGAAGGATCCAGAATCCCAATTAAAGGCAATTAATGAGTCATAACCTTTATCAACAAGGAAACGAATTCTTCAGCAAGAAATACAATACTTATCCAATATCAAAAAGAAGACTTATCCGCTAAGTCTCCCAAACATACCATAAATACTAGGCTCCAGACGCCTATATAAGGTCCCTGATCCTACAATCAGAACTACGTCTTTGGCTTGATTCTCAATAACAATTTGAGATACGTAGGCATCTTGTGAGGACCAATTTAGTCCGGATACACGAGTGCAGCCATTAAAGCTCGAAAGCTCATTAATCCAAGCAATTAATATACAAGTACGTTTTTTAATCCATAACATTTGGCGCCGTCTGTGGGAAAGAAACATCAACCATGGCAAACACCCGAAGAACAACTCGAGCTTCTGAAGAACTTCCTATCACCTCCGGGGCTGATACTCACGGAAGTCAACCACCACCAGTTACTAGTACTGAAGGGACGAATATCCCCACCAACACTCAAGGATCTGAGATCCCAATTGAAGGGACGAATCCCCTGCAAGTGGTCATTCATGGATCTAATTCACAAGAGACCACTCACCAGCAAGCAATCACAACCTCCCCACTACTCATGAGTGCCCCGAGGGGCCTTCAACTACACACTACTGATCTCCCTCAATATGTAAATCAGACCCTGGGGATGCCTACCCATACCAGGCCCCCTCGACCCCCGGTGGGCGGTAGTGGTACCACTCTGGTACACCATGAGGCTTACGTGCCCCCTTACGTCCAAGGTTTGGAACCCCTGAACCGACAAACCCAAACTCTTCAAATGTTTCGAGACGATTTCTCTGGGCCTTACACTGAGGATGAAAATTATAATACTGATGATGACTATCCCCCGCGAAGGAGACGTTCTGCAAACAAGGAGCCAACCACTCAGGAAAGGATTGCAGCCCATGAGGCAGAGGTTGCAAAACTCAAAAAGAAGTTAGAGGAGGAAGAGGCTGCAAGAGCAGCCGGGAAGACTCCGGTAATTAATCTGGATCCTACTCCTCCGAGATCCAGAAGGGTTGAAATCCCAAGAGGAGATCCTACTGTATTGTTGCCCCTAGGAGATCCTGACGATCCTACACCACCCTTCACACAAGAGATAATGAAAGCCACTATATCCAGGAAGTTTAAAATGCCAACCATCAAAGCTTATGATGGAACGGGTGATCCCGCAAATCATGTAAGAACCTTCTCAAACGCACTGCTGTTGCAGCCTGCCAATGACGCTGCAAAATGTAGGGCGTTCCCACAAACTCTAGCAGGTATGGCTCAACGTTGGTATAGTCGCCTTCCGCCCAATTCTATTGGATCCTTCAAAGAGCTGAGTAAGGCATTCATCAATCAATTTGTTAGTGGGAAGATACATGAGAAAAGTTCTGCCTCTCTTATGGCGATTCGACAAGGCAAGAATGAAACATTGAGAGAATACTTGAGTAGATTCACTAAGGAGGCTATAAAAGTCCCAGATTTGGAAGATAAGGTGGCTATGATAGCCCTACAGCAAGGAACTACCGATGACCACTTCAGGAGGTCTTTGGCCAAACATCCCCCCGAAAACATGTTGTCACTGCAAGATAGAGCTGGGAAATATATCAAAGCTGAGGAGAGCATGAGAAAGTATGAACCCATTGCTACTGGCAATAGAAATTCAAAAAAGAGAAAGGATGCTCCAGAATATGATGCAAGAGAGAAGTATCGTAGGACATCAAAGGATTCAGATTCACCACCCAAGAAAAGCAATTTTGGGCCAAAGTTCACAGAATATGCAAGATTGAATACTCCCAGGAGTCAAATTCTGATGGAGATAGCAAAGGAAGAAGATATCAAATGGCCGAAGCCTATGAGGGCCGATGTGTCAAAAAGAAATCAAAACCAATACTGTCGGTTTCACAAAGAAGTTGGCCACGAGACAGATGACTGCAGGCAGCTGAAAGATGAAATTGAGTTCTTGATTCGAAGAGGAAAGCTTGGTAAGTAAACCAAAGATGGAAACCAGGGAAGTCAGAGAGGAAATTATGAAAGGAAAGATTACGATAGACGGGACAATGATCAAGATCGAAATCCCAAGCCCCGAGGGCCCGTGATCAACATGATATTCAAAGGGCCAACTGCTGCTGGGTCCTCCCGAAACTCAAGAAAAGCTTATGCCCGAGAGGTACTGACCGTCGTTGGAGAAGCACCGAAGCGTGCACGAACAGAAGTGTCAATAGGTTTTGATGATTCGGACTTGGAAGGGGTGAAGTTCCCCCACGATGATCCTCTTGTCATAGTACCTGTGATAGGCAACTCCGAAACAAAGAGAGTCCTAGTCGACAATGGAGCCTCAGTAGATATCTTGTTCCACGATGCCTTTATCAAGATGGGTTACACTGATTCTCAGTTGACACCCTCTAATATGCCCATATATGGGTTCAATGGAGTGGAATCAAAGGTGGAAGGCACTATCCAACTCCCAATGACCATGGGACAAGGAACGAATACATCCACTCAGATGCTGAACTTCATAATTATAAAGGCAACCTCAACCTACAATGCGATCCTTGGGAGGACGGGTCTTCATGCGTTTAAGGCTGTTGCCTCATCTTACCACCTGAAACTCAAATTCCCCACTCGGAATGGGATTGGTGAAGAACGGGGAGACCAAAAGATGGCTAGAAGCTGTTATGTAGCCGCGTTGAGGCCTGATGGAGTTGGGGGGCAGGTTCTCCCCATTGAAGATATGGACACTAGTGACAATGAGGACCGAAGAGGGAAACCAGCTGAGGATTTAATCCCAATTCCCTTAGTCCCGGATGAACCAGAGAAGGTGACTTATGTTGGGGCACTACTGCCCGAACCATTGAAAGGCAAACTCGCATCTTTTCTTCAAGAGAACAATGACGTTTTTGCTTGGACCGCGGCTGACATGCCAGGGATTGATCCCCAACTAATATCTCACAAATTGAATGTGGATCCAGAAAGGAAGGCAGTGAAACAAAAGAAAAGAAGTTTTGCTCCAGAGAGGCTTGAAGCCATTAAGCAAGAAGTAAATAAGCTTTTAGAAGCTGGGTTTATTGAAGAAATCCAATTCCCAGAATGGTTAGCTAACCCTGTGATGGTCAAAAAAGCTAACGGGAAGTGGAGAATGTGCGTCGACTTCACCGATTTGAATGATGCATGTCCTAAGGATTGTTTTCCCTTACCTAGGATTGATGCCTTGATAGATGCCACTGCTGGGCATGAGATGCTAAGTTTCATGGATGGCTTCAGCGGATATAATCAAATCAAGATGCACAAAGATGACATCGCCAAAGTGTCGTTCATCACTGACTTTGGTGTCTTCTGTTTCTTAGTCATGGCTTTTGGGCTTAAGAATGCTGGAGCAACCTATCAAAGGTTGGTGAACAAAATCTTTGAGCACCTGATTGGAAAAACCATGGAGGTCTACGTAGATGACATGTTAGTCAAGAGCCTTGATAAGGCCAATCACATTGAGCATCTTCGAGAAGCATTTGAAGTGTTGAGGCACCACAAGATGATGTTAAACCCAGCGAAGTGTGCCTTCGGGGTTGGCTCAGGAAATTTTTTAGGTCTGATGGTCTCCAAGAGGGGAATCGAAGCTAACCCCGACAAGATCAAGGCAATCCTAGACATGGAACCACCCAAGTCTGTTAAGGATGTGCAGAAATTGACAGGAAGAGTTGCTGCTTTGGGAAGATTCATCTCCAAGTCAGGAGAAAAATGCTTACCTTTTTTCAAAGCACTCAAGAATGTGAAGAATTTCGAGTGGACACCTGAAAGCCAAGAGGCCTTTGAGGCCCTGAAGAAATATATGGCTGAAGCACCACTGTTGGCAAAACCCAAGCCAGGAGAAATTCTCTATTTATACTTGGCAGTATCCGACACTGCCCTTGGAGCTGTTTTGGTAAAGGAGGAATTGAAGCTTCAGAAACCCATTTACTATGTGAGTAAGATCTTGCATGGGGCAGAAATAAACTACTCTACCATAGAGAAGTTTGCCTTAGCCTTGATAATGGCCTCAAGAAAGCTACGTCCGTACTTCCAGGCGCACAAGATAGAGGTTTTGACTAATCAACCTTTAAGGAACATTCTGCACAACCCTCAGGTTAGTGGAAGGTTGATCAAATGGGCTATTGAGTTAGGAGAATTTGATATCAAGTATAAGCCTCGTACGGCCATTAAAGCTCAAGCACTCGCTGACTTCATGGTTGAATGTACCATTGACAACCAAGAAGTCGGGGGGCAGGAGGTAGTAGTGGAAGACAGCAAAGAAGATGACATGGTGTCCAAGGAATGTTGGGTGCTCTATTTTGATGGAGCATCAAAAACAAAATCAAGCGGAGCTGGTTTAGTGCTGCAAAGTCCTGATGGATTCGTAATAGAGTACGCACTAAAACTTGACTTCCCAACGACAAACAATGAGGCTGAGTATGAAGCTTTAATTGCTGGCTTAGGGCTGGCTGGAGCCCTAAGGGTCAAAACTCTAAAAGTCTGTGGAGACTCAAGGTTAGTGGTTTCTCAAGTAAATGGAGAATTTGAAGCCAGAGATGAAGTCATGGCTAAGTATCTGAAACTTGTCAAAGCCATCATGACTCAGTTTGATGAATGCTATGTGGAGCACGTTCCGAGGGAGGAAAATGTAAAGGCTGATGCCTTGTCTAAATTTGCCTCTTCTGAAATTGAAAACTATGCAGGAAGTGTATACTTCCAAGTCTTGAAGACCCCAAGCATCAACGGAAAGCTAGTAGCGCCCATTGGTATTACCAGTTGTTGGATTGATCCTATCAAAGCTCATCTGGAAACTGGGTGGCTGCCCAACGACACTTCAGAAGCACGAAAGCTATACGTCAGAGCACTAAGGTATGCCCTAATTGAGGGAATCCTATATAAGAAGTCTTTCATCATTCCATATCTGAAATGTTTGAGACCTCAAGAGGCAGAATTAGCCCTAAAGGAAGTACATGAAGGAATCTGTGGGCAACACTTGGGGGGCAGAGCCCTGGCTCATAAAGTCACTCGTCTAGGTTTCTATTGGCCAAGCATACTTGCTGATGCTAAAAGCTACGTCAAGAAACGTGAACGGTGCCAGAAACATGCACCAGTGGTTAGGCAACCACCAGAGATGATGACATCCATTAACTCGCCTATCCCCTTTGCTATGTGGGGAATGGATATACTCGGGCCATTTCCTATGGCAAGTGCTCAAAGAAAGTACTTGATAGTAGCAATTGATTATTTCACCAAGTGGATTGAGGCTAAGCCACTAGCCAAGATAACCACCAAGCAAGTGATGCAATTCTTCTGGGAAAATGTGATATGCAGATATGGAATTCCACGAGTCCTGGTCACGGACAATGGAACCCAGTTTAACAACGATGAGTTCAAGAAGTATTGTGATGAAAACGATATCAAGTTGCGCTTCACTTCTGTCGCCCATCCTCAAGCAAATGAGCAAGCTGAGGTTGCAAATCGAATCATCCTTGATGGACTAAAGAAAAGAGTTGAACGCTCCAGAAACACTTGGGTAGACGAATTACTCCCTATACTTTGGGCATATCGTACTACTTGGAAAGTCACCACCGGGGCAACTCCATTCCTATTGGCTTATGGAGCAGAGGCAGTGGTCCCAGTGGAAATTACTCACACCTCCCCAAGAGTTGAGGCTTATGAACCAGAAACAAATGAAGAAGGCTTGAGGCTATCCTTAGATCTAATTGACGAAGTTAGAGATGAGGCAAACGCCAAGATAGTTGAACATCAAAAGAAGGCATCCTTCTACTACAACCTAAGGGTTAAAGAAAGGTTCTTTCGACAAGGAGACTTGGTTCTCAGAAAAATTGAGGCATCCGGAGTTGGACAAAAAGGGAAGTTGGCCCCAAATTGGGAAGGACCATATCGCGTCAAGAACGTATTTGGTCGAGGCTCTTACAAGCTAGAAACCCTTGAAGGGCATGAGGTGCCGAGAACTTGGCATGCCTCCAACTTGAAAGTTTATTATGTTTAAGGTGTTTCCTAAGTGGATTCACTACTAGAAATAAGGTTTGATAAAACCAACCCAAGTTTTTAAAACTTGAGTATTATGTAAAGGTTGAGCCCATTCTTCAAAGTTATGAATTATATACTCCTATTCATCATGTTTTGAATGCATTACATACTGATAGATATGTACAAAATGCTAACTAAACATGCAAAAGGCAAGAAAACAACACAAGCCATGAATGGCCACAAAATATAAATAAAACTAAACTTACAAAAGTTTAAGTTAAGCCCAAAGGCTGGAAATACATAGAAAGAAAATACAAAGCCATGAATGGCCATAAAGAAACTACAAACTACGGCTGCGCGTCACCATCCTTGACTCCCGCATCTGTCTCCTCCCCTGAGCTAGAGCTGGAAGAATGCTCACCAGTATCCTCAGCACCATCAGCAGAAGCGTCACTGAGGGGTGATGAATGCTCTGGAACTAAAATCCTAGCATCTTCCTCCATATCGTCAACTCCAGCCAAAATACGCTCCAAGGGAGTAGGAGGGTGAGGAGCAGGAAAGTCAGCAGCATCAAAGACTCCAGGATGCTTGGCCAAGATAGCCTGAACAGCATCCTCCCATCCTGAAGTATGCTGGACTGGGAAAAGGATCTCGTCATGCTTTTCGATCAAGTCCTTGTACTCCTGAGAGTCAAGGTACTCATCGATGCAATCATCCTTGCCTTTCCTCAGCTCAATAATATCAGCCTGAGCGTCAGCAAGCTCCTTCTCTCTCCTGGCAAGAGTCTCCTTAAGAGACTTCACCTCCTCCTCAGACCTCTCCAGCTTGACCCTGTTGGCCTCAGAGGAGGTACGCCAAGCCTTAGCTTGGAACAATACCCCCTGAAAGTTGGCATTGGTCTGCCAAAAGATAAAAGTTAGGAAAATATAAGCAGAAACTTCAAAGAAATAGCTAAGGTAAAGAAAACTACCGCAACAATAGCTTGAGCCCCAAGATGCTCAGCACCCTCAAGGGTGGAATCTGCAACGAAGTCCTTGTAATCACAAGGGGTAAGAGAGTGGTACGACCAGTCCACAGCATGTTTGGACACCCCAGTAATGGTGTCCTTCTTCCTGATACCCCAGTTGGGGCGCCACACTGAGGACTTGGCAGACACAGGAATGTGCACCTCATCCACAGAAGGGATCAAGAAGCTGGGAGCACTGGCTTTCCCCCTGGGATCATCCCCGATCCTAGCCCTTTTCATCCTGGATGTCTCTACATCCTTGGGCTCATTGGTCTTGTTGATAAAGGCCGCAGCTACAAGAAAAGCCAGAAAATGGTTAACAGAAAATCACAAAGAAATAAAAATAGGCATAATGAAAAGGGATAAGCAAAAATACCCTTATCATGAACAGTAGAGAGCCCAACGGACTTGAGGACGAACTCGTCCAGTAACTCCCAAGCCACGGTAGTCCCATTATCCTTAATGAGCTCTGAGTAGGCATGGAGCTCCTCCTCATTTAAGACAATGTTACCGGGACTACCATCAGAAACTCTCCCAAAAGATGTACGGAATAGGGTTCCCCAGTCCCCTCCTTCCCATACAAGATACATGAACTCATTTTTCAATTTGGGGTTATTATCTGGGATTGATTTGGGGTGAAAAATGAAAGGGAAGCCTACCCTATGGCTTATATACACCCAACCCAAGTTGTTGGCTGAGCTATTCTTAAACTGAAAGATCTTTCTAAACAAAGGTACAGAAAGAGGAAAGTTTTTACGAAGGCATAAAACCATGAAACAATTAATTATCCTCCAGGCATTTGGAGGTAATTGGCAAGGGTTGACTTGGACATCTGCCAAAAGTCTAGGAATAAACTCGTGAAAAGGGAACTTAAGGCCAGCAACTATGGCATCCCTATAAATACACAAAGCATTTGACCGCCAGTGACATGAACGGTCACCGGGGCCGGCAGGAACAAGCTTCAAGGGGGCCTTTACCCTATACATCTTATTATAATCTTTTATCATATCTACTTCATGGAATTTATTGCTACAATCATACGAATCTAAAGCAGACACTGACGGGTATTCATCCCCACGTTCATTAATCATATCATGCAAAGACATGTATTTTGAACGAATAGGAATGGGGGTACCTCGTTTTGATGCAGAATTCATCTTCGAAAGACGTTGGGAAGCGCGATCAGCCATTTCAAACCCAGAATCTTCAAAGAAAATCTTCAAATCTTCAAAGAAAATTGCCTAGAAATCTTCAAGGAAACCCAGAATCTTCAAAGAAAATCTTCAAATCTTCAAGTGAAAACCCAGAAAACGGTGAGAAAATCTCGCCGGGAATCGCCTTGCGACAGAACCCTAGCAGAGCAATCTAAAGAAAATTTCGGAGAAAATTTAGCAGAGTAACTTTGAGAAAGTGAAATGTGAAGAATGAAGGGAAACAAATGAGAACTCACCCTTATATAGGGATGACAGCCGGTCAATGGGCCGGTTGAAGGAAGGGCAACCGGCATTAGCCGGTACGGCCCATAAAAGGCTAAAAGCCCAATTGATAAAGTTGAACAGTAAAAGTTTTGGGCCCCCTTAATCCCATAACTAAAATAAACAATATTCTGATCGAATGAGTTCGAATAAAGCCCAAAATGGCTCTCATATTCGACCACAATCCAGGTCGAAAAGTTAAAGGCCCAATTGCAAAGTAAAGGCCTTAGGCCCAAATTGAGCCCAATATATGTGGGCCTTAAAAGTCTGAAACGAACCAAGTGTTCGACCACACCCCTGATCGAAATCATTCGACCAGGTATCAAAAGTGAAGTCATGTTCGACCACAATCATGGTCGAAACCATTCGACCAGGAGGCAAAATGGAAGTAAGCTTCGACCAGAATCCTGGTCGAAACCATTCGACCAGGAGACAAAATGGAAGTAAGCTTCGACCAGAATCCTGGTCGAAACCATTCGACCAGGAGGCAAAATGCAAGCAAATTTCGACCAGAATCCTGGTCGAAGGAGTTCGACCAGGAGCTAAAATCAAGGTCAAATTCGACCAGGATCCTGGTCGAAAATGACATGAAAAATTCAAAAATCAATTTATGTTCCAGGGAATTGATGAAAAATCCCGATTCCTGTTTTGGAGAATTATAAAATTGGTTTAGAACTATACGTTCGTCAAACCAAGCCACGATATGGAAGAAAATTTCGTAACTCCTGAATGAAATAACTTCTACGATAATCCAAGAGAGATTTTCCTAGAAGTTGGGGGGCAAATGATATGGTCAGAAAAGTAATTATAGAAATATAATTGACTGGTCAAACAAAAGGCCAATATTTAAAGCCCAATACCCTAATTATTCATTAATTTCGTAATTAATGAATAGGGAAAATATACAGCTCATAAAAAGAGTCCAAATTATGGCAAATTGGTCAAAGAAGGATCCAGAATCCCAATTAAAGGCAATTAATGAGTCATAACCTTTATCAACAAGGAAACGAATTCTTCAGCAAGAAATACAATACTTATCCGATATCAAAAAGAAGACTTATCCGCTAAGTCTCCCAAACATACCATAAATACTAGGCTCCAGACGCCTATATAAGGTCCCTGATCCTACAATCAGAACTACGTCTTTGGCTTGATTCTCAATAACAATTTGAGATACGTAGGCATCTTGTGAGGACCAATTTAGTCCGGATACACGAGTGCAGCCATTAAAGCTCGAAAGCTCATTAATCCAAGCAATTAATATACAAGTACGTTTTTTAATCCATAACACTAACTGATTGCCTTTTATAATTAAAACATTTTTTTCTAACAAAATCTACTTCTTTTCCAAAAATATCACGGGCAATTACCTTTAAATTAAAATATATTACCTTTTATATTTGTTATCACTAAAATCTCTATTTTCCAAAAATATCAAGTGCAACCCTTACTTATATATTTTAAAACTTATTTTAATACTTTTAATTATTTAAAAAAAACTTACCTATTTTAACAAGTGAACGTATTTTTTTTAACAAATACAATTAATATAATTAAAACACATCATCACTAAAATCCCTATTTTCCAAAAATATGAGGTGCAATCCTTACTTATTTATTTTAAAACCTATTTTAATACTCTATTTAATAAATAATAAAATAATATAAAAATAGTAACTAGCTGATTGTCTTTTATAGTTAAAACATTTTTTTCTAACAAAATCTAATTTTTTTCCAAAAATATCACGGGCAATTACCTTTAAATTAAAATATATTACCTTTTATATTTGTTATCATTAAAATCTCTTTTTTCCAAAAATATCAAGTGCAACTTATATATTTTAAAACCTATTTTAATACTTTTAATTATTTAAAAAAACTTACCTATTTTAACAAGTGAACGTATTTTTTTAACACATAAAATTAATATAATTAAAACACATCTAAAAATATTACGTGCAGTTACTTTTTTTTAATTAAAACGTGTTAACTTTTCTATTTGTCCTTATTTAAAAAACTTACTTATTTTAACATGTCAACGTATTTTTTTAATAAATACAATTAATATAATTAAAACACTTCTAAAAATATCACGGTCCATTACTTTTTTTAATTAAAACATGTTAGATTTTCTATCTGTCCTTATTATTAATATTATTTTATAATAAAATAATATTAATAATACCTCATTTATCTTCATCGACCTCATTTGTATTTTTTTTATATTTTTTTATGTTCAAATGAATATTTAAGTTTCTTATTTTATAATTTATCATATTAATTTTTACTTTTATTTTAATATTTTCAGTTCACATTAAATTTTTTAGTTTATTATTTTTAAGGCACGGGTTATAGGCTAGTGTATATTATTTCGGTTTATGTTGTACTTCTTAAAATGATAAAAATTACTGATTTTTTTTATATATCTAGAATCATTAAAAAATGATTATTTATATGTTTATTCATTGTTTTTTTAAATTTAATTTTAATAAATTTTAGTGTAAATATTTAGATTTTAAATCATTAAAATATTAAACTTATACTACTTCTATTTATTATTTATTTTTACAAAAATATTACTTTTTTATCTAAAGAAGAGTATTCTTAATAACTAGAGAAAAAGGAACCTAAGGTTAATCTTAGGAAATTTCCTAAAGTAACATAGTTTTTTAGTATAAATTCTTAATGACAATTTTGTAATTACACATAATATTCTGAAAGTAGTACCATCGTGTTTTAATATGAGATTTGAGTATAACCTTAGGAAACTTAGGTAAGGTCGACCTTAGGATCTTCAACCTCTAACTAGGGCTGAGCATTCGGTCGGTTCGGTCCGGTTCTGGACCGAACCGAATAGACCGAGAACCGAATTATCATTTTTTTCTGGAACGAACCGAACCGAAATTGTATTTTGGACCGGAACCGAACCGAAATAATGCTATTCGGTTCGGTTCTTTCATAAAAGAACCGAAATTTTTTCAAATAAAAAAAATTTTTATTTCAAAAAAAACCAAAAAATATGATTTTTCTAAAAACAAAAATATTAGCTAATGAAATACAAGTATGAAATGTAAATATAATAGTTCAAACTTAAAATCTCGAACCAAAAATAAGTCATGCAAAATTTTGAATATATACATACATATAAAATTAATATATTATATATATAAAAATTATATAAATAAAAAAAAAAAAAAAATTCGGTCTATTCGGTTCGGACCGAATTTGTTTTGAAAGAACCGAACCGAACCGATATTTATTTCGGTCTATTCTGTCCGAACCGAAAAGACCGAATTTTCAGAAAATTAGAACCGAAACTAACCGAAATTATACTATTCGGTTCGGTTTTTCGGTTCTGGTTCGGTTATGCTCAGCCCTACCTCTAACTCTAATTATGTGTGAGAGTTTTTAGCTATGTAGGACCCGCTGACGACCATACCAAAATCATATAGTGCTTTACTCTGATGTATACTATCTTATTTAAAAGTTTTGTATACATTAAAAGTTTTGGTACGGTCATTGGTACCTGTTTTTTGGTACGATACTTATCTTATTTAATTATTTTTAACAAAATATTTTTATTACTATTTTATAAAAGCCGAAACAACAAAATTCACTACTTTTTCAAAAAAATCACGGGCAATTATCTTTTTCAATTAAAATATGTTATCTTTTCTATTTGTCCTTACTAAAATATCTCCGAAACATTAAAAGTTTTGGTACCTATTTTTTGGTACGGTACTTACTTTTGGTACCTGTTTTTTTAGTACAGTACTTGCCTTATTTAATTGTTTTTAACAAAATATTTTTATTACTATTTTATAATAGCCAAAACAACGAAATCCACTATTTTTCCAAAAAAATCATGGGCAATTACCTTTTTAAATTAAAATATGTTACCTTTTCTATTTGTCCTTACTAAAATCTCTCATTTTCCAAAAATATTATATTATAAAAAAAATATATAAAAATATTAGATTATATTTTGACTATAAAAGAAATATTATAATATAATCCACTCCTTTTCCAAAAATATCACGGTCAATTACCTTTTTCAATTAAAATATGTTACATTTTCTATTTGTTCTTACTAAAATCTCTCATTTTCCAAAAATATTATATTATAAAAGAAATATATAAAAAAATTGTATTATATTTTTACTGTAAAAGAAATATTATAATATAATCCACTCCTTTTCCAAAAATATCACGGGCAATTAACTTTTTCAATTAAAATATGTTACCTTTTCTATTTGTCCTTACTAAAATCTCTTATTTTCCAAAAATATTATATTATAAAAGAAATATATAAAAATATTATATTATATTTTTATTATAAAAAAATATTATAATATATTAAAAAAAGCCCGTGCTTCGCACGAGTTATAAACTAGTTATATATAAAAATATAATGATTACAATTTTTAGCCTATGTTTTTATACCTGAGGAATAAATTATACTAGCTTAAAACCCCTGCTATGCGCAGATTATTTTTAATAATTGTTATTTTACTATTTATCGTGCATTCGCACGAATTATTTTTAATAGTTTTTATTTAAATATTTATATTATAATATTTTTTTAATTGCTTTTGTTAAAAGAATAAATAGGCATATTAAAAGAATAAGAAAGCACAATGAAATTCCCGAGGGCCTTTCTAGCCTGTGAAAAGTGGTGGGTGTCCACTGAAAATATAAATGGATAAAGAAATCGTCCTCTTGGCAAGACGGATTTGTGTCAGAAAAAATAAAATAAGTACAATGTGTTTTAGCTAAAAAAGATAATTAGTTATAAATATTTTTTATTATTTAATAATAATATTTTTTAGAGAAATTATCAAAAATACTACTTTTTCTAAAAAATACGGTCTACAACTACTTTCAATCATGTGCAACTGCAACCAAAATCAACCACAGATGCAACCAAAAATACGGTCTGCAACCAACGCAACCAGAAGCAACTTTTTAAAAAATGATTGAAAAACAGTTCAGAATTCAAAAAAATTGTTAGTAAGATGTTTGGTAAACTTGTGGTCTTGATTAAGCTATTCCCCTGGGATTCAGTAGTTAATCTTTGGGGTTCAATGTTGGGTTTTAGAAATATTAAAAATGAGGAATAATTCGGAGGTTTAGGGTTTAGGAAAGTTGCATATATGGTTGATTTTGGTTGCAGGATATGGTTAAAAGTAGTTGCAGACCGTATTTTTGCAAATATTTTCAAAAAGTTGGTATTTTTGCAAATATTTTGGTATTTTCGCAAAAATAATTAAAAAACACATAATATTTTTGCAATTTTTTTTGAGTTGGGTATTTATGAAAAAAACCCTATTTTTTATATATAAGTAAAGATAATTAAGTAAAATCACTAATGACCAAAAAACAAGTACCAAAAAACAGGTACCGTACCGACCAAACTTTTAATGTTTCTTCTTTAATAGTATAATATTGATATAGATAGATATACTAGTTGATAACCCGTGCGATGAGATGAAAATAGTAAAACTAAAAAATAAAATATATTAAATTATTGAGAATAAATATTTTTAATATGTATATGAACTTGGAGAATTGAACCTGAAATTACGATGAAATTATATAATAAATAAATATTATTTAATTAGTTATAGGAAATCGAAACCGAGGTGAAACTAAAGAATTTAAAATCAAATAAATAAACCTTTGAATTATGCAGTTTTAGAGAGTCGGGATGAAACTAAAAAAATTAAATCAAATAAATAAATTTTGTTTAATCTATTGCAGGGAATCTTAACTGAATTTTGTGATAATTAAATTTGAAACTAAATAAAATAAATAAATCTTAAGTTGGAAAGAATCAAGCCCTAATTTTGCAATAATCAAATTTAGTAATCTGGTACATGATTTGTCTTAGAGAGTTTGACAACTTGAAAGAAAAATGGTTCAAAATATCACAATTTGAAAAAATGACCCCAAATATCACATTAAAAAGCTATTGTGTTAACCAAAACGTGGGATTGCCTAGTATTTTTACAAGTTTTTGAAAAAAAAAACATAGTCAAAATGCTATTTTAACTTGTGTTTTCGGATCAAAACGTAAGTATTTTCAGGTCTACGTGTTTTCAATTAAAATGGTTATCCAATTTTTTTTTTTAAAATTTGCTAGGTTCAAACGTCAGATGAACTAACATTTTTAAAAAAAATGAAAATACTACACTAAGCATTTTAGTGTGATATTTGAGATCATTTTTTTCAATTGTGATTTTTAGAACCATTTGTATTCAAATTATGATATAGAGGGTGTTTTCTCACCTCTATTGTATATGCCTCCGCAATAAAAATTTGTTGTCATTCACGCTCCTCACCAGTATTCCAACTTTGCTGATTATAAGTTACCATCATCCTGTGCCCGCACACAGTTTCCTCTGAGTTTCTCCCTCTATATATGGGTCTGCATCACCCCTATTTCTTCTAAATCTTCATTACATCTTATCTTTTCTTAGTTCTCTCTTGTATCTGATGTACATTTTTTATGTATCCTGCTATATTCTAAGCAAATTTTATTTATGTTCTTCTAATATTTCTGCATTTAATTATAAAAGTTCTAGTTAAACCAAGTTTGTTACATTTGATCAATCTTTTTTTTGTTTCATACAGTTTCAGTTTCTCTGCATAACCACTTTTGTCTGCTTTTGCATGAGTTTTTTTCCTTTACAATTTTCTCTACCAGTAATTAAAATCTTGAACTTTGCATTTGAACTGCCTTTTGTCACTCTGTTTCTCTCTTTAGGCCTCCGTTAACCTCATTGCGAAATTTGTAAAATCTAATATTAAGATTTTTAATTTTTTGTTGTGGTTCGGAGTTTGTATGGCCTAGTTGAGGTAGGAAATGAGGGATGTTTTCTTGGTTGGGAAGGATAGTAATGGCTTGTTGGCGACCGGTGAGTCAATATGCCCGTATGAACAAGGATAGTAATGGTAGCAGTAACAGTAACAGTAACAATAGTACTCATAACACTGATGATAATGATGATGGTAGTGTTTTGCCGGACCCTCTTCTATGGTGCAAAGACCTTGAAAAGCACTTTTATGGGGAATTGTCATTCGCGATAGTACAGGCCAACCAGGTTATTGAGGATCACAGCCAGGTTGAGACTGGCCAAAGTGCCACTTTCGTTGGAGTTTATGATGGTCATGGCGGCCCTGAAGCATCCCGTTTCATTCGTGATCACCTGTTTCTTCATCTAATGAGTAAGGCCTGTTTTAGCTTCGTCTTTGTTGCTGTATTATCTTCTGTTGCTATTAAAATATTAGTGACTGATTTTATGTATAGTTACAGTTAAACGATGCCAGTCTTGATGGATTTTGAGCGTTTTGTTGTTTCTATTTGTTGTTCTCTCTATGTACGTTTTGTAGTATAGTGGATACCTCTATCTTCTCTACCGGTAACAAGAGGTTGAGGCTTCGAGTCTCAGTGGATATATACATGTACATATGTTCTCCTGGTAAAGACTACTATTGGAGCGTCTTTACGAGTGCAAGGGACTAAGATCCATGATGACTGTATTTTAAAGGGTTTAAATACCCCTTTCTTAATTCTTATCATGGGTCATTAATTTGTTCTATTGCTTTCTTTTTTGGCTTTAGACTAACTATTTGTTTAACTGTTTCTTAAGGGCTTACAATCAAAAATTGGAAGTACCTTCTTTTCTTTGACTAAAAAATGGTGATCATTTTTCGTTGAGCTTCCTAGTTTTTCCACTGTTTTTCTCAAATGGTATTAACAGTTGTATAATAAAGAAACGAGTTTTTGATTCTGAACTCATTTGCGAAGCATGTGTGTATCATTTCAGGAATTGCACGAGAAAATGGAACAATATCAGAGGAGCACCTTAGGAATGCGTTTTCCGCCACTGAAGATGGATTTCTCTCTCTTGTGCGAAGGACAATTGAACTAAAACCTTTAATGGCATCAATTGGTTCTTGCTGTTTGGTTGGAGTTATTTGGAGGGGCATATTATATATAGCTAATCTGGGGGATTCCAGAGCTGTTATTGGTTCTGTATCGAGATCTAATAAAATTGTTGCAGAGCAGTTGACTAGGGATCATAATGCTAGCACTGAGGAGGTCAGGAATGAACTCATCTCAGCACATCCGGAGGATTCTCATATACTAGTTATGAAGCATGGCGTGTGGCGCATAAAGGGAATCATTCAGGTTCATTTGGATATCTATTATTAGCTGATTTTGAATTACTTGTATAAATGTGAAAATATTGGTAAAATCCGTAAATGTAAGCCTCTGTTTCCTAATAAAATGTTATGTTATCCATCCTTTTATTTCCTCTATCTTACAATCGACACAGTTCTAAGAAGTAGCTGTTGAAAGAGTTTCATCAAGTAAAATGTTTCAGCGTTTCTTCAGAATTCGACCATCAATTTCTTTCTAGTACACCTTCTTGGTTTATTTCATTTCATTCCCAGGTCCAAAATAGGGACAAGTTTCTCGTGTAGCCAAATTTTGAATACCGAGTTCAACACTTATATCCTTGTCGTGTCCAAAATCTCATACCTGAGTCCACACAACATAGGTTTAAACTACTTACCCTAATTTTTAATTTTTCTGCATGGTTGCCAATTGTTTTTCTTGGAGTAATGCTGATTGAATTGACCAAATATAACATATTGTATTGGCTTATGGTTAGAACATGTTTGCTGTTTGCACTCCACATCTATTGCTTTTAAGCTGTTGTAGAACCTTGTAGTTTGTCATTATACTCTGTTCTAAACTACCAGATATCCTACTTTAGCTTGTTTCGACTACAGATTAGTTTTTCGGATGCTTCTCTTGTAATTCTATCTGATTAAAATATATGCATTACATAATCAGGTATCTAGATCCATAGGCGATGCATACTTAAAAAGGCCAGAGTTCTCCCTGGATCCATCATTTCCGCGATTTCACCTTCCAGAGCCTATTCGCAGCCCAGTACTAAGATCTGACCCATCTATATACACAAGAGAGTTGCAACCCAATGACAAATTTATTATATTTGCATCTGATGGACTTTGGGAACACATGACAAATCAGGAGGCAGCTGAGATTGTGCACAATAATCCCAGAGCAGTATGTTTTACTCTCTAAGGCTGTTTATTTGATCATTTTTGCAGTCCATATGCTTAATTATCATATTAAATATCTCTGACTTTTAAAAATTCAGGGTATTGCAAGTAGACTTGTCACGACAGCTTTGCATGAAGCAGCGCGGAAAAGACAGATGAGGTACGATGATCTTAAGAAGTTACAGAAAGGGGTCAGGCGTTTCTTTCATGACGACATTACCGTAGTTGTGATCTTCATGGACGATGGGTTGATAGAGAGAAGTGTACATGCACCTCAACTCTCTGTACGAGGGGGCATTGACACAATTGGGCCATCAAGGTTCAACATTGTACAAGAGACTGATGGAAATGCGAAGTTAGCATAAAGAAGAGAACACGATCGCCATGATGAATAAGTGTGATGGAAGTCATGACTCAAAGATAGTAGATCCAATGGTGGCATGAGATGACTCAATCAGGTGAAAACCGAAATGAGTTTAGGGGAAGCTCATTCGCTTGAATATGTAACATCCGGTAAATTTACAACTTTTAGATTCTTCTAACCTGCTGCTGTATTATATTATTTAACCAAGATTTGTGCTTAGAAATTTGTAGAGCTGTCCGGAACTGACATTATCTAAAGGAGACACTGCTACAATAAACCTCAAAGTTGAACAAAACTGCAACAAATTAGTGCTACTAGCTCAGCAAATAATGGAAATTTGACATAAAACTCCAAAACTTCACAGGACAATTACCATTATAAACACAATTACATTATATTTTTGTTGAATTATAAAAGAAGAAGAAGACGGAAGTCTTATCACCAAACTCCGCACCGATGCTGGAATGGGCTTCCATCCGATCCGACCTCTAAAGAATGTGATGCTTATTCTTTGTTTGAACGAATGTTCGACCAATGATTTTTTGGCAGTGATAGATATTGATGTACCATGAACAATCCCTGCAAATAATAAGAGTTACAAATTTATACAATCAAAACTAGCGCAATTACATTATGCATGTATGAAGAGTAAAATTGTGTTAACAATCAGTGTTAGCTATTGTTTTGTTTAAAATATTAAGATAATAATCACCAATTTTTATATGAGGAAGTTTCCTCCACTAATAACAAAACGTAAAAATCATTAGTTTTCTTTAAAAAATTTCAAAATTCCCGATATGGCAGTCTAGATATTATTTTTGGTTTAAAATTTCTTTATGCCAAAATGGATAAATTATAATAACAATTCACATGTGTTGACTGAAAGACGATTTCAGTTTATCATTTAGAAGTAGACAAAAATCAAATGCAATACAAACTCTAAAAACAGAAAGAAAAAAAAACAATGATAAATAAACAGGTAAAAAACATCATTTTCCTTGTAGACTAGTAATCCATAAGTATGTACCTGCAGAGTCTTCGGTTTCTTAGTAGCCATCTCATTGAATTCCATTGCCTGAGCCAAATTCATTAAATTCTCTAGATTTGACGATGATAGCAAACAATAAATTTCAATAATATATATAACTAAATTTGACCACATACTCTAGGATTTTGAGATAATATTGTTGATGATATCATCTTGTAAATAGCATATAAAGAGAATTCTAGGATGATTGCATGTGGTGGGTAAAGTGGCCTACTAATATCGCTTCATCGAACATTCTAGAAGAATATTGTATTTCATTTAATATCGCTTCATCGAACATTCTAGAAGAATATTGTATTTCATGTCCGAACTTATTCGTAATGGTACAACCAAGTTCTCGAGAGTTCCATCCTTAGACATATCTAGAAAGTTCGATGGTTTAGAATATTATACATTTTTGGGCTCGTGTAAGATGGTCTGCCCAATTGTTCTTGGCCCGTATTAAGCGGGATGGGTCATTGAGAATTCCATCCTTAGAGATATCTGGAAAGTTCGATGATTCAAAATACTATACAATCTTTGGGCCCGTGTAAGATGGTCTGCCCAATTCTTCTTGGCCCATATTAAGCGGAATGGATCATTAAGTTGTCTTATATACCGTTACTAAAAATACTTTTGTAATACAATTTATTTAATGAGTAAATCTTGGCATCACTATTAAAAATCACTACAAAAGTTATAATTCTTATTTTAGGAATGATAGTGGCCCACCTCTTTTAGAAGTTATGTGTATGTCCTCAATCACTATTCTTATTTTAGGAAATTTTAGGAATGATAGTGATCCAACTCTTTTAAAAGCTATGTGTATGTTCTCAATAGAATAATAGTAATTGTCGTTGTAAAATAGTTAATAACTCCTAAAATGGGATAGTGATTTTTATAGTGACTTCTGTAATGATGCTAAGATTTATTATTATTTAAGAGAAAACGGGGCCTTAGGACAACCTCAGGGTTGAAAAGTAATTTATGTAGCCCACATGATCGGCCACATTGATTTCACGATGATTAAGAACAGAGCTAATAAGAGCAAGTCTAACAGTTTACTTATATCATGTCCTAAGCTCAAATATAAGTAATATAAGCAAAAAATGGTGCTCTGTTCTAGTGGTTACTTTGTAAGTTATGTTAATGTAACTTGATTATTGACAAATAAAATTAATTCATTTTTAAATAAACTAGAATTTTTGTTTTGCGTTGTTTATTTTTTCATATAAATTATATTTTTTATATCTATTGGTATATCATGTAGATAATTTTTGCTAAGATAATTCGTAAATCACTTATTTCAATATATACGATAGATATACAGTAGAGTATTCTTCTTTTTCTTTTAAACCATAAACTATTTTGATAGCAAATACATCAAATTACAAAGATTGATAGACAATAAAGAATTCACGTGTGCGAAGCACGGGTAAGATTTCTAGTAATTGTATAATTTGTCCCCCCATAAACGAATAAATCTTAATAGTTTTCCTGAATATATTCATAAATCTCATATATTTTTTGATTTCATACACATAATTCATAATATTGTTCTTGAAAATTTAAAATGTCGCTTGTATTTTCGTCTTAAAAAAATTGTTCTAAGTTATGCCACTCCAATATACTTTTCTGATTCCACCCCAGCTCACAGACGACTAATGAATATTTCTTTTCATGCATTTTGCTTATTTATTTCTCTAATTTGATGAACACAAAAATAACACATAAAATTATTTGTAAAAAAGTGCAAACCACGTAGATAGTTATAAGTTTCAATTTCAAGAACAAGCTAATAATAAATTTCTTGGATCTCCGGTTAAAGAAGTACAAATGTGATTATTCATGAACCTGTTCACCAACTACATTAGCGAACCTCTTCACGGACATCATATTAGAACTTTTTAGCAAATTTTTGAGCGGAAATATGTTGCGCTCAATTTTAGTTCATTTATAGATCGAACCTGAAAATTGAGTTCATGTTCGACTTGTTTAAAAATTAGACCAAGTCCGAGCCAAACTTTTTTCAAGCCAAATACCAAACTATTCGTGAATGTATCGACTCATTAACGCGGTCCAAGTATCACTTAAGCTAGCTTCAAGAAGTTGGTACCATGCCTTGTTGTCTCTCTCTCAATCTAGGTACATATGCTTCCGGTTGATTTCATTTATCACATTCTAGTTTTAATTTTTTTGTTGTATCTGCCATATATGTAAATAAGGGTTTCTTTTTTGGTCTTTTTTTATAGGTGAAGAAATCTGTATATGAACGCTTCATACTGGAATCTGTGCATTATTTGTACCATGATTAACGTGTTTAAAACTTGACAGTCCCAAAATTAGAGAAGAAAAGTTCATATTATGTGCATTATTTATGTATAATGTCTAGTTTATGTATTTATTAGCCGATATCAATTGCTTTATGTTTGTGCAGTGTTTATCGAATGTATTCATAAGGTGGCTTGAACACAAAATCGCTCACAGATCTCTCTTGCTGAGACACTATTAACAGTAGGAACATGTTGAACAAATCATAATATTCAAGCCTTAAAATTTTAAAAAATAAGTCAATAAATTCACCGGCATATAAATAATTATATCATCGTCATCCTCTTCCTTGTTTGTATCCTATGTGGCATCCACATACAGGGCAGGCTTCACCTCGTTGGTGCCACAAAAAGTGTGCACCCCAAAGTCACATTCAGCACAATAGTAGCTCCAGTGCTTGGAGTCCAACGATGTGGTACAAATGTTACAAATTTCCCGTCCAGCACGATCAGGGTTGCCGGTGGAGAGTTTAAGCTCATGTCGATGACACTTGTGAGTTATCTTCAATGGCATGAAAGCACACTGTACATGAAGATCTACTTGACACACTGCACAGCAATAAGAAAATGCACTTCCTGGTTTGCCACAGGCATCACATAGAAATGAACCTGATTCATATGTCGGGGATGGAAAAAGAATGAGAGGGTGTGTGACGTCTGCAGGGTGCATAATATGGCGATTAGCATTGCCACAATGCTCGTGGAGGTAAAAACTGCACTGAAAGCAAGCATATACGAATCCCGAGCTGCAGTCTAGTTCGCAACCAGAGCATCGGATGTTCTGGCCTTGCTGAACTTGATGAAATATCAGATTATGATCGTGGCTAAAGTGTTTGTACTCCATTAATCTCTCTACAAGTTTCTTAGTTTTCTTGTGTGTGAATTTTGGGTGTGGATAGGAAGCATATATACAGCTAACATGTCAAATGTAAAGATTCTTATGGCCGTGTAAACAATTGGAAGAATTAGTTGTACATAACCAACAAGTGGCTTAATCAAACACTTGAAAGAAAGGCAACTGCGAGGATGGATCATGGAAGAAAACAATGGTTGACTTGTAACTTTATTACAAAAAAAGTCAACCAATCCATATAGTGGCCAAGTGGGATATGCACATAGTCAAGAGTCAACTGGTGATGCTTCTTAACGAGTAGTATTTTATTAAATCTTTTTTCATGTTACAGAATCTCCAAAGTTTGACCTGCAACTTAGAGAGCTTTAAACAAGTGAAGTGCTTACTTGATTGATTAATCAACTTGTAATATGATTTTAGATGTATTTCGAGTTAATGAGTTATTGGTTAAATTCTGATGAACAAAACGACTCCGGTTAATCAACATACGGGTGTTCAAATTTTCTAAATACCTTAAGATTTTAGATACAAAATTTTATCGTTAATTTTTTCTGTTGTTATGAAAAACGATATCTCAGGTAACCATGATCTAGGCTAGAAAAAATGAGCCACGGTCGATTTTAGCACTTTGAAAGCAAGATGCACTGATATGTGTACAATCAAATTGTATTAATTTTTTATATAAGGTTGAAAGATAACCAGACAGATTCAGTTTTTTCCCCACTGAAAGAAAGCTCGAGATTTGATTTGATGAACAATGTAGACAACTGAACGTTATTGATTATTACAGAAATTAATTCGCACGAAATCAGATCAATTTAAACTTGGATTGAATGAGGCCATCAGCTGAGCAAGTCCCTGAGCCATTTGCATCTGAAGTTGAAGGTTGTATGTCTCCGCAATCACATCCTCTGCAGTCAATCCATTCGCCACCACCGCCTCAGGTGACGTTGTTCCAGGCTTAGCTGACGAAGCATCATCCAGATACAACTCTGGTTTCACAGAATTGGTTGCACAAGATGTGTGCGCACCAAATTCACATTTAAGACAAAGATAACAAAAATGCTTGGTGCTCAGCGGCTGGCTACAAATCTTGCAGCAAAACTCATCAGAAACTTCATCCTTTTTATTGGGATCGCCAATATACAACTTGAGCTCATGTTGGTGCAACTTGTGGCTCACCTCGAGAGGCAAAAATGCACAGTGAATATGAAGATCAATCTCACAAAGCACGCAGCAGTAAGAAAATGAAGTGCCAGTTTGTCCACAAGCGTTACAGATGAATGATCCACTGCAGTAAGTTGGTTTTGGGATGAGCACTAGAGGGTGTTGAGGGTCCGAAGGATGTTTTTTAATGTAACGGACAGCATTGGCGCAATAGTGGTGGAGAAAGTAGTTGCACTGCAAACATGCGTACACCTTATTGTGGCAGAGCCTTTCACAGCGGGAGCAGTGAATGGTTTGGCCTTCTGTCACTTGGTGGTTCGTTAAGTTGTGCTTGTGGCTGAAGTCGTTATACTCCATTGTCTTTGAAGTTGGAGATGCAAGGCACAGTTGAGACTTGGAAACTTGTCGTTGTTAATGTATTATGTATGAATTAGTTAAGACCATAGAGATGAGGACTAATTGCAGAGACAATGTGATGCGCTGTAGATTCTTTTAGTTATTGATGTTAGTTCCGTAAGTTCAGAAAGTCAGTCCTCCAGACATGTGCTCGCAGGTAAACTTGCTAGCAAACAGCTTGCAATCTACCATATAAAACTACTGTAGTCAAACATATTTTTGATTGCTTAATTAAGTCGTTAAAAGTCGATTAGAATTTTTGATGCCCACAGTTTTACTCCATTCAGTGAAGCTTGCGCTCAAGACGGATGGCCTTGTTTGATGAGATTAACATGTAACTGGTTAGAAGGATGAAACCGTCAACTTTTTAACGAAATGCACAAGGTGCATCAGTAGATATTACAAAAGGTCCGTCCAGTTACTATGCTATGATGTATAACAAATGTATAATCAAATTTATGTGAATTCTTAAAAACAAGATTCTGTCATAAGTAAAAATATCGAAATTCTTCCGTTGAAAGCAAGTTTGAAATTAGGCCTGATCAAACAGACAAATGATTTGAACAAACAGCAATACACTGCATTTATTAATAATTACAGAAACTAATTCACACGAAATCTAATCAACTTAGACTTGGATTGAATGAGGCCATCATCTGAGCAAGTCCCTGTGCCATTTGCATCTGAAGTTGAAGATTATACAACTCTACAATCACCTCTTCTGCAGTCGGTTCATTCACTGCCGTGGCCTGTGAATTAGACGACGTTGCTCCAGTATCAGGCACCGAATCATCGACCATGTACAACTCTGGTTTGACCTCATTGGTTGCACAAAATGTGTGCACACCAAATTCACAGTCAACACAAGAATAACAAAAATGCCTAGTGTTCAACACCTTGCTGCAAATCTTACAAAACTCGTCAGGAATCTCATCCTTTCGATTAACAACACCAAGATACAATTTCAGCTCATGTTGGTGCGACTTATGGGTGACCCTAAGAGGCAAGAAAGCACAATGAACATGAAGATCAATCTCACAAAGCGCACAACAATAAGAAAATGAACTGCCAGTATCTCCACAAGCGTTGCAGATGAATGATCCACTGCAGTAAGTTGGTTTGGGGATGAGAACAAGAGGGTGTTGAGCATCTGAAGGATGTTTTTTAATGTAACGGGCAGCAGTAGCACAATGGTCATGGAGAAAGAAGTTGCACTGCCAGCACGCGTATACGGTGTTGTGACAGAGTCTTTCGCAGCCAGAGCAACGGATGGTTTGGCCTTGTGTGACTTGGTGGATCTTTAAGTTGTGATGGTGGCTGAAGTGCGTGTACTCCATTGTCTAGGAACCAGATGAGAATAATGTGAAGCACAATTGAGACTCCCAAACTTAGTCATGTATTATGTTATGTAGTAGTATGCATTAATTTCATTAATGTTCGTCAAGTCAATGTAATAGTTTTAGAATGTAAAATGGCATTTTAGTTCTTCATGTGCAAAGTCAATCGTCTACAACTCTACACAATTGACTCTAATTTAAAATACTAGTAGAGTTTTGACTTTGTGTTTAAATTGATTAAAATTAAACTGAAATTTACATAATATGTATAATTGAAAAACTTAAATTATTAATTAAAAAGTATAAACTATTACTTTCGAATGTATTTTTAAATTTTTATGAATTATAAAATAAATAATTTTTTAATATATTCAAAAAGAAAGTTGGTCCACGTAACAAAAATGTAAGCAATTTACAGATCCCCAGCTCTAACTTTTAGTTGACAAACTGTACTATAGTTTATTGGTAGGGCCAGTTTGAAAGTGAAATACAGGATGGTGTCGGGGAAAAAATCATTAAGTAGATACATAAGTGCGTTGGGATACTGAACTTCATAAACCACCACTTGCTATACTGAACATTCAAAATTTTTACACAACGCGTGTTTCCGTCAAATGTGTCTAACTCCGTCTATTTGGATGAGGGTAAAACAGTCTTTTCAGTAATATAACAACTCCATCTTCAGAACATATCTGAGATTCACCCCTTTCTATCCTTAACTTCGATTATAAAACATAATTTACAAATTGTAAATTACTTCAAATTCAAAATGACTCCAAGAGATTCCAAGATTGATTACCAGATTCTTTCCTATATTTCCAAACTAAGGTCATTGCGATAATCCTATTCCCTAGTTTACAAATATAGACATGAAAATACTTACATATTCGGCAATTAAGTGAAATCAAGAACAACAAAGCAAGAAAATATGATCATTGAGCAACATCGGAGACATGCATGGCCCAAGTGGATGAAATCAAGAAAGTACTTTGGTGAAGATAGCAGCATAGTTGTGATAAATGGGATATGATTTGTGTATATTTGTTGGTTGCATTGTGATTGTTTTAGATGGATTAATTTTGGCTAAATATCAGCAATATTCATCACAAATTACCGTGGATTTAGTCATTAAGCTTCAACTCATCGACCTTCATTCATCTTCCTCACCGACATACACTTTTAATGCTCAGATACCTTCTTTTTCGATCAATTTCAATGCAAATATCGGCCAAATCCATCGCCCACCATTTGTTTGATAAGATGCGTAGCTGGTTTAACACTAGAAACTCTAAATACACTAAAAACCCACCTAAATTATTTGTTGTAACTTTTGATATAGCTGAAACAAGCTTGAAAGATGATATATAATCATTGCTTTCGAAGTTTATAAATGGGATAATAAACAATCTAGGAGTGGTGCTTCTAGTAGTCATCTGGGTAGAAAAGTTATAAGGCCAGGTGTGATTGTGTTGAAAGATATTAATTCAGAAGTTAAGAAAGGCCAAAAATTAGGGTTTGTAGGTTTTAATGTCGCGGGGAAGATGACACAAATTAGGATTAGTGTAGGGATGGAAGAACTTGATTCAGGGAATGTGATAAACGGTTTTTAATTTTTCTTTATCTAAAAATTATTTGAGGTTAATTGAAAAGACCGCTTTACCCTTATCCCAACAGACGGAGTTACATAGATTTAACGGAAACACACGTTGTGTAAAAATTTTGGATGTTCAGTATAGCAAGTGGTGGTTTATAAAGTTCAGTATTCCAAGTGGTCTGACAGGCGAAGTGCAAGTACACAAAGTGCACTTTACTCATAAAAATATAAAGGTACTCCCATTTGGAGCATGCGTATTCATCCCCGCGTATTCCTCTAAGCATTTTGGACACCTTTTTCCCCCACGGTTATTTTGGGCAATGTATCATATAAATATGTTGTATTGGGTTTTCACCCTCCTTAAATCAATCGAAGATAAACTTAAAATTATTATTTCTAACTTAAAATTGCTGAAAATGATAAGTGAAAAATAAAAATTATTTGTTTGAGTAAATTTATATTACGGGTAACTTATAAGCTATTAAAAATGTAAAAAAAATTGTTAAATAGTACATTTGAATGATAATATTGACTTTTACTAAATTAAAATCATGAAAACAAAATAAGTTGTTCAAAAAAGTACCCCACACCAACTTTTGAGTTTAAGCTATTTTTTTACTTTAAGTCATTTTCTGACTTATTACACAAATAGACTTTATGAAAAGCATATGTTTAGACCTATTTGTTAACATCGAGGATTCAACTCAACTTAAACAAGTTTGTAATAAGTAAGTTATAATTCAATTGTCAGAGTCACAGTAATCTCAGATGATCATATCTGTCAGAAGAATACAGATTAAATTCATCCTACAGACTTGAAGAAATACTACATTGATAGAAATTCAATTATTTGTTCAAGCCTCAGTGAAGTCTTCAAAGAAGTGGATTTATTAAAGTGACAGAGATTTCAGATGTGTGACAGCAAATGTACATGTTACAAAGGTTTAACAACAGTTAAAAGCAGACAATGGACCACAACTTAAAGTCAAGTTGAAGAACAGACATTTCAGTTAGTCACTTATGAACCAGACAGTGCATCAAGTGACAACTACATCCAGTGGATTTTCTTCATCAAGTTCAAGTGGTTCAGGGATTGGTTTTACTATCTTTTCAGAATTTACATTCCCTTTTAAATTAGTTATTAATTTATTTATTAAATAAATTCTTCTGAATTAATTTAACAAATAAATTAAGTAATTAATTTATTGAATAAATTAATTCATTAGAATTAATTTATGAAATAAATTAATTATCAGAATTAATTTAAATTAGAAGTAGAATTAATTAAGTTTTTCTTAAATAAAAATGAACTGGAATGACTATCCAGGATAGTCATCCCGGTAGTCATTCCAAGCCATTTGGATTAAAAATGTACTGGAATGACTATCAAGGGATAGTCATCCTAGTACATTTCAAGAAATATTTTATTAATTCATGTAAATAATGGTAGTCATTCCAGTATTAAAGATAGTCATTCCAGGCTATTTATTTAGTCATTCATGACTATTTTGATAGTCATTCCAAGTGGAATGAAAAGCAATACACGTGCAGATTATTGTCAAGTGGATTAGTATAAGAAGAAAAGATCAAGACAGAAGAAAAGTAATCAAGAACATTACATCTTAAAAACTTTCTGTCAAGCAAGAACTCAAGAACACTGCCGAATATTTTCTTCAGTGACTTAATTCTAAATATCATAGTGTTAAATCTAAACCACTAGAATTCATTCACTTGTACTGCTTTGACTATCTAGCGGATTTTTATCCCTAGAACGTATCTCAAATTATCAATTATTGTTATATCTTTTAATTACGAAAATAGATAAATTCATGTCGAATTTATTCTAGATTTGTTTTAATTAGTTTGAGATTCAATCTTGTAATCAGTAACATATTTGTAACACCTTTCAAGTTTAATATAAGTTATATTTAACTTGAATTTTGTTTCATTTAATTCCGCCATAATTTGTTCTTAAATTGTTTTATTCTAAAACAGACAAATTCGATAAAACGGTATAGTTTGTATTCAACCCCCCTTCTACAAACTTATCAGGACTTAACAATTGGCATCAGAGCCTTTTGATTGATATGCAAATCAAAGATCCAATTGTTTTGAGATTTTTTCTTAAACTCTGAAATTTTTATTATTCTTCAAAAATCTCAAAAATGTCTACTACACAAAAAGTTGGTACAGTCAAAATTCCCATGTTTAGCAAGGAGCATTATCCTATATGGAAGAAGAAAATGCTCTTGTTTCTTCAAGTTGCAAATGTTAAATATCTAGGAGTGCTGAAGAATGGTCCTAAAGTTCATATTATTGTGGAGGAAGAGCAGATAGAGAATGATGTTGTCACTAGAGCTGCTAGGATGTTTCCTAAGGATCCCAAGGACTTCACTCCTGATGAGAAATATGATGCTACACTGGATGCTTGTCTACAATAGATACTGGTTGATTGTCTTGATCCTATCATGCATAATCATGTCCTAAACTGTGCTACTACCAAACACATCTGGGACACAATAGAGATAATCAATGAGGGGACAGAGGAAGTAAGAGAGAATAAGCTGGAAATTCTCACCTCTTCTTATGAGAATTTCAGATCAAATCCTGGTGAAGGTATCTCTGAGGTTTTTGAGAGATACAATAAATTGATTAATGATCTGAATCTCAATGGGAAACACTATATTATCAAGGAGATTAACAAGAAGTTCCTTCTGACACTTCCAATTCATTTGAAGCACAAAATATCTGCAATCAGAGAAGCAAGAGATCTTGGAGAGATTTCTCTGGAAAGACTGTATGGTGTTCTGAAGACCTATGAGCTGGAGCAGATTCAACAGAAGGAGTTATATGGAACTGGAAAGATAGTTGGTACTTCTACTGCATTGACTACAGAAGTCCCACAGAAACTGGAAGTGAAGGTTGTTCAACCTTCCAGTTCTAACTTGGATGTTATTGATGCTGAATATGGTTTAACATCCATTGATCAATCTGGTGGTGACTTCTACTCTTTGGAAGAACTTGATGAACTGGAGGATGGTGACTTGGCAATGATAGTGAGAAAGTTTGGCAAATTCAGATTCAGAAGGAATCCTAATCTTAAGTTCAAGCCCATGATTCAGAGAGGTGGTTCCTCATCTACATATAGCACAATGGGTGGCTATAAAACTGGAACTGTGGAAAGAAGCACAATCAGGTGCTACAATTGCAAAGAGTTGGGTCACTTTGCTACTGAATGTAAAAAGCCAAAGCAAGCTAGAAGGAACTCATTTGATTCTAGCAAGAAGAATAAGATTGGGAAAGCTTATGTTGCTGAAGGAAAGAATTGGGATGGTACTGATAGTGATGAAGAAGCAGGTGAAATTGGAAACCTTGCTTTAATGGCTAATGAGGCACGCACTTCATCAACATACATGTTAGAGGTAAAGTTTACTGATACTGAAATGATCTATCATCTTAATACTACTGTTTCTTGTGCACGTAGAGAAAATGATAGAATAATTCTTTTGAACACAACCCTTGAAAAGGAGATAAAAGAATTAAAACTTGTGCATGTTAATCAGGATGAACTAACTAAGAAAATAGCATTTCTTGAGAATAGGGTTAAATGTTATATTCAACTGGAAACCATTCTCAAGGATCAGATCAGTGAACTTAAGGTCAAGGCGAATGCTTACTATAACTCTTGTAAGACTGCTAAAGAAATCATCAATAAACAAAGTATTGGTCATACTGTAGGAATAGGGTATGACTATAATGAGTCTATTGGTGAATTAAGCATAAATACCCCTAATCGAGTCAGTACTGAAGAAAGGGGTATACCAAATGTGCTTAAGGGTATTGATAAACCTTTCTTTAGAGAGTCCCAAGCAGGACCTCTGAATGAATACTCTATCATCATTGAAGAGGAGATACGTATGGAGGATCATGCTTTTGAACTTGCTCAGTCCAACAAGTGTATGTCTGACAAACCAGTCAAAGTTGTTTCAGCAACGGAGACTAAGTCAGACATTCATAAAGTGGATCAAAACAACTGTAGAACCAACATGCCTGCTATTAATCTTTCTCATAAAGCATGTGGTGTGGTAAATTGCATGTCTTGTGCTTTCAATGTTATGTATGCTTATTTTAATAGTAAGCATGTATATGATAATAAGACTGCTCCACGTCAACATGTTAATAATAAGAAGCATGTTAGATCTAAGACTACTAGTCCTCCAAAGACCAGAGTGGATCCATTTATCCCTAAGCCTACTCAGAAATGTGTTAAGGCTGGCTATAAATGGAAACGCTCTTTTGTGAAAGAGGTTTATGTAGTTAAGGTTAAAAATGTTGTTTTGCCTGACAAAGGCCAGTTCGTTAAGTATGCCGGACCCAATCAAGTTTGGGTTCCGAAGAAGGTCTAATCAATTTGATACTACAAGGTGTGAAATAGGTAAACTGTGTTATGTGGGTTCTTGACAGTGGCTGTTCAAGTCATATGACCGGAGATAGAGCCCTGCTGTCAAATGTGGTTGAGAAAGCTGGCCCAGGAGTTACCTTTGGAGATAACAAGGGTATTACCAGAGGATATGGCTGTTTGAAGTTTGGAAATGTTATCATTCAAGATGTATCTATTGTGGAAGGTCTGAAGTTCAATCTTCTCAGCATCAGTCATTTCTGTGATCGAGGATATGTTGTTTCCTTTGAGAAAGATAGATGTCAGATCCTTCACAAGAAGAATGGAAAGCCTGCTCTTCAAGGAGTAAGGAAAGGTGATTTGTTCATAGCTGATCTGCACTCTAGATCCAAAGATGAAGTTACTTGTTTTTATGCTAAAGCTTCATCAGATGAAAGTTGGCTATGGCACAAGAAGATGTCTCACCTTAACTTCAAAACCATGAACTCTTTAGTCAAGAGGGAATTGGTTAGAGGTTTGCCTCAGATGGAATTTTCACAGGAAGGACTGTGTGAGGCTTGTCAGAAAGGAAAGTCAAAGAAAGCTTCTCACAAGGGCACTGACACATCATCAATAACTGAACCACTTCAGTTACTTCACATGGATTTGTTTGGTCCAGTTAGTGTGATGTCCATGTTAAAGAAACAATATGCACTTGTGATTGTTGATGACTATTCCAAATATACTTGGGTTTTATTCATACATTCCAAGGATGAGACCCCACAGATGGTGATTGATCATATAAAGTTGATTGAGCTGGATTCGAGATTCCCTGTTAGAGCTATAAGGTCAGATAATGGAACTGAATTCAAGAATGCAGTCCTAAATGACTTTTGTGTAGATAAAGGAATAACAAGACAGTATTCTGCCCCTAGAACTCCTCAACAGAATGGAGTGGCGGAAAGGAAGAATCATACATTGATTAAAGCTGCTAGGACTATGTTAAGTGAATCAAGACTTCCAATGTACTTTTGGGCTGAAGCTGTGAACATTGCTTGTTATACTCAGAATCGAACTTTAATCAACAAGGATTTAATGAAGACTCCTTATGAGATCATGGACAACAAGAAACCAACTCTCAAATACTTTCATGTATTTGGTGCAAAATGCTTTGTGCTTAAGGATGACAATGTGAAACGTGGCAAGTTTGAGGCTAAGGCACAAGAAGCTATTTTTATTGGTTATTCAGAAGATCTTACATGGTGTACTTGATTGATGGTCATCATGTGAAAGAAAGTGTCAATGTAACATTTGATGACACTAAGCTCCCTAGTATCCAAACAGAAGATTCATCTGAGAAACTGAAGTTTGATAACTTTCCAGACTCAGATTCAGATGATGAAGCCCCACCTGAGAATGTTGCTGGTAATGACAATAATAATGATGATAATGATCATGGTGGTGGTGGTGGAAACATTGGTAACAATGGAGATACCACCAACACTGGAGAAGAATCATTAAGGCAATCAAGCCACAACTTAGGGGGAGGGAATGAAGGATCTACTAGTCATTCACAACACCACAATGAATTTCAAGGCGAATCATCAAGAACAAATCTTCCAAGACAGACTGTATGGAATAAAGCTAATCCTTTTGAGCTGATCATTGGTGATCCAGGTGTTGGAGTTAGAACTAGAAGTGCTACTCAGAATGAATGTCATTATTCAGGGTTTCTATCTGAAATGGAGCCAAAGAAAACCGAGGAAGCACTGACTGATCCAGATTGGGAGATTGCTATGCAAGATGAACTCAATCAATTTGAACAACAGCAAGTCTGGAAGCTGGTACCCAGACCAAAGAACAAGAAAGTAGTTGGTACACGATGGGTATACAGAAACAAGCTAGATGAGGATGGCATTGTGACAAGGAACAAGGCAAGACTGGTTGCACAAGGGTATTCACAAGCTGAAGGCATTGATTATGATGAAACCTATGCACCAGTGGCTAGGCTTGAGGCCACCAGGATGTTCTTAGCATTTGCAGCTTACTCCAATTTTAAATTCTATCAAATGGATGTTAAGAGTGTATTCCTGAATGGTGAGCTTGATGAAGAAGTGTATGTGGAACAGCCCCTGGCTTTGAAAATCAGGAGCTGCTGGACTTTGTGTACTTTCTCTTCAAGGCTATCTATGGTCTCAAACAAGCCCCAAGAAAATGGTATGACACTCTCTCTGGTTTTCTTTTAGAAAATTGTTTTGTTAGAGGTATCATAGACAAAACTCTTTTTTCAAAGAAACCAAAAAATGATATGATATTAGTCCAAGTCTATGTGGATGACATCATATTTGGGTCTACTAATGATGATCTCTGTAAGAGATTTGCTAAGCTAATGCAGAGTAAGTTTGAAATGAGTATGATGGGTGAGCTGAAGTTCTTTCTTGGATTGCAAGTAAGTCAAAGATCAAATGGTATATTTATTTGTCAATCCAAGTATCTCAAAGAACTCCTCAAGAAGTATCATATGGAGGATTCCGCATCAGCAATGACTCCATCTTCAACAGCTATCAAACTTGGAGCTTCTGACAATTCTATCAAAGTAGATGTTACAAGCTACAGAGGTATGATTGGCTCCTTACTCTATCTTACTGCAAGTAGACCAGATATTATGTATGCTACATGCTTGTGTGCAAGGTTCCAAGCGAACCCTAGAGATTTATATCTCGTTGCTGTTAAAAGAATCTTGAGATATCTTAAGGGTACACCTAATTTAGGTATCTGGTACCCTAAAGATTCTGGTTTTAACCTTGTTGGATATACAAATTCTGATTATGCAGGTAGTGTTGTGGATAGAAAGAGCACCTTTGGGAGTTGTCAATTCCTAGGAGGTAGATTGATTTCCTGGTATAGCAAGAAACATCAAACAGTTTCCAATTCAACAGCAGAAGCTGAATATATTGCTGCTGGAAGCTGTTGTGCTCAGATCCTATGGATAAGGAATGGATTGAAGGACTATGGCTTTGTATTAGACAAAATCCCTATTTTATGTGATAATACAAGTGCCATAGCAATCTCCAACAACCCTGTGCAGCACTCGAGAACGAAGCACATTGATATCAGGTATCACTTTATCAGAAAGCATGTCATGAATGGAACTATGGAGTTACATTTGTACCCACATAAGAACAGACTGCAGATATATTCACTAAATCTCTTGATGAATCCACATTTACCAGGTTAATTGGTAAATTGGGCATGTTGAACAGTCTTAGTGATTGACAATGTCTCTGGTAGGTTTGTTCTTATCTAAATCATTTTCTCTTGTTGATATTAGATGTTAAATATTGCCAATCCATGCTTATTGTGTAAAACTTGTTATTTAAATATTCTGAATAATTCATTTTCTTTAAAAATATTTTTCTCATATTTTTTAAGTGGAGAAATGTATTTTTATTGAAAATTTATTTATTTAGAATCATTTAAGTTATTTTCAGATTGTAAATATTGTTGTTTGAATTTTTCTGCAGGTTTATATATTTATATTGCATTTCTATAATATTCTGCAATTTTCTTATGTTTGTGCATAATTTTCTGTTTTATATTGTATTTTCTGTAAAAAATATTGTCGCTTAGTTTTTATTCTGCATTTTATATTTAATCTGTGAATATTTTAGTGTGTAATTTTATTCTGAACAGGTTTGTATTTTTTACTTAATCAATTCTGCTAATTTTGATAACAGGTTTGTACATTTCAATTTAGTTAACTGTAATTATATGCTTTTGTACTAGCATGACTATCAGAATGACTATCTTACATAGTTATTCCAGTAGTCATTCTAGTTTAGTTTAGTGTTAATTCTTTTTAATTAGTTTTTCTGCTTATCTTTTCAGTACTTTGTTTTTTTTGTACTAGAATGACTATCGGTATGACTATCCCATAGTCATCCCGATAGTCATACCAATAGTATTTTAATTATTCTTTTATTTTATGCTAAAAACTGTTAGTATTCATAGTCTTCTCAGTTTTATACTGGAATGACTATCGGTATGACTACCCGGTAGTCATTCCAGGCTTAATGGAATTCTCTATAAATACTATCCGTACTTGGCAGTTTTCTTCTCATTCTTCAAACTCTTGTTTTTACAAAGTTTCTTTTCTCTCTAGTTTGGTTCTTTATTCTCTAAAGTAAAGAACTGCTGTCAATTTTTTTTTATTGTGGATCGACATATTTTGATTTAATTAATTTCTGATCTAGTTTTTATTTTTGGAATTTATTCCTGAAATTGAAATTAATCTAAAATTAACTCTATTAATTTGTGTTAAAATGGCCCAACAATTTGAAATTGTCCTTACTAATTACCATGGCTATTTTGATCCCCTGAAATGTTCACTTGAACGTTTTAGGCCTTGGATTTCTTTCCTTAATCAACATTCATGTGTAAATTATGCTATATGTTCTAATGTTGATTTGAAAGTTGACCCGTTATATTTACTTTGTTCTACTGCTGTTGTCTCTGATGATTCTCAACTATCTCATTCAATATTCAGGACACACAGTACACAATTACCGAGGAAACATTTTGTAATGTCTTGCAGTTTCCTCGGGATAATTTTGATAGGATGCCCACTGATGATGATTTAACTAGGTTTTTCATCAGTATTCACTATCAAGGTCCCCTAAACATGGCTAAATTGCTTAAGGGGGGAATCTTGTGTGTGAATGGGATTTGTTTTTTGATACTTTGGCTAAAGTATTTGGCAATTGCACCAAAAATAACTTTCAAAATATTCCATATCTTTTACAAGTTATTGGTTATGCAATTGTTTTCAACAAATGACTTAATTATGGCCACCTTCTATGGGATTTTGTTGTCATAAGGGTGTTTAATGCCAGAAAGGAATTTGACAGTGGTAGAAAGATGAAATGTTATTATCCTCGTTTTCTACCACTTGTCCTTAATTCTTTACTTTCTAATGAGCATCAAGAACTGTTCAGGAATGGTCGCTTTTTCATTTCTCCGACCACTGACATAAAGTTCTATCAAAGATTGCAAACATCCTTTAGGTATATCAATGTTCCAGTTCTCATATCCAACTACATGACAAACTTCATCAACCTACCATCATTTGAACCACCAGTTCCTGAGCAAAGGATAGTTACATTAGCTGGAACTGAGGATGTCACTCCACATCAGGTAAGGACTTTTATCCCCGGTTCTTCTGGTAGTGTTTCTGAAACCCAAGAGGATGATAGGGCTGACCAAGAGTTTGTAGAACCACAAACTCTATCCCCGGTCATAGAGCCAAACACTGAGTCATATCCAAATCAACCTGAACCAAATCTAAATACCAGAAACAGAAGTAGTTGTGTTGAAGAAAATCTGAGTGAACCTGCAGCTCTATCTCCACCTCCAAAGAAGAGAAGAACATATATGGAGATATCTGTAAGCCTGTCTGTATCCTCCCAACATGATATGGATTTTGAAATGGCCAATACACAGTCTCTGGAGACATCCTCTAAACAGGATGCAACTCAGGACACTTTGCTAGGAGAGCACGTAGGATATGAGACAGTGCCTACCATTGTAACGGTAGAAATGCCTTCACAGGAATCTGAGGGAAAATCTGATTCTTCGCCAACTCAAATAAAATCATTTTCTCCCCTCCCAGAGGGAACATCTCTGGCTCCCTTAAGGGATTTTCCACTCGCAGTTTATACTGGAGAAAGTGGAAGGCAACCAAGTGAATCCAACACTGAAGCAATTCAGTTTCAAATTCAATCAAATTTGGATTTCATTAGGGATTGGGAATTGCGAACTCCTATTGCACCACCACTAACCTCTCTAGAAGAGGCTAGGGTGATTTTTCCTTCAGGTACATCAACAAAAAACTTGGATAGACAGCTAGTGTTGAGAAATGAGAGTGAAACACATAACGATACACAAGCACGTGAGATGAGTGAAACACCACTGAGAGAAATTGAAGTGAGTGCACACACTAACACATACACTGCTTCATTATTGGCTCAAATAGCTGGTCTACAGAAACAGCTTCAGGAAACCCAGGCTGAAAAAGATATTCTCAAGGCACAAGTGGTTGAACGGTCTTCTTCTTCCACCTCTGTAACTAATCAGCTGGGTAAAATCAAGGATGAAATTGAAGGATTGAAGACTACTCTACTCCCCAAGATGAATGCTATTCAGGAGTCCCAGGTGTTAGTGGCTTCAGACATCTCTGAGATAATAAATTCAAATGCTGAGATAACAGAGAGTGTCAAGCAGATTGCTACCATTTCAACTCAGGTGGACTATATTCAGGAGACTGTTGATGAAAATCAGTGGTTTAACGATCAAAGGTATGCTAAGATTGAAGGAGGGATGGAGCATCTGAATGAGGGCATGAAGCATCTGTACAATATGATCAAGAACTCACATCAACCCAATGCTGAACAGAAGAAATTCTTTGAGGGTGATGATGATGATGATAAGGATGATGATGGCAAGGATGAAGGAGGAAATGGAGAAGAATGGAGGAGTAAGAAGGAGGATCCTAAGGCTGACAAAGTCAAATCTATAGAGGATTCCTCAACTAAGGGGGAGAATAAGGAGAAGGAGAAGGAAATAGAAGATGTAGGAGTTTCTGGTTCTGGTACTCAGAAGGATAAGGGGAAAGGAGAGCTAATTCAAGATGATTTCTACTTCCAAGATGTACTTAATGATGAAGACTTTTAACTATCTGGTGATGAAGACATCTTTGGAGAGGAGGAGATTGAGAAAGAAGCTGACTATGGAGAATGGGATGATCAAGATTATCTATTCAATCCTGATCCTGCTTTTGAGGAGGAACTGAAGAAACAACAAGAAGAGATAAGGAAGAAGAAGGATGAGAATGCAAAGGTCTCTCAGATTATATCTGAAAAGCTTCAACTTCAGAAAGCTGATCATGAAGAAAAACAACGTCTTCATAGCTTGCAAGTCAAAGACCGGAGGCTAGACATTAGACTGAAGAAGGGTGAAAAATGGGCTAAAGCTAAAGAGATGTTTACTTTTCCTCAGAAAGGGTCAAACAATGATAGAGAGTTCATTAGCCTTCTTCAGAAATTCATGAAGGTCAATCCAGATAATTCAGTATACATGAAGGCTTTACAAGAATAAATCTTAAGGATTACTGTTGGATTTGACAGGGTGAGAAGTGAAATGATCATATATGTTTCTTGTCAAAGCATAGGAACTATCAATGTTTCCCTGGATTGCTTTACAAGTAGGTCATTGTCAGAGCTGTGGATTCTCATGAGCAGAGTTAAAGGTGATTCCTATTTGAATGTGCTGCTGTATGAAGAGCTCAAGGATTTTGCTATGAGGGCCAGTCCTCAGGTTGTAAGTGTTCCATTTGAAGTTAAATTTTACAAGGGAAGAGCACTACAAACCTGTGGATTGGATCATGTTTCTTTAAAGATCTATCCTGCAATGCATCTTATCAAGCTAGAGAACATGCTTAGGACTACTGGATTTGCTTCAGAAGAGAAGACTGAAGTTGCTGACATCATTCAAGACTATTGTATTGCCAACATCAAAAGGTATCATCAGTTGAAGAATAGATTGAAGAAAGTCACAACTTTGCCAGTCAGACCTACAAATCTTACTACTGAAAGTGACCGTGTCCTAGATAAAGACTTGTTGGATGCAATGGAGGAAAGTGAAATGAGTGATCAAGAATTGTGATCTTTAGCTCTGTTTTGTAAATGTTATATGTATAGAGCTTAGGTAAATCAAGATAGGATCAATGTATACACATGTTCAGTCTAGAGGAACATCTATCTTGTATTTATCTTTACTGTTTGAATCTGGAAAATGTTTAATGAAATCCAGAACTTTGTTTTATTATTTACTTAGCTTTTAAAGTCTTATTTTTACTTGTTTATTTAGTTGAGTTATCCTCTAGGTATTTGCTTGTTATTCTCTAACAAACAAATAGGGGGAGATTGAAAGACATATGTTTAGGCCTATTTGTTAACATCGAGGATTCAACTCAACTTAAACAAGTTTGTAATAAGTAAGTAATATTTCAATTGTCACAGTCACAGGAATCTCAGATGATCATATATGTCACAAGAATACAGATTAAAGTCATCCTACAGACTTGAAGAAATACTACATTGATAGAAATTCAGTTATTTGTTCAAGCCTCAGTGAAGTCTTCAAAGAAGTGGATTTATTAAAGTGACAGAGATTTCAGATGTGTGACAGCAAATGTACAGGTTACAAAGGTTTAACAACAGTCAAAAGCAGACAATGGACCACAACTTAAAGTCAAGTTGAAGAACAGACATTTCAGTTAGTCACTTATGAACCAGATAGTGCATCAAGTGACAACTACATCCAGTGGATTTTCTTCATCAAGTTCAAGTGGTTCAGGGACTGGTTTTACTATCTTTTCAGAATTTACATTCCCTTTTAAATTAGTTATTAATTTATTTATTAAATAAATTCTTCTGAATTAATTTAACAAATAAATTAAGTAATTAATTTATTGAATAAATTAATTCATCAGAATTAATTTATGAAATAAATTAATTATCAGAATTAATTTAAATTAGAAGTAGAATTAATTAAGTATTTCTTAAATAAAAATGAACTGGAATGACTATCCAGGATAGTCATCCCGGTAGTCATTCCAAGCCATTTGGATTAAAAATGTACTGGAATGACTATCAAGGGATAGTCATCCCGATAGTCATCCTAGTACATTTCAAGAAATATTTTATTAATTCATGTAAATAATGGTAGTCATTCCAGTATTAAAGATAGTCATTCCAGGCTATTTATTTAGTCATTCATGACTATTTTGATAGTCATTCCAAGTGGAATGAAAAGCAATACACGTGCAGATTATTGTCAAGTGGATTAGTATAAGAAGAAAAGATCAAGACAAAAGAAAATTAATCAAGAACATTACATCTTAAAAACTTTCTGTCAAGCAAGAATTCAAGAACACTGCCGAATATTTTCTTCAGTGAATTAATTCTAAATATCATAGTGTTAAATCTAAACCACTAGAATTCATTCACTTGTACTGCTTTGACTATCTAGCGGATTTTTATCCCTAGAACGTATCTCAAATTATCAATTATTGTTATATCTTTTTATTACGAAAATAGATAAATTCATGTCGAATTTATTCTAGATTTGTTTTAATTAGTTTGAGATTCAATCTTGTAATCAGTACCATATTTGTAACACCTTTCAAGTTTAATATAAGTTATATTTAACTTGAATTTTGTTTCATTTAATTCCGCCATAATTTGTTCTTAAATTGTTTAATTCTAAAACGGACAAATTCAATAAAACGGTATAGTTTGTATTCAACCCCCCTTCTACAAACTTATCAGGACCTAACACTTTAAGCTCCCGCTTTAACCGGAACAGCTTCTTAGTGGAAGAATTAGAGTTGGCCAATCGGATAATGGGTGTTAGATTATATATAGTAATCAATCTTGTTTTCGGCCTTGATCCGAACTTGAAATGGGTTGAAAATTTTGATCTGAACTTGATCAATCCGAAAATGAACTATTTTGATCCAAAAATAATTAGAAATTAATTATTTTTTCATATAATTTATTTTTTATTTATAAAATATTAAAAATATATAATAACTTTATTATATGACATATAAATTAAACTTATTCAAACAATATGTAGATATATCACACATGTATACAACTTTGTAATTCTAATTTATATAATTTACATTATTAATTATATATATTTAATTTTCGGGTCGTGCTAGGTTATTTTAGGTTAGCCCAAAATGGACCCGATTTTTTGAATAAATTTTGATCCAACTCGAAAACGATCAGAAATCTAAAATACTCTACCGAATTCAAATTTTTTCGTGTCGAATTTTGAATCGTGTCAAATTTTGCCAAACTTAGAGAAAATGAGTAGTCCCGTGTGTTGACACAAGCAATGTAAGCGAGATACAAACATGACACGAAAATTATACGATACGAATTTAAACGAACACAAAATTACACTAATTCTTAATGATTCCGATTTAGGTTTAGCATTCGTATATACAAAATACGAAAATATATGACACAAAATACGAAATGAAAATTGTCAGGTCTAGTAAACTAATGTTTTCAAAACACATATATGTCGTTGATATGTATTTAGGCCAATATTCCAGAGAGAACCATCTTATATAGAGAATCGGGGAGCTCACTACTAGAAAAAGTAGATACAACATCGGTGTTTTAACATCGGTTAGAAAAGCCACCGATGTCAAAAGACTTTTTAACACCGAATTTTTTTTACCGATGTTAAAGATTGCTTCAGACATCACTTTATAAAATAGCAGTTGTCTTTACATAGTTTCAAAAAATTGAAATATACATGTGCCTTGCTTTTCCCCTTTTATCACACAATTATTCCCCCCAACAAAAATTTCATTTCCCCCCTTTAACAAAATTATACTCCCCCGCTTTTCCCCTTTTTTTTCCCGAGGTCTCTCTCAGTACTCTATCTCCCTCTCTCTCTCTCTCTCTCTCTCTCTCTCTCTCTCTCTCTCTCTCTCTCTCTCTCTCTCTCTCTCTCTCTCTCTCTCTCTCTCTCTCTCTCTCTCTCTCTCTCTCTCTCTCTCTCTCTCTCTCTCTCTCTCTCTCTCTCTCTCTCTCTCTCTCTCTCTCTCTCTCTCTCTCTCTCTCTCTCTTCCCTCTTTCACCCGTCTCTCTCTCTCTCTCGATCGATTCTCTCTGCCCTCTCTCGCCTGTCTCCCTCTCTCTCTCGCACCGTCTCCCTCTTTTCTCTCTCGACCCATTACAAGCCCTAATTTACAAATTAGCACTCACCCACCTTCAAATCAAGCTTCTTTTTTATTTTCGTTTCTAATTCTAAATTAAAACACGCTGTCGGTTATTTAAGATCTGACTTGTAATTGTTTGTTGTTTTGAATTTGAATTATGCCATTGCTTTGGATCAGCCTCTCCGACTTGAAATCAAGGTAATTTAAATTATGTTTTTGAATTAGTTTTGTAAATTAGATATGTGTTTATTGTATGTTTTTTCTAGTTGTTTTAAACAATTAAACTGATAGGTAGTATTGTTTGATCAGAGAAAACTTGTTCAGAGGTCCGAAAGAGTTAAATCTGTTGATCTACATCCTACGGAGCCATGGTAATTAATTCCGCTTTCCGCGTTTGTTATATTCGTTGCATTCTCTATTTAATTTGTACATTTTTTTCTGGTTTAATGTGTAATGTGAATGTTTATAAGCTAATTGCTGTTAGTTATGATTTTTGATTCGATGTGGTTGTGTTACAGGATTCTCGCAAGTTTGTACTCTGGCACTGTTTGCATATGGAATTATCAGTCTCAGGTATGCACCTGTAACAATACCTGTTATCATGTTCCTAATTGTTTATTGTTTATTGCCAACTCAATCGTAACTGTCATTGCTGCAGACTATGTCAAAATCATTCGAGGTGACAGAGCTACCAGGTATTATATATGTGTTGCATTGTATGTGTATTCCAGTCAGAGAACATTTTACATTAAAAATGATGATAGTGAATGCTTCTTATTGTCTTTGCAGTTAACTTTCTGATTTTGCTTAGAAGTGATGGTAATGTATTCTCCTGCAGATATGGAATCTTGGTTCTCCTGATCCAAATTTCACGTTGGATGCCCATCTCAAAGGTGTCAATTGTGTAGATTATTTCACTGGTGGGGATAAACCATATCTCATTACTGGTTCTGATGATCACACTGCTAAGGTATCCCAAATTTTCCTTTCTTTAGATGTATATTAATTTCTGATGATTGTAAACTATAGCAGTTAGTGAGACTACAGAGTTTCGAGTTTGGGTTGTTTGTAAGTAAGTTGTTAAAACTCGTTGCGAAAGCAGATTGGTTATAGGAAGGCTAGTGAATGTTCTATTCTCGATTAGTGGAGTTGAGTTTAAGTAATCTGTGATGATTATGTGTGTTGAACAATTGAATTCAGTTTCAACTTTCTATATCACTTGGCCTTGAACAGATTATTCATATCATTGGAAAGGTAAGGATACATCTATTAATGTGCATATCGAAATTTGCTGATGGTTTCATACAATTTATTTACTTTTAAATCTATAAACATTACAGTGGCTGACATAGAAGAATAAAAGTGCTCTATATGAAGTGCTTGTAAAAATAAAATCAGGTTTGTCATAAAAACTATATAATATTAACTATATGGCCATTTCAGTTTGTCAGACTTACTGGTCTCTCTTCTTGCAGAACTTATGCTGTTGGGATTCATATCACTGCTTCTAACAGTTCTGAAAGGAACTATATCAGAAATATGTATACCTAAAGCTATTGGAAACTTATGTCTTCCATGTGATAAGGACTTTGAAGAGGAACATGAGAACGATTTTGATGGTGATGATGGGCACAAAAAACTTCTTTCCTTTACAAACATGACAATAACAAGTCATCATCGTTCTCTTGCTGCTGCAGCCTACGTAGATAAATGTGTTGCTAAGGCATGACCTTTATTCTTTAACATAATCCTAATTCTTACACTATTGCACATATGTTTACCTTACCTGGAAATTCAAAGATCACCCGCAATCTTTTTCCAAAGTATATAGTTTCTTTTTCTGAAAAACAGAAATATGTGATTTGATAGTGTCAGGTACACTTTTTTCAGGGTAAAGTTCAATTTCTATCTGAGGATGCCATCCATCAATTGCACTTATTCATCTTTGCCTTGGCTGTTTTTCACGTGCTTTATTGCATAATTACGCTGGCCTTAGGTAGAGCTAAGGTAATCACCATTGCCTCTCCTCGATCTCACTAAATGTTTTATTAGAGTATATGACTTTTCCTGTGGTGCATCCGTGCCTGCTATTTTGTTGCAGATGAGTATGTGAAAGACATGGGAGTGTAGTATGTGAGTTGAGAAAGAGTGCAAGTTTTTCAATGCTAATGCAATTACATTGATATACTACTGCTGCAGATTCTGAAAGATACAGGTTTGCAAGAGATACGACCTTTGGGAGAAGGCACTTAAATATCTGGTGTCGTTCACCAGTTTTAATTTGGATTGTAAGTCTAAGATAGGTGTGTAATTGGCAATGATATTGCCTATACCTGCTCATAATTTGATATCTCATGTATAATCTTTGTATATTACAGGTTTGTTTCTTCAGACAATTTCTTGTATCAGTTCAAAAGGTTGACTATCTGACTATCTAGGACAAAATGTAAAGCATTTGGTTATGTCCAGTTATCCTTAAAGTAATTTTTTTACTATCTAGATGATTGTTGCTGTGATTGGAGCATTTAGTAACTGATTTGGCTTTTGTTTGACAATGTAATTGAACTAGTTGCGTGGTTGTTAGACAGTTGGGTATATCTCGATCAGGTACCATGTGTTTAGAATGTTAGATGTTTTTTATTTGGCATGTTTGCTAGTTGGTTATGCACGACGGTAACCTTGAATTGTAGCTATAAGCTTTTTTGTGAATTCATCTTGAATTGAATATGGTAATGATATATAGTAGTTAGCTTTGTGGTACAAGTTTGTTGAGTTTTTTGGTATATGTAGAATAACTCGTTGGTAAGCATGGGACAGTGCAATTAACATCACACACAACTGAAAAATGATTGTACATCAACTTCAATTTGATTTTAAATGCAAGATTGTACATCAACTTCAATTTGAAAACTGATGTTAAAAAGACAATTCAACAACGGTCTTTAACTATTTTTACATCGGCTTTTAATAACATTTTTTTTAAATTAGCCGATGTCTTTAACTTATATTACATCGGCTCTTGGCACTAGCCAATGTCTGATGTATCTTCTAACATCACACCTCTCACAGAACCGATGTTAATTCCCGTCTTAGACATCGTTTTTCTAAGCAAATCGATGTCAATATTTCTTTTCCACTTGGGTGTTATATGTTCAAGTGCCTCTAACCTTGATAACATATCAATATTCAAGTGGTAGTAGTATACATTTGTGTTAAATTTGTTCTAATGACATCAGAATTTAAAATAAAAACGATGTGTAAATACTCAATAGACATCACTGAAAAACCGATGTCTAACGCTATAGACATTTAACAACACCCGCGTAGACATCGGTTGGTTGTTTAGAAAGACATCGGGTAATAGCCGATGTCTCGAGAACCATATATTCTATTATAGAATCTCATAAATAATTTTAAATGTTTTTACCTAAAATATATAATCTGATTCTAATGTAGAATATTAGCATAAACAAACTTTATAAAAAAAATTAACATATAAAATTTGAATAAAAACATTGATTTTAAATTTGATTCTGCTGTAGAATCATTTTGGATAGATTTGATTCTGTTGTAGAATCACTTTGGACTATTTGACTAATTTTTGTTTTTAAAAAAAAAAAATAGTTTAATTTCGTTTTTTGATTTAAAAATTGAAATTTATAATCATATCTAATAAAAAATATGATAAAAATATATATTATGAAAATTTATGTAATGGTTCTCTCCCGGACTCTATATAAAAAGTTCTCTGTTGAATGTCACCCTGAATGTTGTGTGTAAGTTTCACCGCTTTGCTTAATACGAAATCTTTTTAAAAAAAACAACCTAGCTTATACTAATAAGTAATAACTAACCCAAAATCTTTGTATGTTAAAATAAGAACATGCCAACATATTCTTCATTAGTTCATCAGTTCATTTGCTGTGAACTTTTTAGCATTGAACAAAGGTTTAAATTAATTACTAGTTCTTTAGATTGTTTGAGCACTGATCTTTTGATTCTTTATTTTTGTGTGAGTGGAGTTGTGGAAAAAACAACAAAATCATAAACAGAACATTTGCAATGCGGGTACTAGATTTGTAAAATACAAACATAAACACATTTAATACAAATATGCAGACAGAAACTTGTTTACCCAACAGAAACGTTAGATTATATATAGTATTCAATCTTGTTTTCGGCCTTGATCCGAACTTGAAATGGGTTGAAAATTTTGATCTGAACTTGATCAATCCGAAAATGAACTATTTTGTTCCAAAAATAATTAGAAATTAATTATTTTTTTATATAATTTATTTTTATTTATAAAATATTAAATATATATAATAACTTTATTATATGACATATAAATTAAACTTATTCAAACAATATGTAGATATATCACACATGTATACAACTTTGTAATTCTAATTTATATAATTTACTTAATTAATTATATATATTTAATTTTTGGGTCGTGTTAGTGATATGGGACAAAAATAACCATAAAGACATAATTAATATTGCATTAATTAAACCTAGATGGTCCATAAATAAGGCCCATTAAGAAGGCCTGAAACTCTAATTAGATATTAATTTCGTAATTACTATTTGGGCTAGAAGTACAACCTGTATTAGGAGACGTCCAATACAGGCTTGTTCTAATACAAGTGGGCTTGTTTCAATACAAGTCCGTTATGATATGGAAACAACTCCTACAAGGAAGGATCTAGAATTTATCCTTATCCACTATCAAGGATAAGACTTATCATTCAATAAAGTCAATAGTTATCCATCGTCAAGGATATGTCTTATCCTTTAAGAAAGTCAATACTTATCCACCGTCAAGGATAAGACTTATCCTTAAAAGAAATCAATACTTATCCATTAGGTTTTTAAACGCGTATATAAAGGGTCTGACCCTCATCTCAGAACTACGTTTTAGACTTCATCCTCGAATAAGGACATACAAGTCGCTACGTCATTGGTGTGCCCCTTCCGCCATAGCCCCTAGGGCAACACCAAGAACTACGTTTTATTGGCTTGATTCTCTAAATACTAGAGATACGTAGGCATCTTGTTAGGACCGAGTTAGTACCCGATAACAAGAGCAGCCATTAAAGCTCGAAGCTCCCAAACCCTAGAAATAAATATATGTATTAAATACACCCTAGATTTTATTCCATAACATTTGGCGCCATCTGTGGGAAGACAACATCAACCATGGCAAACACACGAAGAACGACTCGAGACACTCACACTTCTGAAGGACTTCCCCTTACCTCTGAAACGGAGACTCATGGAAGTCAACCACTGCCAACTACTGGCACTCAAGGGGCGAGTATTCCCCTCACCACTACCCAAGGACCAGAAATCCCGATTTCGGTTGAAGGGACGAATCCCCTGCAAATGGTCATTCATGGACCTAATCCTCAAGAGACTACTCTCCAGCAACCAATCACAACTTCTCCACTGCTCGTGAATGCACCACGTGGCCTTCAACTTCACACCACGGATCTTCCCCAATACGCAACTCAAACTCTCGGGATGCCAACCTATGGTATACCACCTCAACCCACGGTGGGCAGCAGTGGTATCAATCCAAACTACCATGAAGCATATATTCCCCCTTACATTCAAGGTCTGGGACCCCAAAACCAACAAACTCAAACCCGGCAGACCTCCTTGATTCAAGACTACTCGGGACCCTATACTAAGGATGATAATTACTCAACTGGAGATGAGAGGGATGTTGCCCCAAGGAGAAGACGTTCTTCCCAAACGAATCGGGAACAACCCCAAACTACTAAGGAAATGATTGCGGCTCATGAGGAAGAGGCTGCAAGACTCAAAAAATTAGTGGCAGAAGAAGAAGAAGCAAAAGCACAAAGCCAAGCAACTGGAAGAGTCCTGGTGATCAATTTGGATCCGGCACCGAGAAGAACCATGAGGATTGAAGCCCCAATGGGTGATCCTAATGTTTTGTTACCCCTAGGAGATCCTGATGATCCTACACCGCCTTTTACTCAGGATATCATGAAAGCTAACATATCCAGGAAATTTAAGATGCCAACGATCAAAGTTTATGATGGAACAGGAGATCCTGCGAATCACGTGAGAACTTTTTCTAATGCACTACCGTTGCAGCCAACCAATGATGTGGTTAAATGCAGAGCGTTTCCACAAACCCTAGCGGGCATGGCTCAGCGCTGGTATAGTTGTTTACCTCCCAATTCTATTGGATCTTTTAAGGAGTTGAGCAAGGCATTTATCAACCAATTTGTTAGTGAAAGGGTGCATGAGAAGAGTTCTGCATCTCTCATGGGAATCCAATAAGGAAGGAACGAAGCCTTGAGAGACTACATAAATCGATTCACTAGAGAGGCCCTGAAGGTCCCGGATTTGGAAGATAAAGTAGCTATGATAGCCCTACAACAAGGAACCACTGATGATCACTTCAAAAGGTCCTTGGCAAAGCATCCACCCGAAAGCATGTTGAAGCTCCAAGATAGAGCCGAAAAGTACATCAAGGCTGAAGAAAGCATGAGGAAGTATGAACCCACTACTGGTGGAAGTGAAAATTCAAAGAAAAGAAAAGAAACCCAGGAATATGATGTTAAGGAAAAGTTTCCTAGAACATCAAAGGATTCTGATTCTGCACCTAAGAAGAACAATTTCGGGCCACGGTTCACGGAGTATGCAAGGTTGAATACTCCCAGGAGCCAAATTCTGATGGATATAGCAAAGGAAGAAGATCTCCGATGGCCGAAGCCACTAAGGACTGACTTGTCTAAAAGAAACCAGAACCAATTCGGTCATTTCCACAAAGAAGTTGGTCATGACACGGATGATTGCAGACAACTGAAAGATGAAATTGAGTTTTTGATTCGAAGAGGAAAGCCTAATAAGTTCACTAAGGATGGGAATCAAGGAAACTGTGAAAAGAAAGACTATGCCAGAAAGAATAATGATCAAGATCGTAATCCTAGACCCCGAGGTCCAGTTATCAACATGATATTTGGAGGACCGACTGCGGCTGGCTCTTCCAGGAATTCACAAAAAGCTTATGCTAGAGAGGTAATGACTATTGTTGGAGAAACACCGAAGAGTGCCAAAACAAAAGTTACCATTAGCTTCGATGATTCTGACCTATAAGGGGTAAAATTTCCTCATGATGACCCATTGGTCATCACACCTGTGATAGGCAATTCTGAAACCAAGAGAGTTCTGGTTGACAATGGAGCTTCTGTGGATATCTTATTCCACGATGCTTTCATCAAGATGGGATATACTGACTCACAGTTGACACCCTCAAATATGCCTATCTACAGATTCAATGGAGTCTAATCAAAGGTAGAAGGCACAATCCAACTCCCCATGACTATAGGTCAAGGCTCGAAGACAACGACTCAAATGCTGAACTTCTTTGTTATAAAGGCAACCTCTACTTATAACACAATCCTTGGAAGGACTGGCCTTCATGCTTTTAAGGCTGTTGCCTCAACATACCACTTAAAAATAAAGTTTCCTACAAGGAACGGGGTTGGTGAAGAGTGAGGAGATCAAAAAATGGCTAGAAGTTGCTATATAGCCGCACTAAGATCTGATGGAGTTGGGGGGCAGGTTCTCCCAATTGAGGACATGGATTCAAGGGATGATGAAGATAGAAGGGGAAAGCCAACTGCGGATTTGATCCCTATCCCCTTAGTTCCAGGAGAACCAGATAAAGTCACTTACATTGGAGCACTGTTGCCTGAACCCTGGAAGGGCAATATTATATCTTTCCTCCAAGAGAATGAAGATGTTTTTGCTTGGACAGCAACTGATATGCCAGGGATTGATCCCCAATTGATAACTCACAAGTTGAACGTAGATCCCGAAAGGAAGACGATGAAACAAAAGAAGAGGAACTTTGCTCCAGAAAGGCAAGAGGCCATAAAACAAGAGGTAGATAAGCTCTTGGAAGCAGGATTCATTGAAGAGATTCAATTCCCTGAATTGTTGGCTAACCCGGTAATGGTCAAGAAAGCCAATGGAAAGTGGAGAATGTGCGTAGACTTTACGGACTTGAACGATGCATGTCCTAAGGACTGTTTTCCCCAACCAAGAATCGACATTTTAATAGATGCCACTGCAGGGCACGAAATACTAAGTTTCATGGATGGCTTCAGCGGATACAACCAAATCAAGATGCATAATGATAACATTCACTAGGTATCATTCATTACTGATTTTGTGTTTACTGCTACTTAGTTAAGGCCTTTGGACTCAAGAATGCAGGTGCCACATACCAAAGGTTAGTGAACAAAATTTTCAAACATCTCATTGGCAAGACCATGGAGGTTTACGTGGATGACATGTTAGTCAAAAGCCTCGATAAGGCCGATCACATAGAGCACCTACGATAGGTATTTGAAGTGCTGAGACACCATAAAATGATGTTGAATCCTGCCAAGTGCGCCATTGGCGTAGGGTCGGGCAAGTTTTTGGGTTTGATGGTCTCTAAACAAGGAATTGAAGCCAACCCCGACAAAATTAAAGCAATTATGGATATGGAACCACCGCACTCTGTTAAAGATGTTCAGAAACTCACCGGGAAAGTGGCAGCATTGGGAAGGTTCATCTCCAAGTCAGGGGAAAAGTGTCTACCCTTCTTCAAAGCATTGAAGAACATGAAATTTTTTGAGTGGACAGCAGAAAGCCAAGAAGCCTTTGAGGCCTTGAAAAAATACATGACCGAAGCACCATTGTTGGCAAAACCAAAACCTGGAGAAACGCTCTATCTATACTTGGCAGTTTCAAACACCGCCTTGGGAGCTGTTTTGGTGAAGGAAAAATCAAAGGTTCAGAAACCCATCTACTATGTGAGCAAAATTCTGCACGGAGCAGAGGTAAACTACTCTCTGATAGAAAAGTTTTCTTTAACCTTGATCATGGCCTCAAGAAAATTACGTCCGTACTTTCAGGCGCATAAGATATAAGTCTTGACTGACCAACCATTAAGAAACATTATGTATAGTCCTAAGGTCAGCGAAAGACTGATTAAATGGACGATTGAGTTGGGAGAGTTCGACATCAAGTATAAGCCTCGAACGACCATTAAAGCACAGACACTTGCTGACTTCATGGTTGAATGTACCATCGACAACCAAGAAGTCGGGGAGCAGGAAGTAGTACCCTTGGAGAGAAAAGAAGTTGAAAAACAAGATGAAGAGATGGTATTTAAGGAATATTGGTTGCTCTATTTTGATGGGGCATCAAAAACAAAATCAAGCAGAGAAGGTTTAGTTCTACAAAGTCCCGATGGATTTCTCATTGAGTATGCACTAAAGTTGGACTTTCCGACAACAAACAATGAAGCTGAGTATGAAGCCCTGATAGTTGGCTTAGGTTTGGCTGGGGTCTTGAGAGTTAATACTCTCAAAGTCTGTGGAGACTCGAGATTGGTAGTCTTACAAGTAAATGGAGAATTTGAGGCTAAGGATGAAACCATGTCCAAATATCTGAAGCTTGTGAAAGCCATCATGGCCCAGTTTGATAAATTCTATATGGAACACATCCCTAGAGAAAGAAACATGAAGGCCGATACCTTGTCTAAATTTGTTTCTTCTGAGATAGAGAACTATGCCGGAAGTGTATACTTCCAAGTTTTGAAGACCCCGAGCATCAATGGAAAACTAATAGCACCTATTGACATAGGTGGCTGTTGGATAGACCCCATTAAGGCTCATCTTGAAACCGGTTGGTTACCAAATAATGCCTTGTAGGCACGAAAGTTGACTGTGAGAGCATTGAGGTACGCCTTGATCGAAGGGATCTTATACAAGAAGTCTTTTATCATTACTTACTTGAAGTGTCTACGAACCCAGGAGGCGGAGTTAGCCTTGAAAGAAGTTCAAGAGGGAATTTGTGGGCAACACTTGGGGGGCAGGGCCCTTGCTCATAAAATCACCCATCTAGGCTTCTACCGGCCAGATATGCTAGCTAATGCGAAAGATTATGTCAAGAAGTGCGAACGGTGTCAAAAATATGCACCTGTGGTTAGGAAACCGCCCGAGATATTAACATCAGTTAACTCACCAATCCCATTTTCCATGTGGGGCATGGACATACTTGGGCCATTTCCAGTGGCAAGTGCACAAAGGAAGTTCTTGATAGTGGCAATTGACTACTTCACTAAGTGGATTGAGGCTAAACCTCTAGCCAAGATAACCACCAAACAAGTATTGCAATTTCTATGGGAAAGTGTAATGTGTCGATATGGAATCCCACGAATCCTGGTCACGGACAATGGGAAGCAGTTTGACAACGAAAATTTCAAGAAGTATTGTGAGGAGAACAACATTGAGTTGCGATTCACATCAGTCGCTCATTCTCAAGCAAACGGACAAGCCAAGGTGGCCAACCGAATCATCCTAGATGGACTCAAGAAGAGAGTTGAACGCTCAAGGAACACTTGGGTGGACGAGTTGCTCCCTATACTTTGGGCATATCGTACCACTTGCAAGGTTACTACTGAAGCAACTCCATTCCTGTTAGCCTATGGGGCAGAAGCCATGGTTCCAGTGGAGATTACTCATACCTCCCCAAGAGTAGGGGCCTTTGAGCCTGAATCGAACGAAGAAGGTATGAGGTTGGCTCTTGATCTAATTGATGTAGTCAGAGATGAGGCAAATGCGCAAGATCGTGGAACATCAGAAATGAGCATCTTTCTACTACAACCTGAGAGTTAAAGAAAGGTTCTTTCGTCAAGGAGACTTGGTTCTTAGAAAGATTGAAGCATCCGGGGTTAGACAGAAAGGAAAATTAGCCCCTAATTAGGAAGGGCCCTACAAAGTCAAGAATGTGTTTGGACGAGGCTCGTATAAGCTAGAAACCCTCGAAGGGCATGAGGTGCCAAGGACTTGGAATGCCTCGTACTTAAAAGTTTATGATGTTTAGTGCATCCTAAAAGGATCCTCTAGTGGGACAAGTAGAAATAAGGTTCGATAAAATTATGAGCTTCCTAGAAAGCAGATGAAGGGTTGAACTCGTTTTGATTGGTAGAAACATCCTCAAAGCTTTGCCAAGACAAACTACAAATTAATGCAAAGGAAAGCATACAAATTTGCAGGTCAACTGTGTTAGTGCTTGTGCCCTAGAGACAATACTATAATGTTCTTAGGGAAGACATTTTGATTATTAATAAATATGTTCTATGGATTTTCTTTCAATTATTTATTATGTCTTTATTAACTGCGATATAAATATTAGAATAATAAATGTCCTTGGAATATAAGCATGAATTCTATATCTCTAAGTATGTGACTTAGAAATGAGATTATATGAGTAGTGTTTATAATCCGTAAAGATCCCTAGTCGAGTATTATTATTTGAGGACAATAATAATGCATTAAGACTAGTATGTTTGTTGACTGATGACCACATCTCATTGGTTATAAGTATGGTAATACTAAAGTCAAAGACATAAGTGCATGTTAGCAGAACATGGCACTGGATAGACCCACCGTGTAAATTCTTCATGGTAAATGTTATCAAGTGTCATAAGCAATTCTCACAATGATAATGGTGTAATGATCCTTAGACTTAAAATCATTATATTTCTATATGAGAATTAATATACTTTGATTCTACTCAAAGTTACCTTTGACCGGGTAATGATAAAGGTGGACATTGGGTATATTATGAATCATATGAGAAATATGAATGATAGATATAGGATTTAACCCTCCTATTTTAGGAGTGATATTATTGGCCTCTTGATTGAGTGAGACTATGAAATGCATGGCCATGCTCAAATTGTGATTTGTTTAATAGTCTACTCATCGATCAAGTAAACCGGGATTAAATGTTGAAGAGGATGACATAAACCATGCCTCGAGTTTAATCTATAATATAAGGTTAAAAGGATTATATTACATGGAACATTATTCATTAAAGGTTTAATTGGATCACCAATTATTATTATTACTTGGGTAGCAATGATGTATTACTAGATGCCGCTCATTGTTTATAATTTTATTATGAGATATTAAAATTATTGCCAACGTAATAATAACCCAAAGGGTTACACATAAAGAATGTTTTAAACGGAGCATTAATTAAATTTCGAATTTAATTGAATTATTATTATTATTGAATTATTGGATTAATTAAGTAGGACTTGATTAATTATATAATAATTCGAATATAATAAATAATACTACTAATAATCAGATTGGGTTTTGGAAGCCCAATCAGATTAGGTATAAGCCCAGAATTCTCTCCATATAAATACATTAAGATGTATTATTTTAGGGTTAAGAAATTGAAAAAACGTTTTTCTTAAAAAACCCTAGCTGCTATACATCAAAGAGAGGCTAGAGAGAGAGAGAGAGAGAGAGTTCCGAGGGCAGTTCTTGGCTAGTACCAACTCCGGTGATCGTTGGACAATCGGGCATTCGTGTGGACTAATTAGAGACGTGTATCGCAAGGCGGGACACGTGGTGATCATATCAAAGGACCTCCATTAGTCATCCGTTCGTAAAACTTCAAAAGGTAAACGATTCTATTCACGAATTAAATATCGTTTTTCGCATGGATCCTGCGGAGGGTTTCGTTAATTTTTCTGTTTTACGCGTTTTTCCGTTGCGTTTTCATGCACGAAACCCTTCAATGGCATCAGAGCTACTTGCGAAAAGTGTTTAATTCGTTTATATGTTTACTGTTTTGATGATAAAATCATGTTTGTGATATGGGACAAAAATAACCCTAAAGACATAATTAATATTGCATTAATTAAACCTAGATGGTCCATAAATAAGGCCCATTAAGAAGGCCTGAAACTCTAATTAGATATTAATTTCGTAATTAATATTTGGGCTAGAAGTACAACCTGTATTAGGAGTCGTCCAATACAGGCTTGTTCTAATACAAGTGGGCTTGTTTCAATACAAGTCCGTTATGATATGGAAACAACTCCTACAAGGAAGGATCTAGAATTTATCCTTATCCACTATCAAGGATAAGACTTATCATTCAATAAAGTCAATAGTTATCCACCGTCAAGGATATGTCTTATCCTTTAAGAAAGTCAATACATATCCACCGTCAAGGATAAGACTTATCCTTAAAAGAAATCAATACTTATCCATTAGGTTTTTAAACGCGTATATAAAGGGTCTGACCCTCATCTCAGAACTACGTTTTAGACTTCATCCTCGAATAAGGACATACAAGTCGCTACGTCATTGGTGTGCCCCTTCCGCCATAGCCCCTAGGGCAACACCAAGAACTACGTTTTATTGGCTTGATTCTCTAAATACTAGAGATACGTAGGCATCTTGTTAGGACCGAGTTAGTACCCGATAACAAGAGCAGCCATTAAAGCTCGAAGCTCCCAAACCCTAGCAATAAATATATGTATTAAATACACCCTAGATTTTATTCCATAACATTTGGCGCCATCTGTGGGAAGACAACATCAACCATGGCAAACACACGAAGAACGACTCGAGACACTCACACTTCTGAAGGACTTCCCCTTACCTCTGAAACGGAGACTCATGGAAGTCAACCACTGCCAACTACTGGCACTCAAGGGGTGAGTATTCCCCTCACCACTACCCAAGGACCAGAAATCCCGATTTCGGTTGAAGGGACGAATCCCCTGCAAATGGTCGTTCATGGACCTAATCCTCAAGAGACTACTCTCCAGCAACCAATCACAACTTCTCCACTGCTCGTGAATGCACCACGTGGCCTTCAACATCACACCACGGATCTTCCCCAATACGCAACTCAAACTCTCGGGATGCCAACCTATGGTATGCCACCTCAACCCACGGTGGGCAGCAGTGGTATCAATCCAAACTACCATGAATCATATGTTCCCCCTTATATTCAAGATCTGGGACCCCAAAACCAACAAACTCAAACCCGGCAGACCTCCTTGATTCAAGACTACTCGGGACCCTATACTAAGGATGATAATTACTCAACTGGAGAAGAGAGGGATGTTGCCCCAAGGAGAAGACGTTCTTCCCAAACGAATCGGGAACAACCCCAAACTACTAAGGAAATGATTGCGGCTCATGAGGAAGAGGCTGCAAGACTCAAAAAATTAGTGGCAGAAGAAGAAGAAGCAAAAGCACAAAGCCAAGCAACTGGAAGAGTCCTGGTGATCAATTTGGATCCGGCACCGAGAAGAACCATGAGGATTGAAGCCCCAATGGGTGATCCTAATGTTTTGTTACCCCTAGGAGATCCTGATGATCCTACACCGCCTTTTACTCAGGATATCATGAAAGCTAACATATCCAGGAAATTTAAGATGCCAACGATCAAAGTTTATGATGGAACAGGAGATCCTGCGAATCACGTGAGAAATTTTTCTAATGCACTACCGTTGCAGCCAACCAATGATGTGGTTAAATGCAGAGCGTTTCCACAAACCCTAGCGGGCATGGCTCAGCGCTGGTATAGTTGTTTACCTCCCAATTCTATTGGATCTTTTAAGGAGTTGAGCAAGGCATTTATCAACCAATTTGTTAGTGAAAGGGTACATGAGAAGAGTTCTGCATCTCTCATGGGAATCCAATAAGGAAGGAACGAAGCCTTGAGAGATTACATAAATCGATTCACTAGAGAGACCCTGAAGGTCCCGGATTTGGAAGATAAAGTAGCTATGATAGCCCTACAACAAGGAACCACTGATGATCACTTCAAAAGGTCCTTGGCAAAGCATCCACCCAAAAGCATGTTGAAGCTCCAAGATAGAGCCGAAAAGTACATCAAGGCTGAAGAAAGCATGAGGAAGTATGAACCCACTACTGGTGGAAGTGAAAATTCAAAGAAAAGAAAAGAAACCCAGGAATATGATGTTAAGGAAAAGTTTCCTAGAACATCAAAGGATTCTGATTCTCCACCTAAGAAGAAAAATTTCGGGCCACGGTTCACGGAGTATGCAAGGTTGAATACTCCCAGGAGCCAAATTCTGATGGATATAGCAAAGGAAGAAGATCTCCGATGGCCGAAGCCACTAAGGACTGACTTGTCTAAAAGAAACCAGAACCAATTCGGTCATTTCCACAAAGAAGTTGGTCATGACACGGATGATTGCAGACAACTGAAAGATGAAATTGAGTTTTTGATTCGAAGAGGAAAGCCTAATAAGTTCACTAAGGATGGGAATCAAGGAAACTGTGAAAAGAAAGACTATGACAGAAAGACTAATGATCAAGATCATAATCCTAGACCCCGAGGTCCAGTTATCAACATGATATTTGGAGGACCGACTGCAGCTGGCTCTTCCAGGAATTCACAAAAAGCTTATGCTAGAGAGGTAATGACTATTGTTGGAGAAACACCGAAGAGTGCCAAAACAAAAGTTGCCATTAGCTTCGATGATTCTGACCTATAAGGGGTAAAATTTCCTCATGATGACCCATTGGTCATCACACATGTGATAGGCAATTCTGAAACCAAGAGAGTTCTGGTTGACAATGGAGCTTCTGTGGATATCTTATTCCACGATGCTTTCATCAAGATGTGATATACTGTCTCACAGTTGACACCCTCAAACATGCCTATCTACAGATTCAATGGAGTCTAATCAAAGGTAGAAGGCACAATCCAACTCCCCATGACTATTGGGAAAGGCTCGAAGACAACGACTCAAATGCTGAACTTCTTTGTTATAAAGGCAACCTCTACTTATAACACAATCCTTGGAAGGACTGGCCTTCATGCTTTTAAGGCTGTTGCCTCAACATACCACTTAAAAATAAAGTTTCCTACAAGGAACGGGGTTGGTGAAGAGCGAGGAGATCAAAAAATGGCTAGAAGTTGCTATATAGCCGCACTAAGATCTGATGGAGTTGGGGGGCAGGTTCTCCCAATTGAGGACATGGATTCAAGGGATGATGAAGATAGAAGGGGAAAGCCAACTGCGGATTTGATCCCTATCCCCTTAGTTCCAGGAGAACCAGATAAAGTCACTTACATTGGAGCACTGTTGCCTGAACCCTGGAAGGGCAAGATTATATCTTTCCTCCAAGAGAATGAAGATGTTTTTGCTTGGACAGCAACTGATATGCCAGGGATTGATCCCCAATTGATAACTCACAAGTTGAACGTAGATCCCGAAAGGAAGACGATGAAACAAAAGAAGAGGAACTTTGCTCCAGAAAGGCAAGAGGCCATAAAGCAAGAGGTAGATAAGCTCTTGGAAGCAGGATTCATTGAAGAGATTCAATTCCCTGAATTGTTGGCTAACCCGGTAATGGTCAAGAAAGCCAATGGAAAGTGGAGGATGTGCGTAGACTTTACGGACTTGAACGATGCATGTCCTAAGGACTGTTTTCCCCAACCAAGAATCGACACTTTAATAGATGCCACTGCAGGGCACGAAATGCTAAGTTTCATGGATGGCTTCAGCGGATACAACCAAATCAAGATGCATAATGATAACATTCACTAGGTATCATTCATTACTGATTTTGTGTTTACTGCTACTTAGTTAAGGCCTTTGGACTCAAGAATGCAGGTGCCACATACCAAAGGTTAGTGAACAAAATTTTCAAACATCTCATTGGCAAGACCATGGAGGTTTACGTGGATGACATGTTAGTCAAAAGCCTCGATAAGGCCGATCACATAGAGCACCTACGAGAGGTATTTGAAGTGCTGAGACACCATAAAATGATGTTGAATCCTGCCAAGTGCGCCATTGGCGTAGGGTCGGGCAAGTTTTTGGGTTTGATGGTCTCTAAACAAGGAATTGAAGCCAACCCCGACAAAATTAAAGCAATTATGGATATGGAACCACCGCACTCTGTTAAAGATGTTCAGAAACTCACCGGGAAAGTGGCAGCATTGGGAAGGTTCATCTCCAAGTCAGGGGAAAAGTGTCTACCCTTCTTCAAAGCATTGAAGAACATGAAATTTTTTGAGTGGACAGCAGAAAGCCAAGAAGCCTTTGAGGCCTTGAAAAAATACATGACCGAAGCACCATTGTTGGCAAAACCAAAACCTGGAGAAACGCTCTATCTATACTTGGCAGTTTCAAACACCGCCTTGGGAGCTGTTTTGGTGAAGGAAAAATCAAAGGTTCAGAAACCCATCTACTATGTGAGCAAAATTCTGCACGGAGCAGAAGTAAACTACTCTCTGATAGAAAAGTTTTCTTTAACCTTGATCATGGCCTCAAGAAAATTACGTCCGTACTTTCAGGCGCATAAGATATAAGTCTTGACTGACCAACCATTAAGAAACATAATGTATAGTCCTAAGGTCAGCGAAAGACTGATTAAATGGACGATTGAGTTGGGAGAGATCGACATCAAGTATAAGCCTCGAACGGCCATTAAAGCACAGACACTTGCTGACTTCATGGTTGAATGTACCATCGACAACCAAGAAGTCGGGGAGCAGGAAGTAGTACCCTTGGAGAGAAAAGAAGTTGAAAAACAAGATGAAGAGATGGTATTTAAGGAATATTGGTTGCTCTATTTTGATGGGGCATCAAAAACAAAATCAAGCGGAGAAGGTTTAGTTCTACAAAGTCCCGATGGATTTCTCATTGAGTATGCACTAAAGTTGGACTTTCTGATAACAAACAATGAAGCTGAGTATGAAGCCCTGATAGTTGGCTTAGGTTTGGCTGGGGTCTTGAGAGTTAAAACTCTCAAAGTCCGTGGAGACTCGAGATTGGTAGTCTTACAAGTAAATGGAGAATTTGAGGCTAAGGATGAAACCATGTCCAAATATCTGAAGCTTGTGAAAGCCATCATGGCCCAGTTTGATAAATTCTATATGGAACACATCCCTAGAGAAAGAAACATGAAGGCCGATACCTTGTCTAAATTTGTTTCTTTTGAGATAGAGAACTATGCCGGAAGTGTATACTTCCAAGTTTTGAAGACCCCGAGCATCAATGGAAAACTAATAGCACCTATTGACATATGTGGCTGTTGGATAGACCCCATTAAGGCTCATCTTGAAACCGGTTGGTTACCAAATAATGCCTTGTAGGCACGAAAGTTGACTGTGAGAGCATTGAGAGGTACGCCTTGATCGAAGGGATCTTATACAAGAAGTCTTTTATCATTCCTTACTTGAAGTGTCTACGAACCCAGGAGGCGGAGTTAGCCTTGAAAGAAGTTCAAGAGGGAATTTGTGGGCAGCACTTGGGGGGCAGGGCCCTTGCTCATAAAATCACCCATCTAGGCTTCTACCGGCCAGATATGCTTGCTAATGCGAAAGATTATGTCAAGAAGTGCGAACGGTGTCAAAAATATGCACCTGTGGTTAGGAAACCGCCCGAGATATTAACATCAGTTAACTCACCAATCCCATTTTCCATGTGGGGCATGGACATACTTGGGCCATTTCCAGTGGCAAGTGCACAAAGGAAGTTCTTGATAGTGGCAATTGACTACTTCACTAAGTGGATTGAGGCTAAACCTCTAGCCAAGATAACCACCAAACAAGTATTGTAATTTCTATGGGAAAGTGTAATGTGTCGATATGGAATCCCACGAATCCTGGTCACGGACAATGGGAAGCAGTTTGACAACGAAAATTTCAAGAAGTATTGTGAGGAGAACAACATTGAGTTGCGATTCACATCAGTCGCTCATTCTCAAGCAAACGGACAAGCCAAGGTGGCCAACCGAATCATCCTAGATGGACTCAAGAAGAGAGTTGAACGCTCAAGGAACACTTGGGTGGACGAGTTGCTCCCTATACTTTGGGCATATCGTACCACTTGCAAGGTTACTACTGAAGCAACTCCATTCCTGTTAGCCTATGGGGCAGAAGCCATGGTTCCAGTGGAGATTACTCATACCTCCCCAAGAGTAGGGGCCTTTGAGCCTGAATCGAACGAAGAAGGTATGAGGTTGGCTCTTGATCTAATTGATGAAGTCAGAGATGAGGCAAATGCGCAAGATCGTGGAACATCAGAAGTGAGCATCTTTCTACTACAACCTGAGAGTTAAAGAAAGGTTCTTTCGTCAAGGAGACTTGGTTCTTAGAAAGATTGAAGCATCCGGGGTTAGACAGAAAGGAAAATTAGCCCCTAATTAGGAAGGCCCCTACAAAGTCAAGAATGTGTTTGGACGAGGCTCGTATAAGCTAGAAACCCTCGAAGGGCATGAGGTGCCAAGGACTTGGAATGCCTCGTACTTAAAAGTTTATGATGTTTAGTGCATCCTAAAAGGATCCTCTAGTGGGACAAGTAGAAATAAGGTTCGATAAAATTATGAGCTTCCTAGAAAGCAGATGAAGGGTTGAACTCGTTTTGATTGGTAGAAACATCCTCAAAGCTTTGCCAAGTCAAACTACAAATTAATGCAAAGGAAAGCATACAAATTTGCAGGTCAACTGTGTTAGTGCTTGTGCCCTAGAGACAATACTATAATGTTCTTAGGGAAGACATTTTGATTATTAATAAATATGTTCTATGGATTTTCTTTCAATTATTTATTATGTCTTTATTAACTGCGATATAAATATTAGAATAATAAATGTCCTTGGAATATAAGCATGAATTCTATATCTCTAAGTATGTGACTTAGAAATGAGATTATATGAGTAGTGTTTATAATCCTGAAAGATCCCTAGTCGAGTATTATTATTTGAGGACAATAATAATGCATTAAGACTAGTATGTTTGTTGACTGATGACCACATCTCATTGGTTATAAGTATGGTGATACTAAAGTCAAAGACATAAGTGCATGTTAGCAGAACATGGCACTGGATAGACCCACCGTGTGAATTCTTCATGGTAAATGTTATCAAGTGTCATAAGCAATTCTCACAATGATAATGGTGTAATGATCCTTAGACTTAAAATCATTATATTTCTATATGAGAATTAATATACTTTGATTCTACTCAAAGTTACCTTTGACCGGGTAATGATAAAGGTGGACATTAGGTATATTATGAATCATATGAGAAATATGAATGATAGATATAGGATTTAACCCTCCTATTTTAGGAGTGATATTATTGGCCTCTTGATTGAGTGAGACTATGAAATGCATGGCCATGCTCAAATTATGATTTGTTTAATAGTCTACTCATCGATCAAGTAAACCGGGATTAAATGTTGAAGAGGATGACATAAACCATGCCTCGAGTTTAATCTATAATATAAGGTTAAAAGGATTATATTACATGGAACATTATTCATTAAAGGTTTAATTGGATCACCAATTATTATTATTACTTGGGTAGCAATGATGTATTACTAGATGCCGCTCATTGTTTATAATTTTATTATGAGATATTAAAATTATTGCCAACGTAATAATAACCCAAAGGGTTACACATAAAGAATGTTTTAAACGGAGCATTAATTAAATTTCGAATTTAATTGAATTATTATTATTATTGAATTATTGGATTAATTAAGTAGGACTTGATTAATTATATAATAATTCGAATATAATAAATAATACTACTAATAATCAGATTGGGTTTTGGAAGCCCAATCAGATTAGGTATAAGCCCAGAATTCTCTCCATATAAATACATTAAGATGTATTATTTTAGGGTTAAGAAATTGAAAAAACGTTTTTCTTAAAAAACCCTAGCTGCTATACATCAAAGAGAGGCTAGAGAGAGAGAGTTCCGAGGGCAGTTCTTGGCTAGTACCAACTCCGGTGATCGTTGGACGATCGGGCGTTCGTGTGGACTAATTAGAGACGTGTATCGCAAGGCGGGACACGTGGTGATCATATCAAAGGACCTCCATTAGTCATCCGTTCGTAAAGCTTCAAAAGGTAAACGATTCTATTCACGAATTAAATATCGTTTTTCGCATGGATCCCGCGGAGAGTTTCGTTAATTTTTCTGTTTTACGCGTTTTTCCGTTGCGTTTTCATGCACGAAACCCTTCAATGGCATCAGAGCTACTTGCGAAAAGTGTTTAATTCGTTTATATGTTTACTGTTTTGATGATAAAATCATGTTTGTGATATGGGACAAAAATAACCCTAAAGACATAATTAATATTGCATTAATTAAACCTAGATGGTCCATAAATAAGGCCCATTAAGAAGGCCTGAAACTCTAATTTGATATTAATTTCGTAATTAATATTTGGGCTAGAAGTACAACCTGTATTAGGAGACGTCCAATACAGGCTTGTTCTAATACAAGTGGGCTTGTTTCAATACAAGTCCATTATGATATGGAAACAACTCCTACAAGGAAGGATCTAGAATTTATCCTTATCCACTATCAAGGATAAGACTTATCATTCAATAAAGTCAATAGTTATCCACCGTCAAGGATATGTCTTATCCTTTAAGAAAGTTAATACTTATCCACCGTCAAGGATAAGACTTATCCTTAAAAGAAATCAATACTTATCCATTAGGTTTTTAAACGCGTATATAAAGGGTCTGACCCTCATCTCAGAACTACGTTTTAGACTTCATCCTCGAATAAGGACATACAAGTCGCTACGTCATTGGTGTGCCCCTTCCGCCATAGCCCCTAGGGCAACACCAAGAACTACGTTTTATTGGCTTGATTCTCTAAATACTAGAGATACGTAGGCATCTTGTTAGGACCGAGTTAGTACCCGATAACAAGAGCAGCCATTAAAGCTCGAAGCTCCCAAACCCTAGCAATAAATATATGTATTAAATACACCCTAGATTTTATTCCATAACATTTGGCGCCATCTGTGGGAAGACAACATCAACCATGGCAAACACACGAAGAACGACTCGAGACACTCACACTTCTGAAGGACTTCCCCTTACCTCTGAAACGGAGACTTATGGAAGTCAACCACTGCCAACTACTGGCACTCAAGGGGCGAGTATTCCCCTCACCACTACCCAAGGACCAAAAATCCCGATTTCGGTTGAAGGAACGAATCCCCTGCAAATGGTCGTTCATGGACCTAATCCTCAAGAGACTACTCTCCAGCAACCAATCACAACTTCTCCACTGCTCGTGAATGCACCACGTGGCCTTCAACTTCACACCACGGATCTTCCCCAATACGCAACTCAAACTCTCGGGATGCCAACCTATGGTATGCCACCTCAACCCACGGTGGGCAGCAGTGGTATCAATCCAAACTACCATGAAGCATATGTTCCCCCTTACATTCAAGGTCTGGGACCCCAAAACCAACAAACTCAAACCCGGCAGACCTCCTTGATTCAAGACTACTCGGGACCCTATACTAAGGATGATAATTACTCAACTGGAGAAGAGAGGGATGTTTCCCCAAGGAGAAGACGTTCTTCCCAAACGAATCGGGAACAACCCCAAACTACTAAGGAAATGATTGCGGCTCATGAGGAAGAGGCTGCAAGACTCAAAAAATTAGTGGCAGAAGAAGAAGAAGCAAAAGCACAAAGCCAAGCAACTGGAAGAGTCCTGGTGATCAATTTGGATCCGGCACCGAGAAGAACCATGAGGATTGAAGCCCGAATGGGTGATCCTAATGTTTTGTTACTCCTAGGAGATCCTGATGATCCTACACCGCCTTTTACTCAGGATATCATGAAAGCTAACATATCCAGGAAATTTAAGATGCCAACGATCAAAGTTTATGATGGAACAGGAGATCCTGCGAATCACGTGCGAACCTTTTCTAATGCACTACCGTTGCAGCCAACCAATGATGCGGTTAAATGCAGAGCGTTTCCACAAACCCTAGCGGGCATGGCTCAGTGCTGGTATAGTTGTTTACCTCCCAATTCTATTGGATCTTTTAAGGAGTTGAGCAAGGCATTTATCAACCAATTTGTTAGTGAAAGGGTGCATGAGAAGAGTTCTGCATCTCTCATGGGAATCCAATAAGGAAGGAACGAAGCCTTGAGAGACTACATAAATCGATTCACTAGAGAGGCCCTGAAGGTCCCGGATTTGGAAGATAAAGTAGCTATGATAGCCCTACAACAAGGAACCACTGATGATCACTTCAAAAGGTCCTTGGCAAAGCATCCACCCGAAAGCATGTTGAAGCTCCAAGATAGAGCCGAAAAGTACATCAAGGCTGAAGAAAGCATGAGGAAGTATGAACCCACTACTGGTGGAAGTGAAAATTCAAAGAAAAGAAAAGAAACCCAGGAATATGATGTTAAGGAAAAGCTTCCTAGAACATCAAAGGATTCTGATTCTCCACCTAAGAAGAATAATTTCGGGCCACGGTTCACGGAGTATGCAAGGTTGAATACTCCCAGGAGCCAAATTCTGATGGATATAGCAAAGGAAGAAGATCTCCGATGGCCGAAGCCACTAAGGACTGACTTGTCTAAAAGAAACCAGAACCAATTCGGTCATTTCCATAAAGAAGTTGGTCATGACACGGATGATTGCAGACAACTGAAAGATGAAATTGAGTTTTTGATTCGAAGAGGAAAGCCTAATAAGTTCACTAAGGATGGGAATCAAGGAAACTGTGAAAAGAAAGACTATGACAGAAAGAATAATGATCAAGATCGTAATCCTAGACCCCGAGGTCCAGTTATCAACATGATATTTGGAGGACCGACTGCGGCTGGCTCTTCCAGGAATTCACAAAAAGCTTATGCTAGAGAGGTAATGACTATTATTGGAGAAACACCGAAGAGTGCCAAAACAAAAGTTGCCATTAGCTTCGATGATTCTGACCTATAAGGGGTAAAATTTCCTCATGATGACCCATTGGTCATCACACCTGTGATAGGCAATTCTGAAACCAAGAGAGTTCTGGTTGACAATGGAGCTTCTGTGGATATCTTATTCCACGATGCTTTCATCAAGATGGGATATACTGACTCACAGTTGACACCCTCAAACATGCCTATCTACAGATTCAATGGAGTCTAATCAAAGGTAGAAGGCACAATCCAACTCCCCATGACTATAGGGCAAGGCTCGAAGACAACGACTCAAATGCTGAACTTCTTTGTTATAAAGGCAACCTCTACTTATAACACAATCCTTGGAAGGACTGGCCTTCATGCTTTTAAGGCTGTTGCCTCAACATACCACTTAAAAATAAAGTTTCCTACAAGGAACGGGGTTGGTGAAGAGCGAGGAGATCAAAAAATGGCTAGAAGTTGCTATATAGCCGCACTAAGATCTGATGGAGTTGGGGGGCAGGTTCTCCCAATTGAGGACATGGATTCAAGGGATGATGAAGATAGAAGGGGAAAGCCAACTGCGGATTTGATCCCTATCCCCTTAGTTCCAGGAGAACCAGATAAAGTCACTTACATTGGAGCACTGTTGCCTGAACCCTGGAAGGGCAAGATTATATCTTTCCTCCAAGAGAATGAAGATGTTTTTGCTTGGACAGCAACTGATATGCCAGGGATTGATCCCCAATTGATAACTCACAAGTTGAACGTAGATCCCGAAAGGAAGACGATGAAACAAAAGAAGAGGAACTTTGCTCCAGAAAGGCAAGAGGCCATAAAGCAAGAGGTAGATAAGCTCTTGGAAGCAGGATTCATTGAAGAGATTCAATTCCCTGAATTGTTGGCTAACCCGGTAATGGTCAAGAAAGCCAATGGAAAGTGGAGGATGTGCGTAGACTTTACGGACTTGAACGATGCATGTCCTAAGGACTGTTTTCCCCAACCAAGAATCGACACTTTAATAGATGCCACTGCAGGGCACGAAATGCTAAGTTTCATGGATGGCTTCAGCGGATACAACCAAATCAAGATGCATAATGATAACATTCACTAGGTATCATTCATTACTGATTTTGTGTTTACTGCTACTTAGTTAAGGCCTTTGGACTCAAGAATGCAGGTGCCACATACCAAAGGTTAGTGAACAAAATTTTCAAACATCTCATTGGCAAGACCATGGAGGTTTACGTGGATGACATGTTAGTCAAAAGCCTCGATAAGGCCGATCACATAGAGCACCTACGAGAGGTATTTGAAGTGCTGAGACACCATAAAATGATGTTGAATCCTGCCAAGTGCGCCATTGGCGTAGGGTCGGGCAAGTTTTTGGGTTTGATGGTCTCTAAACAAGGAATTGAAGCCAACCCCGACAAAATTAAAGCAATTATGGATATGGAACCACCGTACTCTGTTAAAGATGTTCAGAAACTCACCGGGAAAGTGGCAGCATTGGGAAGGTTCATCTCCAAGTCAGGGGAAAAGTGTCTACCCTTCTTCAAAGCATTGAAGAACATGAAATTTTTTGAGTAGACAGCAGAAAGCCAAGAAGCCTTTGAGGCCTTGAAAAAATACATGACCGAAGCACCATTGTTGGCAAAACCAAAACCTGGAGAAACGCTCTATCTATACTTGGCAGTTTCAAACACCGCCTTGGGAGCTGTTTTGGTGAAGGAAAAATCAAAGGTTCAGAAACCCATCTACTATGTGAGCAAAATTCTGCACGGAGCAGAAGTAAACTACTCTCTGATAGAAAAGTTTTCTTTAACCTTGATCATGGCCTCAAGAAAATTACGTCCGTACTTTCAGGCGCATAAGATATAAGTCTTGACTGACCAACCATTAAGAAACATAATGTATAGTCCTAAGGTCAGCGAAAGACTGATTAAATGGACGATTGAGTTGGGAGAGTTCGACATCAAGTATAAGCCTCGAACGGCCATTAAAGCACAGACACTTGCTGACTTCATGGTTGAATGTACCATCGACAACCAAGAAGTCGGGGAGCAGGAAGTAGTACCCTTGGAGAGAAAAGAAGTTGAAAAACAAGATGAAGAGATGGTATTTAAGGAATATTGGTTGCTCTATTTTGATGGGGCATCAAAAACAAAATCAAGCGGAGAAGGTTTAGTTCTACAAAGTCCCGATGGATTTCTCATTGAGTATGCACTAAAGTTGGACTTTCCGACAACAAACAATGAAGCTGAGTATGGAGCCTTGATAGTTGGCTTAGGTTTGGCTGGGGTCTTGAGAGTTAATACTCTCAAAGTCTGTGGAGACTCGAGATTGGTAGTCTTACAAGTAAATGGAGAATTTGAGGCTAAGGATGAAACCATGTCCAAATATCTGAAGCTTGTGAAAGCCATCATGGCCCAGTTTGATAAATTCTATATGGAACACATCCCTAGAGAAAGAAACATGAAGGCCGATACCTTGTCTAAATTTGTTTCTTCTGAGATAGAGAACTATGCCGGAAGTGTATACTTCCAAGTTTTGAAGACCCCGAGCATCAATGGAAAACTAATAGCACCTATTGACATAGGTGGCTGTTGGATAGACCCCATTAAGGCTCATCTTGAAACCGGTTGGTTACCAAATAATGCCTTGTAGGCACGAAAGTTGACTGTGAGAGCATTGAGGTACGCCTTGATCGAAGGGATCTTATACAAGAAGTCTTTTATCATTCCTTACTTGAAGTGTCTACGAACCCAGGAGGCGGAGTTATCCTTGAAAGAAGTTCAAGAGGGAATTTGTGGGCAGCACTTGGGGGGCAGGGCCCTTGCTCATAAAATCACCCATCTAGGCTTCTACTGGCCAGATATGCTTGCTAATGCGAAAGATTATGTCAAGAAGTGCGAACGGTGTCAAAAATATGCACCTGTGGTTAGGAAACCGCCCGAGATATTAACATCAGTTAACTCACCAATCCCATTTTCCATGTGGGGCATGGACATACTTGGGCCATTTCCAGTGGCAAGTGCACAAAGGAAGTTCTTGATAGTGGCAATTGACTACTTCACTAAGTGGATTGAGGTTAAACCTCTAGCCAAGATAACCACCAAACAAGTATTGCAATTTCTATGGGAAAGTGTAATGTGTCGATATGGAATCCCACGAATCCTGGTCACGGACAATGGGAAGCAGTTTGACAACGAAAATTTCAAGAAGTATTTTGAGGAGAACAACATTGAGTTGCGATTCACATCAGTCGCTCATTCTCAAGCAAACGGACAAGCCAAGGTGGCCAACCGAATCATCCTAGATGGACTCAAGAAGAGAGTTGAACGCTCAAGGAACACTTGGGTGGACGAGTTGCTCCCTATACTTTGGGCATATCGTACCACTTGCAAGGTTACTACTGAAGCAACTCCATTCCTGTTAGCCTATGGGGCAGAAGCCATGGTTCCAGTGGAGATTACTCATACCTCCCCAAGAGTAGGGGCCTTTGAGCCAGAATCGAACGAAGAAGGTATGAGGTTGGCTCTTGATCTAATTGATGAAGTCAGAGATGAGGCAAATGCGCAAGATCGTGGAACATCAGAAGTGAGCATCTTTCTACTACAACCTGAGAGTTAAAGAAAGGTTCTTTCGTCAAGGAGATTTGGTTCTTAGAAAGATTGAAGCATCCGGGGTTAGACAGAAAGGAAAATTAGCCCCTAATTAGGAAGGGCCCTACAAAGTCAAGAATGTGTTTGGACGAGGCTCGTATAAGCTAGAAACCCTCGAAGGGCATGAGGTGCCAAGGACTTGGAATGCCTCGTACTTAAAAGTTTATGATGTTTAGTGCATCCTAAAAGGATCCTCTAGTGGGACAAGTAGAAATAAGGTTCGATAAAATTATGAGCTTCCTAGAAAGCAGATGAAGGGTTGAACTCGTTTTGATTGGTAGAAACATCCTCAAAGCTTTGCCAAGACAAACTACAAATTAATGCAAAGGAAAGCATACAAATTTGCAGGTCAACTGTGTTAGTGCTTGTGCCCTAGAGACAATACTATAATGTTCTTAGGGAAGACATTTTGATTATTAATAAATATGCTCTATGGATTTTCTTTCAATTATTTATTATGTCTTTATTAACTGCGATATAAATATTAGAATAATAAATGTCCTTGGAATATAAGCATGAATTCTATATCTCTAAGTATGTGACTTAGAAATGAGATTATATGAGTAGTGTTTATAATCCTGAAAGATCCCTAGTCGAGTATTATTATTTGAGGACAATAATAATGCATTAAGACTAGTATGTTTGTTGACTGATGACCACATCTCATTGGTTATAAGTATGGTGATACTAAAGTCAAAGACATAAGTGCATGTTAGCAGAACATGGCACTGGATAGACCCACCGTGTGAATTCTTCATGGTAAATGTTATCAAGTGTCATAAGCAATTCTCACAATGATAATGGTGTAATGATCCTTAGACTTAAAATCATTATATTTCTATATGAGAATTAATATACTTTGATTCTACTCAAAGTTACCTTTGACCGGGTAATGATAAAGGTGGACATTGGGTATATTATGAATCATATGAGAAATATGAATGATAGATATAGGATTTAACCCTCCTATTTTAGGAGTGATATTATTGGCCTCTTGATTGAGTGAGACTATGAAATGCATGGCCATGCTCAAATTGTGATTTGTTTAATAGTCTACTCATCGATCAAGTAAACCGGGATTAAATGTTGAAGAGGATGACATAAACCATGCCTCGAGTTTAATCTATAATATAAGGTTAAAAGGATTATATTACATGGAACATTATTCATTAAAGGTTTAATTGGATCACCAATTATTATTATTACTTGGGTAGCAATGATGTATTACTAGATGCCGCTCATTGTTTATAATTTTATTATGGGATATTAAAATTATTGCCAACGTAATAATAACCCAAAGGGTTACACATAAAGAATGTTTTAAACGGAGCATTAATTAAATTTCGAATTTAATTGAATTATTATTATTATTGAATTATTGGATTAATTAAGTAGGACTTGATTAATTATATAATAATTCGAATATAATAAATAATACTACTAATAATCAGATTGGGTTTTGGAAGCCCAATCAGATTAGGTATAGGCCCAGAATTCTCTCCATATAAATACATTAAGATGTATTATTTTAGGGTTAAGAAATTGAAAAAACGTTTTTCTTAAAAAACCCTAGCTGCTCTACATCAAAGAGAGGCTAGAGAGAGAGAGAGAGAGAGAGAGAGAGAGAGAGAGAGAGAGTTCCGAGGGCAGTTCTTGGCTAGTACCAACTCCGGTGATCGTTGGACGATCGGGCGTTCGTGTGGACTAATTAGAGACGTGTATCGCAAGGCGGGACACGTGGTGATCATATCAAAGGACCTCCATTAGTCATCCGTTCGTAAAACTTCAAAAGGTAAACGATTCTATTCACGAAATAAATATCGTTTTTCGCATGGATCCTGCGGAGGGTTTCGTTAATTTTTCTGTTTTACGCGTTTTTCCGTTGCGTTTTCATGCACGAAACCCTTCAATGGCATCAGAGCTACTTGCGAAAAGTGTTTAATTCGTTTATATGTTTACTGTTTTGATGATAAAATCATGTTTGTGACTATCATGATTGATGCGTTGTTTTTATGAAAACATGAATATTGTATTGATGTATATACATAAATTTTATAATAATGATGATTGAGATGATCATATGATGATCATATAATCTATATGTAAGGCGTTTGACGTCGTTTACTATCTGTAAACAACGATTTATTGTTTTCATAATTCTGATTTTAATTTTCTGATTTACACTTTATTTGATTTTGTGATTGGATCATGAAAAATATGATATGGTGTGATACGTTGATGCAATATGAGATGTTCTTAACTGTTAATTGAGCATGGTGTATGGTTATGGCCCTAAGACCCATAGGTTAGTGGTTTTTGATTATGATTTTGGTTTTAAATACGACTTGCATGTCGTTCATTCTTGTAATGATTAAATCTCGAATGTAACTCGAGTTTCTCTTGTAAGTTTATTAGATTAGCTTTTCATATTATGTAATTGATGATATGAAGACATGGAGGCATGCCAAGGAGGCGATCAAAGGAGACATTACAAGGAAGCATGAAGACATGTGTAATTTATTATGTTGTATTTGATACCACCATAGATTGACCTTGGTTTTTCCTTAGCTTGGAAAAATCGCATAGGATTGGGCCATAACCAAGCACGTTTACTTTACGCACTTTACATATATGATGCATGTGATGATGATATGTATGCGTAGTGATAATGATGCATGTTTTAATTAGATTAAACATGTATGTATTAGATACATCACCCATGCCATGCCTGCTAAACAAGATAAAATCTGTAACGATTCAAGATTTTAAAATTGAACAAAACGAACATGAGATTCCTGTGTTTATGAAACACGGAAATAAGTATGAATTTTCGAATTTTTGATATGGGGCGATTTTGACAAAAATACAAGCAGCGCTTGTAAGAAAGGCGGGTTTTAAGTGAGACCACTGTGACTCCTCCGTTGGACTGGAAATCAAACCATTGATGAATTTTGAATTGAAGTACTTAGTTCAAGGAAAAATTGGGAATCTCTTGATGATGGGATCATGGTCGTTTTAATAACAAAATCCCTAAATTTAAATTATTAAGTCACTTAGATGCCTTCCAATGGGAAACACTCGTCAAGACCTAGATCGAGAAAGAGTGGGTTCGCCAAAGCGAAGCACTCCAATCTATCATGGTAAGGCGCGATGAAGTAAATGTGATACTTAACTGTTAGACCATTGGGTTAGACTTAACTAAGTTTCCACAATAGGATTGTGAACTTAGAGGCATGGAGTTTGGTATGATTTATTGGATAAATATGGACAAATGTTGTTCTACCAAACTTTTCAAGAGTTATATATGATATAATTGACAAGAGTTGTCTACCTAAATAAATCATGTTTTGGGAGAAAAGCCAAAGATGACCTTAAGCGTGACGAAATATGGATCTTGGCTCACTAGAACGATTTAGAGTAATACCTTCCGAATTAATAGTTAGGGCTATTGATTTGATAAAAATAGTGGGAGATATATATTGTGAATATATATGGATAATCACTTGAACATAATTTAATAAATCTGCAACTAACTTATTTTATGCATTTTAACATTGTAGATATCTAAATGGCAAACTCAAACAATTTCTCTGTGCGATCAGTCCTTGAGAAGGAAAAGCTGACAGGAACCAACTTCCTTGATTGGCAAAGGAATTTGAGGATTGTCCTCAGGCAGGAGCGAAAGCTTTATGTCCTTCATATTCCTCACCCTGGACCTCTTGCTGCTGAAGCAACCGAGGCTCAACAAAATGCTTATCAGAAGCATCTTGATGATTCTACGGATGTCTGTTGTTTGATGCTAGCGACTATGAGTCCTGAGCTTCAGAAACAACATGAGCGTATGGACGCTTATGACATGATAGAGCACCTCAAAAGGATGTTTGAGGGTCAAGCTCGTCAAGAGAGGTTTGATGTAAGCAAAGCATTGTATGCATGCAAACAGGGAGATCGTGACCCGGTTGGACCGCATGTTCTAAAGATGATAGGGTATTTGGAAACCCTTGAGAATTTGGGTTACCCGGTTTTACCGGAACACCAAGAAGATTTGATCTTGCAGTCTTTGAACAGCAACTACACTCAATTTGTTATAAACTATATTATGAGTGAGATAGACAAAACACCTACCGAACTATTGGCATTATTGAGGACTGCTGAGACCAATATGTCAAAGGCTAACCCTGCTCCCATAATGATGGTGAATAAAGGGAATGCCAAAGGAAAGGGGAAATGGAAAGGCAAGAAGAAGATTGGATCTAAATCTGCTAATCCGAAGCCTGCTTTCAAAAGGGCTTTGAAGCCTACTGGAGGTGTTGCAAAAGGTGCTGCAAAGGGTGATGTATGTCACTTTTGCAAGAAGCCGGGTCATTGGAAGCGTAATTGTCAAGCTTATTTGGAAGATCTGAACCTGAAGGGAATAAAGTCTGTGAAGATTTCTGATTCAGGTATGTATGTTATAGAAGTCAATTTGTCTACTTCTACACCATGGGTATTAGATACTGGATGTGGTTCTCACATTTGTATAAATGTGCAGGAACTGCGAAGGAGTAGGACTTTGGCAAAAGGAGAAGTCGACCTACGCGTTGGCAATGGAGCAAAGGTTGCTGCTTTGGCTGTAGGGACTTATAATTTATCATTGCCCACTGGGCTTATTTTAGAACTTGAAAACTGTTTTTACGTGCCTGCGATTTGCAGAAACATTATTTCTGTTTCTTGTTTGGACAAGAAAGGTTTTTACTTTACAATTCAGAACAATAGTTGTTCCTTTGGTTTGAATAATGTTACCTATGGGGTTGCACGTTTATTTAATGGTTTATATGTTCTTAATCTTGATATTCCTGTCTATAATGTAAATAATAAACGTATTAAGGCTAATGACTCAAATCACACATACCTTTGGCATTGTCGTTTAGGCCATATAAATGAGAAACGCATTTCCAAGTTACATAAGGATGGATACTTGGATAAGTTTGATTTTGAATCATACGAAGAATGGGAACCTTGTCTCATTGGAAAAATGACTAAAGCTCCTTTTACCGGAATCGGTGAGAGGGCCACCGAACGATTAGAACTTATACATAGTGATGTATGTGGTCCAATGCGTACGATGGCAAGAGGTGGCTTTTACTACTTCATAACCTTTACTGATGATTTTAGTAGATACGGACATGTGTATCTTTTGAAGAACAAATCCGAATCATTTGAAAAATTCAAAGAGTACAAGGCAGAAGTGGAAAAGCAAATAGGCGGAAGTATTAAAACTCTACGATCTGATCGTGGAGGTGAGTACTTAAGCTTAGAATTTAAGAATTACTTAAATGAGTGTGGTATTGTATCACAACTCACACCTCCTGGAACACCACAGTGGAATGGTGTATCTGAAAGGAGAAATCGTACCTTGTTGGACATGGTGCGATCGATGATGAGTCTAGCGGATCTTCCAATTAGTTTTTGGGGTTATGCTCTAGAAACGGCTGCACACACACTTAACCGAGTTCCTACTAAATCGGTTCAAACTACACCATATGAGATATGGACTGAGAAACGTCATAGCATGTCCTTTTTGAAAGTATGGGGATGTGAAGCGTTTGTGAAACGTTTAGTCACTGACAAGCGAGGACCGAAATCAGACAAATATAATTTTGTGGGATACCCAAAAGAAACTAAAGGGTATTATTTCTATAATCGTACCGAGAGCAAAGTGTTTGTTGCTCGAACTGCTGTATTTCTTGAAAGAGAACTGTTCTGTAAGAAAAACAGTGGGAGTATAATAGATCTCGATGAAGTTCGAGAACCACAGAATGACATTGAACCAGAGTTGGAACATGAGCACGAAGTACATGAAAATGTTACTGCTCAAGAAACACAGGTTGTTCGTAGATCTGGTAGGATTCGCCACGAGCCTGAGAGATATTATGGATTTCTCTTAACTCAGACTGGCGATGTAATGCTTATGGATGAAGATGAGCCTCTTACCTATCAGGATGCTATGAATAGTCCAGATTCTGAGAGATGGCTGGAAGCTATGAAATCTGAGATGGATTCCATGTATGAAAACAAAGTATGGACTTTGGTTGAACCACCTGAAGGGGTAAAACCTATTGGGTGCAAATGGGTTTTCAAGAAGAAAACAGACATGGATGGTAATGTAACGACCTACAAAGCAAGACTAGTGGCAAAAGGTTTCAAACAAATTCATGGTATTGACTATGATGAAACTTTCTCACCAGTAGCTATGGTCAAGTCCATCAGGATTTTGCTTGCGATAGCAGCTTACTATGACTTTGAAATCTGGCAAATGGATGTCAAAACCGCTTTCTTAAATGGAAGCTTAGAAGAGGATGTGTATATGGTACAACCAGAAGGTTTTGTCGATCCGAGATTTGCTAGAATGGTCTGTAAGCTACTACGATCTATTTATGGATTGAAGCAGGCCTCAAGGAGTTGGAACATTCGTTTTGATATAACAGTCAAAGAGTTTGGCTTTATTCAAAATGAAGATGAGCCTTGTGTTTACAAGAAGGTTAGTGGGAGAAAAGTGGCATTCCTAGTATTATATGTTGATGATATATTACTAATAGGGAATGACATACCTTCTCTTTAGGCTGTTAAGACTTGGTTGGGAAAAAGTTTCTCAATGAAAGACTTAGGCGATGCTACCTATATATTAGGGATCGAGATCTATAGAGATAGATCTAGAAGATTAATCGGCTTAAGTCAGAGTACATACATTGACAAAGTATTGCATCGTTTTGGGATGCAAGAGGCAAAGAGGGGATTTGTCCCTGTGTCTCATGGGATAGTGATCTCAAAAGAAAACTGTCCTCAATCATTAGATGATAAGGACCGTATGAAAAAGGTACCATGTGCTTCTGCTATTGGTTCAATAATGTATGCAATGATATGTACTCGACCTGATGTTTCGTATGCTTTGAGCATGACGAGCAGATACCAGTCTAATCCAGGTGAAGGTCACTGGACGGCAGTCAAGAATATTCTTAACTACCTCAAGAGAACTAAAGATTCATTCTTGGTATATGGAGGAGATGAGAAGCTAGTTGTAAGAGGTTACACTGATGCTAGTTTCCAAACAGACAGAGACGATACTGTGTCTCAATCTGGGTTTGTATTTTGTCTAAATAGAGGTGCTGTAAGCTGGAAGAGTTCGAAGCAAGAGACAGTAGCTGATTCTACAATGGAAGCTGAGTATATTGCTGCCAGTGAAGCGGCCAAAGAGGCTGTTTGTCTTCGGAAATTTAATGAGGGACTTGGAGTAGTTCCATCGATCGCAGATCTAGTTGATCTCTATTGCGATAACAATGGAGCTATTGTGCAGGCTAAGGAACCAAGGTCCCATTCCCGAGCAAAGCATATACTTAGACGATATCATCTACTTCGAGAGATTATAAGGAGGGGAGATATACATATATGTAAAGTGCATACTAATGATAACGTTGCAGACCCACTGACTAAGGCTTTGTCGTAGCAGAAGCACGAAGGTCACACTAGTTCCATAGGTATTAGATACATGGGTGATTGGCTCTAGTGCAAGTGGGAGATTGTTAGTGCTTGTGCCCTAGAGACAATACTATAATGTTCTTAGGGAAGACATTTTGATTATTAATAAATATGTTCTATGGATTTTCTTTCAATTATTTATTATGTCTTTATTAACCGCGATATAAATATTAGAATAATAAATGTCCTTGGAATATAAGCATGAATTCTATATCTCTAAGTATGTGACTTAGAAATGAGATTATATGAGTAGTGTTTATAATCCTGAAAGATCCCTAGTCGAGTATTATTATTTGAGGACAATAATAATGCATTAAGACTAGTATGTTTGTTGACTGATGACCACATCTCATTGGTTATAAGTATGGTGATACTAAAGTCAAAGACATAAGTGCATGTTAGCAGAACATGGCACTGGATAGACCCACCGTGTGAATTCTTCATGGTAAATGTTATCAAGTGTCATAAGCAATTCTCACAATGATAATGGTGTAATGATCCTTAGACTTGAAATCATTATATTTCTATATGAGAATTAATATACTTTGATTCTACTCAAAGTTACCTTTGACCGGGTAATGATAAAGGTGGACATTGGGTATATTATGAATCATATTAGAAATATGAATGATAGATATAGGATTTAACCCTCCTATTTTAGGAGTGATATTATTGGCCTCTTGATTGAGTGAGACTATGAAATGCATGGCCATGCTCAAATTGTGATTTGTTTAATAGTCTACTCATCGATCAAGTAAACCGGGATTAAATGTTGAAGAGGATTACATAAACCATGCCTCGAGTTTAATTTATAATATAAGGTTAAAAGGATTATATTACATGGAACATTATTCATTAAAGGTTTAATTGGATCACCAATTATTATTATTACTTGGGTAGCAATGATGTATTACTAGATGCCGCTCATTGTTTATAATTTTATTATGAGATATTAAAATTATTGCCAACGTAATAATAACCCAAAGGGTTACACATAAAGAATGTTTTAAACGGAGCATTAATTAAATTTCGAATTTAATTGAATTATTATTATTATTGAATTATTGGATTAATTAAGTAGGACTTGATTAATTATATAATAATTCGAATATAACAAATAATACTACTAATAATTAGATTGGGTTTTGGAAGCCCAATCAGATTAGGTATAGGCCCAGAATTCTCTCCATATAAATACATTAAGATGTATTATTTTAGGGTTAAGAAATTGAAAAAACGTTTTTCTTAAAAAACCCTAGCTGCTCTACATCAAAGAGAGGCTAGAGAGAGAGAGAGAGAGAAAGAAAGTTCCGAGGGCAGTTCTTGGCTAGTACCAACTCCGGTGATCGTTGGACGATCGGGCGTTCGTGTGGACTAATTAGAGACGTGTATCGCAAGGCGGGACACGTGGTGATCATATCAAAGGACCTCCATTAGTCATCCGTCCGTAAAGCTTCAAAAGGTAAACGATTCTATTCACGAATTAAATATCGTTTTTCGCATGGATCCTGCGGAGGGTTTCGTTAATTTTTCTGTTTTACGCGTTTTTCCGTTGCGTTTTCATGCACGAAACCCTTCAATGGCATCAGAGCTACTTGCGAAAAGTGTTTAATTCGTTTATATATTTACTGTTTTGATGATAAAATCATGTTTGTGACTATCATGATTGATGCGTTGTTTTTATGAAAACATGAATATTGTATTGATGTATATACATAAATTTTATAATAATGATGATTGAGATGATCATATGATGATCACATAATCTGTATGTAAGGCGTTTGACGTCGTTTACTATCTGTAAACAGCGATTTATTGTTTTCATAATTCTGATTTTAATTTTCTGATTTACACTTTATTTGATTTTGTGATTGGATCATGAAAAATATGATATGGTGTGATATGTTGATGCAATATGAGATGTTCTTAACTGTTAATTGAGCATGGTGTATGGTTATGGCCCTAAGACCCATAGGTTAGTGGTTTTTGATTATGATTTTGGTTTTAAATACGACTTGCATGTCGTTCATTCTTGTAATGATTAAATCTCGAATGTAACTCGAGTTTCTCTTGTAAGTTTATTAGATTAGCTTTTCATATTATGTAATTGATGATATGAAGACATGGAGGCATGCCAAGGAGGCGATCAAAGGAGACATTACAAGGAAGCATGAAGACATGTGTAATTTATTATGTTGTATTTGATACCACCATAGATTGACCTTGGTTTTTCCTTAGCTTGGAAAAATCGCATAGGATTGGGCCATAACCAAGCACGTTTACTTTACGCACTTTACATATATGATGCATGTGATGATGATATGTATGCGTAGTGATAATGATGCATGTTTTAATTAGATTAAACATGTATGTATTAGATACATCACCCATGCCATGCCTGCTAAACAAGATAAAATCTGTAACGATTCAAGATTTTAAAATTGAACAAAACTAACATGAGATTCCTGTGTTTATGAAACACGGAAATAAGTATGAATTTTCGAATTTTTGATATGGGGCGATTTTGACAAAAATACAAGCAGCGCTTGTAAGAAAGGCGGGTTTTAAGTGAGACCACTGTGACTCCTCCGTTGGACTGGAAATCAAACCATTGATGAATTTTGAATTGAAGTACTTAGTTCAAGGAAAAATTGGGAATCTCTTGATGATGGGTTCATGGTCGTTTTAATAATAAAATCCCTAAATTTAAAATATTAAGTCACTTAGATGCCTTCCAATGGGAAACACTCGTCAAGACCTAGATCGAGAAAGAGTGGGTTCGCCAAAGCGAAGCACTCCAATCTATCGTGGTAAGGCGCGATGAAGTAAATGTGATACTTAACTGTTAGACCATTGGGTTAGACTTAACTAAGTTACCACAATAGGATTGTGAACTTAGAGGCATGGAGTTTGGTATGATTTATTGGATAAATATGGACAAATGTTGTTCTACCAAACTTTTCAAGAGTTATATATGATATAATTGACAAGAGTTGTCTACCTAAATAAATCATGTTTTGGGAGAAAAGCCAAAGCTGACCTTAAGCGTGACGAAATATGGATCTTGGCTCACTAGAAGGATTTAGAGTAATACCTTCCGAATTAATAGTTAGGGCTATTGATTTGATAAAAATAGTGGGAGATATATATTGTGAATATATATGGATAATCACTTGAACATAATTTAATAAATCTGCAACTAACTTATTTTATGCATTTTAACATTGTAGATATCTAAATGGCAAACTCAAACAATTTCTCTGTGCGATCAGTCCTTGAGAAGGAAAAGCTGACAGGAACCAACTTCCTTGATTGGCAAAGGAATTTGAGGATTGTCCTCAGGCAGGAGCGAAAGCTTTATGTCCTTCATATTCCTCACCCTGGACCTCTTGCTGCTGAAGCAACCGAGGCTCAACAAAATGCTTATCAGAAGCATCTTGATGATTCTACGGATGTCTGTTGTTTGATGCTAGCGACTATGAGTCCTGAGCTTCAGAAACAACATGAGCGTATGGACGCTTATGACATGATAGAGCACCTCAAAAGGATGTTTGAGGGTCAAGCTCGTCAAGAGAGGTTTGATGTAAGCAAAGCATTGTATGCATGCAAACAGGGAGATCGTGACCCGGTTGGACCGCATGTTCTAAAGATGATAGGGTATTTGGAAACCCTTGAGAATTTGGGTTACCCGGTTTTACCGGAACACCAAGCAGATTTGATCTTGCAGTCTTTGAACAGCAACTACACTCAATTTGTTATAAACTATATTATGAGTGAGATAGACAAAACACCTACCGAACTATTGGCATTATTGAGGACTGCTGAGACCAATATGTCAAAGGCTAACCCTGCTCCCATAATGATGGTGAATAAAGGGAATGCCAAAGGAAAGGGGAAATGGAAAGGCAAGAAGAAGATTGGATCTAAATCTGCTAATCCGAAGCCTGCTTTCAAAAGGGCTTTGAAGCCTACTGGAGGTGTTGCAAAAGGTGCTGCAAAGGGTGATGTATGTCACTTTTGCAAGAAGCCGGGTCATTGGAAGCGTAATTGTCAAGCTTATTTGGAAGATCTGAACCTGAAGGGAATGAAGTCTGTGAAGATTTCTGATTCAGGTATGTATGTTATAGAAGTCAATTTGTCTACTTCTACACCATGGGTATTAGATACTGGATGTGGTTCTCACATTTGTATAAATGTGCAGGAACTGCGAAGGAGTAGGACTTTGGCAAAAGGAGAAGTCGACCTACGCGTTGGCAATGGAGCAAAGGTTGCTGCTTTGGCTGTAGGGACTTATAATTTATCATTGCCCACTGGGCTTATTTTAGAACTTGAAAACTGTTTTTACGTGCCTGCAATTTGCAGAAACATTATTTCTGTTTCTTGTTTGGACAAGAAAGGTTTTTACTTTACAATTCAGAACAATAGTTGTTCCTTTGGTTTGAATAATGTTACCTATGGGGTTGCACGTTTATTTAATGGTTTATATGTTCTTAATCTTGATATTCCTGTCTATAATGTAAATAATAAACGTATTAAGGCTAATGACTCAAATCACACATACCTTTGGCATTGTCGTTTAGGCCATATAAATGAGAAACGCATTTCCAAGTTACATAAGGATGGATACTTGGATAAGTTTGATTTTGAATCATACGAAGAATGCGAACCTTGTCTCATTGGAAAAATGACTAAAGCTCCTTTTACCGGAATCGGTGAGAGGGCCACCGAACGATTAGAACTTATACATAGTGATGTATGTGGTCCAATGCGTACGATGGCAAGAGGTGGCTTTTACTACTTCATAACCTTTACTGATGATTTTAGTAGATGCGGACATGTGTATCTTTTGAAGAACAAATCCGAATCATTTGAAAAATTCAAAGAGTACAAGGCAGAAGTGGAAAAGCAAATAGGCGGAAGTATTAAAACTCTACGATCTGATCGTGGAGGTGAGTACTTAAGCTTAGAATTTAAGAATTACTTAAATGAGTGTGGTATTGTATCACAACTCACACCTCCTGGAACACCACAGTGGAATGGTGTATCTGAAAGGAGAAATCGTACCTTGTTGGACATGGTGCGATCGATGATGAGTCTAGCGGATCTTCCAATTAGTTTTTGGGGTTATGCTCTAGAAACGGCTGCACACACACTTAACCGAGTTCCTACTAAATCGGTTCAAACTACACCATATGAGATAGGGACTGAGAAACGTCATAGCATGTCCTTTTTGAAAGTATGGGGATGTGAAGCGTTTGTGAAACGTTTAGTCACTGACAAGCTAGGACCGAAATCAGACAAATGTAATTTTGTGGGATACCCAAAAGAAACTAAAGGGTATTATTTCTATAATCGTACCGAGAGCAAAGTGTTTGTTGCTCGAACTGCTGTATTTCTTGAAAGAGAACTGTTCTCTAAGAAAAACAGTGGGAGTATAATAGATCTCGATGAAGTTCGAGAACCACAGAATGGCATTGAACCAGAGTTGGAACATGAGCACGAAGTACATGAAAATGTTACTGCTCAAGAAACACAGGTTGTTCGTAGATCTGGTAGGATTCGCCACGAGCCTGAGAGATATTATGGATTTCTCTTAACTCAGACTGGCGATGTAATGCTTATGGATGAAGATGAGCCTCTTACCTATCAGGATGCTATGAATAGTCCAGATTCTGAGAGATGGCTGGAAGCTATGAAATCTGAGATGGATTCCATGTATGAAAACAAAGTATGGACTTTGGTTGAACCACCTGAAGGGGTAAAACCTATTGGGTGCAAATGGGTTTTCAAGAAGAAAACAGACATGGATGGTAATGTAACGACCTACAAAGCAAGACTAGTGGCGAAAGGTTTCAAACAAATTCATGGTATTGACTACGATGAAACTTTCTCACCAGTAGCTATGGTCAAGTCCATCAGGATTTTGCTTGCGATAGCAGCTTACTATGACTATGAAATCTGGCAAATGGATGTCAAAACCGCTTTCTTAAATGGAAGCTTAGAAGAGGATGTGTATATGGTACAACCAGAAGGTTTTGTCGATCCGAGATTTGCTAGAATGGTCTATAAGCTACTACGATCTATTTATGGATTGAAGCAGGCCTCAAGGAGTTGGAACATTCGTTTTGATATAACAGTCAAAGAGTTTGGCTTTATTCAAAATGAAGATGAGCCTTGTGTTTACAAGAAGGTTATATGACATTCCTAGTATTATATGTTGATGATATATTACTAATAGGGAATGACATACCTTCTCCTCAGGCTGTTAAGACTTGGTTGGGAAAAAGTTTCTCAATGAAAGACTTAGGCGATGCTACCTATATATTAGGGATCGAGATCTATAGAGATAGATCTAGAAGATTAATCGGCTTAAGTCAGAGTACATACATTGACAAAGTATTGCATCGTTTTGGGATGCAAGAGGCAAAGAGGGGATTTGTCCCTGTGTCTCATGGGATAGTGATCTCAAAAGAAAACTGTCCTAAATCATTAGATGATAAGGACCGTATGAAAAAGGTACCATATGCTTCTGCTATTGGTTCAATAATGTATGCAATGATATGTACTCGACCTGATGTTTCGTATGCTTTGAGCATGACGAGCAGATACCAGTCTAATCCAGGTGAAGGTCACTGGACGGCAGTCAAGAATATTCTTAACTACCTCAAGAGAACTAAAGATTCATTCTTGGTATATGGAGGAGATGAGAAGCTAGTTGTAAGAGGTTACACTGATGCTAGTTTCCAAACAGACAGAGACGATACTGTGTCTCAATCTGGGTTTGTATTTTGTCTAAATAGAGGTGCTGTAAGCTGGAAGAGTTCGAAGCAAGAGACAGTAGCTGATTCTACAATGGAAGCTGAGTATATTACTGCCAGTGAAGCGGCCAAAGAGGCTGTTTGGCTTCGGAAATTTAATGAGGGACTTGGAGTAGTTCCATCGATCGCAGATCCAGTTGATCTCTATTGCGATAACAATGGAGCTATTGCGCAGGCTAAGGAACCAAGGTCCCATTCCCGAGCAAAGCATATACTTAGACGATATCATCTACTTCGAGAGATTATAAGGAGCGGAGATATACATATATGTAAAGTGCATACTAATGATAACATTGCAGACCCACTGACTAAGGCTTTGTCGTAGCAGAAGCACGAAGGTCACACTAGTTCCATAGGTATTAGATACATGGGTGATTGGCTCTAGTGCAAGTGGGAGATTGTTAGTGCTTGTGCCCTAGAGACAATACTATAATGTTCTTAGGGAAGACATTTTGATTATTAATAAATATGTTCTATGGATTTTCTTTCAATTATTTATTATGTCTTTATTAACCGCGATATAAATATTAGAATAATAAATGTCCTTGGAATATAAGCATGAATTCTATATCTCTAAGTATGTGACTTAGAAATGAGATTATATGAGTAGTGTTTATAATCCGTAAAGATCCCTAGTCGAGTATTATTATTTGAGGACAATAATAATGCATTAAGACTAGTATGTTTGTTGACTGATGACCACATCTCATTGGTTATAAGTATGGTGATACTAAAGTCAAAGACATAAGTGCATGTTAGCAGAACATGGCACTGGATAGACCCACCGTGTGAATTCTTCATGGTAAATGTTATCAAGTGTCATAAGCAATTCTCACAATGATAATGGTGTAATGATCCTTAGACTTGAAATCATTATATTTCTATATGAGAATTAATATACTTTGATTCTACTCAAAGTTACCTTTGACCGGGTAATGATAAAGGTGGACATTGGGTATATTATGAATCATATTAGAAATATGAATGATAGATATAGAATTTAACCCTCCTATTTTAGGAGTGATATTATTGGCCTCTTGATTGAGTGAGACTATGAAATGCATGGCCATGCTGAAATTGTGATTTGTTTAATAGTCTACTCATCGATCAAGTAAACCGGGATTAAATGTTGAAGAGGATGACATAAACCATGCCTCGAGTTTAATCTATAATATAAGGTTAAAAGGATTATATTACATGGAACATTATTCATTAAAGGTTTAATTGGATCACCAATTATTATTATTACTTGGGTAGCAATGATGTATTACTAGATGCCGCTCATTGTTTATAATTTTATTATGAGATATTAAAATTATTGCCAACGTAATAATAACCTAAAGGGTTACACATAAAGAATGTTTTAAACGGAGCATTAATTAAATTTCGAATTTAATTGAATTATTATTATTATTGAATTATTGGATTAATTAAGTAGGACTTGATTAATTATATAATAATTCGAATATAATAAATAATACTACTAATAATCAGATTGGGTTTTGGAAGCCCAATCAGATTAGGTATAGGCCCAGAATTCTCTCCATATAAATACATTAAGATGTATTATTTTAGGGTTAAGAAATTGAAAAAACGTTTTTCTTAAAAAACCCTAGCTGCTCTACATCAAAGAGAGGCTAGAGAGAGAGAGAGAGAGAGAGTTCTGAAGGCAGTTCTTGGCTAGTACCAACTCCGGTGATCGTTGGACGATCGGGCGTTCGTGTGGACTAATTAGAGACGTGTATCGCAAGGCGGGACACGTGGTGATCATATCAAAGGACCTCCATTAGTCATCCGTTCGTAAAGCTTCAAAAGGTAAACGATTCTATTCACGAATTAAATATCGTTTTTCGCATGGATCCTGCGGAGGGTTTCGTTAATTTTTCTGTTTTACGCGTTTTTCCGTTGCGTTTTCATGCACGAAACCCTTCAAACTGCACAAATAGAGTTGAATACAACGAACCCCAAAGGGTTAATGTTGTTAATAACCATACAAAAGAAAGCCAAAGATGCCTATTGTTAATCAGCAAAAATTTCAAGCTCGGGAGAAGTTTGATATGATAGACTTGAGAATGAATCACTACGAGTGCAGCCATCAGTAAGAACTCGTAAGGGTGAAGGGTTGAAACCCCAGAAACCTAAGACATTCAGTCCAAACCCCATCATTCGATATGCTCAATGAAAGGCTTGAAGCCAAAACAAGACGGTATAAGACATAAAAGGCTTATGCAAATGTCAAGCTAGCTTCGAATAAGGCAAAATCGTCGTAAATGTGTAGGTCGCTCCACACTTTACACCAAGATGATATTCGTGAAACACTAGTGTATATTAAAATCCCCAAAAATGGGACGTAGTAAGTCCCAGGTAAGGGATAAAAAGACCTCAAGTCTCGAAAAAGACCAGTATAACTTCTATGAGATCCTAGTGCATTATCATAGAAGTTGGGGGGCAAATGATATGGGATAAAAATAACCCTAAAGTCATAATTAATATTGCATAAATTAAACCTAGATGGTCCAAAAATTAGGCCCATTAATAAGGCCTGAAACTCTAATTAGATATTAATTTCGTAATTAATATTTGGGCTAGAAGTACAACCTGTATTAGGAGACGTCCAATACAGGCTTGTTCTAATACAAGTGGGCTTGTTTCAATACAAGTCCGTTATAATATGGAAACAACTCCTACAAGGAAGTATCTGGAATTTATCCTTATCCACTATCAAGGATAAGACTTATCCTTCAAGAAAGTCAATACTTATCCACCGTCAAAGATATGACTTATCCTTTAAGAAAGTCAATATTTATCCACCATCAAGGATAAGACTTATCCTTAAAAGAAATCAATACTTATCCATTAGGTTTTTAAACGCCTATATAAAGGGTCTGACCCCTTATCTCAGAACTAAATTTTAGACTTCATCCTCGAATAAGGACATACAAGTCGCTACGTCCTTGGTGTGGCCCTTCCGCCATAGCCCCGAGGGCAACACCAAGAACTACGTTTTATTGGCTTGATTCTCTAAATACTAGAGATACGTAGACATCTTGTTAGGACCGAGTTAGTCCCCGATAACAAGAGCAACCATTAAAGCTCGAAGCTCCCAAACCCTAGCAATAAATATATGTATTAAATACACCCTAGATTTTATTCCATAACAGTTAGGTTATTTTAGGTTAGCCCAAAACGGACCCGATTTTTTGAATAAATTTTTTTCCAACCCGAAAACGATTAGAAATCTAAAATACTCGACATAATTCAAATTTTTTCGTGTCAAGTTTCGAATCATGTCAAATGTTGACACAAGTAATGTAAGCGAGATACAAACATGACACAAAAATTATACGATACGAATTTAAACGAACACAAAATTACACTAATTCTTAATGATTTCGATTTAGGTTTAGCATTCGTATATACAAAATACGAAAATATACGACACAAAATACGAAATGAAAATTGTCAGGTCTAGTAAACTAATGTTTTCAAAACACATATATGTCGTCAATATGTATCTATGTTGTGTGTGAGTTTCACTGCTTCGCTTAATACGAAATCTTTTTAAAAAAAAACCTAGCTTATACTAATAACTAACCCAAAATCTTTGTATGTTAAAATAAGAACATGCAAACATATTATTCATTAGTTCATTAGTTCATTTGCTGTGAACTTTTTAGCATTGAACAAAGGTTTAAATTAGTTACTAGTTCTTTAGATTGTTTGAGCACTGATCTTTTGATTCTTTATTTTTGTGTGAGTGGAGTTGTGGACAGAACAACAAAATCATAAACAGAACATTTGCAACGGGGGTACTAGATTTGTAAAATACAAACAGAAAGACATTTAATACAAATATGCAGACAGAAACTTGTTTACCCAACAGTACATGATGTTTTTGGGGAGTGATTTTATTCGCGTGAGATTACATTCTTACCTCTCTAACCCTTAGTTAAGTCTAAAAATATTATGACATAGCAAAGAATCAAACCAATGACCTTCTACACAATTGAACTCATGTCACGACCAATTGTGCTACACCTTGTTTTGAGATTACTTTCAAACCTCTTATTACATAAACCACATTTTCTCCCATTTTTTCTGATTTTTATTTTTGAGTAAATAAATATTGGTTTATATCATTTCTAGAATATTGAATAGTATATAGTTACTCTAATACTCCAACATACACTTTTTGGGGAAATATTTTATTCCACGGTTCAACCACGTTAGTATATTTATGCAAAAACTAGATTTAATTATGCTAGATTTGGGAATCGAACCAATGACCTTCTACAATTGTACTCATGTCCTACACGAAAATTTTGAACACTTTCTTTAAGCGCATAGCTGACTTCAATTTGAGTTTTCACTTATGCTCAAAATATTTTGTTGTTCTTCCTTTGCAAGCGAGTTAGAGGTTTGTTAGAATTATACATGTGTCAAAATACATGTGTCTAAAATTATAATAAACCTTGATAAGCATATAATAACAATTGTTTTATAATTTTTCTTCCACTATAATCAACTAGTGTTTTCTTGCCCGCGTTCCGCGCACGGGCTTCCAATTTTATTTATTTATTAACTATATCACATCCTTTTGATTTATTTAATGATAAAACCTATAATTATAATTTATAGGTAGAAATTCGTTTTGTAATTGTTTTTTTTTTACGATAAATTAATCTTTTTGCTTGCAACATTTGACCATGAGTTTACTTGCTGTTAGGAGAAGGTGGGTTTGATGTTGATAAAAGTATTAAAATATTTATAAATTTTTTTTATAAAATATATTTAAGATTTTGAATTTGGATTTGAAGGTGTCTTTCGAGATATGGTGGTAGCTCATAAGGAGCTTCAACTATGAAGATATAAGACGTGTTTGAAAGATATTTGAGAAATTTTTAACTTTGTAAATCTTGATTCAAATTGTTTGACTCAATTAAGTCAATGATTATCTTTATTTTAGAGAAAACAAAAGTGATTTATTAGTATATTTATAGGACCGTTAATATAAAATTTGATTTGATAAACTATGTACATTTTATTTTTATTTTAGAGAAAAGAAGTTATACTTATAAGTAAATATAATTATTTTCAAAACTCACCATTTAAGTTTCAAAAAATCTTGGTCAATCTGATAAATTATTCAAAATTTAAATTTAAATTTTTTTATCAAAAAAAGATCCAAGATGATTTATTTTCTTTTTTAACATAATTTTGTGATGATTAGATAACTTAAGTGATAAATATTTATATCATGTCGTCTGAATGGTGTACCAATTAAATAATAAAAATACTATATGATTAAGCATTAAAAAATTAAAACTAAGAAATTTTCATCGTATAGTAGAATCTTACACATGCATATATCATTGATTTATAGAAAAAAAACATATATTGAGATTAAAAAAATTAAATTAAGTTAATTAATTTTGAATTATATTAAAATCAAAATTGAATATTGATTTGATAGTGTTCAAGTAAGAGAAAATAAATTGAGAGGATCAAAGAAAGTAATAGAAATTTTTTGAAGATCTAATTTTTGGATATACCAAATGTAAAGATGTTAATGTGCATAACTTAATTTATTTGTAGTAATCTAAAATTTGATTTCAAAACTTAGCATAATTAGTGAAAAAAACAATAAAATGCATGATTGATTGTGATAACCATATTTAATTAATAACATTAATGATTAAATTTATAACAATGCTGACGTGGCTATTTTTAAAATTATTTTTGAAAGTGAAATTACCTTCTTACCCCTTTAAAATTGTTCGGAAATTATTATATACATAGATTACAATCAAGGAAGCAAAATACCACAAATAATATATCAATGAAACCTATTATTTAAAGCAAACCCGTGCCTTGCACGGGTTAGGGAGCTAGTTTATTATTAAAACATTGAATGTTTATTTTCAAAAAGGTAAATAAAATTTTCACGAATGTAATCTTAAGTCTTACGTATTTTTCAATTAAATAAGATGCATGCGTATGTTTTATCATTTTTATGTGATGTGATTTTATAATTGTAACCGAATCCATTGTAACTAAACTGAGGATTTTGACACCAAAACCCATCCATTGCGCGTTCGATTTTTCAATTTAAAATTAAAGATTTTCGCTTTCAGTTTTAACCCTAAAACAACACCATATACTATCCCTTCTCTCCCGAAGTCCCGTAGCTGAATGCAGGAGAGGGCGACATGTAGCATGAGGTACTCATGCTTTGTTGATTTATTTTAGCATTATTGCCGGACTCTCCGTATTTCCAATTACAGTGGCTAATTTGTCTACAATTGTATGTCCTTCTATCCATATTTCTAAATACATTGGCTAGATCAACAAATTACTTGCAAATTATCTTAACTTTTGACGCCCATTTTGTGATAGCGTTTGCAAATTGTCAACAATATTGGGACAACAATATTGTCGTCAAAAAAAACTTAAGGGTTCACAATTTTCGAACTATCTACTGATGAACTAGTTTAATGATTGGTTAGAATAAAACTAAACCTGCATCAAAGTACCATATTTTTACACATGAAAACTACCTGGTCAAAAGAAATCAGCCCCTGAAATGTAACAACTAAAATTACGAAATCAGCCCCTAGAAGATAACAACTAAAGATTACCAATTTATCATCCTTTACAAGTAAAAAGGTAACAGTTGTGTTATATAAATTGCGATATTGGTGACTGTCATTCCATACATACACCAAAAACAACTACGAGCAATGGCCAATAAACCAAACCAGGTCTCTGACCAGTTAGTGACATGGTCTGAACTGGAAGGGAAGGTGGTGCTTATAACGGGTGCATCATCAGGTTTTGGCTGGGACTTCAGCATTAACCTGGCCAAGGCTGGTTGCAAGATCATCGCAGCTGCTCGACGACTGGATCGACTCGAAACCCTTTGCAACCTCATCAACAAATCCAGCTCCTTTAATACTCCTCTGGCGATGCCTCTAGAGCTCGATATCTCGGCTGACTCATTGGTCATTGAGGCAGCTGTACAGAAAGCTTGGACAGCCTTTGGCCATATTGATGTTTTAATTAACAATGCAGGAATCCGAGGTAGCACAAGTAATTCATTATAAGCAACAATTAGATGGTCTTATTCAATTTCATCACATATTTGCCTAAATAAGATCAGGTGCATAATGTACAATCAACTTTGTTGTATGTAAACAGGTAGCACGAGTACAACGTTACAGTTAAGCAACGAAGAATGGAACAACGTATTCAAGATAAATCTGGACGGAACTTGGTTATGTTCAAAATATGTAGCTTCACGTATGAGAGACGCTGGTATAGGAGGATCCATCATCAACATTTCAAGCATATACGGAGTAAACAGGGTTGTAGGCGTCGGAAGTCTTGCCTACAGTTCGTCCAAGGCAGCCATGCACACCTTAACCACGGTTATGGCACTTGAATTTGGGATACACAATATCAGGGTGAATGCAATAGCGCCATCAATATTTCGATCAGAAATTACAAAGGAACTTTTCCAAATGAAATGGCTCCGACGTGTTTTTGACAAAATTGTTCCACAGCCATTTTTTTACGATGCTACAGTAGACCCGTCATTGACAGAATTGATCCGGTACTTGATCCACGATTCAACAAAATATGTTACCGGCAATGTCTTTATTGTAGACGGAGGCAATACTCTTGCTGGTGTTCCCATCTGGTCTTCGCTCTGAGTAATTTTCCAGTGTCTTTGGTCTTGCCAGTTTCCAAACTTTTATTTGATGTACCGTTTCTATTTCAATGCATTAGTACGAGACATTTTGGGATGTGTTCAAAAACAAATTCGGATTCAGCCCAAAATGAACAATATCATATTATCGTGGAGTTATAGTCTACTAGCGGCTTTAATGAATAAATTTTGAGTTGTCAACCCAAAAGATATGGTCCAATAGAATATTGTATCATTGCAACAATGCATCGTACTAATGGGGATCAATGCATACTAAATGATACAATGCATCGTACTAATGGTTTCATCCTTTATTTGATGTACTGTTTCTATTTCAATGCATACTAAAAGTTATAAGATTCATTTTTTGATTATCTAAAGGATGAACCAGATTCATGAAATTTTGAAGGATTTGTCGAAATCTTTATTAAAATCAGCAAGATTCTACGAGATTTTACATCAACTCTGTCAAAATCCACGTAAAACTAAAATTAACAACAATCTTTTAAAATGCACGGATTTATATCAATTCATTAAAATCTAAATCGAATACACCCCTTAAGTTTGAGTAGACAGTTTATCGAAGTACCGGACAGTAGAGTGTAGCTTTTCAGATTCATACATACAAAAAAATATCAGATTCAACTTTAAATAAGTAATTTTCATACCTAAATCACTAAAAAGAGTATGAATTATGATAGGCTATGTATAGACCGGACCCGTCCTGGACCCCGGATCACTACCAACGAACCCGGACTCATATCTCAATCATGGTCCACCAACTAGTCTGGATTCATATTTTGTCAGGACTCACCAACAAGTCCTAGCCCGTATCGGAGTCATAGCTCATCCATTAAGTCCGAACTCGTACGGGAGTCATGGCTCATCTAGTAATCCGAACTCATCTTGGAGTCCTGATTCATCAACAAATCCGAACTCATATTGGAGTCCTGGCTCATCTACTAGTCCGAACTCGTATCGGAATCCGGGTCCATCAATAAGTCCGAGCTCATATTGTAGTCCGGACTCACCTACAAAACTCGAGCTCACAGATTGGGCTTAAGTTCAAAGTTTAATCCATCCCTGGCGACAAAGGCAATAACTCACATGAAGGCTACACATTGGTACATGACGTGGTTAGGTCATGACGGATGGCCACACCTGGTGACGACACGTAAAGATTCCTAATGATTGGGATAATTATTTCCTATTTAGACCACACGCCAGCAGGAGCTTGGCACACGATGCCACAATCCTTCACCTGGACACGTGCAATCCATCAACATCACCCAGGTGTCCTGCCTACCTAGGATTCAACGCTCATGATTGCAAGTACAACCCCTAAACCCTAATCCTGGGCCTATATATAGACCAAGGAGGAAAGGTGTAGGGGTTAGATTCTCCTTTACACACTTAGCCTATACTATACACACACTATACATACACCCTCCATATTGAGATTTCTCTATAATCCTATCTCCCTTTCCAAAGCCGTTACTTATTCTCACGCCGGAGGCGCCGCCAGGGTCCAAACCCCCCTCCGGTGTTGTTTTGCAGAGTCCCAACCGCAGCGACACCGCTTCCAGGCGTGGGATCGGCCGGGAAGGACTAGATCGGGATTCAGAGTTATCATTTGGCGCTAGAAGGAGGGGCCCTCGTCTTTTGGTCTCGGTGCCACTAGACTCGCCGTCATCAACAAGCTCCTTCATCTTTGAAGGAGTCCTTATTAAATCTAGTAAGATCTAAACAAACCCACTATCTTTAACCATGGAAATGAGCTCCTTAGCCAACCTCTTTAACGTATGCATGTTTCTTGACCTTATTTAGCCCAGATCTGTTTATCTTTAGCCTTGTTTAGCATTATTTGCTCCAGTTGTTGCTCAGATCTACATTACTCTCTTATAGATCTGTCTTGAAAACCAGTTTTCTTGCTTAGAGAAACGTTAAACCCAGTAAGGGCATGCATACGTTAATTCACCTTCATTAAGTAAACCCAGATTTAGTTGTGATTTTCTTTGTCATCAAAAATTGTTATAAATTGTGTCAAAATTTTTGTGCAAAATTGTTGTTCTTGAACCATGGCTCGAGGAAGCAAATCTACAATGAGGCCCGCAACCAGTACCCCAAGACAAGAACCACCCACAAACCCAGTTATTGAACCACCACCACTCCTGACCCTGGCATCCCAAGTAATTCGGCCGGGAGATGCCCGGATTGAAATTGAGGTTAACAAGTTTAAATATACGGATGTCAACATGGAACCCGGACTCATGGAAAACTTAACCGGGGACCAGCTTGCTGACGCAATCCGGATGTACAAGGAGGCTCGGCTAAATGAAGTTGATCAAGTTGAGAACTCACAAAACTCCGTAGACTCCCATCGATCCCGTCCCTCAGTCCTCGACAGGATTGGGGGCAAAGACAAAGAACCCAGAAAACAACCCCACCACAGAACCAACAGTCAAAACCGAGATACCGAAGCTGAGAAGCTCAAAAAGCTGGCTGACTTGAGGGAGAAAATCCGGAACGAAGAGCAAGCTAAACTCGATCTCAAAATCCAAAGAAGAATTCAAGAGGAGGAGGCCCGGATTATGGGCAGAACTCATGAAAAAAGGAGAACCCGGGCCCCTAGCCTCGACATATTCTCAGATGATGAGGAACCCCAGGAGGACTTGATGGACATGATCCATGAACTTCAGAAAAAGGTGGGGCAGGATTCGGGAATTGACATTGGGGATACATTGACACCCTTTAGCTACTCGCTCGAGGCGACACCCAGGCAGAGAAATCTCAAACATTATAACTTTGATTCTTTTAATGGTTTGGGTGACCCCGAGGAGCATATAAACTATTTTGAACAAATTGCAATGATATATTATTACAATGATCTAACGAAGTGCAGGTTCTTTGCCTCAACCCTCAAGTCCGGAGCCCAAAGATGGTTCAGCCGAATCCCTTCTCGAAGCATCCACAATTGGAAGCAGTTTCGGGAATCCTTCTTGAGACGCTTCCGAGCCAATAAGACCCAGGAAATGCACATGTGCCACCTAGAGACAGTCCGGCAAGCCCGGGGAGAGGCATTGGCCACTTATATGAAACGCTTCCAGGAAGCTATCAACAACGTGAGCAACCTGGACGAGCGTGAAGCCCTTACAATCTTCCGGAGAAACCTGGATCCGGACAACAATGAAAGATATGTCCTCGACCTCATCCATAAAGAACCACAGAGCCTGGCGGCCGCCTACTCTATGGCAGCAAGGTTCATCAAAGAAACAGATGTCCTCCAAGCAATGAGGATGACTAGGCAGGGCATTTCTCCAACCCGAACTCAAGATCCACCCAAAAACAACTACAATCATCAAGACAAAAAATTCAAACCAAATAGACAGAGCAATTACATTCAAAGCTCTCAACTTGCACTACCAGCACCACCCCCGGACAACAGGCAGAAAGATGAGTCCGGACAGCCTAAACCCAGGCGTGAGCCTAGACCCGAACCCTCTTGGACTCCTCTCAATCGGGCTCGCGCAGACATTCTGAAAGAGGTGCGAGATAAGCCATTCTATTACCCTCCCAAGCCAATGCTCACTGCCCCGGAAAACCGATCAGTCCATAAGCATTGCGACTACCATGAAACCCATGGGCATACAACAGAAAATTGCCTCTCTTTGAAATTTTTTGTGGAAGACCAAGTCAAAAAAGGCTACATGGGGCAGTACATAGCTCGGCGAGTGGCTGACCGTGGAGAGGGATCCGGAAAAGACAAGAATATTGTGAATGTGGTTATGGGCGGATCCAATTCACCTCCAAGAAGCCCGGACTCAGGAGACGAAGTAATGATGGTGCAGGCCTGTCCGGAGCAAGTAATAACTTTCAGCAAAGATGACTTTGAAGGAATCAACCCCAACCACAACGAAGCCTTGGTCGTGAGCCTTGACATAGCAGAAAATGAGGTTAGGAGAGTCCTAGTTGACAATGGGTCTTCTGTCAATATCCTGTTCAAACACACAATGGACCGGATGCAGCTGGGCAGCATAAGAATGAACGATTGCAGGGAAGATCCACTCTATGGATTTGGAAACAATTTGGTCCCCATTCAAGGCACCCTTTATCTCCCAGTCCTGTTCGGGACCTTCCCGAAGCAGGTAACCAACATAGTAAAATTCTATATCATCAACACACCATCATCTTATAATGTCATTCTGGGAAGACCAGCCCTTATGTTACGACCAAACTAAACACGCAAGTGCACGTGATCTCAAGTAATACAGATAGCAAATAAGGTTCGTTCCAACAGGGACTCGTTGTTCGTCTAGTTAATTCACTCACCAATGTATGATTATTATTCGATGCTAAAACAATTAACACAGTGGTTTTGATTATCACTAAAATTTATCTAAGAATTATGACTAATTATCAACTACTTGAACTGAGATTTATATCGAATTACTTATGCGAGTAAAACATGGGATTTCAACTTCATTAAACATTCCATCTAAAGTCTTCAATTCTCTAGCCCTTTCATGTGAAGTATTAATACCTGATCGAACACACAAAACTGATATAAGCCAACTTTCGTTGTACCAATACCATCCTAAATAATATCCACAATTAAGATAGAAATCACTTAGTCTCCCAATTATGCTTAGTCCTTATATGTCTATAAAGATTGAAAACATAATGGGTTAAGTACAAGCATTCAATTGATCACATAGTCGTCATAAAACGGTTAGAGTTACGACATTAATTACGAATGATATTCTCACGCATAAACCTATGCTAGCATGGCAAGTTCTAAACTCTTAGATCCACTTTCGCTTCAATAAGAATTAACACACAATTACAGGAGTTAGCTACTCTCCTATAACGAATTAAAACAACCATGATAGGATATCACATCAATCACACTATAGGCATCGAGAAAATTCAACTAATAGACTTCATGAATAAATCCGCTAAAACCCCATGACAACGAATTAGTTCATAATCAAACTAATCGTCACCATGGGTTCTAATGAAAACATGATAGAAGAAATCAATTAAATACTGTTATAAATATCAAGGGTTTTAAAGAGTACACCAAATCCAAGCATCCACAAACTAGATGATTACAAGAATAAAATTTAATCGATCTTCTTCCTCGCTTCTTCGTGCTTGAAATTCCGTAGATATATGATATGTCTCTCCTCTCTCTCTCTTCTAGGGTTTGTTTCTTCTTTTTATAGGCCTCCAAGTGCAATATTTCGTCAGGAATTGATTTCTTTAAATTTCACTTGAAAAATCACAAATTAGGGCAAAACAGGAATTTCCCCGCCAGACACCACGGCGCTGCCGCGCCAAGTTTGTATAGGGACACGGCGCTGCCGCGCCAAGATCTCTGTGCAACCTTTTCTCTGCGGCGCTGCCGCGCCACTCTCAAGTATTATCACGGCGCTGCCGCGCCAGAATCTCTGTCCAGCAAAACTGAATTTTCTCCTTTTCTTCATTATAACTCCGTTTCGCGCTCCAATTGCTTCGCTTCATTCCTAACACACCTGTGATCAATATACCTGCACAATACCCTTAAAAGAGATCAAAAATACCACAACTCGAGTACAAACATACGTTTTAAGCCAAACGGAAACGTTCTAAGTGAATAAAATATCCACTTATCACACCCCCAAACTTAAACCGTTGCTCGTCCTCGAGCATAAACAACTACCACTTCCGTAGGTGATCACGGTTGCATTTGGCATATGCAACAAGCCCTTTAAACCCCTAGGTAGCCCTAGTGGACGAGTAAGGTCTCGTGAGGGCCTATAGTGAATGTACCCACAAAATCCATCTAACAATGCAACTACAAATGCAACTAACTACATGAATGCAACTATATGAAAATGCAAGGACCCCCCTTAAACTAACCAAAACCATTCATTAGGCAAACATCTCAAATCATGCAACAACTTCCAAACAGAGCTCGACTGAATTCCCGTATACTAACAATACATGCATAGGAACGTGGTGTGTGCGATACTCATCAGATATACTCCCAACACTAGATCAAAAATCATACCGATTCTTAGTCAAGGCAATCACAAGTTTATAAAAAGAATGAACGGTAGACACATCATAACTTCGAGACACCTCCATACTCATTCAGGATAACCAAGAATTCATGCTTTATTACCACGACACATACTACTATTCACAACACATATGCTTATTTAACCGTGCAATGAGTGAGACCCCAAAAGGCTTATACAATAATACCCATGTAGCGAGTGTTAGGTCAGTGGATCCCAGACTATAAAAGCCTTAGGCCACTAGGACTAAGTCCCCTCAGACTTAATTACTCGAGTATTAAAGAGCTCACTCGTGATTAATTTTGCATTTAACTTATTTACATGACTTTTTTTTTTCTTTTTTTTTTCAAATTTTTTTTTCTATACAATCTGGAATGAGAATTCTCAATTCCAACCCTAGACTACTCATATAAATATGAGCCGGCTACTAGCCATTTGACACCTAGCCATAAACACAAACAGCTAGCATGAAAATCCTGTTTCCCCCCAAACTTATACTTTAGTGCTCTTACGTTATCAAGTGAATAAAGAACATTCTTAATATAACCAAGTAATTAAACCTCAAAACCTCCAAACAAGCATGACCCCCAATCTAGCCCAAAAGCAAACAATGAGTTGTGTAATTGTTTTTGTCCCCATAACATGCATGTCAAGTTCATAGAAACTCTAAATCAACCCTCTATTCATGATTATCACACTCAAATCAACATCTACCTGCCAAACAGAAATAGCTCGTCCTAAGGGATCATGAAAATGCATGCCATGCTTATGCAACTATATGCACCTAAATAACAAAATAACAGAATGTCCTATATGCTCATGCAACAAAATGCTCTAAACTATCATGAAATTAACTAACATGCACAAATGCTAAATGCTCCTAATATGCAATACAACTAATATACAAATGCACCTTTCATCCCCACCCCCAAACTTAAAATTTTCAATGCCCACATTGAAGGTAAGAATAAAAAGAGTGCAAAGCATACCTACTCGTCGTCCGAACCACTCCCATTAGGAGTGTCAGGTGGCGGATAGACAGCGCCAGCTCCAAAGGACGGAAAAGTCACGTCCACTCCACTTGCACGCAGAGCCGTGCACAATGCTTGTGCAAACTGACCAAAATCTGCTCTAAAACCTTCCTGCATATCGTGCACCGCATCGATACGCCTCGCCAATCTCCTATACTGCCTCTGACTGATAAGAGAACCTCCATCCTGAGGCTCTCCCCCCTGCTGCTGTTGCTGCTGTTGCTGTTGTTGTTGCTGTTGTTGTTGCTGCTGACCCTCAACTACATAACCAAGACCCCACCAATCCGGCTCACCGCCATCCCACACATTCAGCCTCATTATACTCTGGTGATCCAAGGCTGCCTGTGGCTGCTGCACAACCTCCGCTTCTGACCAAATAGCACCACCATCCCTAGCCAACCTAGCAATCACCGAACCATAAGGTATCGCTGCAGTGGTACTCCCTTGCATGAACCGGAGAATCCCCTGGTGGATCAAATTACCCACATCCACCAACTCTCTGCTGCAGATAGCAAACAACAATATAGCTCTCTCCACTGTTACCTCATTAGAATGCCTAGTCGGGATGAGGTTAGCACAAATGAACAAATGCCAAGTACGCGCATACTGATTAAGAGCCGTCGACAAAAACGAAGTAGGCTCAGTAGTGCCACGCCTCACAGTCCACTGCGTACCTGGAACACATAACCTCTCAATTATATCCTGAAGGTCCACAGCATCACGGGTCCTTCCCGACCAATCCTCTTGATTCCTCCTAGGAGTCGGAAGACCAAGAACACGCCGAATAGCACGCGGCCGATAGTCCACTCGAAACCCACGAACTTGGCTAATCCCATTCCTGTCAACCCCAGCATTCGCATAAAACTCGCGAACCACCGTCATCGGAACCGGCTCCGGAGCCTCACAAAATAGCTCCCAACCTCTCTCCGCAATATTCTCCAACATGTACCCATCCGATGCCGTAGGCAAAAGACCTCTCTCACGAGCGACAGGGCGCCCCAACAACTCGTTATAAGCCTCACGAGCCTCATTGGAAACAAATTGAGGGCCACCCATTACCTCCACCAGAATCAGAGGAAGAAGAAGAACGAGGGTGCCTTCCACCAGCCCCACTACCACTAGCGCCCTCACTACCACCACCAATTACAACCCTTTGTCTCTTGGATGCCATTGAATTGAATGAAGAAAGTGTTTAGAATGTTGAGACTTTGTGAGATTTGTAAGTAGTGTATGTATAGGTTGTATAGGTAAGGATAGGAGATGTGTTTTTATAAGGAGAATTTAGGGTTAGTGAGTTTGGGTAGTGGGTTTAGGTCATGGGCCACTAATACAACAACAATATTTCTGTTTTTGCAATTTTTTTTCAGTTTTTCCTTTTTTTTTTTTGTTTTTTTTGGTTTTTTTTCTTCTCAGCAGGCGCCACGGCGCTGCCGCGCCAGGAATACACTACAGCACGGCGCTGCCGCGCCAGAACTTCTGCTGAAAATTTTTTTCTAATTTTTTTTTTTTTTTTTTTTTTTTTAGAAGAAAACGATCACATAATCACGTGGGTTGCCTCCCACGAAGCGCTCTTTTTAAGTCATGAGCTTGACATAGCTCCATCTCCTTACGTTGTGCAAATTAGAACCGTGGTCTCAACTTCGCGATTCAACTTTTCTCCAAAATATGGCTTTAACCGCTGACCATTGACCTTGAACGACTGGTCTAGTGACTTGTCAAAGATCTCCACTGCTCCATGCTGAAAAACTGTTTTAACTGAGAATGGACCTGACCAACGTGACTTCAACTTTCCAGGAAACAACCGAAGTCGAGAGTTGAACAACAACACCAATTGCCCGGGCACAAATGTCTTAAGAACCAACCGACGATCATGCCACCTTTTGACTTTCTCTTTATATAGCTTGTTGTTCTCATAAGCTTGCAATCGAAACTCGTCCATTTCATTCAACTGAACCATACGCTTTTCACCTGCTGCTGTAAGATCAAAATTCAGCTTCTTCAACGCCCAATAAGCCTTGTGTTCTAACTCAGCTGGAAGATGACATGCTTTTCCATACACAAGCTGAAATGGTGACATTCCCAAAGGCGTTTTATAGGCTGTCCGATAAACCCACACTGCTTCATCAAGCTTCAAAGCCCAATCCTTCCTAGAAGGACTTACCACCTTCTCAAGAATCCGTTTAATTTCACGATTAGACACTTCAGCTTGCCCATTGGTTTGAGGATGATAAGCTGTAGCAACTCGATGATTGATATTGTAGCGTGCCATAAGAGATGTAAACTTCCGATTGCAAAAGTGCGTACCCTCATCACTGATGATAACTCGCGGAGTGCCAAACCGAGTAAAAATATTCTTGTGAAGAAAATTAAGCACCACCTTAGCATCATTCGTTGGAAGTGCCTTTACCTCCACCCACTTAGACACATAATCCACAGCTAACAGAATATACTGATTACCACATGACGGAATGAACGGTCCCATGAAGTCGATTCCCCACACGTCAAAGATTTCTACCTCCAACATGACATTAAGAGGCATCTCGTCCCTACGAGAAATATTACCAACTCGTTGACATCGATCACATCTCAACACAAACTGATGAGCATCTTTGAATAGAGTCGGCCAATAGAAACCTGCTTGAAGAATACGTGTGGCTGTCTTTTCACCCGCATAATGGCCTCCATAAGCTGTAGCATGAAAATCACTAAGAATAGCCTCGGTCTCACTGTAAGGAACACAACGCCTAATAATCTGATCAGATCCTTGCTTGAACAAAAATGGCTCATCCCAAATGTACTGCTTGACATCATGTAAGAATTTCTTCTTTTGAGCATAAGAGAGCTCAGGTGGCATGATGTTACTTACTAGATAATTCACAATGTCGGCATACCATGGTTCAACATCTTCCACACTGAATAGTTGCTCATCCGGAAAAAACTCATTAATAACTGTATTATCTTTAGGTGACTTCCCGTGATCCTCCAATCTAGAGAGATGGTCAGCTACCTGATTCTCCGTCCCCTTTCTGTCCTTGATTTCCACGTCAAATTCTTGCAACAGAAGAACCCAACGAATCAACCTTGGCTTAGCATCTTTCTTCGCCAAGAGATAGCGAATAGCAGCATGATCCGTATAAACTGTCACCTTAGTACCAAGCAGATAAGAGCGAAACTTTTCAAACCCGTAGACAATAGCAAGTAGTTCCTTCTCAGTGGTGGTGTAATTCATCTGAGCATCATTAAGAGTTTTGCTGGCATAATAAATAACATGAAACACCTTTTCTTTCCTTTGGCCTAGAACGGCACCAAGTGCAAAATCACTAGCATCGCACATCAAAGCAAATGGTTGGCTCCAATCAGGAGCTGTAATCACTGGAGCAGAAATTAATTTCTTCTTCAAGATCTCGAATGCCTGTAAACAAGACTCATCAAACTTGAACGGAACGTCTTTTTCCAAGAGATTGCAAAGTGGCTTAGAAATTTTTGAGAAGTCCTTTATGAAACGCCTGTAGAACCCCGCATGACCAAGAAAGCTGCGGATACCCTTGACTGAAACAGGGGCCGGAAGGTTCTCAATAGTTGCCACCTTTGCCTTGTCAACTTCCAAACCTTTACACGAAACCTTGTGCCCCAGAATGACACCTTCTTGTACCATGAAATGGCACTTTTCCTAATTTAGAACAAGATTTGTCTCCACACAACGCTTTAGAACCAAACTCAAGTTCCCCAAGCACTCATCAAAAGAATCCCCAAAAACTGAGAAATCGTCCATGAATACTTCCACATTAATTCCAATCATGTCAGAAAAAATGGCCATCATGCATCGCTGAAAAGTAGCTGGCGCTCCACACAACCCGAAAGAAAAACGTCTGAATGCAAATGTACCAAATGGACAAGTGAATGTAGTCTTCTCTTGATCCTCGGGCGCTATGCAAATCTGATTGTAACCAGAATACCCATCAAGCAAGCAATAGTACTGATGTCCAGCCAATCTGTCGAGCATCTGATCAATGAACGGAAGAGGAAAATGATCTTTCCGAGTGGCCTTATTCAACCTTCGATAATCCATGCAAATCCTCCAACCAGTAACTGTTCGAGTGGGAATGAGCTCGTTCTTTTCATTAGTCACCACTGTCATGCCTCCCTTCTTAGGCACACATTGCACCGGACTCACCCAAGAACTATCAGAGATCGGATAGATAATGCCTGCATCAAGCCACTTAAGAATTTCCTTCTTCACAACTTCCTTCATAACAGGATTCAGCCTCCTTTGATTATCAACTGTAGGTTTAGCTCCCTCTTCCAAAGGAATTTTATGCATGCAATAAGAAGGACTAATACCCTTGATGTCTGCTATAGTCCACCCAATGGCTGATTTGAAATCCCTCAAAATTCGCAATAGCTTTTCCTCTTCCATGCCTGAAAGCTTAGATGATATAATAACAGGTAAGGTAGAAGAATCACCAAGATAGGCATACCTTAGATATTCAGGCAATGGCTTAAGTTCCAATTTAGGTGCTTCCTCGATCGATGGCTTAAGTCTAACATGAGACTTCTTCAGCTCTGACAACCCCAAAGATTCAAACGGAATCTCGAACTTCTTCCATGGAGATGCATTAAGATATTGCAATTGTTCTTCATCCTCTTCGTTCTCAATCTCCAAGTCATTAATAAGAACTCTTTCCAACACATCAGATTTGATCAAGTGTTGAGTTGCGGAGCTAACCACCTTGTCCACCATATCAATTTTAAAACACACTTCCTCGTCAGTTGGAAGCTTCATTGCATTGAAAACATTAAAGGTCACATTTTGATCGTGCACCCTCATAGTGAGTTCTCCCTTTTGGACATCAATCAGAGTCCGACCTGTAGCCAAGAATGGTCGTCCCAAGATGATAGGGATCTTCTTGTCTTCCTCAAAGTCAAGAATCACAAAGTCGGCTGGAAAGATAAGCTTGTCGACCTTCACCAAAACATCCTCAACTATTCCTCGAGGATAAGTAACTGAACGGTCCGCAAGTTGCAGCGTCATAGTAGTTGGCCTTGGTTCTGGAAGACCAAGTTGCATGAAAACTGATAAGGGCATGAGATTAATGCTTGCCCCCAAATCACACAAACATTTGCTGAAGGAGAGATTTCCAATAGTACATGGAATGGTGAAACTTCCAGGATCCTTCAACTTAGGTGGTAACTTTTGTTGCAAGATGGCACTACATTCTTCCGTCAATACAACTGTCTCTAGCTCCTCAAGTTTCAATTTCTTTGAAAGAATGCCCTTCATAAACTTCGCATAGCTCGGCATCTGCTCAAGAGCCTCTGCAAATGGTATGTTGATCTGCAGCTTCTTGAAGACATCCAAGAACTTAGCAAACTGCTTGTCAAACTTTTGCCTTTGAACTCGTTTTGGGAATGGAGGAGGTGGGAACACCTTTTCTTCTACTTCCTTCTGAGAATTATCAGTCCTAGCAGTTTTAGGATTCGAGGGAATAGCATTAGGTACCAAATCAGGAACGGATTCGACCCCAACGTCAAGATTATCATTCTTTTCCTTGGCTGAATCTTCTTCGTTCTGACCTTGTAGAATCTTCCCCGATCGTAAGGTCACTGCCTGAACCTGTTCCTTTTGATCTTTCTTGCCTGGATTCATCTCTGTGTCACTCGGAAGCGTTCCTGGTTGACGGTTCAGCAATGCATTGGCTAGTTGGCCAATCTGATTCTCTAAAGTTTTCAATGACACCGCCTGACTCTTGTACATCATTCGCAGCTCTTCCAATTCGGACTTTTCAGACTGATTCAAAGAATTCCCTTGAGATGGTTGAAATCCAGGTGGATTGAATGGTTGCCTTGGAGCATAGGGTGGTTGTTGATAGTTCTGACCATATGGCCTTGCATTGAACTGCTGATTCTGTGGTTGCTGAACACCCCCCTGATTGTTGCTCCAACTGAAATTAGGATGATTCCGATTGTTGGGATGATAAGCATTAGGCACTGGCTGCTGAGCTCTTTGAAAATTACTAACAAACTGTGCTGATTCAGATGAGATAGCACACATATTCGTGTCATGAGCTCCTGCACACAATTCACACACCATAGCAACCTGGTTAGTCCCATGATTAGAAAGGGAATCTACCTTCATTGTCAACGCCTTGAGTTGAGCAGCAATAGCAGTAGCTGCATCCAATTCAAGAACTCCAGCCACTTTAGCATGTGGCAAGCGTTGAGTAGGATTCTGAAACTCATTGGCCGCCATCATCTCTATAAGATTATAGGCATCCTCATAGCTTTTTGCCCATAGCGCACCTCCAGATGCTGCATCTAACATAGGCCTGGACTGAGCTCCCAATCCATTATAGAAATTGCTGATTATCATCCAATCCGGCATTCCATGATGAGGACAACGTGCCAAAATCTCCTTGTACCTTTCCCAGGATTCCCCCAAAGATTCCTGGGGTTGCTGAGCAAACTGAGAAATAGAATTTCTATAAGCTGCTGTCTTCGCCATGGAGAAATATTTCGTTAAGAACTTTTGAGCACAGTCTGCCCATGTTGTAATAGAACCTGATGGCATGGAATGTAACCAACTCTTGGCTTTATCCCTAAGAGAGAAGGGAAATAGCCTCAATCTGATTGCGTCATCTGTAACTCCGTTGAATTTGAAGGTATCACAGATCTCAAGAAAGTCCCTAATATGAGCATTGGGATCTTCAGCAGGACTACCCCCAAACTGAACCGTATTCTGAATCATCTGAATGATGTTTGGCTTAAGCTCGAAATTATTTGCCCCAATAGCTGGACGAACAATGCTGGTATGAATGTCCTCCACCTTTGGCTGAGAGAATTCACTCAAAGCCTTTGCTGGTTGTACTTGATCATCCATATTTTCTTCTGATTCAAGATTGTTTTCCACACTGGTGTTCTCAAAGTCAAGTTTCCTTCGTGCTAGTTCTTCTCTACGTGCTCGAGCTCGTGTACGCATACACTCTCAATAAGTACCTGAAATTCACCAACTAGAAAATTTGGTGAGAAACGTCCTAGTCACCGAACTTTAATGACCACTGATGGTAAATAGTTAAACTAAACAAATAAAACCGCAGTCCCCGGCAGCGGTGCCAAAAACTTGTTACGACCAAACTAAACACGCAAGTGCACGTGATCTCAAGTAATACAGATAGCAAATAAGGTTCGTTCCAACAGGGACTCGTTGTTCGTCTAGTTAATTCACTCACCAATGTATGATTATTATTCGATGCTAAAACAATTAACACAGTGGTTTTGATTATCACTAAAATTTATCTAAGAATTATGACTAATTATCAACTACTTGAACTGAGATTTATATCGAATTACTTATGCGAGTAAAACATGGGATTCCAACTTCATTAAACAATCCATCTAAAGTCTTCAATTCTCTAGCCCTTTCATGTGAAGTATTAATACCTGATCGAACACACAAAACTGATATAAGCCAACTTTCGTTGTACCAATACCATCCTAAATAATATCCACAATTAAGATAGAAATCACTTAGTCTCCCAATTATGCTTAGTCCTTATATGTCTATAAAGATTGAAAACATAATGGATTAAGTACAAGCATTCAATTGATCACATAGTCGTCATAAAACGGTTAGAGTTACGACATTAATTACGAATGATATTCTCACGCATAAACCTATGCTAGCATGGCAAGTTCTAAACTCTTAGATCCACTTTCGCTTCAATAAGAATTAACACACAATTACAGGAGTTAGCTACTCTCCTATAACGAATTAAAACAACCATGATAGGATATCACATCAATCACACTATAGGCATCGAGAAAATTCAACTAATAGACTTCATGAATAAATCCGCTAAAACCCCATGACAACGAATTAGTTCATAATCAAACTAATCGTCACCATGGGTTCTAATGAAAACATGATAGAAGAAATCAATTAAATACTGTTATAAATATCAAGGGTTTTAAAGAGTACACCAAATCCAAGCATCCACAAACTAGATGATTACAAGAATAAAATTTAATCGATCTTCTTCCTCGCTTCTTCGTGCTTGAAATTCCGTAGATATATGATATGTCTCTCCTCTCTCTCTCTTCTAGGGTTTGTTTCTTCTTTTTATAGGCCTCCAAGTGCAATATTTCGTCAGGAATTGATTTCTTTAAATTTCACTTGAAAAATCACAAATTAGGGCAAAACAGGAATTTCCCCGCCAGACACCACGGCGCTGCCGCGCCAAGTTTGTATAGGGACACGGCGCTGCCGCGCCAAGATCTCTGTGCAACCTTTTCTCTGCGGCGCTGCCGCGCCACTCTCAAGTATTATCACGGCGCTGCCGCGCCAGAATCTCTGTCCAGCAAAGCTGAATTTTCTCCTTTTCTTCATTATAACTCCGTTTCGCGCTCCAATTGCTTCGCTTCATTCCTAACACACCTGTGATCAATATACCTGCACAATACCCTTAAAAGAGATCAAAAATACCACAACTCGAGTACAAACATACGTTTTAAGCCAAACGGAAACGTTCTAAGTGAATAAAATATCCACTTATCACCTTACCAAACTCCAAGCTATAACTTCAACACCCCATCTCAAATTCAAGTTTCCCACTCCCGGCGGCATTGGAGAAGTCCGGGGTGACTATGAAATGGCTAGCCGATGCTATGGTCAGGCCTTGGTCATGGCTGAAACTGACCCGGAAAACAAAAGGAAAGCAAACTCCTACCACAAAAATCTGAGCAGGAAGAAGCATAGATACAACAAAAAGACTGAGCCCAGTAAGGATGTCCATAACATTGAAAACCCACCAGCCCAGGTCTTCCTTGACCAGATTGTACAAGCCCGAGTCCAGCAGTATGTTTCTAAGGCGGAAATGACAAAAGCGGAGGCTGCTGTTGAGCTCGAATCGATCGAACTAATAGAAGGGAACCCGGAATGACAAGTCAAAATTGGAACCGGGTTAGACATGGTGTTCAAGAAGGAGTTAACCGAGTTTCTTCGAGAATATGCCGATGTATTTGCTTGGAGCCCGGATGACATGCCTGGGCTCCAGGAGTCTGTTGCTATGCATAGCTTGGATGTTGATCCTAGAAAGAAGCCGGTAAAGCAGAAACGAAGGAACTTTGCCCCGGAGAGACAGAAAGCGATCGATGAGGAAGTTGAAAAGCTCCTAAAGGCCGATATTATCTGTGAGATAAAGTATCCGGAGTGGCTAGCCAATGTGGTCTTAGTCAAGAAACCAAATGGAAAGTGGCGAATGTGTGTGGACTACACTGACTTGAATGCTGCATGTCCCAAAGACCCTTACCCGCTTCCCAGCATTGACCAGCTCATCGATGCGACAGCCGGACATGTCATGCTGAGTTTCATGGATGCCTTCTCCGGTTATAATCAAATAAAGATGAACCCGGCTGATATAGCCAAGACAGCATTCATAACACACCGGGCGGTCTACGCCTACAAACTTATGCCCTTTGGATTAAGGAATGCCGGATCTACTTACCAAAGGGCAATGGTAGAAATCTTCAACAGTCAACTGGGGAGAAACCTGGAATCATATGTCGATGACATGATAGCAAAGTCAGCAACAGTCCAGACACACATTTCTGATCTGAAAGAATGTTTTGAGAACTTAAGGAAGCAAAAGATGAAACTGAATCCGGACAAATGCACTTTCGGGGTTGGAGCGGGAAAATTCTTAGGTTTCATGATTAGCCAAAGGGGAATCGAAGCCAACCCAGAAAAGATCAAAGCAATAACTGAGATGCAAGCACCCCGGACCCAGAGAGACATACAAAAACTTGCAGGATCGTTGGCAGCATTGCGAAGGTTTATTCCTAAGCTCGCAGATCGTTGCTTGCCTTTCTTCAACTTGCTGAAGGGAGCTCAGAAAAAGAAAGAAATTGTCTGGGGCCCGGATTGCCAACAAGCTTTCGACTCCCTCAAAGAATACCTAGCTTCACCACCAATCTTAACCAAACCCGAGCCCGGGGAGCCGTTAAGCATTTACTTGTCTGCAGGTACCCTGGCTGTGGGAGCAGCACTAATCCGGGATCACAACGGGGAACAGAAGCCGGTTTATTATGTGAGCCAAGTGCTCAAAGATGCTGAAACCCGTTACCCAAACCTCGAAAAGTTTGCCTTCGCTCTTATCACGGCATCCCGGAAGCTGAGGCATTATTTCCAAGGGAGGGAAATCAAAGTAATTACTGATCAACCACTCCGGAAGATAATTCACAAACCGGATGTTTCAGGAAGATTAGTCAATTGGGCTGTGGAGTTAAGCCAATTTTCACTCACCTTTGTCCCAAGAACAGCAATCAAAGCCCAGGCTCTAGCTGATTTTGTTGTAGAATGTTCGTTTCCAGAAATAACACCATCTATAATGACTACTGAACCCGGAGAAGATAACAACCAGGATCCAGAGTTCTGGACACTACATGTGGACGGTTCTTCGACTAATGAGAGGTCCGGGGCTGGACTCATTTTAAAGAGCCCGGAGGGATTCCTGATCAAACAAGCAATTTCATTCAATTTCTCGGCAACCAACAATCAAGCTGAATACGAAGCACTTTTGGCAGGACTCCGTCTAGCCAAGACTCTCAGAATTAAAAAGCTCAATATTTTTAGTGATTCGCAGATCGTGGTAAAGCAGACAAGTGGAGAGTATGTTGCGAAAGATCCTACTCTAGCCCGATACCAAGCTCTAGTACAGAGTCATCTGGCCCAGATTGCCAATGTTGAAATAATACAGGTGAACAGAGAAGACAATGCTCAAGCTGATATTTTGTCCAAATTGGTCCAGAATTCGGCAGAACTGGACAGCTCGGTTTATTTCGAAGAGTTGGAAAAACCTACGGTGGAGCAGGAGGAAGTAATGGAGATCGATGACCAGCCTAATTGGATGACCCCAATAGTCTCATATCTGGAAAAGGGGGACCTCCCGTCTGATAAAAACCAAGCTCAAAGGTTGAAGGCAAAAGCTGCTAAGTTTTTTCTAGAAGAAGGATTACTGTATCGCCGGACTTACTCGTCTCCTATCCTGAAGTGTGTTAGTCCGGTTGAAGCCCAATACTGTCTGCAAGAAGTTCATGAAGGGATTTGTGGTGATCATCTTTCTGCAAAAGCCCTAGCACACAAGATTATAAGACAGGGTTACTACTGGCCTACAATCCATAATGATGCTGTTGAGTTTGTGAAAAAGTGCAAGAATTGTCAACTTTTTAGCAATGTACCTAGACAGAGCCCGGTCTTACCATCCTCGGTCCTGTCTCCTATCCCGTTTGCAGTTTGGGGTATTGATATCATGGGTCCGTTTCCCCGGGCTAAAGGCGACCTGAGATATTTGCTGGTGGCAATTGATTACATGACCAAGTGGGCTGAAGCTAAGGCAATGAGAACAATCAACCAGCAGGATTGCATCCGGTTTATGGACAATATACTGATGAGGTTCGGGCTACCAATGGTTCTAGTTTCTGATAACGGGCCACAATTTGTGGGGTCCGATTTCGAAGCCTACCTGAAAGAAAGAGGAATCAAGCATAAAAAATCATCTGTTGCATACCCAAGAGGAAACGGCCAAGTTGAAGTTACAAACCGGATTTTGCTTAGAGGAATTGAGAAGAGGTTACAAGAAAGCAAGAATAAGTGGCCTGAGGAGCTACCAAATGTGTTATGGGCATACAGGACTAGTCCCCGGACTAGCACTGGCGAAACCCCATTCAAACTAGCCTACGGCACTGAGGCTCTACTACCCATTGAGGTTGGAAATCCCTCCCATCGAGCGATAAATTTTGAAGAAGTGGCTAATGAAGAAGGTTTGCAGACTAACTCGATCTTGATTGACGAAGTCCGGGATCAAGCTATTGAGAGGATGGAGAAATACAAGGAAAAAACTAGAGAGTACTTTGGGAAGAAGGCCCGGGTTAAGAACTTTCAAGTTGGAGACCTGGTCCTTCGTGATACGGAGGCGTCTGATCCTACCAATACTGGAAAACTCATGCCAAAGTGGGAAGGACCCTACAAGATAATGGAGGTAATCCGGCCTGGAACGTACAAGTTGGTTCATATGGATGGTTCTGAGGTCCCCAATACTTGGCATGGCCTTAGACTCCGGAAATTCTACCAGTAAGAAGATTGCAGTGACCGGGTAAAGAATAAGGAGCTCCCAAAAGCCCAGATTAGAATAAGAGCTTTGTATTCCTGACTTTTCTATTAATAAATCCAGTCTCGTTGTCTTGTTTTCTTTTCATATTATCACGTATATTTAAACTTCCAGTACATTTCAATTTTTGTAATAACCCGGGCTCAGAGCTATAGGCATAACATGTAGCCCGGGTCCCCAGCAATATGCAAAATTAGTAACCCTGGCTCGGAGCCATAGGCAAATATTGCAGCCAGGGTCCCCAGCAATACGCACCAAAACAAATAAAGAGTCCGGCTCAGAACCAAGCCATGAGACCGGACTCATGAGCAATATGCATCAAACAAAAATCTTAGATTCTATTCTAAGTACTAAATCAAGAGTCCGGCTCAGAACCAAGCCATGAGACCGGACTCACGAGCAATATGCATCAAACAAAAATCTTAGATTCTATTCTAAGTACTAAATCTAGAGTCCGGCTCAGAACCAAGCAATGAGACCGGACTCATGAGCAATGCGCATCAAATAAATCTTAGATTCTATTCTAAGTACTAAATCTAGAGTCCGGCTCAGAACCAAGCCATGAGACCGAACTCACGAGCAATATGCATCAAACAAAAATCTTAGATTCTATTCTAAGTACTAAACCTAGAGTCCGGCTCAGAACCAAGCCATGAGACCGGACTCATGAGCAATACGCATCAAATAAAAATCTTAGATTTTATTCTAAGTACTAAATCAAGAGTCCGGCTCAGAACCAAGCCATGAGACCGGACTCACGAGCAATATGCATCAAACAAAAATCTTAGATTCTATTCTAAGTACTAAATCTAGAGTCCGGCTCAGAACCAAGCCATGAGACCGGACTCACGAGCAATATGCATCAAACAAAAATCTTAGATTCTATTCTAAGTACTAAATCTAGAGTCCGGCTCAGAACCAAGCCATGAGACCGGACTCATAAGCAATACGCATCAAATAAAAATCTTAGATTTTATTCTAAGTACTAAATCAAGAGTCCGGCTCAGAACCAAGCCATGAGACCGGACTCACGAGCAATATGCATCAAACAAAAATCTTAGATTCTATTCTAAGTACTAAATCTAGAGTCCGGCTCAGAACCAAGCCATGAGACCGGACTCACAAGCAATATGCATCAAATGAAAATCTGAGATTCTATTCTACGCATAAAACAAAACATCCGGGTCACAACTAAGCTATGAAACCGGGCTCACGAGAAATATAAGTTTCGTAGAACAAAAGAATGAGCAGTGATAAAAATGTAAAGAGTTGGATTGCAAACGATTAAAGAAACAGGGACCCGGGGTGGCCGTACAACCCGGAAACATCCCAGAGTGAGCAGAAACAAAACCCAGTTTACGGTTACAGATCAAATATCAAATGTTCAAAAGGTACAAAAACGAACTAGAGACCATAATCATCCGGGTTGGACGAAGCCGGGAGGAAGCTCGGAACAGGGCCATTGAAAGGCTGAGGCTCCCCTTTGCCTTCTTCGATGGCGAGCTTTGCAGCCAAAAACTCACCAACAAAAGAATCCCAGTTGGCATTGGGATCAGTCTTAACGTGGCGTTCAGAAACAATCCAAGCTCGTTGAATCTCCGGAGCAGCAGCATCTGCAACATCCTGGTCATACTCCGGGCCACCTTTGAATTCGGATATAATAGAATCGCGAGTCTTGGCATTTTCAAGAACAAGGTGTTTGTTAACCTCATCCAGGTCATTAGCCCTTTTCTCAACAGCTAAAATTTCAGCTTGAAGCCCGGATAACTTGGATGCGAATTCGGAATCCTTCTCAGCATTGTGTGTTTTCAAAGAAGCATTCTCCAATTCAAGGTCTCGAATCCGGGCATCCTTTTCGTTAGCGAACTCATGTGCAGATTTCCTTTCGGTAGTAATAATGCTGGCAAGTGCGCTGATTAGACTACCGGTCTACAAAACAGAAATCAAAAATCAACAAAGCGAAAGAGGGAATTACAAAACACAAGGATAACTTTCAAAAACTTACATGTGCCCAGTGGCCAACGAGGCGTTTCAGGCAAGCATTGCTACCAGCCCCTTCCATCTCTTCGAAATCCGAGTCAGTAGGAATATCAGCGCACATACCAGCAAGTTGCTCCAGAGTTAAGTTCCCAATTCGGATGGATTCCTTATCCGGACCCCTCCCATCATTATCAGCAACAATTTTATCGACAGTGGCTTTCGCCTTTGCAGGCGTCTTCTTCCCCACGTGAATCTTCCTCTTCTTTGAAGAACGAGGTTCCATGTCCTCGACTAGCTCAACGTCAACAGCATCAGCCACAGGTTCGGGTTGAGGGGGAGCCGGGGCAACAGACTCCGCACCACCTTCCTTCAACGCACTAGAACCGGACCCCCCAATCTCTCCCGGACTCTTAGTGTTGTGGACACCACCGAGCTTCTTGAAAGAGGCAGCGAGAGCATTAGAAGACATGATTGCGTATAATTCCGGCTTGAAATAAGGCAAGCCTAACAAAAAAAAAAAAAAAAAGAAGAACCACGTCAGCAAAATAACAGAATTAGTCCGGATTACAAAAAGAAGAAAAACAATACAACTTACATCCAAGCTCAAACAACAAATCATGTTTCATAAAGCTATCCCGGGTCATTTGGAAACCAAGGCATTCACAGAACTGGTGAATTTGAACCAAGGCTTCCCCCTCGAGGGTGAATACATCAAACACCTCAGCCTCCACATTAGAAACAATATGGGGCAAAAACTCCAAATCCAGGCCCTTCAAGAAAATAACTTCACCATTCCAGAACTTTAGAGTTGACTGTTGAATAACTGGTTTGGCGGAGCCCGACGGATAGCCACACTCTTCCGCACGAAACCGGATCTCATACAGAGGTTCTTTGTTGGACTGAACTAGTTTAAACAACTGATGGAAAAGTCGCAGTGTGGGCTGATACCCCATCTTATTACAACAAGCCAAGAACCAAGTTATCCACTTCACACCATTGGGAGTAATTTGCATTATGGAAATCTTATAAACATATTTACAAAGGTGTTTTACAAATTGATGACATCTAGGATTCCATCCGGACCTCAGAGTCTCCAGCCATACTCCAACATAACCGTCTTTCGGCCGGTGGTAAATCCTTTCCCCGGACTGAGGCCATCTCCAGCTTATCTCAGGTCCGAGGTGAAACGAAGCCCGGACCAACTTTTCCATCTGAACATCTGGAAGACTTGAGAACTTTTCCTTCAAAGGATACGGGGCATCGCTAATACCCATCTGGGAAAAAGCGAAATCGAATTCGGATTCATCATATGGTCCGGGATGGCCAAACTCCTGATGATTCCTATAACATGAACTAAGATCCCTATAATAAAATGATTGCTCTATATCCGGATCCTTCTTCACAAAGAAGTAGCTCGTGTCCGACCAAAATCCGTCCGGAGTACTAAGCACACCACCCCGAGGAGGTTCATGGACAAAGAGTTGGGTTACTAGAGGTCCGGACTGTTTCTTCTTCTTAGCCATTTTACACCAATATAATTCTATTACTTCTTGATTACTAGAAGGTGACGGCTCACTACAATTAGAAGGGTCAGAGAGGGGAATAAGTACGCGACGGGCTCGAGACTTAATCCTAACCATAAACCTAGAAAGATCAATTTCAAGTAAGTTTTATTATCTCAGTACGGATTACGTATTCTCAATTAGACAAATCTTACCTAGCAGTCATTCAATATCCATATTTTACAATAACCGGATCAAAAATCAGCCAAATAGTAAACCAGTCAAATGATTCGGATTAAACCAAATCCGGATTATATACAATGCCACAGAAACACAAATCGTCAAAAACAACTACACCCAAACACATATTACCGAAACAAGATTAAAACAAATATACACACAGATACACAAAAAACTTCAAGCCAAGAACATCAAGAACACCGAAACCCAGAAATCTAAAATCGCACAATCAAAGTCTTCACAGCACATGCAACCAAAATCGGGACCAAACTAGCACAAACAAATCACCATAGCACAAGTATAGACAGAAACATCACACAAAAACAAAAACTTTTCGAAACCCCCAAATCTAAGTATGAACAGTTAGCACAAAGGGGAAAATGGAGAACCGAAATGAAAAACACGAAGTAAAAAGCAAAGGGAATCAGAAAACTTACAGAGAAGCAGGAGAAAAAGGACGGCTTTACGAGATCCTTCGCCGGAAATGGACTGGCAGGGACGTCGGAGAAAGAAAAAGAACGAAGAGGGTTTTCAAAAAGGAAGTAAAAGTGGAAATGAACAGTTGAGCGGTTTTTATAGAAGGAAGGGAAAAGAACAATAAAAAGACAGATGGCAGAATATTATTGGCTTCCAAGAAAATAAAGTACAAAAGAGAAAAATACAAAAAGGATGAAAAGACAGGAGTCATAATTGCGACAGGGGGATGCATCTGTTCCCGAGGCAGAAAGGTCAGTAACTTTTCAAAGGAAAAAGGGGGGGGAAAAACTGAAATCGTTTCGCATTCCACAGTGGCCAAAATTTCATACAATCCGGACTTATTGACTTCCACAACACCGGATTGCCATCTTTCACAACAATCCGGGTTGGGGGGCAACAATTAGGCCGACAATTTTTTCTAAGTTACCCAAGGCCTACAACTTTGGACTTGAGAAACAACCCTGACTTACTCACAACACCGGATTGCCATTCTTCATAACAATCCGGGTTGGGGGCAACAATCAGGCCGAGAATTTTTTCTAAGTTACCCAAAGCCCAACAGCTTTGGACTTGAGAAATAATAAAGACTCACTCTCAACCCCGGGTTGCCATCTTTGATAACAATCCGGGTTGGGGGGCAACAATCAAGCCAGAAATTTTTTCTAAGTCACCCGAAGCCCCAAAGCTTTGGACTTGAGAGAATAAAGACTCACTCTCAACCCCGGATTGCCATCTTTGATAACTATCCGGGTTGGGGGGCCACAATCAAGCCGGAAACCTTTCATTTCAATCCGGGCTGGAGGGCAACAATCAAGCCATAAATTGTTTCTAAGTTACCCAAATCCCAACAGCTTTGGACTTGAGAAATAATAATAGACTCACTCTCAACCCCGGGTTGCCATCTTTGATAACAATCCGGGTTGGGGGGCAACAATCAAGCCAGAAATTTTTTCCACGTTACCTATTCAAGAGTTTCTACTCCCCCATCCAGAAAATCTGCATAAGGGAGTGGGGGGCAAATGATAGGCTATGTATAGACCGGACCCGTCCTGGACCCCGGATCACTACCAACGAACCCGGACTCATATCTCAATCATGGTCCACCAACTAGTCTGGATTCATATTTTGTCAGGACTCACCAACAAGTCCTAGCCCGTATCGGAGTCATAGCTCATCCATTAAGTCCGAACTCGTACGGGAGTCATGGCTCATCTAGTAATCCGAACTCATCTTGGAGTCCTGATTCATCAACAAATTCGAACTCATATTGGAGTCCTGGCTCATCTACTAGTCCGAACTCGTATCGGAATCCGGGTCCATCAATAAGTCCGAGCTCATATTGTAGTCCGGACTCACCTACAAAACTCGAGCTCACAGATTGGGCTTAAGTTCAAAGTTTAATCCATCCCTGGCGACAAAGGCAATAACTCACATGAAGGCTACACATTGGTACATGACGTGGTTAGGTCATGACGGATGGCCACACCTGGTGACGACACGTAAAGATTCCTAATGATTGGGATAATTATTTCCTATTTAGACCACACGCCAGCAGGAGCTTGGCACACGATGCCACAATCCTTCACCTGGACACGTACAATCCATCAACATCACCCAGGTGTCCTGCCTACCTAGGATTCAACGCTCATGATTGCAGGTACAACCCCTAAACCCTAATCCTGGGCCTATATATAGACCAAGGAGGAAAGGTGTAGGGGTTAGATTCTCCTTTACACACTTAGCCTATACTATACACACACTATACATACACCCTCCATATTGAGATTTCTCTATAATCCTATCTCCCTTTCCAAAGCCGTTACTTATTCTCACGCCGGAGGCGCCGCCAGGGTCCAAACCCCCCTCCGGTGTTGTTTTGCAGAGTCCCAACCGCAGCGACACCGCTTCCAGGCGTGGGATCGGCCGGGAAGGACTAGATCGGGATTCGGAGTTATCAAATTATGAATGGCAGGGGGGATTGTATTCATCATGACAACAGAATCATACTAACATTATGAGCATTAAACCATGCAAGTTAACAAACCGCTTTTGCACATTTGACAACTTAGAACATCTCCAATGGTACTGGTTAAACTAATTAGCTAAAATAAGATAAAATACTGATTACTTAAAATTTGTCGAACCTGTAAGGTATTGTGTTTTAATGGAGTTGGCTATAATAATTTGTTATATTTTAAAAATAGTATGTTATTGTTATTTCAAATTGTTAAAAATAGAATATGTTATTTGATAAGATAATAAATTATGTGGAATATTGCTAAATGTCCCTAGAGGTTTAGCAAATATAAGCAACATAAGGAGGTTGGTTAAATTTTTTGCTAAGGGAAATGAACCATTGGAGTGCATCTTTTTTTGCATAATTTTTATAATTCACATTTATGGCATGTTAATTTGAATTTTTAGTTAAGGGATTATTCCTATTGAAGATGTTCTTAGTAAGAAAAGTAACTACCAGTACCAACTGGTTTTGGAATTGGTACCAAAACAAGGTAAGAAAAAAAAAAGGCAAGCAAAAGAAATAGGTACTAACTGAAAGGCAAGCAAAAGCATTAGGTACTAACTGATATCTCGCGTCTTGTGTTGTTGGATTGCCATACTTCTAAATTGTACATGGATCACACGGCGTTTCTCTGCTTTGATTGCAGATTTAAAGGGGCGGGTATGCCACATTTTAGCATATTCCAAATTTATTCATTTAATAATTATTAATTTAGATTAATAATTAATTGTTTACTCCTAAATAATATCCTTTTTCTGAAACGAAGAAAAAATCAATCTCAATCAACGAATAACGGAAAATATCTCCAAACGATATCCTTCAAATCAGGAAGATATCACAACGCCAAGATAATGCAAGATAAAATCTGTAATTGCTCACATTAACAAAGTTTATCCCCAAAGTCTCTCAGGGATAAACACAATTGCACAGAATTGCGTGAGCTTGATCCAATATAAATTGGTACGTAGGCATCTTGGCAAAAGGGATCCGATATACGAGACAAATTGAGACACCTTCCAAGTCCAGCCCCACTATTTTTTACAAACCCTAAACCCCTAAAACAGCCACATACATACAAAATCGCTCTACTATTCCGGAACACCTCTGATTCGTGTTGTTATGAAATTCCTCCAACAACATTTGGCGCTAGAAGGAGGGGCTTTAATTTATTATCCGTGTAGGTCAGATAATTTTCAAATTAACTCAAGCCGTGGGTTTTGGGTTTGCACATGCAAACATATACAACAAGGATGTCCGATTCACAAAGCAATACCGGGTAGCTGCATTCATTGGAAGGACGAAACATCACTGGACAGAAAAAATAAAAAATAATAAAAGAAAATGCTTTGGAGCTTGTTCCTGGGAGCAGTGGTAGCAATCTTAAAAGGACGAGTAAATAGAAGTAAGCAGCACACATGAGCAACACACACAGGAGCGCAGCATGGTAACATAAAAGAACTGTGTCGCGTGGAAATTTCAACCCAGCAGAATATCAAAAATAAAGATAAGTTTTATATTTTCTATCTTTAATTTTCTATAAATTGCACAAATATCCTGTCACGCATACATGCAATTTTTTAAGTATTTAAAAAAAAAAAATATTTTTTACTCAAAAATTTGTGCGAGTAATATTTTTATTGTGCTTTCAAAATAATTGCGAAACTCACGCAAATATTTCAGAAAAATATCGTACGATATTTTTATTTTTGAGAATTGTGGATAGTTTGCAAGATCGTACTAGCTGCATATTTTCAAAGAAAAATATTTATGCGAGACACATACTTTTAAAGAAAATTCTTACAAAAAGACATTATTATGAAGAAAATAAATATCACGACGTTTTTAAATCCGCATATTTATTTTACTTTTTGACTGCGCAAAATATTTTTTATATATCGTCGCGATAATACGTATATGTCAAAAATATTTTAAACTTGCGCACTTAAATTGTCAAGTAGAATAGCCTGGACAAGCTATAAGACCCGCACTGCTATACACCCTTGTAGGAAGGAGTCAGCGACCCTTTGGATTGAAAGCCTTGCTCTCTCAGGAGATTCCAGGGACAAACTTATATTCACTAAATGGATATTTCTTGCTTGACACGGGACATTCTTACAATCACGGGAAGAAATACGGAGATGCCGCGAGATTGTAGGAAAACGTGTGGGACCGGACGTGATATGGGTTGAAAGCCTGGCATTTGAAATTGAGTAACTTATTAAAGTCTTGGCTCGGGGAGCAGGGGTTCCCGGGGGCTCGCGGATGAACGAATACACATCCTTATGTGGACAATGACTTTTGAAAAGCGTATACGCCAATTCGGGCTATATACAGAACGCCAAGGTCCTAACTTGACAATGAGACCACAATGAATTTCAAAATGATATTACATATACTCGCACTTTTGAAACCTTGGCAAAAATATATATCCTATTTTGGTCATCGCATGGTCTACTACTTGTATCATCGTACAGATTATGGGCACCTAGTCCTCTGTATTGTTTATTGACCTATTACTTTCAGCTTTTTCAGCGACTCAAGAAATTTGGAAGCTTGAAGAATTATTAGTTCTCCATTGTAGCAAGCTACACTGAAGAACTGGGGACTTGTTGTTATGCCACATTTTGGCATAGTCCAAATTTCTTTGTTTAATAATTATTAATTCTGATTAATAATTAATTGTTTAACCATTAAATAATTTCCTCTTTCTGAAACGAGGAAAGAATCAATTTCAATCAACGAATAAAGAAAAATATCTACAAACGATATCCTTCAAATCAGGAAGATATCACAACGCCAAGATAATGCAAGATAAAATCTGTAATTGCCCACATTAACATATTTTATCCCTAAAGTCTCTCAGGGATAAACACAATTGCACAGAATTGCGTGGGCTTGATCCAATATAAATTGGTATGCAAGCATCTTGGAAAAAGGCACTACTAGAAAAACGTCAATAGACATCAGTTAAAAACCAATGTCTGGAAACTTTTCAACCGATGTCTTTGTCGGGGTAGAGAAAAGTCATATGCTTTTAAATCGGTTAAAAACCGATGTCAAAGAGAATGTAAAACATCATTTTTTTAGTAAGTGACCGATGTCTTAGATGCTCCCAGACATCGGCTAATAACTAATTTGAAAGTTTCTTTACATCAGTTGTTAGCCGATGTCTAGTACCTTTAGCATCACCTTTACTAAACAAAGCGATGTTAAAATGTCCTATATACATCAATTTCTTTTCTGTAAGTGATGTTAAAATGTCCTATGTACATCCGTTTCTTTTCTGTAAGCGATGTTAAAATAGTCTATTTGGACATTCTTTTTAGTTCTTATAAACTAATGTATATATTTATAATTAATCGTAATCATATACACCAAAAAATACCAAAACACACATACCAAAAACAAGAAGTTGAAATGATCGCAAAAGAAAATCAAAACTCTGAATATCATTACCAAACCAATCTACATGATTTCAGTATACAACAATAACAAAACCAAAAAACATAATGTTCTAATTGCTATTGCTAGTCAAAATAAACTATTCCACAAGATCAGTTGTTCCATGACAAAATTAAAAAGGCAAGAAGTACTAGTAGTTCTACATAAGATTTTTAATATAGTCGATCATCTCCAAATGCACCACAACAAAGTTCTTCGTGTAAGACATCTTATTCATGTTGATCATCTACAACGAAATGTAAAAATGAAGGAAAAGTTAGCATAACATTCATCCAACTATATTTCCAAAGTATTCCAAAGTAGCTATTCAATTATCCTTGGTACCCGGCAATGTCTATATTATATTTCTTAGATTTTCAATAGGTACTCATCTAATGGTAAAGAACCAAGTTATTAAGAGGTTGTATAACTTAATTATAATAGTATAGAACATATGACTTTACATCTTAAAGTAATTCTAACAAGTTAAAACAGAATTTACATGAGTTGAAGATAGAAAATATACCCAATCAAGAATCACAATTTTCTGACTTGATGCCCGACGACCAATCAAGCATCATAGCTATCTGCTTTCGTTTTATCAGCATATCTCAATTTATATTCAGAAACTATTCACTATGTTACAATGTTCAGAATGGTCAGGCTAATCAAAATTATTCACTGGTAAAACATCAAATAACATGTAGGAACTGATCCAAATAACTTAAGTCAGTTCTTATATTTAATGTGCTTCCTATATGATAGAACCCGTTAGTTCCCTCTGTGTTAATTAGTAAATAAACATTATGCATTAAGAGGGTGTGACAGTTCAAAACTTTAGAGTTCTGGTCAGTTACTTTATACCAGCAATGTGATGTGTTAGGTCCTGATAACTTTGTAGAAGGGGGGGTTGAATACAAACTATACCGTTTAATCGAATTTGTTCGTTTGAAGATATTACAATTTAAGAACAAATTATTGCGGAATAAACTTAAACAATATTCAAGTTAAATATAACTTATATTAAATTTGAAAGGTGTTACAATCTGAGTACGGATTACAGAGTTCTTGATAAAACAAACCTAGAATAAATTCGACATGAATTTATCTATTTTGTAATAAAAAGGATCGAATACTAAAAAGTAGTTCGATATAATTTCTAGGGATTATGATCCGCTAGAATGTCAAAGCAGTACAAGAGAACTAATTCTTATGGATTAAATGTTACAATCAATTCAAGAATTTAATTCTCTAATGAAATTGAGCTCAGACAGTTTGAAGAAGTTAAGGCAGATGTAAATGATATAATGTTTCTGTTCTTTCTGTCTTGTGTAAATGTTATGTGTTGTGTAAATGTTCTGTCTTGATGTTGCTTTGATCATACATGTCTTTAAATATGTACTATCTTGTTCATTTTTCACGCGCCAAGGCTTTTCTTTGGATTTGAACTATGAAGACAATCGGGAAAACAACCATTTGGCTTATGAAGACTTTCAGGAAGACAATGCTTTGGCTTGGGAAGACATTCGGGAAGACTCTCTTTTAAACTAAAAATACTTAGAAAATAACTAGGAAGACTTTCGGGAAGATTCTCCTTGTTAGTCTTCTTAGTTCATTTTCTATTCTAATTCAAATAATTATTTAAGTAATTTATATATTAAATTAATTCTTAACAGAATTAATTTAATAAATAATTTACTTAGTAGAAATAATTATTTAGAAGAGAATAAATCTAATTCATTTTCTTCACAATTAATTCTTGAACCACTAAAATTAGAAGAAGAAATAACACTGTAGAACATTTACACTCAATGTATTGTCTGGTTCATGAGTGACTAACGACAATGTCTGTTCTTCATCTGTTTGACTTTAAGCAATGATCCACTTTCTTTTCTCTTTTCCTTAAACTCTGTAACCTGCACATTTGCTGTCACATCTTGAAATCTCTGTCACTTTAATAAATCCACTGAGATTGAATACTTCACTGAGGCTTGATCAATAAATTGAACTTCTTTCAATGTAGAATTACTTCAAGTCTGTAGATGACTTTAATCTTCATTCTTTTGACAAATATTATCTTTTGAGATTCCTGTGACATATGACTTTTATTCTTTACTTATTACATCTTATTTTATGTTGAGTAGAATCCTCTGTGATTACAAATAGGCCTTGACATATGCCTTTCAATCTCCCCCTATTTGTTTGTTAGACAATAACAATCAAATACCTCTAGAGGATAACTCAACTAAAACAAGAAAATATAAGACTTTTAAGAGCCAAGCAAATAATAAAAAGGTTCTGGATTAAATATAACAATTTCCAGATTCAAATAATAAAGATAAATACAAGATAGATGTTCCTCTAGACTGAACAAATGATTACATTTTGCTATCTTGATTCACCTATGCTCTAAACATATTACATTAAAAACTGAGCTATCTTCATCATGCCTTAATCTCTAATCTCACCTTCTTCAGCATCTTGCAAGGTGTCTAGAAGATCTTTATCAAGGACACGATCACTTTCTGAAACAACACCACTTGGATTGACTGGTTGAGAAGTGATCTTCTTCAATCTGTTCTTCATTTGAGAATACCTTGGTTCTTTTTCAGTGCAGTAGTCTGAAATCATATCAACAACCTCAGACTTTGCTTCAGTGGTAAACCCAGAAGTTCTAAGAAGATTCTCCAACTTCACCAATTGCATAGCAGTTTCTAGCTTCAAAGAATCAGGATCCAGCCTTACTGTCTCCAAAGTTGTACCTCTGTAGATTTTGACTTCATATGGAAAGTGTACAACTTGAGGGTTGGCCTTCAGTGCAGAATCTCTCAGCCTGTCATAGAGAAGTTCATTCAAGCAGGAAGATCTCTTCACCTTACTCATTAGAATCCAAAGCTCTGAGAGAGATCTTCTTTGTAGAAGTTCAAGAGAAACAGTGAATGACCCTTCAAGAGCACTTGATACATAGATGTACAATTCTTGTCTGACTTGATCAAATCATTAGTATACTTAATACTGAGGAGTACTTATGACGTCATAAGTCCCAACATAAATAACTTTTCAAATCCACAGTCACATCTATAATTTGAAATTCTAAAAGACACCTAAAAATCAAAACCTAAACCTAAAAGACACCTATAATCACTACGCCATAAATGGCCTTCTTCAACCCTTGAAAACTGTTGCCGGAAGTTCAAAATTCGTTAGCATAGCCTCAAAAATCTCAAAGGCAACACTTTTTCAGTGTTAGTTTTTTGCCTGTTGCCTTAGGGGTCAACGCCAACACTTTTCTACCTATGCCAACAGGTTAAAATTTGTTGCAGTAGATTAGACTTTGTTCAAAAAAATATGGGCCCCACATGTGGGCCCCACTGTTTTGGTCCCCACATGTAAGACACACCATTAGTGGCCTCCACATGTGTACCCCTTTAGCAACACTTTTTTTGAGCAAATGGCAACACTAAATTAAACTATTATAACATTTTTTGAACAATATTTGCAACACTTTATCATAGCTACTGGAACACTTTTGTAATGGTAAATTAAAAATATATTGCACATAGATAATCAATTCTCAGTACCACAGTACTTGAAACATGTCTTTTCATTTCATTCATCAACCCCAAAATAAAACATTATAATTCAGTACAGAACTAAATACACATCATCTTCTTAGACATCAATAATAAGAATACACATCATCTTCTTAGACATCAATAATAAGAAGAAGAAAATGAATAAGAAAATGAATGTAAATAGGTCTTGTTGATCCATTAGCCGGAATATCTTGGAGTAAGCTTTATCTTCTAGTGTCATCTTCTTCTAGTGATTCAATTTCACTTATCAACTCCTTTGCCTATGTCCAGGTGATAAAGTACTGGAAGCTCGACCCATCGCCCTCTCAAGCACCATCCTCATAGATTTCTCTTCTTGCAACCGTGATTGTAGTTGCTAAATCTACAGATTTTGGTGTCACTTGTGAGAAAATGCTTACATGTAAACACGGAATGGGATCAATAGATAAATCCTACACTTACATCTTTTTCCAAAGAGTCCCTATGTTTTAATGCATAAACAAGCAATTCAATCATTCCCACCTTTTTAATTAAGTATCTTAACATAAGATTACTTTGGCCTCAAATATTCGAATTTGGCAAAATATTATTATGGGTTGTGATCAGATTATATTGGACATAACTGAAACAAGTATAGTCAGCGCTTTCAAATGAGAAACTTCACTTCGAATCTCCATTTAGAGATTGCTTAGGACATATATTGAGCAGTTGAATGTGAAAGTATAATAAGACTTACTCTTACAGGTAATGCATGATGGTCCCTTATCGTATTGGTAGCTCCGCCTCTTGAAAGATCATTCAATTTCACTTATCAACTCCTTTGTCTAGAATGAATCAGAACAGGATATTAAATAAAACTAAACCAACAATAATAAGTAAATATGTGCACACGATCACACTAACTTGATGATGGTGCATCTATTTCAAACAGAACAAGCTGAGATACAAGGTCATAAAACATTTTTGAAAAAATAACATTGGAACCCTACTTTACCATAAACAGAAGATGATGAATCAAAATTAATCCATATTGCCTAAACACTAGAATTATGAATAATTCTGGAAGTCAGCCTCATTTAAAAAAACAAGTCTGCAATTTATATCAAGTACAAAGGCAGTAAGACACGGATATAAATATCTCCATATTTTAAATACAATATCCCTTCTTTTACAAAGACAAGATAATTGTAATTTTTGCTGGTTGCTTTAAATCTTCGTCTTTCAAAAGTTTATATTCAGTTTACGGTGATCTGGTGAAACAAGATTGAAGAAGCAGCTTTATAGCATCCAGTTAACACATATCTACTCTAATTGTTTTATTGCAGCTTTCGTAGTTACATTAACAATTACAGATTATTTCTCAATCAATGATAAATTTTAACTTCATGACTTTCTAATTTGGACTACCTGAGCAGCATCTGTTAGGAATATGTTGTTCTTGATGATAATTATAAAAACACTTAGTAGATTTTGTATTAAGTCATTTTGTAGCTGTCAACGAAATGGCATGCTTTGCAGCATTCCGTTGACAGGAAGCTCATCAACGAAATGAGTGATGTAGCAATTGCACTGTACAATACTTCACAGTTTGATATGCATTTTGTTGTATGTACTAGATAGGTTTTCTAAGTCATGTTGACTAAATGATAGATAGGCAAAATAGGTTGGTTAATTGTAAATATCTTGTGCCTTGTAATTTTGCCTAAGTTAAGACATGTCAACGGAATGAAGATTACCCATCAACGAAATGAAGTTCACTCATCAACGAAATGGAGAATAAAGCTATCAACGAAACACATCTCCCTACTATCAACGGATCATTATTGCTTTTCTGTATAGTTGACAAAGTGATAGTGACAGGTTACTGAACAGATCTAAAGGTGATGTGGAAGTGTACTTTGTATTGGAAACCATTAAAATGGACATGGAGAATAAGGAAACATCCCAGTTTCCAATTGGGCTCTTGGGAGTGATCATAATAAGCATGAAGACAAAAGCAAGGATCTCCAAGGACCACTGGACAAAGGGATGAAAAGCAAACTATTGGAGGTTACCTTTAGTGTACTTTAGTGTAGCCAAATATAGCTTTGTAAACTTGGGAATATATAACCAAGTGTAGCAGTTAAAATAAGAGCAAGAGAAGAAAAACAAATAGATTGTATTAGCTATCTTTGAGAGCATTTTTCTTCTCTACATTCTTGTAACTGAGCAGCTGTGTACATTTTGTATCACAGATTATTTCCGCAATAAAAATCACTTCAGTTGGATCATCAAACAATCCAACTGAAATTATTTATGTGCTTGTGATTTTTACTTTAAGTTCAGTTTTTATTTGTAAGTTGTTTTAAGTTTAAGAAATATCAAGAATTGTATTCAACCCCCCCCCCCCCCTTCTACAATTCTGTTAGGTCATTTGGGATTAACAATTGGTATCAGAGGAAGCTTCTGACATACAAGAAGTTTAAAGATCAAGACCAAAACAGTAACCATGGTGAAGAAGGATGCAGGTGTAAAGATACCAGTTCTTGATAAGGACAATTACTTTCACTGGAAAGTAAAGATGCACTTACATCTCATGTCTATGGATGAGAGATATGTAGACTGCATTGAGAAAGGTCCACACGTTCCCATGAAGTTTGCATCTAGAATTGGAGTGCCAGATGATGCTCCTGATGTAGAAATTCCAAAACTTGTCTCAGAATGGACTATTGAAGATCTTGCAGAAATCCATAAAGATAAGAGAACCATGAACATTCTGTTTAATGGTTTGGAGCAAGAGATGTTTGACAATGTCATCAACTGTACAACCTCCAAAGAAGTATGGGACACTGTTAGAACTCTCTGTGAAGGTACTGAGCAAGTTAGGGAAAACAAAATGCAGCTCCTTATACAACAATATGAGCATTTTTATTTTAAAGCTGGTGAAACCCTAAATGACACGTTTAGTAGGTTTTAAAAGATTTTGAATGGATTAAAGTTGTATGGGAGGATCTATCAAACCAAGGATTCAAACCTTAAATTTCTTAGAGCTCTTCCAAAAGAATGGAAGCCTATGACTGTTTCTCTCAGAAACACTCAAGAGTACAAAGACTACACTCTTGAAAGGCTTTATGGAACCTTGAAGACATATGAGTTGGAAATGGAGCAAGATGAAGAAATTGAAAAGGTACAGAAGAAGGGTGGATCTATTGCATTGATTGCATCTGTGAACCAACTGGAAGATGACACTGAAGAAGCTGCAAAGGCCACAACTAGTCGAGCTAGTTGTAGAAGTGATGTTAGCAAGGGTAAAGGCAAGATGACAGAAGAAGACGAACCAGAACCAGCCAACTTGGATGACTTAGATGAGATTGATGAACACATTGCTTTTCTGTCAAGAAAATTCTCTAAGTTCAAGTTCAAGAGAAACTCAGAAGCAAGGCCACCAAGGAGAGACTTTCAACCTAACAAAAGTAACTGGATTGAAAAGTCTAAATCTAAATGTTTCAATTGTGGAATGCTTGGTCACTTTGCTGGAGACTGCAGAAAGCCCAAGATTGAGAAGGGAAACAGGAAATTTGAGCCTGTTGATTATAAAAAGAAATACTTTGAACTTCTCAAGCAAAAAGAAAAGGCTTTCATGTCTCAGGAGTATGATTGGGCTGGTAATGGTGAAGATTCTGATGATGATGTTGAATATGTCAACTTGGCTCTTATGGCTAACAATCATGAGCAGGAAGCAAGCTCCTCAAGCAACCAGGTAACAATTACTAATCTTTCTGAGCTTTCTAAAGAGGAATGCGATAGTGCAGTAAATGAAATGTCTACTGTATTATATAATTTACGTGTTACTCTTAAATCACTTACCAAAGAGAATTCAAGAATAAAAGAGACTAATTTGCTCTTAAGTGATAGGAATGCAATGTTAGAAGCACAGCTCATTGAATTTGAGAAAATGAGATGTGTTAGTAGGGATGCTAAGAAGGAACTTGAGAACGTGTTACAAAGGGAAGAAATTCTTAAGACACAACTTGAAATAGAACAAAGTGTGATTGCTAAATGGAAAGATGCCAGGAATGTTGCTACCAACATCATTAATGTTCAAGGTATGGAATCTTTCTGTGAACAATCATGGAAAAAGAACAAAGAGAAACTAGGGTATGTTTGTGAAACCTTAGAATCAGAAACAGAGTCAACAAACAACAATGATCGTTTGTTGAAGGTTGATATGTCAACGGAATGCAATGTTTCGTTGACAGATGAACCATCAACCGATCAGGCTGTTTCGTTGACAGAGAAAAGAAAAGATGAACTCACTAGACTTAATAATAAGTATGGTCCTGTCACCAAGAACTTTGTTCAAGGTGAGTCTAGTAAATCAAAGAAAGTTGAGAAGCCTGTTGAGAGAGCTAATGTAGGTCACTTGTCCAACAAGCAATTGAAAGATAAGTTAGAGAATGTTCAAGTTGAGGCTAAGGGAAATAAAAAGAATAACAGGAATGGCAAAGTAGGAATTAACAAACACAACAATTACACACCTGATAAATATGCTCCTAGAAAGACATGTGTTAATTGTGGAAGTGTTAGTCATTTATCTACTAACTGCAAATCTGTTAAGAAGACTGTTAAAGTGAAAATTCCCAAGCCTGTAATGAATAGTTCTATGCCTACAATGCCTGTTATGCCTAACATGTTTGCTCCATTTGCACAATTTCAAAATCCATATGCCAGCATGCCATTTGTGTCTAATCCATACATGAATATGTTTAATGTGCCACAAATGCCATGGAATATGAATAACATGTTTGTTCCTCCAACTATGCATGCTGTGAATGAAAATGTGAGCAATCCTCAGAAATCAACACCAAGGATAAAGATTGATTTAAATCAATCTGAGCCCAAGGTGAAAAATGATATAAAAGGAAAAGCAAAGGCTAACAAAACAGGACCCAAGGAAACTTGGGTACCAAAATCGACTTGATTTGGTTTTATTGTGTGCATGGACACAAAAGGAATCTTTGGTACTTGGATAGTGGTTGTTCAAGACACATGAATGGTGATTCTACCCTGCTCACAGAGTTTCAGGAAAGAGCTGGCCCTTGTATTGCTTTTGGAGATGACAGCAAAGGCTACACTAAGGGATATGGCTTGATTTCAAAAGAGAATGTCATCATAGATGAAGTTGCATTGGTGGATGGTCTTAAGCACAATTTGCTTAGTGTCAGCCAACTTTGTGACAAAGGATTCTTAGTTACTTTTTCTAAAGAAGCCTGTGTTGTTTCTAAAGGAGGAAACAACAATGTGGTAATGACTGGATTCAGAAGAGGGAATGTGTACATTGCTGACTTTAGTAGCACAAGTCCAGAAACCATCACTTGTCTTTTCAGCAAGGCAAGCAAGGATGAAAGTTGGCTATGGCACAAGAAATTATCTCATCTGAATTTTAAAGTTATGAATGATTTGGTAAGGAAAGATCTTGCTAGAGGAATTCCACAGGTGGAGTTTTCCAAGGATGGTTTGTGTGATGCCTGTCAAAAAGGGAAACAAAAGAAGGCATCATTCAAAAGCAAGACAGAGTCATCAATTGTCCATCAGCTTGAGTTGCTTCATATGGATTTGTTTGGCCCTGTAAATGTCATGTCTATTTCAAAGAAGAAATATTGTCTTGTGATTGTTGATGATTTTTCTAGATTTACATGGACTTTCTTTTTGCTCTCCAAAGATGAGGCAAGTGAAATCATTATCAATCACATCAAGATGGTAAACAATCATCCTGACTTGAAAGTAAGAAGGATTAGGAGTGACAATGGGACAGAATTCAAGAATTCAAGCATGAAGGTGTTCTGTAAAGAAAATGGTATTTTGCATGAGTTTTCAGCAGCAAGGACGCCACAACAAAATGGTGTAGTTGAAAGGAAAAACAGAACACTTATTGAAGCTGCAAGGACAATGCTAGATGAATCAAAGTTACAAACTTATTTTTGGGCTGAGGCAGTTAATACAGCTTGCTTCACTCAGAATATTTCTTTGATTAATCAGGCCAAAGGAATGACCCCTTATCAACTACTCAAAAGAAAGAAGCCACTATTGGATTTTCTTCATGTCTTTGGATGCAAGTGCTTTGTTCTGAGAAATCAAGGTGAGCATTTGGGGAAATTTGAAGCAAAGGTAGATGAAGCAATATTTGTGGGATATGCAGCAGGGAAAGCCTACAGAGTCTATAATCTCAGAACCAACATTGTTATGGAATCTGTACATGTTGTTTTTGATGATCTCAAAATTCAAGGTCTCTGTGATGAAGGTTTCCATGAAAGTCTTTCTTTTGAAAATGAGGAAGGAGATCAAGTGAATCATGTCAAGGCTACTGAGAAATAGCCTAAAGTTGTTGTATCTAGCACAGATGAAAGCAACAGTGAAGATGAAATTGCTGCATTAAGATTGAAAAGAATAGCTGCTAGCAGACCAAATGGTCATTTCGTTGACAGTCATGATGGTGGATTCGTTGACAGTCAAAATGAGCGTTTCGTTGACAGCCAAAATGGTAATACCGTTGACAGTCATAGAAATGCTTCTAGAAGTGATCATTTAGGGACAACAAACTCAGGGGGAGTTTCTCAAGGACAAATATCCAATCAAGGCAATCATGATCATGAAGCTACCTCTTCAAGAGAAAATCTACCTCCCTCAAGGAAATGGACTAAAGATCATCCCTTTGAACTTATTATAGGTGATGTGTCTTCAAAAGTCCAAACTAGAAGAGCAACTCAAGAAGAATGTCTATATAGTAGCTTTCTGTCTTAAGATGACCCAAAGAAAGTTGAGGATGCACTTCTAGATCCAGATTGGGTTTTGGCTATGCAAGAGGAGCTAAACCAATTTGAAAGGAACAATGTTTGGAAGCTGGTGCCCAAGCCTAAGGACAGGAGTGTCATAGGCACAAAATGGGTGTTCAGAAACAAGATGGATGAAAATGGCATAGTCACAAGGAACAAAGCTAGATTGGTTGCAAAAGGCTATTCACAGGAAGAAGGAATTGATTTTGATGAAACCTTTGCTCCTGTTGCAAGACTAGAAGCAATAAGGATTTTTCTAGCCTATGCAGCCCATGCCAATTTCAAAGTCTATCAAATGGATGTGAAGAGTGCTTTTCTGAATGGGGAATTGGAAAAGGAGGTGTATGTAAGTCAACCTCCTGGTTTTGAAGATGATGACTTTCCAGAATATGTATATTTCCTCCTCAAAGCACTCTATGGTTTGAAACAAGCACCTAGAGCCTGGTATGACACACTTTCACAGTTCCTCCTTGAGAATCACTTCACTAGAGGTACTGTAGATAAAACTCTTTTTCACAGGGTTGTGAATGACTCTACTATACTTGTTCAAATTTATGTAGATGACATAATCTTTGGGTCTACAGATGTGAAACTTTGTCAAAAGTTTGCCAAGCTTATGCAAAGTAAATATGAAATGAGCATGATGGGAGAATTAACTTACTTTCTTGGTCTTCAAGTGAAGCAAGTTAATGAAGGCATTTTCATTAGTCAAACAAAATATATTCATGATTTATTAAAGAAGTTTAATTTAATGGAATGCTCTCCTGCCAAAACTCCCATGCCTACTGCCACCAAACTTGAATTGAATACTAAGGAAAAATCTGTGGACATTTCAGGTTACAGAGGCATGGTAGGCTCACTTTTATATTTAATAGCTAGTAGACCTGATATTATGTTTGCTACATGTCTATGTGCTAGATTTCAGGCTGATCCTAGGGAATCCCATTTAGTTGTTATTAAAAGAATTTTCAGATATCTCACAGGAACACCAAACCTTGGCATTTGGTATCCTAGAGAATCTGGATTTGAACTAATTGGTTATTCAGATGCAGATTTTGCAGGATGTAAAATTGATAGGAAAAGCACAACAGGCACCTGTCAATTCTTAGGAAACAAGCTTGTCTCATGGTTCAGCAAGAAACAAAACTCAGTTTCTACCTCCACAGCTGAGGCTGAGTATATTGCAGCTGGAAGTTGTTGTGCACAGATTTTATGGATGAAAAATCAACTACTTGATTATGGAATAAGAGTTGAGAAAATTCCTATTTTCAGTGACAACACTAGTGCCATTGCCATTACTGAAAATCCAGTGCAGCATTCAAGGACCAAGCACATTGACATCAAGTACCATTTCATTAGAGAACATGTTATGAATGGTACTGTGGAGTTACATTTTGTTCCAAGTGAACAACAACTTGCAGACATCTTTACCAAGCCACTTGATGAATCCACATTCTCAAGATTAGTAAGTGAGCTAGGTATGCTAAATTTCTCTTAATTATTTTGAGATTTTTGCAAGTTAAAATGCAGCCAGAAACTTGCTATGTTTTTCTGTGAATTAATTTTCTCAGGAAAAAGTGAAATTTTGTCTAAGTCAAAATTACTATGTCAACGAAACGAACCATTTCGTTGATAGTCTTAGCATTTCTCTGGGTGTTTCGTTGATAGCTCTTTTATATCAACGAAACGCAGCTTTATCAACGAAATAAGACGGGACTTTAACCGCCCAATCCTGATTCGTTGATTTAGCGCTTTTAATCTGAACCGTTGAAATTTGACACGTCCGTTACCACGATCTATGCATACACCCCTGTAAGTATAAATCATGGTAATTCTTGAAAAGTAACGGTTATATTTTTAAGCCAATCCAGTAATTTACATTTATTATTGGACTCTTTTTCTGAGAATTTTTGGGGGAGTATTTAAGAAATTCTATTTTCTTTATTTTCTTTTTACCTGTTCTCAAAAATTCCAAAGGATTTTATCTCTTCTTCTCTCTAACAAGCAATTCAGTTCGAAGCTTTTCTTCACACAACAATGGCACCCATAGTCAAGCTTATGTCAGCAGGAGGGTTCATTTATGAAAAGAACAACTCAATCCCATTTGTTGTCAAGGAGGGTCCAAACAGTATCTTTTTCAAGATGATGGACTTCATGAAGAACTGCAAATTGAGCTATGCAATGTTTCACTCCACTCCTCTCTATAATGAGATAATCGAGGAGATTTGGACCTCGTGTGAGTATAGTGGAACAAACTGCACACTGTAATTCACCATACAAGGTAAAGAGTACATAGTTAATTCTGATGTATTGCAAGCATGTTTACATATTCCTGAAAATAACTGTGATGCTTTGCCTACAATCACTGAAATGGTTAACTTGCTAAATTCAATAAACTACTCTTTGCCTACTGATAATCTGGGTAGAATAATTAGGAGAGGTTTGGTTAGGGAATATAGTTATTTAGCTGATGCATTTATCAAGGTCTTTTCTGGAAAGATTAGTAATTTTGATGCATTAACCAATTCTATGTTAACTCTATTTACCATGCTCCTAACTGATAGATATTACAACTTTAGCACCCAACTTATGTATGAAATTGGTGCTAAGTTGGGTGATAAGGCTAATAGGAAAGAGAATATCTATTATGCTAGGTTTCTGATGATGTTGGCTAATCATGTTAGTCCAACACCATTAGTTATTTCTAACCCTGTTTCCAAGTTTGAGTGTTTTGTGCAAGAGAAGAGAGTATTGACAGACATACTGAGGCTGAACCACAATGGTGAAGTTCCAGTGGTGTATCTGCCAGTAATTGAGGTAACTACTGCTATCTCTTCTAGTACAATTGTTACTTCAACTGTATCACCCAGTACTGTTACTGTGGAGTCTGTAGTTGTGACCCAACAGGCTCCTGCCCCAGCAACAAAACCAAAATCAAAGAAATCCTCCAAGCCAACCTCAGGTGCTTCCCAAAAGGCACCTGTTGTAAAATCCACTACACAACCTAAGGGGAGTGTTGTAGGTGCTGTGAGAGGTGAGGGGAGGGGTGAACATAAAAGAAACCCTAAGGATAAGGAAGGAAAGATGAGTAAGATCCAGCCAAGCTCCATTGTGTCTTCCCAACAAGGCACAATGAGTAATATGGATTTAAACACAAGTCTAATTGCATCCTCCCAAAAGGATGTAATTATTGAAACAAGCTCTTCTCCAAGAGCACACTCCAAGAGGGTAAGGGACACTTCAAGCCCACAGTCTACTTTTTCTCAATACCAAAGGAGGGTGAAACAAAAGTCCAAGGGTTCACAGGGTGCACACACTCTGGAAGCTACACTTCCAGTTTCACAAATTCAGTTTGATGTAACCCCTATCATTACTCTGGGGTTACAGTCCCATTCTCTAAACATCAACCTTGAACTATCTCCATCAAATTCACCAACTTTATCTCTAGATGTGGACATGATCCATACATCTATTCCTGATTCTCCAACTCTAATCTTGGAGAAGCCCCACTCTGAAGCTGGTGGCCATCACTTGTTAAGTGATTTGTTGGGCCATCAACCAATTTTTTCTGAAGTTGCAAGAGGATCTGTGGACCAATCTCTAAAATCAATCACCACAGATTCTACTGTAATTTCACTTTCTCAAAGTGCTTTATTGACTTCATCAACGAAACAGCTTCTTTCGTTGACAAGTGTTTCTCCATCAACGGTATCCATACCGTTGACAGTTCAAACTACCATTCCGTTGATAGGTCAATCTACACCCCTTATTGAAAATCCAGTTGTTTCCACAACTAGTGTAGATGACCTGGTGGTAGTTGAGACACTTTTAGGTTTGAGAGGGAGTGAAATTGAGAGGCTGGCTTGCAGCCAGGCAAAAGGAGAGTCTGAGAGTGAGAGGCTGGCTATTTCTTCCAGCCAGGCAAAAGGAGAGATTGAGAGTACCACCTTAGTAGGTGAAGGTGAGGGTGTGAGAGGTGTGAGCCATGGGGAGCCCATGATGCAAGAAAAGAGTGGAGAGAGAGAAGGGACTACATGAGCAATAAGGATGGAAGCAGCCATTGCAAGTGAGTTAATGGGGGTCAGTGAGGGAGAAAGGGAACTTACCTTCCAAGAGCATTATCAACAAACTCTGGATAGTATTTCCCTGGATCCTGAGACCTTTACTCATCCTGTGTCAGCCTATCAAGTTATGGCTCAACAGGGCAATGTGGAGGCAGAAAGGTCACTCAATTTAATTCATACTACTGCATCAATGCAAAGAGCAAAGGATGCCTTGACCAATCTACCTCCAGGAGCTGCAGCAAGTGGAGAATTTGAGTTTTCTGATGATGAAGACAGCTTTGGTGACAATCTACAGGTGGGCACTACTACACAGACTGGGACTTCTGTGGTGCCTCCTACACCAAACTGGCTTTCTCAAGATATGCATGGTAGATCCAACTTGGATGATGCTATTACAAGGCAATACAATGAGGCATATCTAGCTCATGAGTCAGCAACTGCAAGGGACAAGAAATTCTATAAGGCCATAATGGATTCTCTGGAAATTCAAAGGCTACAAATGTTGCAGACAAGGATTGAAGCTACAGAAATAAAGGATTCAATTAGCAACCTTAGGGATGCTACTAACAGGAGGCTAGATGAAAAGCTTCCTCTTCACACTGTCTCCAAGATGTCAAGGTTTTTCACCAAGGAACCTGAAGTGTCCTCATCTTTGAAAACTCTCTCCTCTAGAGTGGACAAAGTTGAGGCTACACTTTCTCACATGCAGAAGGAACAGGAGAAGCAAACTAGCCTACTCACCCAGCTTCTGGCAGCTCAAGGAATCCCTATCATCTCACTTGATGATAACAAAAAGGGGGAGAAAACTAAGGAGCTAGAGATACAAATTACAAAGGTTTTGGTCCCAGCCATCTCCTTGCCAGAAGAGCCATTAACAATGGGGGAGTTTGGAAAGAAGAAAAAGGATGGCATTGACCTGATCCAGGAAGCTTCTATGAGGATGAGACTTGCAGAACAAATCAAAGACCATTGAGGGTCAAGAAAATTGCTGGAACTACAAAGGACTCAAATCCATCAACGGATCAACCATCAACGAATGCCATGGTTCTAGTGTCAACGGAATGGGAGCCACAGACCAATTCTTTCTATAAGGTAGAGCCCCTTCTACATGGAGTCACTCAAGGTCCAAAGAAGGAAAAAGGACAAACTTCATGCATTAGGGATGTGGAACAAGCTACACTCCAAAGAAGCCTATCTCCTAAGTCCCCTGCTAAACCAAAGGGCAAAAATATAGCAAGGACTTTCTATCCTGCACCTTATCCAGATGAGCTCAAGCTTCTTGGTCTACTTATCACAAAAAGCAAGGAAAGCAATGATTATGAGATAAGGAAGCAAAGGGCAATTGTCTACAGGAATGGACAACAAATCTGTGTTTGGGCTGGTCACCCAAACTTTGCTGAAGCTAAAGCTGAAGAGTCAGAAAGAGCAGCAATGCAAGCCCTTGCTGTTGCTCAGTCTCTTGATGAAGAAGAAAGACAGCAAGAAGAAAGAGCAAGAGAGGAAAGGAGTGCAAAGAAGAGCACAAGGCAACCAAAGGCAAGAGCTAGGAGAAACATAGCCTTTGAGAATGATGACTTTCAGAACACTGCATCAGACTCTTCTGCACCAATTGCACCTCCAACAAGTCCTGATCCAGTTTCAGAGGTAAAGTTAGCCTGTGATCCTAATCATCCTGTAAATTTCCATGATCAGCCAATTGAGCCAAAGGAAGAGCCAATTGAGTTTGATGAGGCCAACTTTCCAAAATTCCTCTTTGAAATGGATCCAAAGAAGAAATCTAAGCAAAGGGCTACCAAGGCTAAGCCATTTCTGATAAGGAGATCACAAGCTGAGAAACCCCCTACCAACTTAGAAGACTTCATCTACATTGCTGATATCAGGGAGGAGTCTGACATTCATATCAATCTTGATGACCTGGTTGAAGTGAGAGGAATAGCAGCTTCTTACAAACTACCAGAGAGATTGGTATTTGTCTACAAGGGTGGGAGAGAACAGGTTTGGCCTCTACACAGGATTCTGGGAGAAGACTATCAGACACTGCTATCTGTGTTTAAATGTTTGAAGAAAGATTTTGGTTTTACCAAAACAGCCAAGTCTGAGGTTGTCTCCAAGATTTGCCAGATCAAAGCTAGCTGGAAAAAGCCTGGTGCACTTCCCAGAGTATTGAAGGTCCCTCAAACAAGAAAGATAATTCATCTCCAACCTTTTTGGATGATGGAATTCAGAGATAAGGACAACTGTAGAAGATTCTTCAGAATAGAAGACCAACTGGAGAAGGCATCCAATGAAACTCTAAGGTTAATGCAATCCAAGTTGGGAAATCAAGATGAAGAAGAGAAGATTTTCTACAGAAGACTTCAAGCTCAAATTGAGGAGAACAATGCAAGAAAAGGGAAGAAAACAAGACCACAGAGGCAAAGATGAAAAATCTGCTCAGTCTAGAGGAGCAACTCTGTGCACTTGTTTTGTAAGATTTTCTACTTTGCATTTCAATTAAATTCAATGAAGCTCAATTCAATTTCTACTTTTATCATGTGTAATATGTCTGAGTGTTTTTGTTATCATCAAGGCTCTTGTTAGATCAGAATTCAATGATCGTCAGAAGCTAGACTCAACTGATCAGGATTGCTGACGTCATCAGTATTGCATGGTCATCAGTATTTGATCAAGCGTCAGTATCTTATTGATCATCAGGATTCCTACTCAGACTATGATCAGGATTGATCATCAGAACTTGAAGCTGATCAGGATTCCTACTTCGAGTTATATTTGGAGTCTAGATAAACATGGAAGTTTATTCTATTTGTTCCTGGTTTGTAGAATGCAGCTATCGATTAAAGATATGTTTCTATCTTTGTTATTGATTAGGACTTATCTTGTAATTGATAGAGAAGCTGTGTGCACTATATAAACACAGTCTTGGTTTCGATTTATGTATTCATTCGAGAGAGAACATAATCGAAGAGAAGCTCTTAAGAACAGAATTTCTTGAGAGAGTTTTTGTAAACTAGCAGCTCTCAAGAACATCAGAATTTCTTGAGAGAGTTTGTAACAGTTTTATATCAGATTTAATAAAGCTGTTATCTTTCTTTTCATATTTGTGATATATACATTAAGAAGTCGATTATCTTACTCTATTGTATTCAACCCCCCTTCTACAATAGATTATTACTGGGCAACAATTGGTATCAGAGCAAACTGATTTAATTCTGAATCAGATACGATCTAAAGATGTCGACAACCAAGTATGAAAGCATGAAGATTCCCATCTTAAAGATATCAGAATATCCTACATGGAGGGTAAAGATGCTGATGTACCTGGAGGCTATGGATCCTGACTACTTGGACAGGATTCGTGATGGACCATATATACCAACAAAGTTTGTAGAACGAACAGATACAGTACCAGAACATTATGTGGTCAAAGCTAAAGCTGAATGGACTCCAGAAGAAAAAGCTCATGTACTCAGGGAACCGAAGATAAAGAATATCTTGCATAATAGCCTTGATGCTGTAATGTCAAACAGAGTGATTGCATGCAAGTCTTCAAAAGAAATCTGGGATACTTTGGAAACTCAGTGCCAGGGATCTGCATCTGTCAAGAAAAACAGAAGGGCTCTATTAATTCAAGAATATGAACAATTCGATGCAAGACCTGAAGAGAGCCTGACTGAGCTATATGATAGATTCCTGACACTATTGAACAGCTTATCCTTAGTTGACAAAGTATATGAAACTGAAGATTCAAACACCAAATTTCTTAGAGCTTTACCTGAAGAATGGGATACTCAGACCTCAATCATTAGACACCAGTATGATCTGAACATTGTGTCTCTTGATGAGATCTATGGGATGCTAAGAACTCATGATCTTGAAGTTCAACAGAGAAAGAACAAGAAAAGCAGCAAGGCAAAGTCAATTGCTTTGAATGTAGAAGCAAAATCAAAAGGGAAAGCTATGGAGGTCTCTAGAAGGAAAGCAAGAGTAGCTGAATCAGATCCTGACGACTCTTCATCAGATACTGATGGCAATTCTGATGCCAATACTGGTGATGAATCTTCTGATTCAGACATGGAAGAGATGGTTGCTATGATTGTCAGAAACTTCAGAAGGATGAAGTTCAGGAAGAATAGAAGACAAGGCAACTTTCAGAAAAAGACCTTCAAAGCAGACAAAGACAAGTATATCAAAAAGGACAGCAAGGGTAGCAAATTTGACAAGTCAAAGGTTAGATGCTACAAGTGTAATGGTATGGGTCACTTTGCTTCTGAATGCAACAAGACAAAGGCACTCATCACATCAAGCAAGGATTGGATGGACTCTTCCTCAGAATCTGATACTGAGGTAGTCAACTATGCGTTAATGGCCAATGCTGATGTAATTGCTGCTCCTGATGATAAGGTACTAAATACTATCTTTGATTTTGATACTGATAATGCTTCTGAGTTAAGACGTTTTCTAAAGTCATTACATATTAGCTTTAGAAGTCAAACTGCTGAGAATACTAGAATCTTATCTGAGATGTCTGACCTTAGAAAGAGGAATGAGATATTAGAAGCTGAATTTTCTCGTATGCAAGAAGTACAAAAAGAATGTGATAATGCTAAACACATGCACTTAGAGATGACATCTAAATGTACTTCCCTTGAAAAAGAACTTGAATATGCTAATGAGAAAATCAGAACCTGGACAGACTCTGGTAGGAAATTTCATGAGATTAATACCTCTAAGAATTGGAGAGAGTGTCTAGGATATAAGTCAGATGAAGATAAGAAATTGAAAGAGAAAATTGTCATTGATGAGACAGTCAGTCCAAAGACCTATAGACATGTTATAGACTCAACCAAATCTAAGATTACTCCTGTTAATTTTGTTTTTGGTAAGGATTCCAATTCTACTTTTGAAAAGGGATCTTCTTCTACTCAAGGAATTAAAATTATAAAGTCTAAACCTGTCATGAACAAAGTCACTAAGAATGTAGGTCTATTGTCTCAGAAACAGCTTAAGGATAAAATCTGTGAGGTTACAGATAAGAAAAAGGAAGCTACTGTTAAGAGAAACAGGAATGGTAAAGTTGGGATCAATAAAGAGAATGGTTATAAATATATCCCAAATGCACCTAAAAAGAGTTGTTTTAACTGTGGTAACTCTAATCATCTTGCTATTGATTGTAAAAAGAGTAAGAAGAAAATTGCTGAAATTCCTAAGTCTGATGTTAGGAATAGATCAGTATTTTACAAACCACAGAATTCCTGTTTTCATTGTGGTAGTCTATGGCATTCTATTTATACATGTAAAGAGTATCATGATTTGTACTATAACTTTTATGATCCATTGCCTAAGGTTGAAAGTAGTACAAAGTCTGATAGAACTGAAAATGTCATAGTGAAGCATGCTTTTGTTAATACTGATACTGACAAAGCAAATCCTGATGGAGTAAATCCTGTCAGGACTGCTAAAGTCAAAAAGTCTTATGCTGTTAAATTTAATAAAATGCATGAACAAGGAATCCAACAAGTGTGGGTTCCTAAACATTCTGACTAGTGTTTTACTATTCTGATGCAGGGTAAAAGGAAAAAAGTGTTAGTCATGGATAGTGGATGTTCTGTGCACATGACTGGAAACAAAGCCCTGTTATCAGAATATGAGGAAAAAGCTGGCCCAACTGTGTCTTATGGAGATGGCAACATTGGACAAACCTTGGGATATGGCAATATAATCATTGGAAATGTCATCATTGAAAAAGTAGCTCTAGAGAAGGGACTAAAACACAACTTGTTGAGTATTAGTCAAATCACTGACAGAGGTTATCATGTCAATTTCTATTCCACACATTGTGAAGTAGTCAGTAAAGCAACAGGAAAGATAACACTAACTGGCTACAGGCATGGTAACATATATGAAGCCAACATTCTCTCAGATACTGATGGCTCCCTTACATGTTTCATCAGTAAAGCTTCAGTAGATGAAAGTTGGAATTGGCACAAGAAGCTTTCTCATCTCAACTTCAGCAACATCAATGAGTTGGTTAAGAAAGAGTTAGTAAGAGGATTACCTAATGTCTTATATACACCTGATGGACTCTGTGATGCATGTCAAAAAGCAAAACAAAGAAGGACATCATTCCAGAGTAAATCAGAATCCTCTATTGAAGAACCATATCACATGCTACATCTTGATCTGTTTGGTCCAGTCAACATCATGTCCATCAGTAAGAAAAGGTACACTCTTGTAATTGTTGATGAATATTCTAGATTCACCTGGGTGTATTTTCTGCACAGAAAAGATGAAACTCCTGAAGTTCTGTTGGATCATGTGAGGATGATTGAGACAACCACAAAGTACAAAGTCAAGATTCTGAGAAGTGATAATGGTACTGAATTTAAGAATTCAAAGATGGAAGAGTTCTGCAAATACAAAGGAATCATTCAACAATTCTCTGCTCCTGGCACACCTCAGCAAAATGGAGTAGTAGAAAGGAAGAATAGAACTCTTATTGAAGCTGGCAGAACTATGTTGGAAGAAGCTAAATTACCTACATATTTCTGGGCAGAAGCAGTCAACACAGCATGCTATACACAAAATCTCACATTGATAAACAGGCATGGTGTCACTCCTTATCAGTCACTCAAGGAGAAGAAACCAAGTCTGAAGCATTTGCATGTGTTTGGCTGTAAATGTTTTGTTCTCAGAACTCATTCTGAACAGCTAGGGAAATTTGAAACAAAGGCTGATGAAGGAATATTCATAGGTTATCCTACATCAAGAGCCTTCAGAGTTTTTAATTTGAGAACAAGAACTGTCATGGAGTCAATTCATGTATCTTTTGATGATAAGAAGATAACTGGAAACATTGAAGACTCGCATGATAGATTGTTATTTGAAAATGAAGCTTCCAAGGAACCTGAAGAAATTGAATCAGATCCTGTCAATTCATCAGATACTGATGGGTCACCAAATCCTGATGACTCACCAGGTACTGATGGTGCTAATACTGATGATACAAACAACAGTGATACAACTAGTAGTGCTAATGTTGAGGGGGAGCAACGACATTCAACTACAAGTTCAGAGTCAACTCAATCATCAGGACAGAATTCTTCAGATACTGATTCAAGTGAAGATCCTGATAACACATCAGGAGGGCATAGCAATAATTCAGGGAGAGCTTCAAATCAATCAAATTCTTTCAATCAAGATAACACCAATCCAGGGGGAACATCTTCTTCAAGAAACAATTTGACACCAGCAAGGAAATGGACAAAAGATCATTCTCCTGATTTGATAATTGGAGATCCTGATGCAGGTGTTCAAACAAGAAGTGCAACTCAGAATGAATGTCTATACAATAACTTTCTATCCAAGGAGGAGCCTAAGAAAGTTGAAGATGCACTTAAAGATGCTGATTGGGTTACTGCAATGCAAGAAGAACTGAATGAATTTGAAAGGAATGAAGTCTGGAAACTGGTACCAAGACCAAAGAATAGATCAATTGTTGGTACAAAGTGGATTTTCAAGAACAAGACTGATTCTGATGGAGTCATTATCAGAAACAAAGCTAGACTAGTTGCAAAGGGGTATTCCCAACAAGAGGGAATTGACTATGATGAAACTTTTGCTCCTGTTGCAAGACTAGAAGCCATCAGGATATTTCTTGCTTATGCAGCACATAAGAAATTCAAGGTTTTCCAGATGGATGTTAAAAGTGCTTTCTTAAATGGTGAACTGGAGGAAGAAGTTTATGTTGAACAACCTCCTGGTTTCATTGATCCTAAATATCCAGATCATGTCTACAGACTGGATAAGGCACTTTATGGACTAAAGCAAGCTCCAAGAGCATGGTATGAAACCTTAGCTCAATTCTTACTGGAAAGTGGATTCAAAAGAGGTGCAATTGATAAAACTCTATTTTATTTGAATCATGGTAAGGAGTTGCTGTTAGTTCAGATTTATGTTGATGATATCATTTTTGGGTCAACAAACAATAAGTTGTGTGAAAAGTTTTCCAAGCTTATGCAGTCAAGATATCAAATGAGCATGATGGGAGAAATGAGTTACTTTCTGGGTCTTCAAGTTAAACAGACTGATGAAGGGTGCAGGTCATTTCTACAATCTCAAGGAGACGGTTCGGTTTTCCATAAATATTTTTGCCTCGTTTGCTGGTAAGCGTGTTTTAATTCTATGACCATTAATTTGGTTATTTTTCTTAAACCAAAACGCTATTCAGGATTGTTAAAATAAATTTTGTTTTCTTAAATAAAATTTTATTTTAATCTTATTGAATATTTTTTTTTCAATCCTGATATGGCAAAATATTTTGTGCGGAAATGCTTTTATTCCTGATGAGGTTAGGTTTTTCTTACATCAGAAAATGCCTACTCATTATGGACTACTTTCTAATGCTATGGGGCAAGGCCCAACCCACCTTGTTCCTGACACAAGCATGCAACCTAAACAGTCTAAACAGTTAACAACCACCTCTACTGTCTCTTAAAAGACTTTAGTTGTAAAATCAAAGAAATCAGCTAGAACTGATGTGTCTGGAAGGCAATCAGGTTCAAAGGATTTTTCCTCTACACCACTCATTAAAAAGAAGATACAAGGGGGTGTACAAGGGGTCCTGGTGAAGAAAGCTGATAAGGTTGTTAAGAATGTTCCTGTGAAAAGGAAGTTAAGGTTGATTGATGAAAGTGATTCAGAGGATGACTTACCTATATCCTCTGTGATGAATGTGAACAAGGAAGTTGCTGATACTGCTACTAAAGCTGTGGTACCTTTATCAAAACCACAAAAGACAAGGAAATTATCAAAGAGAAGGTATCATATTCCTTTGACAGTGCAAATGAAGGATACTGATATTCAGACATCAAATCCTGATGAGTCATCTACTCCTGATGCTCTAGCAAATCCTGATGTTAGTATTCCTGATGCAACAACAAAAGTTGTCTCTATATCAGACTCTCCAGCCTCTCCATCTCAGATTAGAGAAATTTCTTGGGAGAAGGTTTCTACAACTGCTTCCTTGGTTGGTCTTACACCTACATCAAAGAAAAAGAGGAATGCAGAAGAGTTAGTCTATCAGAGACAGAAGAAGCTGAAAGGATCAAGCCCACAAGAACCTGAATTTCAGAGTAATTCAGCAGCTACTGTTGATCCTGCCACACAAGAACCACTCAATCAAAGTTTGGGTGAAGGCTTAGCTAGTGGAATGGTCACACAAGAACCATTTTCTCAAAGGGAGAATGAAGACATCAACATTCCAGCTACACAAGAACCATCTTCTCAAAGTGAAGATGCAGGCAAAGCTACAGCTTCTGTTGAAAGATTGGTCGAGAACATTGTCAATTAGGGAAGCACACAAGAACCTTTAGCTTAAAGTGTTGAAGAAGCTTCTGAACCTCAAGCTCCACAAGAACCATTGGTAGAAAATACTGATGCAAGCATATCAAATCCTGACGATGTTCATTCTGACGCTAGTGGTGCTCCTGATAATGAACCTATTTTGATACAGCCACTTCGTTCAAGACCAATGGATAATCCTATCTCAGAACCACAGGATAAACTGAAAGGTATTGCTATTCCTGATCCTGATATTACTCATGATACTGCTGATGATACTTCTGATGATAGTGATGATGATAATGAGAATCGAAAAGAGAAGGAACAGCTTGCTACAGCACTCAAAATTAGTCTTGGAACTAATTTTGGTTCATCAAGTACATATATGGCTAGCAATGCTTTCACTGGGAAAGACCAGAGACAAGATTTTTCTACTCCTTCCTTTGATCCTGCAGAGGCATTTAGACAGAATGAATGGAACAATTCATGGCACAATTCTGATGAATCTATCAGTTTTTCTTCTGCTATTGAACATGTCTATAATGCAGTGAAATCTATAGAGAATCAAGACTTGAAGAATCATCTGAAGGCTACTACTCTGTTATCCAAAAGCCTGAAAAGTGAGATTGATTCTATCAAGGGCTCAACTGAAAAAGTGAGGACTGATATCTTTAATAATTTTACAAAGGTGCCTACTACTTTACAACTAAGGGTAGTGGAATCCCAAGTGAAATCTGTTGTTTCAGAACAAACCTCAATCAATCAAAGAATTGATTCTCTGGATACTAAGGTAACTGAAATTCAAACCTCTCTTTCCTTAATTTTGCAATTATTGTCAAATCCTGATGTCAAAAAGGGGGAGAAGGTTATTCAGACAAAATGTACACCTGATCTAGTATTAAGAAATAATGATGATGATACTGGAGATGATGGTGGTGACAAAGTGTTACAAGGAGAAACCTCTGATGCTGTTGTTATGAAGACAATCCAAACTTCTCAAAGTCAAACAACGCAGTCAACTCATGTTTCTGATTCTGGAGTTAAGATAGTAAGAACATTGGTGCAATCTCAGATCCTGACGGAAGATCAAATCCTGACACCTGGTCATGGACACATTCTTGCTAGAATTCCTGAAGGTGATGAAGATGTAATTATTGATAATCCTGAAGATGCATCAAATTTATTCCAGAAGTTTTCTACAAAAGATGGCAGAATTGTTACTCTATATCACACTGATAAAAGAGTTCAACAATTATATGCAAGAAAAGCACTCTCTACAGCAAGTGAAGAATATCCAGATCTCTCACATGAAGAATTCTTGAGACTACAAAGAGAGACAATGGAAAGCTATACTGCTCCTGCTAGAGGTAGAGGAAGCAGAGGTAGGAGAGGTGCTAGAAGAAGTAAAAGAGGTTCTTCAACTCAAACAGTACCTAGACAGACAAGGTCTAGAGGGTTAAGAATTGAAGAAATTCCTGAAGCTTCACAAAATCTAACAGATCCTGTTATCAAGGATATCATGGAGAAAGAAGACAAGGAATTTGTTGAAGAAGAACCTGAATTGAGAAGAAAAACAAGTAAATCAACTCTCAGCAATACAAATCAAATTGAAGATTCTAATCCTGACAATATTCAAGATCCTGACGAATCTGAAATTCTGCAAGAGGTTGATTTGATAATCTTATCTACTGTTGTTGATTGTCACAACAAAGAAGTAGATGAAGAAGAAGAAGCCAGAAGAAGAGATATTACAAAAAGAACATATGAAGATTTCAATCTCTATCTACAAAGGCTTAAAGTTTCAAATGAAAGACAATGGAGAAATACAAGCAGGCAAGAATCTTTACTTGAAAGAAGCTACACTCATGAAAAGGAGAAAGACAAGAAGTGGGAACACATAAGTACACTGAAGTGTGATACACCTATCAATTTTCAGACTGGTGGAATTATAACAAGTGCTTCAAGTGTTGTTGATTTGTCTGATATGGCTAGATCAAAAACACTCTGGTTAAAGATGTTTTCAAATCTGAAGCAAATGTCAAGTTACACAAGAGGAGGTATTGGACACAGGGATGCTGAATTTCTAAACATGACGTATGTTGATCCTTACTCCTTAACTGAAATTGGAGGTACTTTAACTTCTGAAAATCTGAACAATTTATTAGCTGTTGATATAGTTATAGATTGTCATGATGGTTTTGAAAAGAAAGAAAAGCTTCTGTACTTCATGAAAGATGGTAGTGTGAAGATTCTATCTATTCAAGATCTGCTGATGAAAACTACACAGGAACTGAAATATGTTCACTATCTGTTAAGATGGAAGAACCAAGTGTACAAAGTATGGGCTGACATGATTTTGTCAACTATAAGAAGAAGACTGGATGGAAACAGTAATTTCGATGGTAATTATATTCCCATGTACTTAAATCAAAGAGGTCAGGATGTGGAAATGCAAAGAGGTACTGCTGTTAAAGAAGTAACTTTTGGTATGACCCAACTTACTCTCAATCCTGATGGGAAGGAAATTGCTTATCTTTTGCTTGAAAAGCACAGTCTACAGAAAAGCTCCATACAGAATCTCAGAGCAGCTATCTACCAGATTAATGAGGAAGATGAAGAACTCAGAAATCTTAAGGAAAGACTGATTCAAATTCTTGAAGAAAAAGAAGAAAGTTTATTATCCAACTTCTTGAAGATGAATCTGTTCTATCAAAAAGCTTAAACAGATAAGTTGTTTCTGAAGATACTCGTACATTTTGATACATGTTTTTGACATCATTGAATATTTGGAATCTATACTTTATTTCACAAAGTATGAGATTGGGGGAGATTGTTAGATCAGAATTCAATGATCGTCAGAAGCTAGACTCAATTGATCAGGATTGCTGACGTCATCAGTATTGCATGGTCATCAGTATTTGATCAAGCGTCAGTATCTTATTGATCATCAGGATTCCTACTCAGACTATGATCAGGATTGATCATCAGAACTTGAAGCTGATCAGGATTCCTACTTCGAGTTATATTTGGAGTCTAGATAAACATGGAAGTTTATTCTATTTGTTCCTGGTTTGTAGAATGCAGCTATCGATTAAAGATATGTTTCTATCTTTGTTATTGATTAGGACTTATCTTGTAATTGATAGAGAAGCTGTGTGCACTATATAAACACAGTCTTGGTTTCGATTTATGTATTCATTCGAGAGAGAACATAATCGAAGAGAAGCTCTTAAGAACAGAATTTCTTGAGAGAGTTTTTGTAAACTAGCAGCTCTCAAGAACATCAGAATTTCTTGAGAGAGTTTGTAACAGTTTTATATCAGATTTAATAAAGCTGTTATCTTTCTTTTCATATTTGTGATATATACATTAAGAAGTCGATTATCTTACTCTATTGTATTCAACCCCCCTTCTACAATAGATTATTACTGGGCAACAGCTCTTGATTTATGGCTGTTATTCTATCAGTCATAAATTGGGGGAGATTGTTAGGAATATGTTGTTCTTGATAATAATTATAAAAACACTTAGTAGATTTTGTATTAAGTCATTTTGTAGCTGTCAACGAAATGGCATGCTTTGCAGCATTCCGTTGACAGGAAGCTCATCAACGAAATGAGTGATGTAGCAATTGCACTGTACAATACTTCACAGTTTGATATGCATTTTGTTGTATGTACTAGATAGGTTTTCTAAGTCATGTTGACTAAATGATAGATACGCAAAATAGGTTGGTTAATTGTAAATATCTTGTGCCTTGTAATTTTGTCTAAGTGAAGACATGTCAACGGAATGAAGATTACCCATCAACGAAATGAAGTTCACTCATCAACGAAATGGAGAATAAAGCTAACAACGAAACACATCTCCCTGCTATCAACGAATCATTATTGCTTTTCTGAATAGTTGACAAAGTGATAGTGACAGGTTACTGAACAGATCTAAAGGTGATGTGGAAGTGTACTTTGCATTGGAAACCATTAAAATGGACATGGGGAATAAGGAAACATCTCAGTTTCCAATTGGGCTCTTGGGAGTGATCATAATAAGCATGAAGACAAAAGCAAGGATCTCCAAGGACCACTGGACAAAGGGATGAAAAGCAAACTATTGGAGGTTACCTTTAGTGTACTTTAGTGTAGCCAAATATAGCTTTGTAAACTTGGGAATATATAACCAAGTGTAGCAGTTAAAATAAGAGCAAGAGAAGAAAAACAAATAGATTGTATTAGCTATCTTTGAGAGCATTTTTCTTCTCTACATTCTTGTAACTGAGCAGCTGTGTACATTTTGTATCACAGATTATTTCCGCAATAAAAATCACTTCAGTTGGATCATCAAACAATCCAACTGAAATTATTTATGTGCTTGTGATTTTTACTTTAAGTTCAGTTTTTATTTGTAAGTTGTTTTAAGTTTAAGAAATATCAAGAATTGTATTCAACCCCCCCCCTTCTACAATTCTGTTAGGTCATTTGGGATTAACAGCATCCCCTCTACAGCAGATGTACTCGACTAAAATCAGGGCTTCATGTCATCCCCTTCTGCGAGGCAAGGTTTTCCCAGTTTATTCCTTTAAAAAAGGGTGTGCTTTTACCTAAAAGAAAGTACAGGCTTTTTATTAGCAAGACAATTCGAGATATATGTCTTGTAATTTACAAGTGGAGAACAAGAAACCAAGATATATTATCAAGAAACCACATTAACAATGTTAATTGTAGTAAAATTTTCAGAACATGCGAAATACAACCTCTGATGATCCTTCTGCTCCAAGACGCTGATCGGGATCATGAAGCAGCAACCTGCAGAGAAATTACCACATAAATGAGACTCACAATTACTGATTAATTTACACTGCAATATGGCAATTAGCATTTCCAGCTGTCTGGAAGGAACCTAAATAAGAGCATACAACTCTTGAAAATAAAGGCCTAGATATGAGATAACTGTATCCTCATAGCTTAGCATGACAATATAAAGATGGAAGATGGATCTATTAGATGTTCATTATTGCCTAATGTATACCAAAGACAAAAACATACACTACACTACACCTCACGCTGAAGTAATTAAAAACCCAATTAATTTCGTATTGATAAGAATAAACACCAAGAAGAAAATATATTAGAAGGTCTTCATTTGTATCCGGTGATCAATAGAGCACGAAAGTACAAACTAGAAAAGCTACTTCTGCTCGACAGGTAAAAATGGTAATTGTGGACTCTAACGAACAACCCAACTTACTGGGATTATTTTTGTTTCAATCTGGCCCATAAAAATCCTCAAATCAACAAAGTGTTTATTAAATCATCAAACAGAGATTCAGAGCCTTTAAGAGAAACCGGTGACTCGAATTAAAGAAATGTAAACAGAGACATGTATATGCCTAATATTCGAAGAAAAGCTCGGATAAGGTAACATACAACTTTCAGATATGTCTGTACATTTTAAAGGTCAAATGTGCAAAATTCTGGTGTGCGATATAGTTAAAAAGTTAAGAGGGACTTTCTTCAGTAACACAAACAAATGTGCACATGGTTTAGTTTAATTAGAATCTGCAGTCAAGCGAAACCATATGCATGGTTACAGAACCGTACTAAGAATTTATGAAATATAACAGTTTAAAGTTATAGATTAGATACCTGTCAATTAAGTCTTGAGAATCGGGGGACATATCTTTAGGAACAGGAGGCCAAGGAATAGATTAGATACTTTTAATTTTCAAATAACTTCATGGACTACATTTGAATATTTAAATGTAGAGGGGATGTACATCTGCTAGGAAAATCAATGAAGTTCTGCTGTAGAGGGGATGACATGTTCTGCCCTGATTTTAGTCGAGTACATCTGCATTTGTAAATTAAATTTACGGCTTATAAATATAACCATTAGAAGAAAGTAAGAAACAACTAGGACCTGGGAATTTAATATGGCTTTAATTTCTGAAATATGACGATCAGAGTCACTAACAAAAGACACACCTGCTAACAAAAAGTAAATTAGGAGATGAGATGAATTCTAAGTGCTATAAATTTAAGCAATAAGATGAATTTAATTGTCTACTGACATTCCTGCTAACGCATGTAAGATGTAGAGGTTAGTGACTACATCAAAATATAACCATCCATATTTATTAAATATAGATACAAAATATATTTTAACAAACACATAAACATCAACGAGACAGAGAGAACAAACAGATCTATAAAGAGAGATAGAGATAGGGGGAGATAAAAAGAGGAGACAGAGGAGAGACATAGAGATAGATATACAAATACAACAGAAATTGGTGGATGCAAAACAAAAACGAACCCCTAATTGCAAATCTAAGTGAAGGAGAATAATACCTTAAAGCCCCAATTGTAGATTTGAGTAGCCTTCAATTGAACCCAAAGCTTGAACCTCGGCCTCGAACTCTTGAGCGAACCCATAGTCTTATAAATCAATCTTTAAGCTTGTAATTGAACCCCCTCAGCTGAGATCGCTCAGCCCTAATTGAACCCTAATGCTTGAGAGAGCAGTTGCACGACCGATGGCTTGAGGAGATTGAGACAATAATTGAACAAATAAGTGAAATGTTATAACTTTTTGTTTAGGCGGTCTTTTTGCCGCTCATCAGTTTAGACAATAATTGACCCGCTGCCAACATATTTTTAGTACATTATTATTATGTTAATTTCTGAAATATTTATATTTTATTTGTTTATTTTAAAATTATTAAATAAATCATCATGAAATTCCTAGTTGAATAACATTATTAAATAAATCCACGTTTTTATGTAATTAATTATTTAATTTAATTTTTAATTAATATTATAAAGTTTTTTCTTAAACATAATTTATTATTTTATTTTTAAAATTTGTTCATTAATTTAAAATTATCAAAAATACATTATTTACGAAAAAATTATCCTTCACCCCAATTCAGATTTCAAGAAATTTATAAATAAATCATTTTCATAAATTTTATTATTTTTTATATAAAATTATTATTTAATTTAATTTTTACTTATATATAAATATAAGTTTTTTTTACAATAACTATGCAAACGCTTTATCATGTCTACGCTAACACATGGAAGGGATGTTGTAATAGGCCGGATTCAATACGCCTATTACAACACTTGTAGATGGCAACACTTTGCAAAAGCGTTCTAGGAAGTCATTTATGGCGTAGTGAATTCTAAACCTAAAAGACACATATACAACATGAAAACCTAATATGTATACACCTATATTTTTAGGGATATAACTTTAAAAACACACGGTCACATCTATAAATTCAAAATCTAAAAAACACCTATAATTCTGAATCTAAACCAAAAGACACATACACAACATGAAAATCTAATATACACCTATATTTTTACGGAAATAACTTTAAAAGCACACACAACTACAACTTGAAAAATATAAGAATAAACCTAAAACACACATATACAACATGAAAATTTAATATACACCTATATTTCTAAGCCTTAACCAAACACCACAATATAAAATTGTTTTTAAAAAAAATTACACACATCTTACCTTAAAAAAAAATTAAAGAAATAAACTCTAAAGACACATATACAACTCAAAACCTAAACACAGACACATCTACAATTTAAAAACCTAAAAGGCACCTATAATTCTAAATCTAAACCTAAAAGACACATATACAACTTTAAAACCAATTAGACACCTATATTTTTTTACGGTTATAACTTTAAAAACAAAAAGACACAACTACAACTTGAAAAACATAAGACAAAACTTAAAAGACACATATACAACACCAAACCTAATATACACCTATATTTTTAAGCCCTAACCCTAACAAACATCACATTATAAAATTGTTACCATTATATTTTTAAAAAACTATTATTACCATCTTTTAAAAAAAATTAAAAATAAATAATAAGATTAGAAGATGAAAAATGGGTACAATACAAATTAAAAAAGAAACAAAAAAATACTTAAAATGGTGGCTTCTAAAACGAGTCCAAACAAAAAAACAAGCACTGTTATAATTACCACTTAATATACTAACATTAAAAGTATGAATAAAATTATGTAACCTATATTAATTTTAATATTATACGTTAATTATTATATGCAGATTTAAATATTTTAAGGAATGGCATGTTTATTTAAATATATATATATATATGGCATGTTAAAGAAAATCCAAAAATGAGGTCATAATAGTTTAGAAAAACATACAACATAGTACTAGATGTATCTATTCACAAATATACTCTTTAGATGGTTTACCTTAAAAAATCAACTATGACTATTCAAAAAGTTTAAACAGATTGTCTATTCAAAAAATTTTAAACATAAACATTATATATCAAGGGTTACATATATACCACCCATGAAACAATTTAGAGGCAACAATTTAATTTTACTGGATGATAACGTAAGTGTATTGGATTCTATGTTAAAAAATTCTTTTATAGTATCTATCATTTACATTTTTTCCAATTCGTAAAAATTCTAAACATGTTTATTATGGTGCAGCATTCTCGAATCCATGCCTTCATATATTCAAGTAATGTTGAGAATCTGGCTAGGCAATTTGAAGAAGGAAATGTGTATATCATTCAAAATTTCTACGTAAAGGATTATATCCAAACTGCTATCCGGTGCCTTCGAAACGACAAACAAATAACTTTAACAGACAATACCAGAGTCACACAAAAAGATGATGACGGCCTTATATAACAAAATGTGTTTCACCTATATGATCTGTCAGCCATACTAAAAAAGGATGACTTATTCCTCATTGGTAAACTTTACTACAACTCAACTCAGATTACACAAATAATTCTCATATATAATATTATTATCACTAACCATTAAATGTGTACTCTTTGCATAGACATTGTGGGTGTGGTGACGGATGTCCAACCTTTATACCATTTCACAAATAGGCACGACCATGATCAGTGTAAGATAAAATTCAAAATCACGGATGGAAGGTAATATTTATTTGTTTTATAATACCAAAAGTATTACTTATATATTGTTTCCTTCATTCTTACATTAAATTTTTTAAAACAATTACTTTTATCAGTTCATGCATAGAAATAATCTTTTGGGACCAACTGGCTGAAGAATTTGATAAGCGTCGAAATCAAGTAAAAACACAACCCCTATTATTATATTGCAAGCATTGGGGTGAACAGAAATTCAGGTATATTTTATTACTACTAATTATTTATATTGAGAAAATTAACTAGGATGATCCATATATATATTTTCTTTAAAAACATGTCTCTTTGTCTTTTTTTTGTTAGCCCATCATATTTATACATTTCTAAATAAACTAAAATTATTTTACTTTGTGGGTATTAACAGATATATACAACCTATCAAGCCATGCTTCTACAAGATTTTACCTAAATCATGATCACTATAGTGTACAAAGGTATTTATTTCATACATATAATAACATTTTTTAAATTATAGCAAAAACTAAAGACATCAAACAGGGTGGAATCAACAACTTTCTATTCAGAGCAAGAACAAGAGGAAGATGCACATTTTGAACACCCGGCCAAATTAATTGATCTGAGGACAAACATGTCTGATTTCACTACGGTATTTGTTTACATAATACTTACTTATTTGTTATATTAGAATAAATTATTGTACTAAATACAGTACAAAATTAGCTGCTTAATATTATTCTGTCATTCTTTTTTTGAACCGCCATTTTTACCACTAACCATGTTTATACAATATTAAAACTACCAGATCACATGCCACTTAACCATACAAAAGGTGGAAGAAAATGTTAGGCGGAATACACAATATATAATCAATATATGTATGATAAGGACAATCAAGAATACTGTTTATGAACGATAAACTGAATTATATTAAATAACTCTTCTCTCAATGATGTAAAATATCACAGAGAACTGCTAGGTTACAAGAATAATGTATTCAGTATTCGCCTCCCTTTTAGGGTTAACCTATCTGTGTTTATATAATACACAGCTACATAGAATCAATCTCTAATTGATATTCCTATAAATTAGCTATACAATTTATATCAAATTAGGATTGCTTCTGTCTTCTGTTCCGTTTCCTTATCTGTCTCAATATATCTTGCTTCTTTCCATCTTCAAGATATATTTCTTCTAGAATCTTCATATTAGCACCGACAGCTAAAGCAAACTTTCACCCCGTCAGACTTTAACAAACTCTGACTGGCTTCTAGTAAACTCTGATGAGTACCTGTTGCTTAAACACTGATAAACAATCATCAGCAATTATATTTAACAATCTCCCCCAACTTGTACATAATAAAAATGTACAAGTTAAAAGATAATTGATGATGTCAAAACATATAACAAATGTAGTGTTTGTAACATATCAGAGTTTAACTTTTACTTAGAACAGAAAACTTTAAAAACTTACAGTCAGACTTTACTTAATTTCTTCAATATCAGGCACTGTCCTGAGATAATCAATGAGTAGCCTCCTTTCAGCTTTTTCTAGCTCATCCACCATGATTTCTTTCAACTCTTTAAGCTCTGGATCACTTTCTCCAGTCTGGTAGATAGCAGCTCTCAGAGAATAAATGCTGTTCTTTCTCATTTCATTCCCTAGCCGGATAAAGTAAGATTTGTCTGACTCTAGGTTGAACTCCAAAACCTTTATTCCCAGTGCAGTCTTGAATTTGGCACTGTTTCTCTTCATTTCAACTATTTTTCCATAAGCATCTCTGTACTTAGGAATGTAAGCACTTGAAACACCTCCTCCAAGAAGAACTTTTGATTTCATCATTCTGTCTCTTAAAACTAGAGCAGCATCATGAGTACTTCTATTTTTGATCTTAAGAAGATATAGAACATACTCTAGCTCTTCCCATAGCTTCAAATGAATATCAGCTTCTCCAATTATGTAAACTCTTCCATCATCCATGAAGTATAACAAAAACTCCTTCTTTAATCCTCTGTGGTAAATCATCTGAACAGACTCTAGTTTGTCAAGGTTTTCTTGAGTAACCCCAACACCAGGTTCTGCCAGTGATGTTTGATCTAGAGGTCTGTTATTTATTCTTTTCTCCCTATGTGAACCCAAACCAGACTTATCATAAGATTCTTTTCCAAGTACTGTTCTGGTTTGAAGAAAGTTCACAGATTCTGACTTCTGAGTTTCAGGAAGTACAGGTCTTTTGAAACCTTGGAGTTGTGGAGATAACTGAGTTTGCACAACTTGATCATTGTCAGAGGTTGTCACAACTTTAACAGAATCATCAACTTGAGCCTTGTCAGAGGTTGATTGATTTAGAACAGACTCAACTTGAGCAATGTCAGAGGTTGAATAATTTTTCTTTGAAAACTGTCCTTCTTCTACCAGTTTTCCCTTTCCTTTCTCAAAAGTATCTACTGTAGGCCTCCTGGAATATTGTATAGTCTGTTGAGTATTTTCCTTGATGATAATTCCTTTTTCTATTAACCTAGGAGCCTTAACATTCTTCTTCTTGTAAGTACCAGCTTCAACCTTCTTCTGGTGTTCTTCAGCAAGAAGCTTCATCTCAGCATCCATATCTTCCACTGTGGCTTCACCACCATGTTCTTCCATAAAAAGCTTAGCAGCAATCTCTTCATCAGTAGTTGGATTTGATGAAATCACTAGACTCTTAAGTTTTGAAGTAGATTGATCACCAGAGTTTATTCTTTCAGAGTATGTCTGTCTAGCAATCTGTCTAACAAAGTTTGACCTAAGTCTCCCTTGCTCTTGAGAAGACTTTGACCTTTTCTCTGCTCCTTTGCTTCCACCATCATTAGAATCATCCCTCAGTCTCAAGGTTGGAGTCCTTTTGCATTTGTCTTTAGGTACTTTCTCCCCCTTTTTGACATCATTAGGAATAAAAACTGATGTCAGCAACTCTAGTGATGTAGCAATAGAAGTAAGTTGAGAAGACATAGCAGTCGGATTCTCTTCCACCTTGCTTAGCCTTTGCTTTATTTCCACTTGATCCTTGATCATAGAAGAAAATATAGCTCTGTCACTCTTTAAAGCCAACTCCTTAGTAACAATGTCATTACTTAAGACCATGACAACCTTATGAGTCTCATCAAATCTATTGTTAAGAGACTTCACTTGGACTATCGTAGCCTTCAAATGACTAAGAAGTTCTGGATTAGAAATCTCCTTTGCAGATTTATCTACAAAATCAGCAGTTCTTTGCTTGGAGAAAATACAATCTGCCCCTGACCAGTTTGAATAATACATGTCTCTATAGTGAGCTTCAGTGGCAGTTTGTTTTTCTTTTATAGATTCAGCAGTTGGATCTCTGAGAAAAGTTTCATCAGAGTCTGAAAGTTCAACATTGATGTCAAAGTTTGCATGAAGAGAATGTTCAGAATTTTGATCATCATCTGCATCAACATTTTCTTGGATAGGCTCTGCAGCTTCTTTAAATGCATTCTCTGCAGTAACTTCAGTATTTAACTGTGCAGCTTCTTCAAGAACTTTCTCTGCAACAGCTTCAACATTCTCAGAGTTTACTTTTGCAAGAACCTCTTCTTCTGCAGGAACAGTCTCAACAACAGTCTCAACTATATCCTCTGTTGTAGCTTCATTTATCAGCTCTACAACAGCTTCAACAACCTGATCAACCTCTTCACCCATTTCAGGAACTTGATTAGTGACAGAGAGAATCTCTGTATGAGTTGCAAGTGACTCATCTATAACTAGGGTGGGTTGATCAGCTGCCACATCCTCAGTGTCACAAACACTGATAGAAGGATGTGCTTCAATATGTGCATCCATTTCAAAGTCATTAAAGAAATCATCTTGTGCAGGCATATCAGCCTCTGCATCAACATGTACTCTGGTCTCATCAGACACAGTAGCTTCATTTATAACCGCCTCCTTAGACACAGCTAGAGGAGCTTCATCAAAAACCTCCTGATTTTCAGCTTCAGGAGCTTCATCTTCTAATTCATCAAAGATATAATTAGCTACCATCCTCCTCTTTCTCTGATGAAGAATTTCATGATCAACATCATCTTCATCAACAGACTTTGACCTGTTAGCTCGAACTTTTCTCTTGAAGGCTCTTTTCTTAATTCTACCACCAAACTGTGGTTGTTGAGAAGTAGAGGGTGGAGGTTCAGTGTTTAGTGATGAAGTGTTCAGAGTTTGAGGTTCTGGTTCAGGTTGTGATTGTGGTTGTGGAGGATTATTTTAAAACTGTTGCACTCTCTCAGGTAATAGCAGAGCACCAACATTCCCTTTCTTAAGATCCTTGTTTGTTAAGTCAGAAAATATACGTTTATGCAATCTAAACGACTGAATAACATCATCCTCCAGAATCTCAATTTCAGGAACACAGAAGGAAAATAGTAGTTGACAAAAACGAGCAAAATAGACAACACCCCTATTTTCTGTCATCTTTTCACCAATATTATGTAAAACTAATCTAGCAAAATCAAAGTGATCACCATAGAGTAAGGAATACCCGATTTGCAGACTGTCTGTAGGAATCGCATCCCAATTGGTGCATTTCTTCCCGAAAGCTCTTGTGATGCAATCAAAGAAGAAACTCTACTCCTTCCTCAAGAATGGACGCTTCAATTGACCCACCTTGGCCAATGACCCAGAGTAACCGATATCCCTCATCATTCTCAGCAGTTCTCTATCACCAACAGAAATTGTATAGGAATTGAAATCTTCAAAGTTCAGGGCATCACGAACAGTCTCAGGAGTGACCACAAACTCTTGGTTTTGATACTCAAAGATAATTGACGGAGACCCTGCCTCTCCTCCATTATCATAAACACCTGTCTGCCAGAAAGTTCTAATTTGAGACCCAGACAACTTCGTTGGTTCAGTAAGAGCATGTCCAATATCATAATTTGCCAAGAAACGCTTAACCAAGTGAAACGCCTCTGGTGCGTTCACAGTGTTTAACGGAGCTGCATAGTTGTTTGGTACGAATTCTAACCCAGAAACAACAAAAGCTGTAGTGGCCATTAGTACGATTTGAGAAATATTTAGAGTATAAACTTAGAAAACTCAAGAGTAGGTGGTTCAGAAAGTGTTTGTGAATATGTGTGTATGACTGTAGAATTCAAATTTGTGTAAGATGTGAACCGTGTAAAATTGACATGTGTGATACATGCAATGACTGACAACAGTAATTGGCAGTTTTCAATGCGCATGCGTAGTAAAAAAAGCAATAATTACCGCCTTTTACACTTATCATAACACGCAACCTTTCTCCTCTGTTAAAAGCAATTCTCAAACTGTTGGACATCCATACACGCCTCTTGATAAAACAAATGTTTTTCCTCAAATTATGAAATGTCTGAAACAAAGAATTATTTTAATCAAAAGAGATTAAAAATAATATACCTCGGCGTATATTACACAGTCCATCAGTGTTTACCAATTCTCCTCCTTCATTAATAAACTATTTTCACAAAAATGTACAGGTGTGAATATATGTGTGTGAATTAGCAGAGTTTACTGAATATGAATATTTAAATCATCTCAAAGTGCATAAAATCCACAAAATAAATCAGTAAAAACTGGTTGCTCAAACTCTCATGTATAATACAAAATCTGATATTATCTAAACTCTGTACCTTTAAATTTATTATTTTCACCCCCCCCCCCTTTTTTTTATATATTTTATTTATAATTTAATTTTCCAGTAATCAGTGGTTGGGACTAGTCACCAAAAATCAAAAAATTTAGCCCTTATTTCATACAATAAGTTCATGGGTCTTCCTAGGCACAACATGATCTCAAAGGAATTTGTGCACATTTTGGCATCTTTTGATTTGAGGGTGAAATATTTGCAACTAATTATCAGAGTTTAGACTTTTCATCAGTTAATACAATTAATTTATGAGAGAAAGTGCAAACAGCTAATACAGACTCAGTGTATAGGATCAATAAACTAAGAGATGCTATAAATATAGAGACAGTATCATGCTGTGTAAAATTTCTGCACATTTTGAAATCAGAATTTATATCACTCAGAAGGATTCATGATTACTTACTGAAAATCATGCTTCATACAATTTTCTTCATCGGTTCATGCGTTTCAGACAAAAATCACAATCAGAGTTTAACATCAGAGTTTAACCGACTGACATTATGACTGACAGAGTTTGACAGACAGAGTTTAACTGACAGAGTATGACTAACAGAGTTTGACAAACTGGTATGAATGACAGTTAACATATGCAAAGAACCATGAGCAACAAATCACATAGTATAGATTTTGAGTCTAACCAGTATCTCTAGTCAAAACCAGAGATCATTCCAAGTTCATTTACCAGCCTTGTAAAGGTAGCTTCACTCAAAGGTTTGGTGAAGATATCTGCAAGCTGTTGGTCTATAGACACAAAATGAAGCTCAATATTTCCTTCTTCCACATGTTCCCTGATAAAGTGATACCTTATGCTGATGTGCTTGGTCATGGAGTGCTGTACTGGATTACCTGTCATAGCAATAGCACTTTGATTATCACAGAAAATAGGTATTTTAGAGTACCTTAATCCATAGTCCAGCAACTGATTCTTCATCCATAAAATCTGTGCACAACAGCTACCAGCAGCAATATACTCTGCTTCTGTTGTGGATGTTGAAATTGATTTCTGTTTCTTGCTGTACCAAGAAACTAATCTGTCACCTAAAAATTGACAGCTTCCACTTGTGCTTTTTCTGTCTATCTTACAGCCTGCAAAATCTGCATCAGAGTAACCAATTAATTTAAACTCTGATTCTCTAGGATACCACAAACCAAGAGTTATGGTTCCTTTGAGATATTTGAAAATTCTCTTCACAGCTGTTAGATGAGGCTCTCTGGGATCTGCCTGAAATCTTGCACAAAGACATGTTGCATACATGATATCTGGTCTACTTGCAGTAAGATAAAGAAGAGACCCTATCATCCCTCTGTAGTTTGTCATATCTACTGAAGCTCCTGTGTCTTTGTCTAGCTTTGTTGCAGTAGCCATGGGAGTTGTTGCAGATGAACTATCAAGCATACCAAATTTCTTGAGAAGATTTCTGGTATATTTTGCTTGATTGATAAAAATCCCATCATCTGTTTGCTTGACCTGTAAGCCTAGAAAATAACTAAGCTCTCCCATCATGCTCATTTGATACCTTGACTGCATAAGCTTGGCAAATTTCTTACATATTTTGTCATTAGTAGACCCAAAAATTATGTCATCCACATAGATTTGAACTAACAGCAAATCATCACCAGAATTAAAATAGAACAAGGTCTTGTCAATTGTACCTCTAGTGAACCCACTTTCTAAAAGAAATTGAGCCAGAGTTTCATACCATGCTCTAGGTGCTTGCTTTAGTCCATATAATGCCTTGTCAAGCCTGTAGACATAATCTGGATGTTTGGGATCTACAAACCCTGGTGGTTGTTCAACAAACACTTCTTCTTCAAGTTTCCCATTGAGAAAAGCACTTTTTACATCCATCTGAAAGACTTTAAACTTTTTGTGAGCAGCATAGGCCAGAAAAATCCTTATTGCCTCCAATCTTGCAACTGGAGCAAAAGTTTCATCATAATCAATTCCTTCCTGCTGTGAATAGCCTTTAGCCACAAGTCTAGCTTTATTCCTTGTAATCACTCCATCACTGTCTGTTTTGTTTCTGAAAACCCACTTTGTACCAACAATAGATCTGTTCTTTGGTCTTGGTACAAGTGTCCAGACTTCATTCCTTTCAAATTCATTTAACTCCTCTTGCATTGTTGTTATCCAGTTAGCATCTTGAAAAGATTCTTCCACTTTCTTGGGCTCTGTTTGAGATAAGAATGCATGATACAGACATTCATTATTTGTAGCACTTCTAGTTCTTACACTAGCTTCTGGATCTCCAATTATCAAGTCAGGTGTATGAGCTTGTGTCCACCTTCTTGCTGTAGGTAATTGGCTTCTACCATTATTATTAGATCCTCCCCCTTGATCCATGCTCTCCTGATTTTCTTCTTGACCATTTGCATTCTCTGAGGCTTCCCCTGAATTGGACTGTTCAATATTTGAACTTTCAGAGTTTGACTCAGAGTTTCTGTTTGATTCTTCATTTGACTCACTTTTAGAATTTGAGTCATCACTTTGAAAAGTTTCTGAAGTTTCTTTACGCTCCCCCTCAACTGGTTCTCTATTTTGTTCTGTCAGAGAAAATTCTTCAGTGTTTACCAGTAGAGGATCAGAGTATGCTTCGTCAGAGTTTGTTGGATTAGCTTCATCAGAGTTTACATCATCAGAGTTTATATCTTCATTTCCAAAGCAAAGTTGATCATGATATTCTTCATCTTCTATTCCAGTTATTTTCTTGTCATCAAATGACACATGTATAGATTCCATGATCACTTTAGTTCTCAGATTGTAGACTCTGAACGCTTTAGTTGACAGTGGGTATCCAACAAAAATTCCTTCATCAGCTTTTAAGTCGAACTTGGTCAACTGTTCAGGATGAGTTTTCAACACAAAACACTTGCATCCAAAAATATGAAAATATTTCAAATTTGGCTTTTTATTCTTCACCATCTCATATGGTGTTTTCCCATGCTTGTTGATCAGTGTAGCATTTTGAGTAAAACAAGCTGTTTGAACAGCTTCCGCCCAGAAATAAGTTGGCAATTTTGCTTCATCAAGCATTGTTCTGGCAGCTTTGATTAGAGTTCTGTTCTTTCTTTCAACTACACCATTTTGCTGTGGAGTACCAGGTGCAGAAAATTCTTGCTTCACTCCTCTTTCCTTGCAGAAAGCTTCCATTACAGAATTTCTGAATTCAGTACCATTATCACTTCTTATAATTTTCACTTTGAACTCTGATCCTTTGTCCAGCAGTTTCACATGATCCATCAGAGTTAAGGCAGTTTCATCCTTCTTTGCTAAGAAATACACCCATGTGTACCTTGTGTACTCATCAACAATGACTAGAGCATATTTCTTTCTGCCCAATGACATTACGTTTACTGGACCAAACAGATCAACATGTAGAAGATGATAAGGATCCACAACTGAAGATTCAGACTTACTCTTGAAAGATGACTTCCTTTGCTTGGCCTTTTGACAAGAATCACACAGACCTTCTAAGCTGAGTATTGACTTTGGAAGTCCCCTTACAAGATCTTTTCTCATCAGGTCATTGATGTTGTTCAAGTTTAGGTGAGAGAGCTTCTTATGCCATTTCCAACTCTCTTCATTTGACATTTTTGCAGATAGACACATGGTTTTTCCTTCAGAGTTTGTTACCAAACTTGCTTCATAGATGTTATTGTGCATGTGTCCAACTAGAACAACTTTCCCTGTAGATTTGCTGATAACTTCACAATGTTCAGTATGAAAATCTACATGGTATCCTCTGTCACAGATTTGACTCACAGAAAGCAGATCATGCTTGAGTCCTGGGACTAGAGCTACATTTGTGATGATGACACTTCCAAGATTGATATTGCCATATCCCATAGAACGTCCTATGTTACCATCTCCATAGGAAACTTTTGGGCCAGCCTTCTCCTCATAGTCTGATAGCAGGGCTTTATTTCCAGTTATGTGTCCTGAACATCCACTGTCCAAAACTAGGGTACTTTCCCTTATGCCCTGCAATCACAAACAATTACAAAGAGTTAGATTTAAGGATCCAGACTTTCTTGGATCCTTTGGCTTTCTTAACATTGTTAGCTTTTGCAGCGGAATTACTATCAACAGAGTTTAAGCTAACAGTATCAGACTTTACACTTGCAGAGTTTGCTCTAACCCATTTCAAGTTAGGCTTCAACTCATAATAATTGTGATAAATAGCATGATAACTCTTGCAAGTATAAATGGAATGCCAAGTGCTCCCACAGTGTGTGCATAATGTCTGTGGTCTAACCCTAACAAAATCATTCTTTACTCCAGATTTGGAGGGTAAAGAATTAATGTCTTTGTTCTTCTTGCAAAACCTGGCAAGATGGTTAGTACTACCACAACTATGACATGTTTTTCTAGGAGCATCATTGTAATATCCGTGAATTTTATTATTTGATTAAATGATATATTTAATCTAAAATATTTATGTTGGAATATTGGAATATTATTATATGATATTTAGTGTGTGATTATGTGCTAAATGGTGAGTCGGAAGCCCCTTTCAAAAAATTTCGTCATTTGGAATTTTCTTCAAATTTGAGCCGTTTTGATAATTCAAGAGCCCCGTTGAAATTTCGTACATTCATTTTTAATTCTTCGTCTTTCGTATTCGAATCGTTATCGAAAGGGTTATGGGATTCTATTTAACCCTACCTATTTGATTCTGCAAATTAATTTCAATTTTTGATCCGAAAAAGGAAAAATCGTTCCGAACCCTAATTGCTTAAGGGGACGGATTTATCGTTCTATATCAATATTGAAGTTGTTATAGCCCTAGTATTCTTGAGCATTAGTTATATAATGATATATATCAATTTGGATAATCATCAACCTTTTTAACCCCTTATTTTTAGTAAAACGTGTTTTTGACCTAATTAGGGTTTTTAAACGATCTAACGAATCAATATCGATCCAAAAATGTTATTTGGGGTATTATTTTTCCAGAAATATAAAAAGACCAATCAGACTTCATAACCCTAGCAATTCTTCAGAAATTACTCAAAAATATTCGAAATTCCCAAAAATTATTTTGTGTTCTTGATCTTCAATCAATTCGTTCTAAGGGTTATTGAAGTCCAAATTTGAAGTTCTTATACTCAAATCGAAGCCCCAAAAATCTAGTTTCAGAATCTTCCAACCTCATCATCATCTGGTAAGTATTCGATTTTATATTGATTTTACAAGTTTCGAATTAAAATTAGGGTTCTTAATTAATTTGGGGATTTTCATTCTGTTGATTCTCCGTTCAATTGGTTGCTTCTAACATGTTCCTAGGGTTCTAATTAGCAAGAATCCATGCTTTAATTTCATGTTTAAGTTCAATTTAGTCGGGTTTGATTTTCGGGTTTTGACCCGATTTCTTCTTTCGATTCGTACGTTCTTGATATTGATCTGACATTGTTTTTGATAAAGGGCTTTGATTGTATGAGTTATAAGCTTTATTTTGGTATATTAATCTTTGAGTTTCATGTAGGATTTAAGTAGATCGGGTTTCCGGCCGAGGTCGTCGCCGGCGAGTTCTTTGAATGAATTCTGGGCACGATTCCGGCATGGGACAGATGTGTGTGTATGTGGGTTGTGTTTGTCTTGCAAAAGCGAACAAAAGCCCTATGGTTTGGTTTTGTTTTGATCGGAAACGGCGAAGTCCGGCCACCGGACGCCGGCCGGATTCTGGAAAACCCAGATTCCGGCGGGTTGTTCTTGGTGACCCGGATTCGTTCTTCCCGACCCGTTTACCCGATTTTTCGACCCGGTTTCAATCTTCAAAACCCTAATTCATTTTCAGAAAACTGTTTTTGAATTTTATTTTTTAAATTTAATTCGAAAATAGTTTAAAAACTTTAAAAATTCATATTTTTATTTTAAAAATATATTTTAATATCAGAAAAATTCTGATAAATTATATTTATTATTTTAAATCCGAAAATTGATTAAACTTAATTATTTTAATTATTTTTAATTAATAATTAATTTATTAATTAATTGGTTAATTCTTTTAATCAATTAATTCTTAAAAATTAATTATTAATTAGATTTAATTAATTAAAAATTCAGTTTAATTATTTTCAAGCCTATTTATTTATTTAAAAATAGTTTGAGCATTTAAAGAGTGTCAATTAATATTATTAATTGATTTATTTTCATTTAAATGTTTATATTGGATTTAAAAATCCGATTTTTGATTTAAAAATTAGTAATGACTTATTAAAAATTCAAATGAGTTTCAGACGATGTTTTAAAAATATTTATAAGTGCAATATGGTTCATATTAATTGTGTGTTGTGTTTTATAGTCTGTATATGCCCGTGCTAGGGCAAATATCTGAGTTTTAAATATCGTAAATTATACCGGACGTCCGATACGTACCCGGTTACTTGTTTAAATGTGATTATTGATTGAATAAGTGTCGAGAGTAGAACGAGAATAGTTAGACTTATTGTAATGAGTTGTTTAATTATAGAATCGAGTTCCCGGAGCAAGGGAAAGGGGAAAGTAGACTGAGCAGAGTCGATCCGACAGCAGCTTAGACCAGGAAAGTATCTGTGCCTTTACTTGTGATAAAAATTATTATTGTCTTGATTACTTGAATACCGTTATCCCCAGAACAATTCAAATTATCCATCTTTTAACCGCATTTGGACAACTGATTCCATTTCCTTAGAAATTCTTGATTCTTTGATTTGATCTGCATCGGAAACCCTTATTTCCAATTTACTTGATTATTGTTTACCACCTATTGTTGCTATTTATCATCCTTTGATTATCATTGACAACCTTTGATTATTTGACTTCCATCTTGACTACCAATTACGGTTATTGATTAACGATTACCAATATTGATTACCTTATTGAATGAGTACACTGTACCATTGAAACTACTCCATGATCCTTTCTCGATCTTCGTTGATACTGAACAGTTGAAGCTCTTTTGCAATTACTATACATTCAGTTTATCTTATTGAGCATGTTATTGTTTATACCCTATTATAGAATTGGCATGTGTTTTTAAAAATGGACCAGTAATTGGTCGGAATAACTTAAGGCCCAGATTGGCTTGGGATCCAGTAGAGGACTATGACATGAGCTAGTCCGGGGTTGATGCGTGGCTGGCCAGCAGCACAACCTTTGATTTGAATAAAATGTATAAGCCAAATTCTAATCCTTTACTTCAATCATTATTGATACAAAGCATGTGTTAGCTAAATATTGTTGATTCTGATATCTTAAATTCATATCCTTACAACTGTGATAGAAATGATTCGTTGATGTTTGCTGAGCAATTTTGGCTCACTCTTGCTTGTTGTTTTCTAACCCTATTCCAGTGAAGCGAGAGTATGAGTTGGCATAGCGTGACCGATAGTTCACCAGCAGTCAGGAGAGCCCCTCGAGTCACTGTTATTGGCAGGGTAGTTGTTGTTTTGCTTTTCTAGATTTAATGTCTAGATTTGAACTTTAGTTGTGATGTAATAACTCTGATAAAACTGGTTTGTAATAATAAAAGATTGTAGTAGCTTGTGTTCATTGCCATAATCTGGATGCGGTCTTGGTCAAGGGGTAATTGTGTCTTTATATATATTATGCATGTGTTAAATAGTATTCCGTTGGTCGGATGACTCCTCAAATCTGTACCCCGGGTTTGGAGGGCGACACAGTTGGTATCAGAGCAACAGGTTATGGCATTTGAAACAAGTTAGGACTTAGGGTCCAGGATAACATAGAGAGTTAGGAATTCACGTAAGGATATTAGGAGGTCAACTAGGGATATTACGCGTAGTAATTAAATGTGGTTATAATTGCAGCCCCCTAGTTCTAGTTCAGACTCAGACCCTTCTGAGGATACGATAGCAGAGATACCTACACCCGTTGAGAGAGCAGGACCGTCTCGGCCAGTGCGATATCAGCCTAGGCATCAGGACCCAGTAGTCAGGAGAGATCAGATACCTTGTCCTATTCCACTCCGACAAGTAGCCCCAGCACCAGCATCTCAGGCATCAGTTTGTGGGCCTTTGTATCAGTTATGTGAGCCACCAGTTCCACACCATGTGTATCAGAGGGTGAGAAGAGAGAAGGATTTCCTTTATGGATAGGTTATGGAGATGGGTAGGATTCGTTCGATCGAGGCATCCGCTGTCAGAGAGAGAGACAAACTTAGAGATCAGATGAGAGACATTCAGATGAGGTTTAGGGTTACGAGGACTTTGGTTGAGACTCGATTGCATGGATTAGCTTCTAGTCGAGAGGGAGAGACAGTAGCAGGGATGAGACAGATTTTGGATTATGCGATGAGTGAGATTGCAGAGGTTTCAGGACCCCCGTTATGGCCGGCAGGAGCAGGTGATCTGTGAGCAGGTATCGGTAGCAGACAGATGTGACATGGATGTATGGTTCTAGATAGTTAGTATATAGATGCATATTGTAGAATCAGCAGTGCACCGGGCTTATAGGAACGCCTCGGGTTATTGTTGCATTTTTGTTGTTGTATTGCTGGTCGGCAGTTATGGTTCAGCCATGATATATTTTCTTTTGAAGCGTTCTACGCTTGTACTGACTCTATCTATATATATATGATAAACCTCTTTTATAGAACTGTATTTATTCCCCTGTCATTCATTTCCAGCATCATAACTGTTATTCTACTTATTGCAACGAGTGTATCCATACACCGTTGAGAAGATTTGTAAACCTTCGAGATATCAATTGTGATCCTTCCTTCTCTTATATGAACTGTTTGATTAAGCCAATTATTGTTTATTCATCAGCGATATGGCTCCTAGACGACAAACCCGTTCAACTGATACTTCTGACCAAGAAGGTCAACAAAATACACCTCCCACGGGCCGTGTGGACCCGATGGTAATCCAGTTGTTAAATACCCTTACTCAACAGACTGCCGCATTAGCACAGCAGCAACGTGCATTTCAGCAACAGCTCTTAGAACAGCAGCAACAGCATCAGCAACATCAGCATCAGCAGCATCAACAACAGCACCAGCAAGCAGCACCGGCAGTTACGTTCAAATCTTTCCAGGCAGCAAAACCTCCAGAATTTAAAGGATCAGCAGACCCTGTAGAGGCTAAGGCATGGTTGAAAGAGATGGAAAAGGCTTTTGCCTTGATAGAGGTGACAGAGGACAAGAAGACAGAGTATGCAAGCTATTTTCTGAAGAATGAGGCTAGTTATTGGTGGGAAACGAGTAGGGCTATGGAGCCCGAGGGATAGATTACGTGGGCAAGATTCACAGAGTTGTTTTTGGAAAGGTATTTTCCGGACTATATGAGAGATCAGATGGAATTGAAGTTTTTGGAATTAAAGCAGGGAAGCATGACAGTGCCCCAATATGAAACAAGGTTTACGGAGTTGTCAAGGTTTGTTCCAACCTATGTGGATACGGAAAAGAAGAAGGCCAAGAGGTTCCAGCAGGGACTGAGGTCTTGGATTCGTAGTAAGTTAGCTGTATTGGAGTTGGACACCTATGCAGCGGTGGTCCAAAAGGCAATGATTGCAGAGGCAGAGAGTGATTCTTACATGACAGAGAGGGAGAACAAGAAAAGGAAAGCAGGGATACCCGATAAGGGACAGCAGCAGGGAAGTTTTCAAGGGCAAGCAAATAAGAAGCTGGGATTTCAGCACGGAAGGAATACAAGTTTTAGGAAACCAGACATCGGAAGCGTAGGACAAGATAACCGTCTACTAACCGGCAGTCAGCAGGGACTTTCTAGACCCCCACTACCAGAATGCAAGACATGCGGGAAGCGACATCTAGGGATATGCCATCGATTGAATGTCACATGCTTTAAATGCAATCAGAAGGGACATTATTCCCGGGATTGCAAGATAGGCATCGTGTGTCATCGGTGTAAGAAACCAGGTCACGTGATTAAGGACTGCAGAGCACCAGCAACCGTGAACAATATGATTCGGGCAATTGAAGCACCCCCAGTTGTTAACGTCCAGCCGTTAGCCAGGACCTACAATATGTCAATGGGAGAAGCAGTGAGAGATTCCGACGTGGTGGCAGGTACACTTCTAGTAAATTCTATTCCTGCACAAGTGTTAATAGATTCGGGAGCGACGAAGTCTTTTATTTCTGAGACGTTTGCTCGTAGATTGAATTGCGTAACGAAACCTTTAAGTGGAGTGTTGACTATAGAGATAGCTAATCAGGATCGTATCGCGGTCAGTTCATATTATCCCCATTGTGAGATAGAGATTTTGGGAAATCGTTTTTATGTTGACTTGTTACCTTTTAAGTTAGGTGAATTTGATGTGATATTAGGGATGGATTGGTTGACTGAGCATGATGCAAGTATTGATTGTAAGAATAAGAGGGTTACTTTGATTACCCTAGAAAAGAAAGAGATAATATTTAGAGGAGAGAAACAAAGAAAGAGGTTCCTGACAATGATTCAGGCTAAGAGGTTATTAAGGCAAGGTTGTGAGGCGTATCTAGCTTATGTGATAGATATAGATAAGGAAGTTTCTAAGTTAGAAGATATTCCAGTCGTAAATGAGTTTCCAGATGTTTTTCCGGAAGAATTACCAGGTTTACCTCCAGATAGAGAGATTGAATTTGCGATAGACTTAGTACCAGGCGCGGAGCCAGTATCGAAGGCCCCTTACAGAATGGCACCAGTGGAGATGAAGGAATTGGCTGATCAACTGCAAGATTTGCTAGAAAAAGGAATTATTAGACCCAGCGTTTCACCGTGGGGAGCACCAGTACTGTTTGTCAAGAAAAAGGATGGAAGCATGAGATTGTGTATAGACTATCGGGAGTTGAACAAGCTGACCATTAAGAACAAGTATCCGTTACCTCGAATAGATGATCTGTTTGACCAGCTGTAGGGAGCGGTACATTTTTCAAAGATCGACCTACGGTCAGGATATCACCAATTGAAGATTAGACCAGACGACATACCGAAGACAGCCTTTCGAACAAGGTATGGGCACTATGAATTTTTAGTAATGGCGTTTGGACTAACGAATGCACCCGCAGCTTTTATGGATCTAATGAACAGGATTTTCAAGAGATATTTGGACAAGTTTGTAGTGGTATTCATCGACGACATCTTGATATACTCGAGGACAGAAGAAGAGCATGCAGACCAGTTGCGAATTGTGTTAGAAACGTTGAGACAAGAAGGACTATACGCGAAGTTTTCCAAGTGTGAATTCTGGTTGAAAGAAGTTCATTTCTTAGGACACGTGGTGAGCAGCGAAGGCATCAAAGTGGACCCAGCAAAGATAGAGGCAGTGAAAGATTGGGAGAGACCAAGGACACCGACTGAAGTCAGAAGTTTCTTGGGATTAGCCGGATACTACCGGAGATTTGTGCAAGATTTTGTGAAGATAGCTACTCCAATGACCAAGCTGACAAGGAAAAGCGAGCGATTCATATGGAACGAAAAATGCGAAGAAGGCTTCCAAGAGTTAAAGAAAAGACTAACTACGGCACAGGTATTGATGTTACCAGACGATCAAGGTCATTTCGTAATCTATAGTGATGCGTCGTATAAAGGATTAGGATGCGTACTTATGCAACATGACAAGGTGATTGCTTATGCGTCAAGACAGTTGAGACCCCACGAACAGAAGTACCCTACACACGATTTGGAGTTAGCAGCTATTGTGTTTGCTTTGAAGATATGGAGACACTACTTGTATGGAGAAAGATGTGAAATTTACACCGATCACAAAAGTTTGAAGTATATCTTTACTCAGAAAGAGCTGAACATGAGGCAACGAAGATGGTTAGAACTAATCAAGGACTACGACGTTTCTATTAACTATCATCCCGGCAAGGCAAATGTGGTAGCAGATGCATTGAGCAGAAAAGAGAGATTAAACACACTAATGATGACCAAAGAGTTATACAAGGAATTTGAGAAGTTAGAAATCGAAGTAATTAATCCGAAGAACGCGACGGAAATGATTTATACCATGACGTTTCAACCTGAATTGTTGGAGAAGATACGAAAATGCCAAGAGCAAGTTATGAACGACGATGTAAGTAAAATGACAGGTGAGGAAATATGTAGCCAACCGGACGACAAAGGGATCTTGAGATTTGCTTCTCGGATATGGATACCTAACGTAACGGAACTGAAAAGTGAGATTCTGCACGAAGCACATAACTCGAAGTATTCAATTCATCCAGGGAGTACGAAGATGTATCGAGATCTTAAGACGAACTTTTGGTGGCCAGATATGAAGAGAGAGATTGCGGAATGGGTAAGTAAATGCTTTACGTGTCAAAGAGTTAAGGCGGAACATCAGAGACCAAGTGGATTACTTCAACCATTGGAGATTCCCGAATGGAAGTGGGAACACATTGCGATGGACTTTGTAGTAGGATTGCCTAGAACAAAAGCTAACCATGATGCCATCTGGGTTGTCGTGGATCGATTGACGAAATCTGCGCATTTTCTTCCGATTAACGAGAGATTCTCGCTGGATAAGTTAGTTCATATTTACATAAAAGAAATCGTAGTACGACATGGAGTTCCAGTATCGATAGTGTCTGATAGAGACCCTCGATTCAATTCAAGATTTTGGAGGAGTTTTCAAGAGTGTTTGGGCACCGAGTTGAGAATGAGTACGGCTTATCATCCGCAGACGGACGGTCAAAGCGAAAGGACAATTCAGACTATTGAAGATATGCTTAGGACATGTGCACTTGATTTTGAAGGCAGTTGGGACGATCATCTACCCTTGGTGGAATTTTCATATAATAATAGTTTTCACGCGAGCATCGGAATGCCACCTTACGAAGCTTTGTATGGACGAAAGTGTCGATCTCCATTATATTGGGAAGAAGTTGGTGAACGGAAAATGATAGGACCAGAACTAGTACAACGAACAAAAGAAGTGATTCAATTGATTCAGAGAAGATTGATAACAGCTCGAGACCGACAGAAAAGGTATGCGGATCTAGCCAGAAAGGATGTGGGATTCGAGGAAGGAGAGCAAGTGTTACTAAAAGTTTCCCCATGGAAAGGATTAGTTAGATTTGGAAAGAAAGGGAAGTTGAGTCCGAGAGATGTTGGGCCGTTTGAGATTTTGAAGAAGGTAGGCGAGGTAGCTTACGAGTTGGCATTGCCACCGCATATGCAGCACGTTCATAATGTATTTCATGTATCTATGCTTAAGAAGTATCGACCAGATTCGAATCATGTAATAGAGTATGAACCAATAGAGGTCCAGGCAGATTTATCATATGTAGAACGACCAATTCAGATAGTGGATCGTAAGGAGAAAGTACTAAGGAATAAGACAGTAGCGTTAGTGAGAGTTTTGTGGAGGAATCCTAAAGTAGAAGAGTCTACCTGGGAGTTAGAGAGTGAGATGTTAGAGAAGTATCCCCAGTTGTTTCCTTGATCTGATTCTGAGGACAGAATCCTATTAAGGGGGGAAGGATGTAATATCCGTGAATTTTATTATTTGATTAAATGATATATTTAATCTAAAATATTTATGTTGGAATATTGGAATATTATTATATGATATTTAGTGTGTGATTATGTGCTAAATGGTGAGTCGGAAGCCCCTTTCAAAAAATTTCGTCATTTGGAATTTTCTTCAAATTTGAGCCGTTTTGATAATTCAAGAGCCCCGTTGAAATTTCGTACATTCATTTTTAATTCTTCGTCTTTCGTATTCGAATCGTTATCGAAAGGGTTATGGGATTCTATTTAACCCTACCTATTTGATTCTGCAAATTAATTTCAATTTTTGATCCGAAAAAGGAAAAATCGTTCCGAACCCTAATTGCTTAAGGGGACGGATTTATCGTTCTATATCAATATTGAAGTTGTTATAGCCCTAGTATTCTTGAGCATTAGTTATATAATGATATATATCAATTTGGATAATCATCAACCTTTTTAACCCCTTATTTTTAGTAAAACGTGTTTTTGACCTAATTAGGGTTTTTAAACGATCTAACGAATCAATATCGATCCAAAAATGTTATTTGGGGTATTATTTTTCCAGAAATATAAAAAGACCAATCAGACTTCATAACCCTAGCAATTCTTCAGAAATTACTCAAAAATATTCGAAATTCCCAAAAATTATTTTGTGTTCTTGATCTTCAATCAATTCGTTCTAAGGGTTATTGAAGTCCAAATTTGAAGTTCTTATACTCAAATCGAAGCCCCAAAAATCTAGTTTCAGAATCTTCCAACCTCATCATCATCTGGTAAGTATTCGATTTTATATTGATTTTACAAGTTTCGAATTAAAATTAGGGTTCTTAATTAATTTGGGGATTTTCATTCTGTTGATTCTCCGTTCAATTGGTTGCTTCTAACATGTTCCTAGGGTTCTAATTAGCAAGAATCCATGCTTTAATTTCATGTTTAAGTTCAATTTAGTCGGGTTTGATTTTCGGGTTTTGACCCGATTTCTTTTTTCGATTCGTACGTTCTTGATATTGATCTGACATTGTTTTTGATAAAGGGCTTTGATTGTATGAGTTATAAGCTTTATTTTGGTATATTAATCTTTGAGTTTCATGTAGGATTTAAGTAGATCGGGTTTCCGGCCGAGGTCGTCGCCGATGAGTTCTTTGAATGAATTCTGGGCACGATTCCGGCATGGGACAGATGTGTGTGTATGTGGGTTGTGTTTGTCTTGCAAAAGCGAACAAAAGCCCTATGGTTTGGTTTTGTTTTGATCGGAAACGGCGAAGTCCGGCCACCGGACGCCGGCCGGATTCTGGAAAACCCAGATTCCGGCGGGTTGTTCTTGGTGACCCGGATTCGTTCTTCCCGACCCGTTTACCCGATTTTTCGACCCGGTTTCAATCTTCAAAACCCTAATTCATTTTCAGAAAACTGTTTTTGAATTTTATTTTTTAAATTTAATTCGAAAATAGTTTAAAAACTTTAAAAATTCATATTTTTATTTTAAAAATATATTTTAATATCAGAAAAATTCTGATAAATTATATTTATTATTTTAAATCCGAAAATTGATTAAACTTAATTATTTTAATTATTTTTAATTAATAATTAATTTATTAATTAATTGGTTAATTCTTTTAATCAATTAATTCTTAAAAATTAATTATTAATTAGATTTAATTAATTAAAAATTCAGTTTAATTATTTTCAAGCCTATTTATTTATTTAAAAATAGTTTGAGCATTTAAAGAGTGTCAATTAATTTTATTAATTGATTTATTTTCATTTAAATGTTTATATTGGATTTAAAAATCCGATTTTTGATTTAAAAATTAGTAATGACTTATTAAAAATTCAAATGAGTTTCAGACGATGTTTTAAAAATATTTATAAGTGCAATATGGTTCATATTAATTGTGTGTTGTGTTTTATAGTCTGTATATGCCCGTGCTAGGGCAAATATCTGAGTTTTAAATATCGTAAATTATACCGGACGTCCGATACGTACCCGGTTACTTGTTTAAATGTGATTATTGATTGAATAAGTGTCGAGAGTAGAACGAGAATAGTTAGACTTATTGTAATGAGTTGTTTAATTATAGAATCGAGTTCCCGGAGCAAGGGAAAGGGGAAAGTAGAGTGAGCAGAGTCGATCCGACAGCAGCTTAGACCAGGCAAGTATCTGTGCCTTTACTTGTGATAAAAATTATTATTGTCTTGATTACTTGAATACCGTTATCCCCAGAACAATTCAAATTATCCATCTTTTAACCGCATTTGGACAACTGATTCCATTTCCTTAGAAATTCTTGATTCTTTGATTTGATCTGCATCGGAAACCCTTATTTCCAATTTACTTGATTATTGTTTACCACCTATTGTTGCTATTTATCATCCTTTGATTATCATTGACAACCTTTGATTATTTGACTTCCATCTTGACTACCAATTACGGTTATTGATTAACGATTACCAATATTGATTACCTTATTGAATGAGTACACTGTACCATTGAAACTACTCCATGATCCTTTCTCGATCTTCGTTGATACTGAACAGTTGAAGCTCTTTTGCAATTACTATACATTCAGTTTATCTTATTGAGCATGTTATTGTTTATACCCTATTATAGAATTGGCATGTGTTTTTAAAAATGGACCAGTAATTGGTCGGAATAACTTAAGGCCCAGATTGGCCTGGGATCCAGTAGAGGACTATGACATGAGCTAGTCCGGGGTTGATGCGTGGCTGGCCAGCAGCACAACCTTTGATTTGAATAAAATGTATAAGCCAAATTCTAATCCTTTACTTCAATCATTATTGATACAAAGCATGTGTTAGCTAAATATTGTTGATTCTGATATCTTAAATTCATATCCTTACAACTGTGATAGAAATGATTCGTTGATGTTTGCTGAGCAATTTTGGCTCACTCTTGCTTGTTGTTTTCTAACCCTATTCCAGTGAAGCGAGAGTATGAGTTGGCATAGCGTGACCGATAGTTCACCAGCAGTCAGGAGAGCCCCTCGAGTCACTGTTATTGGCAGGGTAGTTGTTGTTTTGCTTTTCTAGATTTAATGTCTAGATTTGAACTTTAGTTGTGATGTAATAACTCTGATAAAACTGGTTTGTAATAATAAAAGATTGTAGTAGCTTGTGTTCATTGCCATAATCTGGATGCGGTCTTGGTCAAGGGGTAATTGTGTCTTTATATATATTATGCATGTGTTAAATAGTATTCCGTTGGTCGGATGACTCCTCAAATCTGTACCCCGGGTTTGGAGGGCGTCACAATCATAATTAGGCAGATAATCATTTCTTTTATTAATGCCTACTTTTCCATTCCTATTTTTCTTTGACACTTTCTGTTTGTTAACAGACTTTACCTCTTTGAGCTTATGTTTGAATTGTTTTTCTGTCATCGAACCAACATTAACCTGCTTATCACAGATTTTTACTGGTTCTTTAACAGCTTCTAACTCAATCTTATTCTCTGTTATTGAACCAACATTAACCTGTTTTTCACAAGTTTCAACTGGTTCCATAACAGCTTCTTTCACAACTACAGACTTTAGCTTACTGGATTCAGGAACAAATTTCACAGGTTTAAGTTGTGGTTTAACTTTAACTTTATCTTTAAACCTAAGTTCATCTTCCTCACAGTAACCTAATCCTACAGTATCTGTCTAAAACACTTGATGAGTGTCTTTTCCAGAATTAGTCCAAGTTTTGATTACTTTCCTCTCTTTTTCCAACTCAGATTCTATTTGCCTATATCTTTTAAGCAATTCATGTTCAACATAAACAGAATCATCTCTCTCATTTTGAACTTGTTGCATGTTAACAAGTCTCTCTTCAAGAAATTTATTCCTTTCTTTAAGACCTAGATTCTCAAATTTGATTCTTTCATTCTCTAAAGTCTGATCCCTATAACTAACATGTATGCTTTTTAGATAAACTCTCAATTCAGATATATTATCAGTATCATAAGCATAGGTTGTTAGGGGTACCTTGTTTTTAGATGATTCAGATTCATCTTTGACAGTTGCCATGAGAGCATAGTTTACATCCTCATCTGAATCTGAAGTGTCTGCCCAGTCTTTTCCTTTAGTGATGAGTGCTTTTTCTGATTCTCCTTTCTTGCACTCTGGAGCATAGTGACCCATCTCTTTACACTTGTAGCACTGGATCTCAGACTTGTCTTTCTTTCCAGTTTTGGTATCCCTTCCTCCAGACTTTCTGAAACTCCTTCTTTCAGAGTTTGAATCTTTCCTTGAGAATCTCTTTCCTTTCTTGAAGTTCTTGAAACCCATCTTCTTGAAGGTCTTCACCATCAAAGCAGCCATATGCATCATTTGTTCTTCATCATCCTCAGATTCAGAAGAAGCGTCAGCGTTTGAATCATCATCAGAGTTTGATGACTCACTATCAGATTTTATGACCAAAGCCTTTCCCTTTGCTTTCTTCTTTGATGTTTCTTTCTTCATGAGTTTTTCTTCAACTTTGAGAGCAACAGATTTTGCCTTCTTTCCAGATCTTTTGTTTCTTTGTTCTATCTCAAGTTCATGAGTTTTAAGCAACCCATAGATTTCATCAAGATCTGTTTCTGCAAGATCATAATTGTCTTTTATTGTTGTCGCCTTTAAATCCCATCTTTCAGGTAGGGATAGAAGAAACTTGAGATTTGACTCTTCAAGTTCATATTCTTTATCAACCAGGGACAAATCATTCAATAATTTACAGAACCTGTCATATGTATCTGTTAAGGTTTCATCAGATCTTGAGTCAAAGTGTTCATACTCCTGTGTTAGAATGGTCTTCCTATTCTTCTTTATAGCACTTGTTCCTTGACACCTGACTTCCAAAGCATCCCAAATTTCTTTGGAAGTTTTGCAGCCAATTACTCTGTTAGACATGACATTATCTAAAGCACTGTGGAGTAGATGTCTAACCTTTGCATCCTTTGCAATTGATGAGATGTCTTCAGGAGTCAAATCTTTCTTCTCTTTTGGAACAGTCTTTTGTTCTTGACCAGTAATAACAGGAGACAATTTAGTTGGCATATGAGGACCATCATTGATTCTATCAAGGTATTCTGGATCTGTGGCTTCCAGAAACATGGTCATCTTCACCTTCCATATTGGATATTCAACTGGTCTTAGAATTGGAACCCTTATAGTCTCATATCGACTCACAGAGGTAGGTTGAACCTTTTCAGGAGCTGCACCGGTTGGAACTTGTTCAGTCATGATTATACTTGTGTTTGAATCGTAAAACTGTATATATTAATCAGCCTTGGCTCTGATACCAATTGTTAGGCCGAATACACAATATATAATCAATATATGTATGATAAGGACAATCAAGAATACTTTTTATGAACAATAAACTGAATTATATTAAATAACTCTTCTCTCAGTGATGTAAAATATCATAGAGAGCTGCTAGGTTACAAGAATAATGTATTCAGTATTCGCCTCCCTTTTAGGGTTAACCTATCTGTGTTTATATAATACACAGCTACATAGAATCAATCTCTAATTGATATTCCTATAAATTAGCTATACAATTTATATCAAATTAGGATTGCTTCTGTCTTCTGTTCCGTTTCCTTATCTGTCTCAATATATCTTGCTTCTTTCCATCTTCAAGATATATTGCTTCTAGAATCTTCATATTAGCACCGACAGCTAAAGCAAACTTTCACCCCGTCAGACTTTAACAAACTCTGACTGGCTTCTAGTAAACTCTGATGAGTACCTGTTGCTTAAACACTGATAAACAATCATCAGCAATTATATCTAACAGAAAATAATGGATGGTTTTATCATGTTTGCACATCATGCCAAGAAGAAGTGACACTAGAAAACCTCAAATACACCTGCCACAAATGTGCACGCAATATACCATTCCCAGATAAACGGTTAGTCCAATACTTAATTAAAAAAACAATCCTTTAACCTAAAGTTAACTGAATTAACTTTCATACTTTTTGTAGATTTCGAATATGTGCACTTGTATCAGATGATAGTGCCAATGCAGCCCTAATAATACATGACAGAGAAGTACGAAAGCTTTCAGGATTTACCGTTTTTGATATCTTAACCAACCACACCAAGGTATGATACCTATTTACTCATGTGTATGTTAGTTTATACTTACCAATATGCTATCACATATCATTTCTTTTATTAGCACAACTAGGAGGGGGACATCACTATCTTCCCAAAAGAACTACATATTATGGAAGGAAGAAAATACAAAGTAACAATTGGTTTAAAAGAAGAAAATATTACAAAATCATCTACAATGTATACCGCATCAGACATAGATATGGTAGAGGCCGGTCTGGACGAATCTGCCCAACAACAAAGTTCACCAAACCTAGCTCAAGACAATTCAAACGTAGTGGTATGTACAATAACAAAAGTTATACATTTAAAAAAAATTCAATAGATATTAAATATTATTTTCCAAGAAGCAACCAAAAGGACCCTCTCACCAGTGACCAACACTAGAGGAAAAACTTCTAAAGGAAAAAAGGCCAACAACAAAAGAAAAGGGAGAAAGCTACTACTGGTTGTATCAGATGATGAAGAAGATAACAAACCTTCCACCAAACTAAAGCTTCCAAAAAAAGAAAAGATATTGTCGACATATAATTTCCTTTGCAAATTTTCCTATTCTTTCCGTATACTAAATACAAAACATTCTTTTTGAAACCATTACTAATGAACAATACAAAACTTGAAATTCAAGAGGTGTAAACATTTTTACAAGAGCTATCGTTGCAACAACTTAGTGATGATTGACTTGCTGAGTAAACAAATATATTCACATGTAATAGCTTATGTACATCCTACTGCAATGTAAATATATTCTCTAATAGCTTTTGTAAATAATATGTAAATGACATTGTACATTTCTCTCCATGGGTGATGTAAATATGTTTACCTTTCCTATTGTAGTATAAAATGTCTCGAATAGTTAGTTGCATTGTAACATTAATAACTTTTACATTATAATTTTCCCCGTATATTCAAAAAAAATCAAATGTTATACTAACTTAAATATGAAAACTATACCTAATATAATCAAGCAATACTTTTACATTATAATTTTCCCCATATATTCAAAAAAATCAAATGCTATACTAACCTAAATATGAAAACTATACCTAATATAATCAAGCAATACACCGTCAATTTAATATTACCTTGAACATAGTATTCCCAAAACTTCCTCCACAACTAAGAACTTTCCAACAAATAACACTATTTCTTAAATAACTCCTTATAGTACTATTCATTATACTCCTATTTTTGTTGTAAACCCCCTGTTGCAATGACTAACAACCACTACAGCATCACCAAGTAGCCCTGCAAAATTTTAAACACAAAATTTACAACCCCGCAGTGTAGCGCGGGCAAACAAGAACTAGTATAGATGTAATCCTTTAGGATATCTTCCTTCAAAGCCTTCATGAATAATGAATTGTCTTGATTAACAGTTCTAATCTTCTCAAGCAACTTTAGAAAGGTACCATCATTGTTTGTGCCTCTCTGAGGGATATCAAACATCTCCCTTGTCTTCATGTTCAGCTTTTTGAATCTTCAGCTTCTGAGATATGATGTCGGAGACCTTGGCATTCTCTTCTTCCTTCCTTCTGAGATCTGCTTGCTGTTTCTTCAGCTCTTTCTGAAATAAAGGGTCAGGTGTATACAGATCAGCTTCATCTTCCCAATCATCAAAGTTGGCCACTTCTTCAACCTCCTCCTCACCAATAGGTTCTTCAGGGATAGTCTTCTCCAGATCACCAGATGTATCAAATTGAAAATCATCCTGTTCACCATGGTAGTAGTAGGCATCATAAAAAACAGACTCATCCAATGATTGTTTTTGTTTACCCTTCCCTTTATCTTTTCCTCCAGAAGCTCCTCCAACTTCTCTATCTCCTCCTTTCTTCTCCCCCTTAGTTGAGGAATCCTCTACAGATTTAACATTAACAGCTTCAGGATTCACCTCACTTGTTCTCCTTATTTCTCCTCCTTCTCTTCTATCTCCTCAATCTCCTCCTTGATCAGCATCATCTTCACCATCTCCCTCAAAGAATGTTTTCTGTTCAGCCGTGGGTTGATGTGAATTCTTTATCATAAAGTACAGATGCTTCATCCCATCATTGAGATGCTCCATTCCACCTTTAATCTTTGAGAACCTCTGTTCATTAAGCCATTGATTTTCATCAACAGTTTGCTGAATGAAATCCACTTGAGCAGTAATGGAAGCAAACTGATCAGCATTTGATGTTGTAAGATCAGAGACGTCCGAAGCCACCAGTACTTGAGATTACTGAACTGCATTGATCTTCGGTAGGAGAGAAGTCTTCAAGCCTTCAATGTCATCTTTAATCATACCCAACTGATTTGTTACAGAGGTGGAAGAAGAAGACCGTTCAACCACTTGTGCTTTGAGAATTGTTAGATCAGGATTCAATGATCGTCAGGATCTAGACTCAACTGATCAGGATTGCTGACGTCATCAATATTGCATGGTCATCAGTATTTGCTCAAGCGTCAGTATCAGGATTTCACATCAGGACTGGGATCAGGATTGATCATCAGGACTGGAAGCTGATCAAGATTTCTATTTCGAGTTATTTTTGGAGTCTAGTTAAATAAGGATGTTTATCCTGTCGGTTCCTGGTCTGTAGGAACGTAGCTATCAATTTAGGATAGGTTTCAATCTTTGTAATTGATTAGGACTTATCATTGATAGAGAAGCTGTGTAGTATATAAACACAGTTTAGGTTTCGATTTATATCGATCACACACTCGAGTATTTTGATAACCAAGAAGCTCTCAAGAACATCAGAATTTCTTGAGAGAGTTTGTAACAGTTTTATATCAGAATTATTAAAGCTGTTATTATTCATATTTGTGTTTAAAGTCGAGAATCTTATACAATTGTATTCAACCCCCCTTCTACAATTGTTTATTACTGGGCAACAATTGGTATCAGAGCAAACTGATTTAAATTTGAATCAGATACGATCTAAGATGTCGACAACCAAGTATGAAAGCATGAAAATTCCCATCCTGAAGAAATCAGAATATCCAACATGGAAGGTAAAGATGCTGATGTACCTAGAGGCTATGGATCCTGACTTTTTGGACATGATTCGTGATGGACCATATATTCCTACCAGGATCATAGAACGAACAGAAACTATACCTGAGCACTATGTGGTTAAGGCCAAGAGTGAATGGACTCCAGAAGAAAAAGCTCATGTACTCAGGGAAGCAAAGATAAAGAATATCCTGCATAATAGTCTTGATGCTGTCATGTCCAACAGAGTGATTGCATGCAAGTCTGCAAAAGAAATCTGGGATACTTTGGAAACTCAGTGCCAGGGATCTGCATCTGTTAAGAAAAACAGAAGGGCTCTTTTGATTCAAGAATATGAACAATTCGATGCTAGACCTGATGAGAGCCTGACTGATTTATATGATAGATTTCTGACACTCCTGAACAATCTATCCTTAGTTGGCAAGGAATATGTTTCTGAAGATTCAAATACCAAGTTTCTAAGAGCTTTACCAGAAGAATGGGATACTCAAACTGTTACCCAGTATATGTCGATTACAGAAGGGGGGTTGAATGTAATTGTATGAAATAATCGAACAGACAAAGATAAAAACAATCAATATCAGATTTTATTAATCTTTATAAAAACTGATACAAACTCTCTCAAGAAATTATGAGTTCTTAAGAGCTGCTAGGTTTACAAAGATACTCGTGTTAAAGATATTACTCTCGTAAAACCTATCATGTGTTTATATACACACACAGCTACACATTCTGTTACACAAGATAATCTTCATTTAATTAGATTGATCTTCTTGTCGCTTATCTTCTGTAACAGCTTCTATGAGGTATATCTTCTGCATATCAATCCTTTCCTGAAATCGCGGAATAGTATCAATTATCAACATCCGACTTATCCTGCCACTGATGATGACATCATCAGACGTCATCTCCTGATGCTCTAAATACTGATGCTATGCGATCCTGATGCACTCATTAAATCTTCATTTCCCAACAATCTCCCCCAATTTATACTTTCTGGAATAAAGCATAAATTCTCTGGATTTAATGATGCCAAAACTTCAGTCAAATACTCGTAGGATTAATATAAGGATTTCGCTTAAGATATCCTTCATAATCAGACACTCTAATAAACCCCATGTTCTTCTGAAGAAACTGCTTCATCAACTCATCTTCTTTCTCCAATAACAGATCAATCATTCTTCTTCTCAGCTTCCTCAGACTTTCATCATCATTGTTAGTCTGATAAACTGCTGCTCTCAGATCCTCGATAGAACTTCTCAGCATTCTTTCATCCAGATAAATAAGTTTAACTCTCTCACTATCCGGACAGAAAGACAAATACTCTTCACTCAGAGTCTTCTCAACGAATGCACTTCCTTTCTTCATTTCCACCTCTCGTCCATCCATGTCAATGTATTTAGGAGCATATCCAGTATTTTTCTGATTTAACCCCATCAGATGCAAATTGATACTGGATTGAATCTTCCTTCTCCATTTTATACACAAATCATCTTTAGGAACAAACATATACTGTACATACCTCAATTCTTCTAAGTTCTTCATTGAAACATTCAGTTCCGTCAGTACAAACGTTGATCCATCCTTAAGAAAATACACTAACTTTTCTTTAGGCAACATCATACACCATTTGAACAGAGATAAGTTTGTCAAGATGCCTTTGAGTAACTTTATCACTCAGATTTTCTGTTAGGCATGCTTGATCAAATGATGCTACCTGAGGAACTATTTCTGCGGCAGGATGACCAATTCCTCCATCTGTTCATGTCCGTCTGCATTCATTCTTCTTCTTCGCAACTTCTTCATAAGATTTCTTGAACTTTCCAGATCCATTAATACAAGAAATTCCAGGGAGACTTTTGATATGTCCACTTGATTTGAATATCTCATTGAGCTGAAAATGAGATTTATCTTCCCTGACATCATAGCCACTTCCTTTGTACCCTCTAACCTTCTTGAATCCATAAGCATCTCTTGAACTCCTTACAACATTATCCTTCTTTCTCAGATATTCCTCCAACACAATTCCTGACTTTGTGAAGCTTCGTTGTTGTAAAGACTTGAAATAGTCTTTTTCTGCTTGCTTAGCTGCTTCCACATTTAATGATGTTCTTACAAGAAATATCTGTCTATCATTCCTTGAATCTTCTCTTCTTCTCCTTCTTTGATCTAAAGGAAGATCATCATCCTCTTCTTCTTCTTGATGAAGTTTTCTAGCTTGTTGCTCATTGAATGCTTCAAGTCTGGGATCTTTATAGTGCACAGTGTATTCTATTCCATCAATATTCACAGTTTGATGAAACCTCTTTGCCTGCTCAGCTGTTGTCACTATAATATCATGAGATTGCTTTTGAGAACTAGATCCAGAGACTTGTGTTGACTGTTGTCTTAGACTTTGATTAGACAGAGTGATTCGTGTCCTTGCAGCAGCACCAGTAGATACCTGTTTCTGACTAGAACCTCCATCAGGAGCATCATCCTTTCTTGAAATACCCAACTCCGGAGAGCATTTGGTTGACACTACTTTCTCCCCCTTTTTGGCATCAGTACGAGCATCAGGAACCAAGGCAGAGATAAGTAAATCCAACTTAGTATCCATAGATTCAACCTTTTTCTCCAGAGTCGCAATTCGATGTTCAAGAGAAACATGATCTCGATGAACAGAGGAAAAGTCTCTTGAAGTGCGAGCAACAGATTGAGTATTCGCAGCCACAACATCAGCAATACTCTTTTCAGTCGAAGTCCTGACATCTTTAATCTCTTCAAAGATAGCCTTAAGCATGAGAGAAGTACCTTTAAGATGAACTTGAAGATCCGGACTTTGAATCTCTTTAAATGTAGTGGCCAAATGACCATGAGCCCCAGTGATACCAACAAAAGATGAAGGATCAGTCCAAGAATGATCCCACTGAGCTTGTCTGTGACTAGTCAGAATGTCCATGGACGAATTATCAGAACCAGACTTATCAGAGCTGGAATGAGAACTGTGAGACTGATCCTGAGAAGCTGCAGGAGTATTGGATGTACCTGCATCAAAGTCAGTAACTCCTAGATCTCTCTTTCTTTTTCAGTGATCTCATCACCGCTCACCAGCACAATATCTAAACTTTTGAGAGTCAGATTTTCCTCACTCAAATGCATAGCATTTACACTCATTTCTATCTCTCCTTTTCCCAGTTCAGGAGACTGCCTCTCAACAATTCTGTTTTTCTCTAGATCTTTTCTCTCATTCTCACGAAAAAGGCTCAGAGCACTCAGAAACGAAGAAATAAGAGATGGCAGAGAAGAGTAAAGTGCAGTCATACTGACAGGGGATCCCTCAGTCAAGGGTCTGTTAGTAGTCATTCTGACACCAGGAGAGTAAACAACCATAGCAGAGTCAGGGTTAGTGACAGTACCTGAGTCCTCAGTGTCCAAGGGACGAGAGGATAATGGTTGAACCATGAGAGTCTGACTGGCATTAAACTGGCATGCTTCCATACTTTGAATGAAAGGTTCTTGTGGAGCCTGGACAATCTGGACTGCTTCAGTAAAGTGTACTGAAGGTTCTTGTGTATCCTGTCCATGATATTTGTTGTCAAAAACAGAAGCTGGAATATCCCTTACAAAATTGCCCTGACCAGTTTCAGGCAGGAACTGCTCCTCGTCGTCATCCACCCTTTGAGCAGATGGTTCTTGTGTGACTTGATCTATGTGGACTGCTAGTTCACTTTGAGAACCAGGTTCTTGTGTATCCAGATCAATAGTTGGAGCTCCTGATGGTTTTGCCTTAACATTCCTTTTCTTGGTTCGCGCAAAACAAATCTTCCTTTTCCGACCAGCTGACTCAGCTATTTCTTTTCTGGCTTCAGTTTCCAGTCGTTTGATACGATCATAAGACATTTCAACCTTTCGTGCCTGTGGAGATACAGGAGGACTGGAGTCAGAAACAACCACATTAGCAAGAGAGGGTTGCACATCAGAGGCTTTAGCGTCAGTGACAGATACTGCATTGTCATCAAGTCCGGTATCAGAAGAGAAGATACTGTCCGGAGCAACACTGACAGGAGCATCAGTAGCAGAACTGTTATGAAAAGATTTGTGCAAAGCATCAACAGCGTCAAAATGAGAGTAGAGAGTAGACTTTCTTAATCTCCGTCTTTTGAAAGATGGTGATGGAACATATGCCACAGCCTCAGGAGATATCTTGAATATCGATGACAATGGAACATCATCATCATCAGTATCAGTATCAGTATCAAGAACAGTTGTATGCTTTCTTCGTGAGGCTAAAATTTTGGATGCTATAGCAACTGGTTGATCACCTTGTTTCTCCAGAAAATCAGTGGGGGGATGTAGCAAGGTCCTTGATCCTGACGACTGAGAATGTCGCACTGATTTGGCTAACCTTGTGTGTCTTACAACTGATTGCTGTTGAGAGCCATCAGAGGTGGGATTTGAGGTTTTAGGAATCTGTTTGGGTTTTGTACTTGGGTTAGATCCAGAGGGGGTAGCAACATCAGACCTCTGAATCAGAGTACGAGGATCTAGTCCATAAACAGTAGGCAATCTCTGTCGTAGAAGTTGCCTGACCTGTTCAGGATATACGACATCACCCTGAAACATTTGTTTTCCCTTTATCATGTACTCCTGAAAGAAGCGAGGAGTATTCTGAAACACAGGCAACAAGCACTCATCTTGAAAAGCAACATTAGGGCACAAGTATTGAAAAATCAAATGCAGAAAATGACGAAAGTAGACAGTTTCCTGATTCTCAGTTATTCTACTTCCTATGGAATCAATTAGCATACTAGCTATATTAAAATCAGATCCATAGATTAGAGAGTACCCAATATTTTGAGTTGCTTGAGTGAGAGCATCAAAGTTTGAGCTCTTGTTCATAAAACACTTACCTATGGAATCAAAGAAAAAATTCCACTCTTGGTGAAGCTTCGTTCTGACCAATTTGCCCATTCTGGTCATATCACCATTATAGCCAATTTTGATGAAAAACTCCTTAAGCACCGCCTCCGAAAAGAAGGGATTAAAAGATGTAGCATTAGTAGATCCAAAAATTATGTCATCAACATATATTTGAACTAAGAGCAAGTCTTTGCCTTTTTGAATGTAGAACAAGGTTTTATCAATGGTGCCTCGTGTGAATCCACTATCAAGAAGAAACTGAGTAAGTGTTTCATACCAGGCCCGTGGCGCTTGCTTGAGTCCATACAGAGCTTTATCCAGTCTATACACATGATCTGGATATTTAGGATCAACAAAGCCTGGAGGTTGTTCAACGTAAACTTCTTCCTCCAATTCTCCATTTAAGAAGGCACTCTTAACATCCATCTGAAAGACCTTGAATTTCATATGAGCAGCATATGCTAGGAATATTCTGATGGCCTCCAATCTGGCAACTTGAGCAAATGTTTCATCATAATCAATGCCTTCTTGCTGAGAATACCCTTTTGCTACAAGTCTGGCCTTGTTTCTTGTAATTACTCCATCAGAATCAGTTTTGTTTCTGAAAACCCATTTAGTTCCCACAATAGATCTATTTTTGGGTCGTGGAACAAGTTGCCAGACTTCATTTCTTTCAAACTCATTTAGTTCTTCTTGTATTGAGGTTACCCAATCAGCATCTTTCAAGGCATCTTCAATTTTCTTTGGTTCTTCCTGTGAGAGAAAATTGTGAAATAGACACTCATTCTGAGTGCATTTCTTGTTTGAACACCAGCATCAGGATCTCCAATAATGAGATCAGGAGGATGCGCTTGTGTCCATCTTCTTGCTGATGGTAACAGAGTTCTTGAACTTGATGCTCCCCCTGCATCAATGTCTTCCTCAAAAGAACTTTCGTGAGTTGTATGCGAAGCTCCCCATGCATCAGTGTTTTGAAAAGATCCACTGGAATTGAAATTACTCTGATGGCTTTCACTTTATGTAGTGTCAGTACTGGCATCAGTGCTGTTATCAGTACTTCCATCAATATATGTGGAAGAGTTGTTTTCAAGAGGTTCATTATTTGTAGTATTTGTGATATCAATAGGCTCCCCCTCAACGTCATCACTACTGATTTTAGCTTCTAGTTCATCTCCAAAAATCAATTCTTCATGAGTATCTTCATTAATCCCAGTGATTCTCCTGTCATCAAACGATACATTTACTGAGACATTCACAATCTTAGTTCTCAGATTGTATACCTTGAAAGCTTTTGTTGTATCAGGATATCCAATGAAAATTCCTTCATCTACTTTTGCTTCCAATTTTCCAAGCTGTTCTGGGTGAGACCGTAAAATGAAGCATTTGCACCCAAACACATGCAAGTGTTTCAAGCTTGGTTTCTTTCCCTTAATCATTTGATATGGAGTCTTTCCATGTCTTGTGATCAGTGTACAGTTCTGAGTATAGCATGCAGTGTTAACAGCTTCTGCCCAGAAGTAAGTTGGGAGCTTTGGTTCTTCCAGCATTGTTCTTCTTGCTTCAATTAGAGTTCTGTTTTTCCTTTCGACTACTCCATTCTGCTGAGGAGTACCAGGAGCAGAGAATTGCTGCACAATTCCTTTTGATTTACAGAAGTCTTCCATTGTTGAGTTTTTAAACTCCGTTCCATTATCACTTCGAAGAACTTTGACATTGTTACTTGATTCGTTTTCCAGTAACTTGACACGCTCTATCAGAAACTCTGGTGTTTCACTCTTTTTATGTAGAAAGTATACCCATGTGAATCTTGTATACTCATCAACAATTACTAGAGTGTATCTTTTCTTGTTGATAGACATCACATTCACGGGACCAAAGAGATCCAGATGTAGCAGGTGATAAGCTGTGTCTATTGAGTGTTCTGATTTACTCTTGAAGCTGATTCTCTTTTGCTTTGACTTTTGACAGGAGTCACAGAGTCCATCAGGAAAGTACATTGCTTTTGGGAGACCTCTCACTAAGTCTTTTCTTACTAACTTATTGATTTTGTTGAAATTCAAATGAGAAAGCTTCTTGTGCCAGTTCCAACTTTCATCTAATGATGCCTTTGACAAAAGACACGTCATTTTCCCATCAGTAGCAGAGTGTAAGTTGGCTTCATATATGTTACCACGTCTATAACCCGTAAGAATCACTTTTCCATCTTTCTTACTTGTTATTTCACAGTGAGATTCATAAAAATTGACATGGTAACCTCTGTCTGTAATTTGACTGATGCTTAAGAGATTATGCTTCAGTCCTTCTACCAGAGCTACGTTCTGAATGATAACATTTCCAATCACAATATTGCCATATCCTAAGGTGAGTCCTATGTTGCCATCTCCATAGGAAACCTTTGGGCCAGCTTTCTTCTCAAAATCTGACAGCAGGGACTTATTTCCGGTCATATGTCCTGAACATCCACTATCCAGAACCAAAACATTTTTCCTGTTGCCCTGCAATCAATATTTCAATCAGTTATAATTTTTAAGAACCCACACTTGTTGGGTCCTGTTTTTCAATTTCTTGTTAAGATTTGCAGCAGATTTTTTTAAATCCTTTTCAACTGAATTATCTTCAATTGAACTTGATTTAACAGAGTCTTTCTTAACATACACATTTCTAGTTAACAAACTCAATTTATCACAAAAATTTGTACCTTTATTAAATTTAGGCAAGGGAACATAATTGTCATGGTACAAATTGTGATAACTAGTACATGTGTAAACTGAATGCCATTTGCTACCACAGTGAGAACAAGGATTCTGTGGTTTATAATTAACATTTCTACCCCTAACATCAGAAATAGAAATTTCAACTCTTCTCTTTTTATTCTTCCTGCAATCAATGGCAAGATGATTAGTCTTACCACATGTATGACATGTCTTTCTTGGAGCTACAATTTGAATAGTTTTTGAATTCTAATAATTTTGCGGTCAAGCTCAATCTTGTATACTTTGTATTTCCCGGATAAATGGTAACTCCATTTTCAACAACCAACTCATAGAATTTTTTAGCACTATCATTTGGAGCTTCTTCTACATTATTAGTCCCCGTATCTGTGGTGTCATAAAATTCATAATTTACACCGGCAAAATCATGTAGCATAGCATTAAAATCTACCGGTTCTTCTACCCTCGGAGGTTCCCGATGACTACGACGATGTGATTTTCGATTCTCATTTCTTTCCTCAACTTTTTCACCGTGCAATGTCCACACGGTATAACCTTCAAGCATCCCTTTAGATAGCAAATGAAATCTAATTTCATCAATGTCTAACCAATTCAAATTCTTACAACGCTTACAAGGACACTTCATCAAACCACCCTCCTCCACTTTTTTCTCCTTTGCAAACTTTAAAAAAAAACTCTACACCATTCCTATATTCGGGAGTTAAGGAAATTTAATCACTTTGTACTTGATTACCTATCCAACTTCTATTCATATTTGCCATCTACATGAATTAATATATGTAAACAAATGGTTTAACATTCACATTCAATTATAAAAACACATACATATATACATTGCATTATAAAAAAAATGTAATCATAATTAAATACAAAATACATAAAAGAAAACTCACATTATCTGATTTGTATCACTTCCTCTCTTTGTTTTCTTCAATTATCTTCTTCTTTTTTATCCTATCTTTTTTTTCTATGTCTTGTTTCATTTGAGGAATTCTGGTGCCATCAGGAGATGATGATTCACCAACTGGTTTCATTGGTACAAACGGTCTGTTCTCTAATATGCCAATATACAACGGATTAGATGCCTTGATAAATAACAGCATCTTCATCTTCCACAAACCGAAATCATCTCTAGTGAAGGGGGAACTTTAATACCAGCAGTTGTCTTTGGAGCACTCATGGTTTCTGAAAATTTCAAACTGTTTAAAATTCAATAAATTCCAATCAAATGAAAAATTTTGAAAGTTAAATAATTTGCTTCAAATTTTCAAGCCTTGTTTGATTTTGGTCTCATTCACCGGATCTGATTTGTACGTCAATCAAATAGCTCTGATACCAATTGTTAGGTCCAAAGTATCGTAGAAAGGGGGGGTTGAATACGATACTCAGAAATTATTCAATTTCGTTCGCGGATAATTCTTTAGGCTCTAATACGAAATCAAATGCACCAAATCAAAACACGAGTCGGGGAATATATCATTTTATAAATATAAACCTCGAGGGGTGCTACAAATCTAATCCGTAGATTAGCTTCAATGAGTTCAGGTTAACGTAATCAATACAAACTTTAGAAATTAAGGCACTATAAATTTTCTCTAGTAATCGTTCTTGAGCTCTTAAATTCTTCTGAGTAAATATGATCACAACTGCCAACCAACTGAAAAAGAACACTGTCTTCATTCTCTATTTGTAGTCTTTGTTTTGAAAACCTATCGAACCAAAATCAAGTTAATCCTGGGCGTCCATTTTTCAATCAACCTGACAAAGTAAAATACTTTTCACCTGCTCCTTCAATTGAAAAACCATCGAATGAATATAACAATTTTTCTCAAAGACCTGAGTTATACTTTCTCCAGGAAGTGACCTAAATGATTCATATTGAGAAGTCAGGTTGTCCAATCTGTTTTCCTGCACGTCTTCAGTTCCTTCCATTATCATGTTAGATCAGGATTCAATGATCGTCAGGATCTAGACTCAACTGATCAGGATTTCTGACGTCATCAGTATTTGCTCAAGCGTCAGTATCAAGATTGATCATCAGGACTGGAAGCTGATCAAGATTTCTATTTCGAGTTGGTTTATGAGTCTAGTTAAAGAGAGAAGTTTATTTTGTCGGTTCCTAATTTATAGGAATGCAGTTGTCGGTTAGGATATGTTTCAATCTAGTTTGTAATTGATTAGGACTTATCTTGTAATCGATAGAGAAGCTGTGTAGTATAGAAAAAAAGTTTAGGTTTCGATTTAAATCGATCACATACACGAGTATTTTGTAACCTAGAAGCTCTCAAGAACACCAGAATTTCTTGAGAGAGTTTGTAACAGTTTTATATCAGATTTAATAAAGCTGTTATTATTCTTTCATATTTGTGATACATAATTCTTTAAGTCGAGAATCTTATACAATTGTATTCAACCCCTCTTCTACAATTATTATTTACTGGGCAACAATTGGTATCAGAGCAAACTGATTTAAATTTGAATCAGATACGATCTAAGATGTCGACAAAGTATGAAAGCATGAAAATTCCCATCCTGAAGAAAACTGAATATCCAACATGGAAGGTAAAGATGTTGATGTACCTGGAGGCTAAGGACCCTGACTATTTGGACAGGATACGTGATGGACCTTATGTTCCTACGAGAATAGTTGCACAAATAGATACTATACCTGAACACTATGTGGTCAAGGTAAAAAGTGAATGGACTCCTGAAGAGAAAGCTGACGTTCTCAGATATGCAAAGATAAAGAATATCCTTCACAACAGCCTTGATGTTGTCATGTCTAACAGGGTTATTGCATGCAAATCTGTAAAAGAAATTTGGGACACTTTGGAAACTCAATGCCAAGGATCTGCATCTGTCAAGAAAAACATAAGGGCTCTACTTATTCAAAAGTATGAACAATTTGATGCAAGACCTGATGAGAGCCTTACTGACATGTATGATAGATTCCTGACACTCTTGAATAATCTATCAATAGTAGGCAAAGAGTATGTATCTCAAGATTCTAATACCAAGTTTCTGAGAGCTTTACCAGAAGAATGGGATACACAAACATCAATCATTAGACATCAGTATGATCTAAACACAGTGTCTCATGATGAAGTTTATGGGATACTGAGAACCTATGATCTTGAGGTTCAACGAAGGAAGAATAAGAAAAGCAGCAAGGCAAAATCCATTGCCTTGAAAGTTGAGGCTAAATCAAAAGGAAAAGCTATGGAGGTCTCTAGGAGGAAATCAAGAATAGTTGAGTCAGATCCTGATGACTCATCATCAGATACTGATGGCAATCCTGATGCCAATACTGATGATAATTCTTCCGACTCAGACATGGAAGAGATGGTTGCTATGATAGTCAGAAGCTTCAAAAAGATGAAGTTTAGGAAGGCTAGAAGACAAGGCAACTTCCAGAAAAAAGACCTTCAATGCTGACAAAGAAAAGTACAACAAAAAGGACAGCAAAAGTGGCAAATTTGACAAGTCAAAGGTTAGATGCTACAAGTGTAATGGAATGGGGCACTTTGCAACTGAGTGCAAGAAGGCTAAAGCACTCATCACTTCAAGCAAGGATTGGATGGACTCTTCCTCAGAATCTGACACTGAGGTGATCAACTATGCCCTAATGGCCAATAATGATGAAACTGCTGTTCCTGATGATAAGGTACTAAATACTGTCTTTGATTTTGATACTGATAATGCCTCTGAGTTAAGACGTTTTCTAAAGTCATTTCATATTAGCTTTAGAAGTCAAACTTCTGAGAATACTAGGATCTTATCTGAGATGTCTGAACTTAGGAAAAGGAATGAGCATCTAGAAACTGAATTCTCTTTTATGAAAAAAGTACAGATAGAATGTGATAATGCTAAACACATGTATTTGGAGATGAAATTTAAATGTACTGCTCTTGAAAAAGAACTTGAGGAAGCTAAAGAGACAATCAGAACCTGGACATATTCTGGAAGGAAATTTCATGAAATAAATACTTCTAAGAATTGGAAAGAGTGTCTAGGTTATAAGTCAGATGAGGATAAGAAGTTGAAAAAGAAAGTTTTAATAGATGAGACAGTAAGACCAATGACCTATAGACATGTTATAGACAAGACCAAATCAAAGATTATGTCTGTTAAATTTGTATTTGGTAATGATCCCAATTCTACTTTTGAAAAGGGATCTTGTTAGGCCGAATACACAATATATAATCAAGTATTTATGAGAATAACAATCAAGAACACAAGTTTATAAATCAAGACACTGAATTATATTAAATAATTCTCTCTTAGTGATGTTAATGAATCACAAAGAGCTACTAGGTTACAAGAATAATATATTCAATGTTCGCGTCCCTTCTAGGGATAACCTATCTGTGTTTATATAGTACACAGTTACACAATCCTTATCTAATTGATATTCCTACAAATTAGCTATACAAGTTATATCAATTAAGGATTGCTTCTTATCTTCTATTCTATTTCCTTAGCTGTATCAATATATTCTGCTTCTTTCCATCTTCAGAATATATTGCTTCTAGAATCTTCAATTCAGCACCGACAGCTAATTCAACTATCACCCTGTCAGACTTTAAATAAACTCTGACCGGCTTCCTTTAAACTCTTCACCCTGTCAGACTTTAAATAAACTATGACCGGCTTCTGATAAACTCTGGTCAGTACCTGTTGCTTAAACACTGATAAACAAACGTCAGCAATTATATCTAACAATCTCCCCCAACTTGTTCATAATAAAATGTACAAGTTAAACATATAATTGATGATGTCAAAAACATTTATCAAATGCAGTGTTTAACATATAACAGAGTTTAATTTAAAACAGAGTTTAAATTTGACTTAGAATAGAAAATATATTAAAAACTTACAATCAGACTTTACTTGATTTCTTGAATATCAGGCACTGTCCTGATATAGTCTGATAGCAATTTCTTTTCAGCTCTTTCTAGCTCTTCCACCATGATCTTCTTCACTTCTTTCAACTCTGGATCAAATTCTCCAGTCTGATAAATTGCAGCTCTCAGAGAATAGATGGAATTCTTCCTCATCTCATTCCCTAGCTTAATATAATAAGCTTTATCAGATTCTAAATTAAATTCAAGAACTTTTGTACCCAGTGCTGTTCTGAACTTAGCACTGTTTCTTTTCATCTCAACAATCTTCCCATGTGCATTTCTGTATTTGGGAATATATGCACTTGATACTCCTCCTCCAAGCATCATCTTCGATCTTAGCATCTTTTCTCTGATAACTGAAGCAGCATTGTGAGTATTTCTATTTTTGACTTTTAACAAGTACAGAACATACTCCAATTCTTGATAAGATTTGAGATTTATATCAGACTCTGCAACCTTATAAACTCTTCCATCATTCATAAAGTACAACAAAAATTCCTTCTTCAACACCTTATGAAAGATCATTTGAACAGAGTCTAGCATATCAAGATTTTCTTGAGTAATAATACCAGATACAGCTAGTGACGATTGATCCATTGGACTTGTATTTATCCTTCTCTCTCTGTGTGACCCTAGACCAGATTTGTCTTTTCCTTCCTTACCCAATATTGTTCTGGTTTCTGAGAAATTCACAGCTTCAAGCTTTAAATCTTCAAGAATTTTTGGTTTGCTGAATCCTGGAAGTTGTGTAGATTTCTGTACAACTTGAGCAACGTCAGAGGTTGTCATAACTTTAGTAGTATCATCAACTTGAGCAGCGTCAGAGGTTGATTTTGCTAATCTTGTTTCAACTTGAGCAATGTCAGAGGTTGAATTATCTTTCTTCTCTAGGTTAGGCTCTTCAATCATTATGCCTTTACCCTTATCAGAGTTTCCAATCACAGGTCTCCTTGTATATTGTATACTCTGTTGTATATTCTCTTTGATAGAAATACCAACTTCTTTCTTTCTAGGAGCCTTGATTTCCTTTTTCTTGTAGATTCCAGCTTCAAGATTTTTCTTGTGTTCCTCAGCAAGCATTTGCTCTTCAGCCTGGATATCTTCAATAGTAACATTCTTTCCATGCTCTTTCATGAATATTTTAGCAGCAATCTCTTCATCAGTAGATGGATTAGTTGAAACAACTAAACTCTTGAGTTTTGAAGTAGATTGGCCACCAGAGTTTATCTTGTCAGAGTTTGTTTGTCTATCAGAGTTTACTCTTGTCCTGCTTTGCCTTTGAGCAAAAATCTTTCTTTTATTTTCTTTGCTTCCCCCATCAGTAGAATCATCCCTCCGTCTCAGAGCTTGAGTGTCTTTGCATTTGTCTTTAGATACACTCTCCCCCTTTTTGACATCATCAGAAAGTAGTACTGATGTCAGCAATTCAATGGCAGTAGAAATGGAATTCAGTTGAGTAGACATTGCATTCTGATTTTCCTCAACTTTCCCAAGCCTCTTCTTGATTTCCTCAGAATCCTTGGCTTGCTGCTTGAGCATAGCATAATAATAAGTTCTGTCAGACTTGAAAGTAAGATCCTTCATACTGACTTCATTCCTTAGATTTGTAAGCATTTGTTGATTCTCATCAAATCTATTATTAAGAGATTTGACTTGAACAACAGTTGCCTGTAAGCTTGTAAGTACATCAGTATTTGAGATCTTCTTGACAGAATCAGATAGAAAATCTGCAGCCCTTTGTGCTGAGAAGACACAATCTGCATCAGCCCATTTGTTGTAGTACATATTCTGGAAATGCTCATTTGTCTGTCTATTGACTTCCCTTGCTTCATCACTATTGACATCATCAGCCAATGAAACTTGAATACTAGGGTGTGAATGAGAACCCTCAGCATCATTTCCAGCGTCTTCATTATTGTCTGCTTCATTTTCAGTAAGAATATTTTCAGCAGTAAACTGTGCAGCTTCATCAATTTTCTCCTCTTCTACAGCTTCAGGAATATTAGAGTGAACCTGAGCATAAACCTCTGCTTCTCTTTGAACAATCTCAACAACAAATTGTTGCAAAGCTTCAAGAATAATATTCTCAGAGTTTAGCTCATCAGCAGCCTCTTGTTCCTTTTCTATCACAGCTTCATCAAGAATTGTCTCTGTGACTTTTATCATCTGATTAACCTCCTCACCTTTGTCAAGATCACAAGAAATAATTTCAGTGTGAGTGGCCAGAGATTCTTCTATCTGATCAGTTACTTGATCAGCTTCCACACCCTCTGTATAATGATCAGAATGTATAGAGGTGTGTGCTTCAAAATCAAAAACTCTGCTATCAGAATGAGTAGCAGCTTCCTCAACTACATCATTAGCCTTTGATGTAGGAGCTTCTAAATCCAAATCCATCATATTAGCATCAGTATTTACAGCATCCTCCTGAACAAACACTTCATGAGCTTCAGTGTTTACAAACACTCTGTCCTCAGTAGCATTTAGAATATCCTCCTCAACAACAATTGCAGGAGTATCTTGAGGAACAGTTTCAGTCACAATCTCCTCATTCTCTGATGCAGGAGCTTCAGATTCATCAAGATTTGCTCTATCCTCTGAGAGCATAGTAGTTTCCCTTAGAGCAGCTTCCTGAATTACCACTTCAGAGTTTACAGGCAATTCAGCTTCTTCCTCCTCATCAAAAAGATAAGTGGCTACAAGCTTTCTTCTTTTGCGTAGAGTCTGAGAATCCTCTATTTCATCTTCACTATCAGATACTCTTGCTTCTTCAGAACGAGGTCTTTGTGCCCTTACTTTTCTTTTAAATGCTCTGGTTTTGGACTTCTTTAACCTTTGTGATAGAGACACAGAAGGTTCAGCTTCAGAAGATGGTTTAGAAATCCTAGCTAGCTTAGAACCCATATGCTTAGTTCTACCACCTCTTGCAGGATTAACAGAAATTAAAGAAGGTACTTCTTAAGTTGATGAATTGACTTGAGCATTTAAAAACTGTTGCATTGAGGCAGGTAGCAACAAGTCTCCAACAACTCCTTTCTTAACATCTTTATTTACTAGATCAGTAAATACCCTCTTATGTAATTTAAAACAAGAAACATCTGCTTCAATTACATTTACTCCTTCAACACAATAAGAAAACAAAAGCTGACAGAATCTAGAAAAATAAACAACTCCTCTATTCTCTGTCATCTTCTCCCCTAAGTTAGTCAAAACAAGTCGTGCAAAATCAAAATGATTATCATATAATAAAGAATACCCGATTTGCAGACTGTCTGTGGGAATAGCATCCCAATTTGTGCATTTCTTTCCAAATGTCCTCGTGATGCAATCGAAGAAGAAACTCCATTCCTTGCGCAGAAACGGCCTTTTGAGTTGCCCAATCTTTGTCAATGGCCCAGAGTAACCAATCTCTCGCATCATTCGTATTAAATCCTCATCACCCATTCCAACAGTGTAGGAAGGATACTCAGGAAACCCCATTGCAGCTCGAATAGTACCAGCAGTAATAACATACTCTGTTTCTTCAAACTCAAAGATTATGGATGGGTTCCCAGTTTCACCACCACCATCATAAACCCCTGACTCCTAGAACGCCTTGATTTGTAAACCAGAAAGTTTGGCTGGTTCAACTAAAGCACGCCCAATCGCTGACTGAGCAAGAAACTTTTGAATCATATGAAATGCTTCTGGTGCGTTTGCAGTGTTTAGTGGTGCGGTATAGTTGTTTGGAACGAACTCTAACCCAGACGAAACGAAAGCTGTGGTTGCCATTAGAAGATTTTGAAGAAAGAACAAGTAATTGATGCAAAAGCTTAACAGAGTTTATGTGTAGAAAGGTGTTTGTGACTATGTGTGTGTGATAATAGATGTATATGAGTAAGATGTGAAAAGTTTAACTGAAGATGTGTGTATTGTATTTTAAAAAAAAATTAAAGATTAAAAACTGAAGAGTTTTTAATCATTAATACACAACTGTCTTACTCCTGGAATCATGTGAATGGGACACGTGTCACACATGCAGTTACTGACAGCAAATAATTGGCAGTTTCCAATACGCATGCGCAGTAAAAACAGCAATAATTACCGCCTGTTACACTTTTCTATGCAATTAACCTCTCTCCTCTGTTTAAAACATTCTTGAACAACTTTCCAATCATACTCTTTTTAAATTTTCAAAACAAATGTCTAATCTCAAAATTATAAAATGTCTGAAACAAAGAAATTATTTTAACCATCAGAGATTAAAACAAAGTTACCTCGGCATATGTCACACAATACATCAGTGTTTACCATTTATCCTTCTTTGTCAATAAACTCTTTTCTCAATCTGTACAGGTGTGAAAATATGTGTGTGCAATAGCAGAGTTTACCGAAATCAATATTTAGATCATCTCAAAGTGCATAAAATCCACAAACTAAAGCAGTAAAAACTGGTTGCCTAAACTCTCATGTATAACATAAAATCTGATTTTATATCTAAACTCTGTATACTGATATCCTTTCATTTGGATATATCTTTTATTTTTCACCCCATTTATTTATTATTTATTATTTTTTTTATTTTTCCAGTAATCAGTGGTTGGCACTAGTCACCAAAAATCAAAGATTTTAGCCCTTATTTCATACAATAAGTTCCTGGATCTTCCTAGGCACAACATGATCTCAAAGGAATTTGTGCTCTGTTTGGCATCTTTTGATTTGAGGGTGAATTATTTGCAATTAAGAATCAGAGTTTAGACTTTTCATCAGTAAATATAATTAACTTATGAGAGAAAATGCAGACAGCTAATACAGACTCAGTGTATAGGATCAATAAACTAAGAGATGCTATAAATATAGAGACAGTATCATGCTGTGTTAACTTACTGCACATATTTGAGATCAGAATTTATACAACTCTTAAGGATTCACAATTACTTACTGAGAATTATGCTTCATACAAATTTCTTCATTGGTCCATATGTTTCAGACAAAATTACAATCAGAGTATAGCATTAAACTGTAATAATCAGAGTATGACCAACATTTTATGACTAACAGAGTTTAGCATCAGAGTTTAACCGACAGAGTATGACTGACACTTCACAGAGTTTACTGACAGAATTTAACTGTCAGAGTTTACCATCAGAGTTTAACATGCTGGTGCACATAACAGTTAACACATGTAAGAAATCATGAACATGTAAGCAAACATGTATAGTTCATTTACCCGTATCTCTAGTCAGAACCAGAGATCATTCCAAGTTCATTTACCAATCTTGTAAAAGTAGCTTCACTCAAAGGTTTGGTGAAGATATCTGCAAGTTGTTGGTCTGTAGACACAAAATGAAGCTCAATGTTTCCTTCTTCCACATGTTCTCTGATAAAATGATATCTTATGCTGATGTGCTTGGTCATGGAGTGCTGTACTGGATTACCTGTCATAGCAATAGCACTTTGGTTATCACAGAAAATAGGTACTTTAGAGTACCTTAACCCATAATCCAGCAATTGATTCTTCATCCATAAAATCTGTGCACAACAGCTACCAGCTGCTATATACTCTGCTTCTGCTGTGGATGTAGAAATTGACTTCTGTTTCTTGCTATACCAAGAAACCAATCTGTCACCTAAGAATTGACAGCTTCCACTTGTACTTTTTCTGTCTATCTTACAGCCTGCAAAATCTGCATCAGAGTAACCAATTAGCTTAAACTCTGATTCTCTAGGATACCATAAACCCAAGGTTATGGTTCCTTTGAGATATTTGAAGATTCTTTTTACAGCTGTTAGATGAGGCTCTCTGGGATCTGCTTAAAATCTTGCACAAAGACATGTTGCAAACATGATATCAGGTCTACTTGCAGTAAGATACAGTAAAGACCCTATCATTCCTCTGTAGTTAGTCATATCTACTGAGGCTCCTGTGTCTTTGTCTGTTAGGCCGAATACACAATATAATCAAGTATGTATGAGAATAACAATAAATAACACAGTTTATGAATCAACAAAAACTGTATTTATATTAACAGCTTCTCTCTTTATGATGTTAACGAATCACAAAGAGCTACTAGGTTACAAGAATAATATATTCAATGTTCGCGTCCCTTCTAGGGATAACCTATCTGTGTTTATATAGTACACAGTTACATACAATCCTTATCTAATTGATACTCCTAAAAATTAGCTATACAATTGATATCAATTAAGGATTGCTTCAGTCTTCTGTCCAGTCTCCTTAGCTGTATCAATATATTCTGCTTCTTTCCATCTTCAGAATATATTGCTTCTAGAATCTTTATCTTTGCACCGACAGCTGAGTCAACTTTCATCCTGTCAGACTTTACCAAACTCTGACCGGCTTCCTTTAAACTCTTCACCCTGTCAGACTTTAAATAAACTCTGACCGGCTTCCGATAAACTCTGATCAGTACCTGTTGCTTAAACACTGATAAACAAACATCAGCAATTATATCTAACAATCTCCCCCAACTTGTTCATAATAAAATGTACAAGTTAAAAAGATAATTGATGATGTCAAAACATATAACAAATGCAGTGTTTAACATATGTCAGAGTTTAATTTTAAAATAGAGTTTAAATTTAACTTAGAACAGAAAACATAAAAACTTACAGTCAGACTTTACTTAATCTCTTGAATATCAGGCACTGTCCTGATATAATCTGACAGTAGTTTCTTCTCAGCTCTATTTAGTTCAGCAATCATAATCTTCTTTAGCTCCTTCATTTCTGGTTCATCTTCACCAATTTGATAAATGGCAGCCCTCAAAGAATATATGCTGTTTTTGTCCATTTCATTGCCAAGTCTAATATAAAAAGGTTTATCAGACTCTAGATTGAACTCAAGAACCTTTTTATTTAGTGCAGTTCTGAACCTAGCACTATTCCTTTTCATTTCTACCAACTTTCCATGTGCATCTCTGTATTTAGGAATGTATGCACTTGATACTCCAGCTCCACTCAAAACTTTGGATTTCATCATCCTTTCCTTCAAAACTCGAGCAGCATCATAAGTACTTCTATTATTTACTTCAAATAGATATAGAACATACTCTAGCTCTTCCCAGAGTTTTAACTGGATATCAAATTCACCAACTCTATACACTCTGCCATCAGCCATAAAATATAACAAGAATTCCTTTTTGATTCCTTTGTGAAAAATCATCTGTACAGATTCTAGTTTGTCAAGGCCTTCTTGAGTAATTCCAACTCCAAATTCTGCCAATGAAAACTTGTCTTGAGATCTGTTATTAGTTCTTCTCTCTCTGTGTGAACCCAGTCCAGATTTATCAAAGGCTTCTTTTCCCAATACTGTTCTGGTTTCTGAGAAATTCACAGCTTCAAGCTTTAAATCTTCAAGAAGTTTTGGTTTGCTGAATCCTGGAAGTTGTGTAGATTTCTGTACAACTTGAGCAACGTCAGAGGTTGTCATAACTTTAGTAGTATCATCAACTTGAGCAGCGTCAGAGGTTGATTTTGCTAATCTTGTTTCAACTTGAGCAATGTTAGAGGTTGAATTATCTTTCTTCTCCAGGTTAGGCTCTTCAATCATTATGCCTTTACCCTTATCAGTGTTTCCAATCACAGGTCTCCTTGTATATTGTATACTCTGTTGTGTATTCTCTTTGATAGAAATACCAACTTCTTTCTTTCTAGGAGCCTTGATTTCCTTTTTCTTGTAGATTCCAGCTTCAAGATTTTTCTTGTGTTCCTCAGCAAGCAATTGCTCTTCAGCCTGGATATCTTCAATAGTAACATTCTTACCATGTTCTGCTAAGAATAACTGTGTAGCAACTTCTTCATCAGTAACTGAAGTTTTAGAGGAAAGAATTAAATTTCTAACCCTTGAAGAAGACTGCCCTCCAGTATATCTTGTTCCATCAGCATTTGTCTGAGCATCAGAGTTTGACCTCCTCCCTTGCCTTTGAACATTCTTTGATCTTGGATGATGTTTGTCTCTTGCACCACCATCAGCAGTATCATCCTTCTGAGTCAGAGTTTGAGAGCTCTTGCATTTGTCTTTAGATACTCTCTCCCCCTTTTTGACAGCATCAGAAATCAACACTGATGTAAGCAATTCAATAGAATTTGCAATTTCATCCAACTTAGTTGACATTTTGACTTGATTTTCTTCAACCTTAGATAGCCTGGAATCAAAATTCTTCTGATCTTTACACAAAGAGATGTATAGAGATTTGTCCTTTTGCTGTGTAAGCTCTCTGTGAATTATATCATTCCTTGTTAGGAATATGTTGATTCTTGATGATAATTGTAAAAACACTTAGTAGATTTTGTATTAAGTTATTTTGTAACTGTCAACGAAATGGCATGCTTTGCAGTGTTTCGTTGACAGGAAGCTCATCAACGGAATGAGTGTTGTAGCAATTGCACTGTACAATACTTCACAGTTTGATATGCATTTGATGTATGTATTAGATAGGTTTCCTAAGTCATGTTGACTAAGTACTAGATAGGCAAAATAGGTTGGTTAATTGTAAGTATATCATGCCTTGTAATTTTGCCTAAGTGAAGACATGTCAACGGTATGAAGATTACTCTATCAACGGAACAAGGATACACCATCAACGGAATGAAGTTTACTCATCAACGAAATGAACTTTACTCATCAACGAAATGGAGAATAAAGCTATCAACGAAACACATCTCCCTACTATCAACGAATCATTATTGCTTTTCTGAATAGTTGACAAAGTGATAGTGACAGTTTACTGAACAGATCTAAAGGTGATGTGGAAGTGTACTTTGCATTGGAAACCATTAAAATGGACATGGGGAATAAGGAAACATCCCAGTTTCCAATTGGGCTCTTGGGAGTGATCATAATAAGCATGAAGACAAAAGCAAGGATCTCCAAGGACCACTGGACAAAGGGATGAAAAGCAAACTATTGGCGGTTATCTTTAGTGTACTTTAGAGTAGCCAAAAATAGTATTGTAAACTTGGGAATATATAACCAAGTGTAGCAGTTAGAAAGAAAGTAAGAGAAGAAAAACAAATAGTTTGCATTAGCTATCTTTCAGAGCATTCTTCTCTACAACTCTGTAACTGAGCAGCTGTGTACTTTTGTATCACAGATTATTTCCGCAATAAAAACACTTCAGTTGGATCATCAAACAATCCAACTGAATTATTGATATCTTGTGTTTTTGTTTATTCAGTTCAGTTTTATTTTATCATTGTTTTAAGTTTAAGAAAATATCAAGAATTGTATTCAACCCCCCCTTCTACAATTCTGTTAGGTCATTTGGGAATAGCAATTGGTATCAGAGAAAGCTTCTAACATACAAGAAGTTTAAAGATCAAGACCAAAACAGAAACCATGGTGAAGAAGGATGCAGGTGTGAAGATACCAGTTCTTGATAAGGACAATTACTTTCACTGGAAAGTAAAGATGCATTTACATCTCATGTCTATGGATGAGAGATATGTAGACTGCATTGAGAAAGGTCCACACGTTCCCATGAAGTTTGCATCTAGAATTGGAGTGCCAGATGATGCTCCTGACGTAGAAATTCAAAAACTTGTCTCAGAATGGACTATTGAAGATCTTGCAGAAATCCATAAAGATAAGAGAACCATGAACATTCTGTTTAATGGTTTGGAGCAAGAGATGTTTGATAATGTCATAAACTGTACAACCTCCAAAGAAGTATGGGACACTGTCAGAACACTATGTGAAGGAACTGAGCAAGTAAGGGAGAACAAAATGCAACTCCTCATACAACAATATGAGCACTTTCACTTTAAAGCTGGTGAAACCTTAAATGACACGTTTAGTAGGTTTCAAAAGCTTCTGAATGGATTAAAGTTGTATGGGAGAATCTACCAAACTAAGGACTCAAACCTTAAATTTCTAAGAGCTCTTCCAAAAGAATGGAAGCCTATGACTGTTTCTCTAAGAAACACTCAAGAGTACAAAGATTACACTCTTGAAAGGCTGTATGGAACATTGAAGACTTATGAGCTGGAAATGGAGCAAGATGAGGAAATTGAAAAGGTACAGAAGAAGGGTGGATCCATTGCATTGATTGCATCTGTGAACCAACTGGAAGATGACACTGAAGAAGCTGCAAAGGCCACAACTAGTCGATCTAGTTGTAGGAGTGATGTTAGCAAGGGTAAAGACAAGATGACAGAAGAAGAAGAATCAGAACCAGCCAACTTGGATGACTTAGATGAGATTGATGAACACATTGCTTTTCTGTCAAGAAAATTCTCTAAGTTCAAGTTCAAAAGAAACTCAGAAGCAAGGCCACCAAGAAGAGACTTTCAACCTAGCAAAACAAACTGGATTGAAAAGTCTAAATCTAAATGTTTTAATTGTGGAATGCTTGGTCACTTTGCTGGAGACTGCAGAAAGCCCAAGATTGAGAAGAGCAACAGGAAATTTGAGCCTGTTGATTATAAAAAGAAATACTTTGAACTTCTCAAGCAAAAGGAAAAGGCTTTCATGTCTCAGGAGTATGATTGGGCTGGTAATGGTGAAGATTCTGATGATGATGTTGAGTATGTCAACTTGGCTCTTATGGCTGACAATCATGAGCAGGAAGCAAGTTCCTCAAGCAACCAGGTAACAATTACTAATCTTTCTGAGCTTTCTAAAGAGGAATGCGATAGTGCAGTAAATGAAATGTCTACTGTATTATATAATTTGCGTGTTACTCTTAAATCACTTACCAAAGAGAATTCAAGAATTAAAGAGACTAATTTGCTCTTAAGTGATAGGAATGCAATGTTAGAAGCACAGCTCATTGAATTTGAGAAAATGAGATGTGTTAGTAGGGATGCTAAGAAGGAACTTGAGAACGTGTTACAAAGGGAAGAAATTCTTAAGACACAACTAGAAATAGAACAGAGTGTGATTGCTAAATGGAAAGATGCCAGGAATGTTGCTACCAACATCATTAATGTTCAAGGTATAGAATCTTTCTGTGAACAATCATGGAAAAAGAACAAAGAGAAACTAGGGTATGCTTGTGAAGCCTTAGATTCAGAAACAGAGTCAACAAACAACAATGATCATTTGTTGAAGGTTGATATGTCAACGGAATGCGATGTTCCGTTGACACATGAACCATCAACCGATCAGGGTGTTTCGTTGACAGAGAAAAGAAAAGATGAACTCACTAGACTTAATAATAAGTATGGTCCTGTCACCAAGAACTTTGTTCAAGGTGAGTCTAGTAAATCAAAGAAAGTTGAGAAGCCTGTTGAGAGAGCAAATGTAGGTCACTTGTCCAACAAGCAATTGAAAGATAAAATAGAGAATGTTCAAATTGAGGCTAAGGGAAATAAAAGGAATAACAGGAATGGCAAAGTAGGAATTAACAAACACAACAATTACACACCTGATAAATATGCTCCTAGAAAGACTTGTGTCAATTGTGGAAGTGTTAGTCATCTATCTACTAACTGCAAATCTGTTAAGAAAACTGCTAATGTGAAAATTCCCAAGCCTGCAATGAATAATCTTATGCCTACAATGCCTGTTATGCCTAACATGTTTGCTCCATGTGCACAATTTCAGAATCCATATGCTAACATATCATTTGTGCCTAATCCATACATGAATATGTTTAGTATGCCACAAATGCCCTGGAATATGAATAATATGTGTGTTCCTTCAAATATGCATGCTGTAAATGAAAATGTGAGCAACAATCAGAAATCAACACCAAGAGTAAAAGTTGATTTAAATCAATCTGAGCTCAAGGTGAAAAATGATGTAAAAAGAAAAGCAAAGGCTAACAAAACAGGACCCAAGGAAACTTGGGTACCAAAATCGACTTGATTTGGTTCTATTGTGTGCAGGGAGACAAAAAGAATCTTTGGTACTTGGATAGTGGTTGTTCAAGACACATGACTGGTGATTCTACCCTGCTCACAGAGTTTCAGGAAAGAGCTGGCCCTTGTATTGCTTTTGGAGATGACAGCAAAGGCTACACAAAGGGATATGGCTTGATTTCAAAAGAGAATGTCATCATAGATGAGGTTGCATTGGTGGATGGTCTCAAGCACAATTTTCTTAGTATCAGTCAACTTTGTGACAAAGGATTTTTAGTTACTTTTTCTAAAGAAGCCTGTATTGTTTCTAAAGGAGGAAACAACAATGTGGTAATGACTGGATTCAGAAGAGGGAATGTGTACATTGCTGACTTTAGTAGCACAAGTCCAGACACCATCACTTGTCTTTTCAGCAAAGCAAGCAAGGATGAAAGTTGGCTATGGCACAAGAAATTATCTCATCTGAATTTCAAGGTTATGAATGATTTGGTAAGGAAGGATCTTGCTAGAGGAATTCCACAGGTGGAGTTCTCCAAGGATGGTTTGTGTGATGCCTGTCAAAAAGGGAAACAAAAGAAGGCATCATTCAAAAGCAAGACAGAGTCATCAATTGTCCATCAGCTTGAGTTACTTCATATGGATCTGTTTGGCCCTGTAAATGTCATGTCTATTTCAAAGAAGAAATATTGTCTTGTGATTGTTGATGATTTTTCTAGATTTACTTGGACCTTCTTTTTACATTCTAAAGATGAGGCAAGTGAAATCATTATCAATCACATCAAGATGGTAAACAATCATCCTGACTTGAAAGTAAGAAGGATCAGGAGTGACAATGGGACAGAATTCAAGAATTCAAGCATGAAGATATTCTGTGAAGAAAATGGTATTATGCATGAGTTTTCAGCAGCAAGGACACCACAGCAAAATGGTGTAGTTGAAAGGAAAAACAGAACACTTATTGAAGCTGCCAGGACAATGCTAGATGAATCAAAGTTACCAACTTATTTTTGGGCTGAGGCAGTTAACACAGCTTGCTTCACTCAGAATATTTCTTTGATTAATCAGGCCAAAGGAATGACCCCTTATCAACTACTCAAAAGAAAGAAGCCACTATTGGATTTTCTTCATGTCTTTGGATGCAAGTGCTTTGTTCTGAGAAATCAAGCTGAGCATTTGGGGAAATTTGAAGCAAAGGCAGATGAAGCAATATTTGTGGGATATGCAGCAGGGAAAGCTTACAGAGTCTATAATCTCAGAACCAACATTGTTATGGAATCTGTACATGTTGTTTTTGATGATCTCAAAATTCAAGGTCTCTGTGATGAAGGTTTCCATGAAAGTCTCTCTTTTGAGAATGAGGAAGGAGAACGAATGAATCATGTTAAGACTACTGAGAAACAGCCTAAAGTTGTTGTATCTAGCACAGATGAGAGCAGCAGTGAAGATGAAATTGCTGCATTAAGATTGAAAAGAATAGTTGCTAGTAGACCAAATGGTCATTTCGTTGACAGTCAAGATGGTGGTTTCGTTGACAGTCAAAATGAGCGTTTCGTTGACAGCCAAAACAGTCATACCGTTGAAGGTCATAGAAATGTCTCAAGAAGTGATCATTTAGGGACAACAAACTCAGGGGGAGTTTCTCAAGGACAAATATCCAATCAAGGCAATCATGATCATGAAGCTACCTCGTCAAGAGCAAATCTACCTCCCTCAAGAAAATGGACTAAAGATCATCCCTTTGAACTTATTATAGGTGATGTTTCTTCAAAAGTCCAAACTAGAAGAGCAACTCAAGAAGAATGTCTATATAGCAGCTTTCTGTCTCAAGATGAGCCAAAGAAAGTTGAGGATGCACTTCTAGATCCAGATTGGGTTTTGGCTATGCAAGAAGAGCTAAACCAATTTGAAAGGAACAATGTTTGGAAGCTGGTGCCCAAGCCTAAGGACAGGAGTATAATAGGCACAAAATGGGTGTTCAGAAACAAGATGGATGAAAATGGCATAGTCACAAGGAACAAAGCAAGACTAGTTGCAAAAGGCTACTCACAGGAAGAAGGAATTGATTTTGATGAAACATTTGCTCGTGTTGCAAGACTAGAAGCAATAAGGATTTTCCTAGCCTATGCAGCCCATGCCAATTTCAAAGTCTATCAAATGGATGTGAAAAGTGCTTTTCTGAATGGGGAATTGGAAGAGGAGGTCTATGTAAGTCAACCTCCTGGTTTTGAAGATGATGATTTTCCAGAATATGTATACTTCCTCCTCAAAGCACTCTATGGTTTGAAACAAGCACCTAGAGCCTGGTATGACACACTCTCACAGTTTCTTCTTGAGAATCATTTCACTAGAGGTACTGTAGATAAAACTCTTTTTCACAGGATTGTGAATGGCTCTACTATACTTGTTCAAATTTATGTAGATGACATAATCTTTGGGTCTACAGATGTGAAACTTTGTCAAAAGTTTGCCAAGCTTATGCAAAGTAAATATGAAATGAGCATGATGGGAGAATTAACTTACTTTCTTGGTCTTCAAGTGAAGCAAGTTAATGAAGGCATTTTCATTAGTCAAACAAAATATATTCATGATTTATTAAAGAAATTTAATTTAATGGAATGCTCTCCTGCCAAAACTCCCATGCCCACTGCCACCAAACTTGAATTGAATACTAAGGAAAAATCTGTGGACATTTCAAGTTACAGAGGCATGGTAGGCTCACTTTTGTATTTAACAGCTAGTAGACCTGATATTATGTTTGCTACATGTCTATGTGCTAGATTTCAGGCTGATCCTAGGGAATCCCATTTAGTTGCTATTAAAAGGATTTTCAGATATCTCAAGGGAACACCAAACCTTGGCATTTGGTATCCTAGAGAATCTGGTTTTGAACTAATTGGTTATTCAGATGCAGATTATGCAGGATGTAAAATTGACAGGAAAAGCACAACAGGCACCTGTCAATTCTTAGGAAACAAGCTTGTGTCATGGTTCAGCAAGAAACAAAACTCAGTTTCCACCTCCACAGCTGAGGCTGAGTATATTGCAGCTGGAAGTTGTTGTGCACAGATTTTATGGATGAAAAATCAATTACTTGATTATGGATTAAGAGTTGAGAAAATTCCTATTTTCTGTGACAACACTAGTGCCATTGCCATTACTGAGAATCCAGTGCAGCATTCAAGAACCAAGCACATTGATATCAAGTACCATTTCATTAGAGAACATGTTATGAATGGTACTGTGGAGTTACATTTTGTTCCAAGTGAACAACAACTTGCAGACATCTTTACCAAGCCACTTGATGAATCAACATTCTCAAGATTAGTAAGTGAGCTAGGTATGCTAAATTTCTCTTAATTATTTTTGAGATATTTGCAAGTCATAATGCAGCCAGGAACTTGCCATAATTTTTCTGTGAATTGATTTTCTCAGGAAAAGGTGAAATTTTGTCTAAGTCAAAATTACTATGTCAACGAAACGCACCATTTCGTTGACAGTCTTAGCATTTTTCTGGGTGTTTCGTTGATAGCTCTTTTATATCAACGAAACGCAGCTTTATCAACGAAATAAGACTGGACTTTAACCGCCCAATCCTGATTCGTTGATGTAGCGCTTTTTAATCTGAACCGTTGAAATTTCACGTTCTTTATCACGATCTATACATACACCCCTGTAAGCATAAATCGTGGTAATATTTAATTCTAACGGTTACTTTTTAAGCCAATCAGGTAATTTAGATTAATTATTGGACTTAATTTCTGAGAACTTTTGGGGAAGTATTTAAGAAATTTTAATTTCTTTATTTCATTTCTACCTGTTCTCAAAAATTCCAAAAGTTTTTCTAGCTTCTTCTCTCTAACAAGCAATACAGCTCGAAGCTTTTCCTCACTCAACAATGGCACCCATAGTCAAGCTTATGTCTGCTGGTGGGTTCATCTATGAGAAGAACAATTCCATTCCATTTGTCGTTAAGGAGAGTCCGAACAGCATCTTTTTCAAAATGATGGATTTCATGAGGAACTGTAAGTTGAGCTATGCGATGTTTCACTCTACACCACTCTACAATGAAGTAATCGAGGAGATTTGGACCTCATATGAGTATAGTGGAACAAACGGCACACTGCAATTCACTCTTCAAGGTAATGAGTACATAGTTAATTCTGATGTTTTGCAAGCATGTTTACATATTCCTGATAATAACTGTGATGCTTTGCCTACTAACACTGAAATAACTACCATGCTAAATTCTATAAACTACTCTTTGCCTACTGATAATCTGGGTAGAATAATTAGGAGAGGTTTGGTTAGGGAATACAGTTATTTAGCTGATGCATTCATTAAGGTCTTTTCTGGAAAGATTAGTAATTTTGATGCATTAACTAATTCTATGTTAATTCTCCTAACCATGCTTCTAAATGATAGATATTACAACTTTAGCACCCAACTTATTTATGAAATTGGTGCTAAGTTGGGTGATAGGGCAAATAGGAAGAAAAATATCTATTATGCAAGGTTTCTGATGATGCTGGCTAATCATGTTAGTCCAGCACCATTAGTTATCTCTAACCCTAATGCCAGGTTTGAGTGCTTTGTACAAGAAAAGAGAGTATTGACAGACATACTGAGGCTGAACTACAATGGTGATGTTCCAGTGGTGTATCTGCCAATCATTGAGGTAACTACTACTATCCCTATTAGTATAGCTGTTACTTCTATTGTCTCCTCCAACCTTGTTGCTATGGAGTCTGTAGCTGTGACCCAACAGGCTCCTGCCCCAGCAACTAAATCAAAATCAAAGAAATCCTCCAAGCCAACCTCAGGTGCTTCTCAAAAGGCACCTGTTGTAAAAACTACCACACAACCAAAGGGGAGTGAGTCTGGAGTTGTGAGAGGTGAGGGAGGGGTGAAAATCAAAGAAACCCCAAGAATAAGGAAGGTGAGGTAAGTGTTTCCCAGCCTAGCCCCATTGTGTCTTCCCAACAAGGCACAATGAGTAAAATGGATTTAAACACAAGTCTAATTGCATCCTCCCAAAAGGATGTGATTATTGAAACAAGCTCTCCACCTAGAGCACAGTCCAAAAGGGTAAGGGACACTTCAAGCCCACAGTCTACATTTTCCCAATACCAAAGGAGAGTGAAGCAAAAGACCAAGGGTTCACAGGGTGCACACACACTGGAACCAACACTTCCAGTTTCTCAAATTCAGGTTGATGTAACCCCTATTATTTCTCTGGGGTTACAGTCCCACTCTCTAAACATTAATCTTGATTTATCTCCATCCAATTCACCAACTCAATCTTTAGATGTGGACATGATCCATACATCTTTTCCTGATTCTCCAACTCTAATCTTGGAGAAGCCCCACTCTGAAGCTGGTGGCCATCACTTGTTAAGTGATTTGTTGGGCCATCAACCAATTTTTTCTGAAGTTGCAAGATGTAACGCCTTAGAATTTTTGACTTGTAAATTATTATCAATATGTAAATACCATTAATTTTGTATGTGTATGATAATTGTTTAATAGGCTCTTTGTGCTAATTTGAGTAGCCTTAAATTTATTTTGTTAATAAGAGCTATTTAAAAATTATTTTATATTTATTGCTAGTAATAGCCATTGAGATTTTATTCTTGAAATTGTAGTTAGCAATGATGATCTTGGTATAATGTGATTTATGTGTAAATTCATATTTTAGTCATACTTATTTGAGATAAAAATAATTATTTGATATAGTCCCATAATTTTGAAATTTCTTTATGTGCCATAATTGTTATGTGCTTAAAATGTGAATTATGTGCGTGGTGAAAAATTAATTAATTATGAATGTGGTTTCTAAATTTTATTCAAGTGCTCTGAAAATTTATTTGGGTCATATAATATTTATATTAAATTTAGAGTATGCTAAATTATTTAATTAGTAGCATGAAATATTTCTTAGCATTATTTTTATTTTATTTTAGTGTTAAACTCATGATTTAAATTTTATAATCACTTAATTATTTTAAATATTTATTTTGAGGGATGCTATACCTTCTAGATTATTTATTTTCAGTGGGTAATTTATTTATTTACCTAGAGAATGGTAAATTTTTATTTAAAATTATTTTTGAGATAAAAAGACATTTTATTTGATTATTTCTATGTAAATAAAATTTTAATTATCTAATCTACAAAAGATATTTGTAGAATAATATTTCTACTTGATCTAGAAATGGGATTATGAATTTACATGAAAGCCCTTGATTTTTATCATGTTGGTATTTTATTCTATTGGACATTTTTGTCATTTAATAAGTAAATAACTAAAAAGTGTTTACTTTTACATTACTTTTAGCTCCCCTATAAAAACCCTACCCACCCCATCAGCCCCCACCCGTTCTCTCTTCTTCTTCTTCTTCTCCTTCTTCTTCTCTCCCCAACACCCATTTCTCTCTCTTGTTCTTCATCTCTTACAAAATTAAAACCCCCATAACTTGTGATTCTCTCATCCAAATTACAAGTGTGAGTAACCAAAACACTCCTCTCTCAAAGCTCTACAACCCTCTTGTACTAATTTCAAGTTTTATCATGATTTCAAAATCTGGAATTTTCGGATTTAAGGGTCTTTATGCATAAAGCTTACATGCAAAGGTCGATTGTGTGTATTTAGGGTCATTCTCGATGAGACCCATTGTTTTGGGCTCATCCGAGAAGAAACCCGACCATGGCAATGATCCTTGTGAGCCATGGTCTTGATTATTATGTTTAAAAAGCTGAACTCAAGTTTATTTTGTTGATGCATGTCACTAATTTTATGATCTATGATGATTTTGATTAAAGTTTGTTAGTGGGTTTCGATTTTTATTTATTATGTATGTTGTATGTGATGTGGATAGTAAGAATTTGAAATATTATAAGTTGCATGTTAGTTTAAAAGAAAGTATGATTTTATTTTGTTTAAAGATGTTAGTTGCAATTAAAACATTTGTTGATTGAACTTTGGCTTGAGGTTGAAATGATTGTGGTTTGAAGGATGGGAGTTAAGGTGGAAGGAGGATAGTTAGAAAAAGAGAGAGAGGGAGAAGCCGAGAGGGAGAGAGAGGGAGAAGCCGAGAGAGAGAGAGGGAGAGAGAGGCCGAAAGAGAGAGAGAGAGAGATGCCGAGAGGAAGAATGGTGAGGGGTTGAGGATGAGCCGAGGGAGATGAAGTTGGAAGGGAAGGAATGGATTTAAAAACTTTGAGTTTGGAGGTGTGATTTTAAAAGTGTTCATAGGTGTGTATTTTCAAAATGAATAGGTGTGTATTTTCAAAATGAATGGGTGTGTGTATTTTGAAAATGTGTTCTTAGGTGTGAGTTAGTTTAAAAATGTAGTTTCGGTGTGAGTTCTTTTAAAACTATGTTCTTGAGGAGATTTTCACAAAGGAAGTGTTTCATTTTTGTAAAATATATTTCGGGTAAGCGTGTCTTGTGTTAAAAATTATATTTTTACGTGTGAGTGCTTCTTTTAAAAATATATGGTGTGTGTGAGTATGTCTTTTTCTAAAATTGTGGGTTCTTGTGTGAGAAAGGTGAGTATGAGAGATGGAAGGATATGAGTGTGTGTTGTTCAAGTGCGTGTGTTTAGGTGTTTGGTTTTGGTTTAGGCCAAGAGGCCGAGAGGCCGAGAAGAGAGAAATAAAGAGGGGGAGAAGGAAGTAGAGCGGAGAAGATTGGTTGAGTTGGTGGTGTCGTATAGTAGTTTGTTAATTGATGATCTTATGTGGTATACATGGTCAATTATGTGTTAGTTGCTTAATTATATTTTAATTGGTATAAGACGTCGCTATGATGTAATTTGAATAATTACATATGTGTTGAACCAATATGGTTGTCTTTAATTAGAATCAGCATTGTTATAGTAACCTGAATCTAGACTTGGTTAGTCAACTATAAATTGGTCGTAAGTTGTTATGTACTGGTTAACTAAACATGTTGTGAGTATAAGTGGCTTTATGTGATCAAGTGTTATTTATAGTCAAAAAGGAACTAGATAGAAATTTTAGATGTCTTTATCTTGAGGCCTTTCATCAATATGTTGAGGAAAGTCATGTGACATCATATGGTACGTGTTAAATGATTAAAGGTCGGTTATGTCGTAAAGGTTGAATGTGTTGAAAGTCTATATGGTCATTTTGCCTAGAATTGTTGATGTCATTAAGCAAATATGTGTTAAGTGACTACATGTCTAAGTGTTAATTAAAGTTGTGAGGACACTATGTGCTCCTCGATTGTATATTTATATATATAAGTACATGTGATTGTATGACGATGGGGTAGAAGTACTTAGAGATACGTAAACAAAGCTGAGGTACTAAGTGATAAAGACTAAGACGGTATTATACCTTTATATAGGTACAAGTAGGAGGCCAGGAAAGGAGCCCGTGTACGTAAAGTCAGAGTGGTGTACAAGTTATTGAGTTAGTTTATCGGCTTTTGAGGCAAGTGTCTATTCCCTCCACTTATCTTTCAAGTGGTAGTTTTCTTAAATTATGATGCAAATGATACCTTTTGATTATGTTACAAGTATACGTATAACCTTTACTTATCCTTTACCATTATGATGCAATCGTTTGTTATACCATTGTACCCTTACACCTTGCTCTTTATTTACAAACTCTACATTTGATCCCTTATCTTCATGTAACTCGTATGATGCCATTACCATGTTCATATGATACCTTTACTTTGCACTATCCCCTGAACTTTCTTGTTAACCGTTAAATCCCTGATACGTACTTATTTCCTTGTTGACTTATTTACCATGCTTAATCGCACCTTTATCTTGACTTATACTTTGTTGACCTCTATTAACTTTTGAATACCCAAAGCTTACTTATTCCTTTGCTCACTTACTTACCATGCCTTTCAATTGTTCATTCTTTAAACCCTTGCAATAAAATATTGAAATTTCTTATACCCTGAAGTGAATATCGGAAATGTTGAAAGCCTCTTGTTCATTAATCCCTTTGTTAAATTACTTATGAATGGAACAAACTTTGACCGTGGCGGCGGTCCTGGTTACTTATGTATGTATTTTATGGCCAATGTGTGCCTATGGATCCTGAATGTTAGGACCTTGTGAAAACATGGTCTGGAGCTTTACGTGGCTGATCACCCGTATAGCTCGTACCGTCTTACCGGAAGTTCCAATTCAATTGCTTAATCTTATTCTTTGAACAGAAATGTATATCTTGAAACTTGTTACCATGTTGAATACCATTTGATTATCATTTGATTACCAGTTGAGTACCATGTGATTTCCTATTGATTACCAATTGATTACCATTCGATTACTAATGAATTTCTAGTTGATGGATTTATCTAATGAAAACTGCTTACATTGATTTCACTTGCTGGGCAATTTTTGGCTCACTCTTGTTTTTATTATTCCCTAACCTTTCAGTTAGGAATGGAGTATGCCGTTTTCGAGTAACTGCTAAGAGGACCATGAGAAGGCTTGATTCGAGAATTTAGGCTCCATGTTGCCAGACAGATAGAATTCATGATTAGTTCTCACCAATGCTTAGATGGTGGCTTATGGTTTGTAATAAAACTGAATTAGATGTTGTAATAAACTTTGATATTTTAGATTCTTGTTTCATACCATAACCTGTGATCGATCCTTTGTTGAGGGGTCGTCTGTATAAATTATGTTTTATTCAGAGCGATAGTGGCACCAAATCCTGACCCCGGATTTGGGGCGTCACACAGGAGGATCTGTGGACCAATCTCTAAAATCAATCACCACAGATTCTACTGTAATTTCACTTTCTCAAAGTGCTTTATTGACTTCATCAACGAAACAGCTTCTTTCGTTGACAAGTGTTTCTCCATCAACGGTATCCATACCGTTGACAGTTCAAACTACCATTCCGTTGATAGGTCCATCTACACCCCTTATTGAAAATCCAGTTGTTTCCACAACTAGTGTAGATGACCTGGTGGTAGTTGAGACACTTTTAGGTTTGAGAGGGAGTGAAATTGAGAGGCTGGCTTGCAGTCAGGCAAAAGGAGAGAATGAGAATGAGAGGCTGGCTATTTCTTCCAGCCAGGCAAAAGGAGAGTTTGAGTGTACCACCTTAGTAGGTGAAGGTGAGGGTGTGAGAGGTGTGAGCCATGGGGAGCCCATGATGCAAGAAAAGAGTGGAGAGAGAGAAGGGACTACATGAGCAATAAGGGTGGAAGCAGCCATTGCTAATGAGTTAATGGAGGTCAGTGAGGGAGAAAGGGAACTTACTTTCCAAGAAGCTTTATCAACAAACTCTGGATAGTATTTCCCTGGATCCTGAGACCTTTACTCATCCTGTGCCAGCCTATCAAGTTATGGCTCAACAGGGCAATGTGGAGGCAGAAAGGTCACTCAACTTAATTCATACTACTGCATCAATGCAAAGAGCAAAGGATGCCTTGACCAATCTACCTCCAGGAGCTGCAGCAAGTGGAGACTTTGAGTTTTCTGATGATGAGGACAGCTATGGTGATAATCTACAGGTGGCCACCACTTCACAGACTGGGACTTCTGTGGTGCCTCCTACACCAGGCTGGCTTTCTCAGGGTATGCATGGAAGAGTCACTCTAGATGCTGCTATCTCAAGGCAGTACAATGAGGCCTATCTAGCTCATGAGTCTGCAAATGCAAGGGACAAGAAATTCTACAAGGCCATCATGGATTCTCTGGAAATTCAAAGGCTACAAATGATGCAGACAAGGATTGAGGCTACAGAAATCAAGGACTTTATTAGCAATCTCAGGGATGCTAACTACAGGATGATCGATGAAAAGCTCCCTCTTCTCACTGTGTCCAAGATGACCAGGTTTTTCTCTAAGGAACCTGAGGTGGCTACATCCTTGAAAACTCTCTCTACAAGAGTGGACAAGGTGGAAGCTACACTTTCTCAAATGCAGAAGGAACAGGAGAAGCAAACTCAGCTACTCACTCAGCTAGTGGCAGCTCAAGGACTCCCAGTCATCTCTCTTGATGCTAACAAAAAGGGGGAGAAATCTAAGGAGCTAAACATTCAAATCACAAAGGTGTTGGTCCCAGCCATTTCACTGCCACAGGAGCCACTAGCAATGGGGGAGTTTGGGAAGAAGAAGAAGGATAGTATTGACCTGATCCAGGAAGCTTCTATGAGGATGAAACTTGCAGAACAAATCAAAGATCACTGGTCCAACATAGAAGCAAGGTTCAAGAACATTACTGAATCTTCAAAGACAGATCAGCCATCAACAAATGCAATGGTGATTGTACAAATGGAGCCACAGTTCAAGAGCTCTTATGCTATAGAGCCCCTTCAGCATGGAATCTTTCAAGATTCAAGAAATGAGAAGGGTCAATCTTCATGCTTTAAGAATGTGGATGCAAGAGGGATGTCTCCAATATCACCTGCCAAACCCAAAGGCAAGAACATTGAAAGGATATTTTATCCTGCTCCAAAGCCAGATGAGTTCAAAGTCCTAGGGAAGCTGATCATTGAGAGCAAGGAAAGCAATCATCCAAGCATAAGGAATCAAAGGGCCATCATCTACAGGGACAACAAGGAAATCTGCATTTGGGTTGGTCACCCAAATTTTGCAAAGGCCAAGGCTGAAGAATCTGAAAGGGTAGCAATGCAAGCATTGGCAGTTGCTCAAGCACTTGAAGATGAAGAGACCTTTCAGGAAGAAAAAGCCAAGGATGGAGCTAATGAAGCTGAACCAGCAAGGAAAAGTGTAAGGCAACCAAAGGCTAGAGCTAAGAGGAATCTGAACTTTGAAAAAGAGGACTCTCTGGACACTGCTCAAGCCCCTTCCACAACAAGTGCACATCAAATTCCTATTGACCTACCTATTGGAGGAAAGTTGGCCTGTGACCCTGCACACCCTGTCAACTTTCATGATCAACCAATCATGCCAAAGGAGGAGCCTATTGAATTTGATGAAGCCTATTTTCCAAAGTTCCTATTTGAAAAGGATCAACCAATGAAGACAAAGAAAAGGGCTGTCAAGGCAAAGCCAGTATTTGTGAGGAAGCCACAATCTCAGAAACCCCCTACAAATCCAGAGGACTGCATGTACATTGCTGACATCAGGGAAGAATCCAGCTTACATCTTGATTTAGACAACCTGGTGGAAGTAAGGGGCATTGCAGCTTCTCAAAAGTTACCTGAAAGATTGGTTTTCACATACAAGGGTGGTAGAGAACAAATATGGCCTCTCTACAGAATTTTAGGAGAAGGCTACCAAACACTACTCACAGTGTTTAGATGCTTGAAGAAAGACTTTGGCTTCACCAAAACAGCCAAGTCTGAGGTGGTCTCCAAGATATGTCAAATAAAGGCTAGCTGGAACAAGCCTGAGGCTCTTCCCAGGATGCTAAGAGTGCCCTCAACAGGAAAGAAGATCCATCTTCAACCTTACTGGATGATGGAATTTAAGGACAAGGACAACTGCAGAAGGTTCTTCAGGATGGAAGACCAGCTGGATAAGGCATCTAATCAAACTCTAAGGTTCATGCAATCCAAGCTTGGTGATCAAGATGAAGAAGAGAAGATCTTTTACAGAAGGCTACAGGTCCAGATTGAGGAGAACAACTCTAGGAGAGGGAAGAAGACTATGCCTCAAAGAAGACCAAGATGAATCATTTGCTCAGTCTAGAGGAGCACATTTGGGCATTAGTCTTGTAAGTCTTGTTTATGTCTAAAACTTTATGAAGCTCAATGCAATTTTTACTTTTAATCATGGGTAATATGTCTGAGTGTTTTTGTTATCATCAAGGCTCTTGATTTATGGCTGTTATTCTATCAGTCATAAATTGGGGGAGATTGTTAGGAATATGTTGATTCTTGATGATAATTGTAAAAACACTTAGTAGATTTTGTATTAAGTTATTTTGTAACTGTCAACGAAATGGCATGCTTTGCAGTGTTTCGTTGACAGGAAGCTCATCAACGGAATGAGTGTTGTAGCAATTGCACTGTACAATACTTCACAGTTTGATATGCATTTGATGTATGTATTAGATAGGTTTCCTAAGTCATGTTGACTAAGTACTAGATAGGCAAATAGGTTGGTTAATTGTAAGTATATCATGCCTTGTAATTTTGCCTAAGTGAAGACATGTCAACGGTATGAAGATTACTCTATCAACGGAACAAGGATACACCATCAACGGAATGAAGTTTACTCATCAACGAAATGAAGTTTACTCATCAACGAAATGGAGAATAAAGCTATCAACGAAACACATCTCCCTGCTATCAACGAATCATTATTGCTTTTCTGAATAGTTGACAAAGTGATAGTGACAGTTTACTGAACAGATCTAAAGGTGATGTGGAAGTGTACTTTGCATTGGAAACCATTAAAATGGACATGGGGAATAAGGAAACATCCCAGTTTCCAATTGGGCTCTTGGGAGTGATCATAATAAGCATGAAGACAAAAGCAAGGATCTCCAAGGACCACTGGACAAAGGGATGAAAAGCAAACTATTGGCGGTTATCTTTAGTGTACTTTAGAGTAGCCAAAAATAGTATTGTAAACTTGGGAATATATAACCAAGTGTAGCAGTTAGAAAGAAAGTAAGAGAAGAAAAACAAATAGTTTGCATTAGCTATCTTTGAGAGCATTCTTCTCTACAACTCTGTAACTGAGCAGCTGTGTACTTTTGTATCACAGATTATTTCCGCAATAAAAACACTTCAGTTGGATCATCAAACAATCCAACTGAATTATTGATATCTTGTGTTTTTGTTTATTCAGTTCAGTTTTATTTTATCATTGTTTTAAGTTTAAGAAAATATCAAGAATTGTATTCAACCCCCCCTTCTACAATTCTGTTAGGTCATTTGGGAATAACATTCCTCAATCCTGTAATCACCTTGTCAGAATCATCAAAACGATTGTTCAATGATTTGATTTGTACAATAGTTGCTTTGAGATGACTGAGAAGTTCTGGATTTGTAATCTCTTTAGAAGACTTTGTGACAAAATCTGCAGCTCTTTCATTGGAAAAGATAGTATCCTTGCTTGACCAATTTGAGAAGTACATATTCTGAAAATGTTCTGCAGTAGCACGATTTGCTTCTCTTTCTTCTTCAGAGGTTGCTTGAATGTCAGACAACTCGACTTGAATATCAGGATTAGAATGAGCAGGACTAGCTTCAGCATTGTCATCCTCTGCTTCATTTTCTGAAATAACATTCTCTGCCACTTTTTCAGGATCATCAGAGTTTGCATTATTACTAAACTCTGCTTCTCTTTGAACATTTTCTGTTGTATCCTTTTCAACAACATCAGGATTCGCAGTTTCTGTAGCAACAGCTTCTGTATCATTAGCAGCTAAAGGCTGATTGACTTCTTCACCTTTCTCAACTTCAAAAGTAAGTATTTCTGTGTGAGAAGCCATGGATTCTTCAATTCTCACAGTGTCTAAATCAGCTTCCAAACCCTCTGTAAAATGTTCAGAATTTAAAGAGGTGATTGCTTCAAGATCCATATCACATCCCTGTGGCTCAAAAATTTCAGCTTCACCATTATCTGTAGCAGCATCTACAGCTTCCTCAACTACATCATCAGACTTTGATGTAGGAGCTTCTGTTGCAATATTTACTATGTCCTGAGGAGGCACAGTAGTATCAAAAATCTCCTCATTCTCTGATGCAGGAGCTTCAGTTTCCTCAGAAACTCTGTCCATATTGACATTGATAGCACCAAAAAGATGTGCAGCTACTAGTCGTCTTTTTCTCTGATGAAGAGTTTCTTCATCAGTTTCAGTCTCTGAGGTTTCAACAACAGACTTTGCCCTATTGGCTCTTCTTTTCTTTAGCCTTGTCTTCTGAGGCATCTCTTCAGGTCTCGATACCCCAGCTTCAGTGGATAATCTCCTTGCAGGTTTAGTACCAATATGTTTGGTCCTACCTCCCCTTGCAGGTTTAACAGAAGTTGATGGAGGTAACTCTGTGTTTAAAGGTTCTGGTTGAGATTCAGCTTGTGTTTGTGGATTTACTTGAGCATCCACAAACTGTTGCACAGAAGCAGGTAGCAAAAGGTCTCCAACACTTCCTTTCTTAACATCTTTGTTTATGAGATCAGAAAATACTCTCTTGTGTAATTTAAAACAAGAAACATCTTCATTAACAACATCTACCCCTTCAACACAGTAAGAAACCAAAAGCTGACAGAATCTAGAAAAATAAACAACTCCTCTATTCTCTGTCATCTTCTCCCCTAAGTTAGTCAAAACAAGTCGTGCAAAATCAAAATGATTATCATATAATAAAGAATACCCGATTTGCAGACTGTCTGTGGGAATAGCATCCCAATTTGTGCATTTCTTTCCAAATGTCCTCGTGATGCAATCGAAGAAGAAACTCCATTCCTTGCGCAGAAACGGCCTTTTGAGTTGCCCAATCTTTGTCAATGGCCCAGAGTAACCAATCTCTCGCATCATTCGTATTAAATCCTCATCACCCATTCCAACAGTGTAGGAAGGATACTCAGGAAACCCCAATGCATCTTGAATAGTACCAGCAGTAATAACATACTCTGTTTCTTCAAACTCAAAGATTATGGATGAGCTCCCAGTTTCACCACCATCATCATAAACCCCTGTCTCCCAGAACGCCTTGATTTGTAAACCAGAAAGTTTGGCTGGTTCAACTAAAGCACGCCCAATCGCTGACTGAGCAAGAAACTTTTGAATCATATGAAATGCTTCTGGTGCGTTTGCAGTGTTTAGTGGTGCGGTATAGTTGTTTGGAACGAACTCTAACCCAGACGAAACGAAAGCTGTGGTTGCCATTAGAAGATTTTGAAGAAGGAACAAGTAATTGATGCGAAAGCTTAACAGAGTTTATGTGTAGAAAGGTGTTTGTGACTATGTGTGTGTGATAATAGATATGTATGAGTAAGATGTGAAAAGTTTAACTGAAGATGTGTGTATTGTATTTAAAAGAAAATTAAAGATTAAAAACTGAAGAGTTTTTAATCATCAATACACAACTGTCTTACTCCTGTAATCATGTGAATGGGACACATGTCAAACGTGCATACGCTGACAGCATATAATTGGCAGTTTCCAATACGCATGCGCAGTAAAAACAGCAATAATTACCGCCTGTTACACTTTTCTATGTAATTAACCTCTCTCCTCTGTTTAAAACATTCTTGAACAACTTTCCAATACACACGTGCAGACGTGGAGACACCTGGCATCACATATCCGCTTATTGGCAAAAAAATCAATAATAATAAAATTATCGATTTTAATATTTCAGAAACATAATAACGAAGTACGAAGGAGCTCAACAGTCAGAAGAATAATGACTGTCTTGGAACTCCGCACTTTACTGTTCCCAGAGCTTCGAGCCAAGCAAAACCGTTCAGTTGCCCTGTTGGATGCTATAAAAGCTAGAGCATTGTAACAACAGGCAATCCATATCTTAAAAAAAATACCATACATCAAATGGCAGGAACCTTTGAATTCATGGATGTAGAAGCATTCTTGAATATGAACTGGCGTCAACAAGCAAACTATATTATTGATGAGTTTCTTGTTTTGTCATTTCTGAATGATGAAGGTCTCATTGCTGATGATGAAATAGCTGAAGGACCTATCTCCAATCCCTATGTGCACATCATTCGTCCTGGGCCATATGATGTGCCCATCCTTGCAGATGATGAAGCTGTGGAGATTTGTATGATGCTCTTTTATCAGAGCTACTTGACGGGTTCGAAGAAGAAATTCTTCTTGGAATCCTGCAAGCTGCAAGCCAGAAAAAGAATTCGAGAGGATGATGATGATGATTCAACATCAGGGGGTTGACAAGAGTATGAAATTGTCTGAATGTAAACAAAGTTTGAATCAATTTATAAAAAAAATCCATTGTTTTGCTTTACATATCAGTATTAATGTTATGATGAATGTATAATCATAAATGAATTATCAGAACTACAGTCATCAGTATCTCATAGTAATTGTAAAGTGAAAGAAATGATATCACTTTAAACAGTAAACTAACATACTCATCAGCGCTACTAATCACCATCAGGACTTATCAAACACACTCTTTCTTTTCTCTGGTTACTTTTTCGAAAAACAAATGTCTAATCTCAAAATTATAAAATGTCTGAAACAAAGAAATTATTTTAACCATCAGAGATTAAAACAAAGTTACCTCGGCATATGTCACACAATACATCAGTGTTTACCATTTGTCCTTCTTTGTCAATAAACTCTTTTCTCAAACTGTACAGGTGTGAAAATATGTGTGTGTAATAGCAGAGTTTACCGAAATCAATATTTAGATCATCTCAAAGTGCATAAAATCCACAAACTAAAGTAGTAAAAACTGGTTGCCTAAACTCTCATGTATAACATAAAATCTGAATTTATATCTAAACTCTGTTTTCTGATATCCTTTCATTTGGATATATCTTTTGTTTTTCACCCCCTTTCTTTATGTTTATTTTTTTTATTTTTTTTTATTTTTTAATTTTTCCAGTAATCAGTGGTTGGCACTAGTCACCAAAAATCAACGATTTTAGCCCTTATTTCATACAATAAGTTCCTGGATCTTCCTAGGCACAACATGATCTCAAAGGAATTTGTGCTCTTTTTGGCATCTTTTGATTTGAGGGTGAATTATTTGCAATTAATAATCAGAGTTTAGACTTTTCATCAGTTAATACTATGAATTTATGAGAGAAAATGCAAACAGCTAATACAGACTCAGTGTATAGGATTAATAAACTAAGAGATGGTATAAATACAGAGACAGTATCATGCTGTGTTAACTTACTGCACATGTTTGAGATCAGAATCTATACAACTCTTAAGGATTCATAATTACTTACTGAGAATTATGCTTCATACAAATTTCTTCATTGGTCCATATGTTTCAGACAAAATTACAATCAGAGTATAGCATTAAACTGTAACAATCAGAGTATGACCAACATTTTATGACTAACAGAGTTTAGCATCAGAGTTTAACCGACAGAGTTTATGACACTGGTACTCATAACAGTTAATACATGCAAGGAATCATGAGCATTAAAAATCAAACATGTATAGATTTTGAGTCTAACCCGTATCTCTAGTCAGAACCAGAGATCATCCCAAGTTCATTTACCAATCTTGTAAAAGTAGCTTCACTCAAAGGTTTGGTGAAGATATCTGCAAGTTGTTGGTCTGTAGACACAAAATGAAGCTCAATGTTCCCTTCTTCCACATGTTCTCTGATAAAATGATACCTTATGATGATGTGCTTGGTCATGGAGTGCTGTACTGGATTTCCTGTCATAGCAATAGCACTTTGGTTATCACAGAAAATGGGTATTTTAGAGTACCTTAACCCATAATCCAGCAATTGATTCTTCATCCATAAAATCTGTGCACAACAGCTACCAGCTGCTATAAACTCTGCTTCAGCTGTGGATGTGGAAATTGACTTCTGTTTCTTTCTGTACCAAGAAACTAATCTGTCACCTAAAAATTGACAGCTTCCACTTGTACTTTTTCTGTCTATCTTACAGCCTGCAAAATCTGCATCAGAGTAACCAATTAGCTTAAACTCTGATTCTCTAGGATACCACAAACCCAAGGTTATGGTGCCTTTGAGATATTTGAAAATCCTTTTTACAGCTGTTAGATGAGGCTCTCTGGGATCTGCTTGAAATCTTGCACAAAGACATGTTGCAAACATGATATCAGGTCTACTTGCAGTAAGATACAGTAAAGACCCTATCATTCCTCTGTAGTTTGTCATATCTACTGAGGCTCCTGTGTCTTTGTCTAGCTTTGTTGCTGTAGCCATGGGAGTTGTAGCAGATGAACTATCAAGCATACCAAATTTCTTGAGAAGATTTCTGGTATATTTTGCTTGATTGATAAAAATACCATCATCTGTTTGCTTGACCTGTAAGCCTAGAAAATAACTAAGCTCTCCCATCATGCTCATTTGATACCTGGACTGCATAAGCTTTGCAAACTTCTTACAAAGTTTGTCATTAGTAGATCCAAAAATAATATCATCTACATAAATTTGAACTAACAGCAAATCATCACCAGAATTGAAATAAAACAATGTTTTATCAATTGTACCTCTTGTGAACCCACTTTCTAAAAGAAATTGAGCAAGAGTTTCATACCATGCTCTTGGTGCTTGCTTTAGTCCATATAATGCCTTGTCAAGCCTGTAGACATAATCTGGATGCTTGGGATCTACAAATCCTGGTGGTTGTTCAACAAATACTTCTTCTTCAAGCTTCCCATTGAGAAAAGCACTTTTTACATCCATCTGAAAGACTTTAAACTTCTTGTGTGCAGCATAGGCCAGAAAGATTCTTATGGCCTCCAATCTTGCAACTGGAGCAAAGGTTTCATCATAGTCAATTCCTTCCTGTTGTGAATATCCTTTAGCCACAAGTCTAGCCTTGTTTCTTGTAATCACACCTTCACTGTCAGTCTTGTTTCTGAAAACCCACTTTGTACCTACAATTGATCTATTCTTTGGTCTAGGTACAAGTGTCCAGACTTCATTTCTTTCAAATTCATTTAACTCTTCTTGCATTGCTGTAATCCAATTAGCATCTTGAAGAGCTTCCTCCACTTTCTTTGGTTCTGTTTGAGACAAGAAAGCATGATACAGACACTCATTATTTGTTGCACTTCTAGTTCTCATACTAGCATCAGGATCTCCAATTATGAGATCAGGTGTGTGTGCCTGTGTCCACCTTCTTGCTGTTGGTAAGTAGTTTCTTGCATCATTATTGGATCCTCCCCCTTGATCCATGCTCTCCTGATTCATATGTTGACTTTCTGCAGCATCTGAGGCTCCCCCTGAATTGGATGGCTCAGAGTTTGAACTGTCAGAGTTTGAATCAGTTTCCTCAACTGACTCACTTGCTGTGTCTTGTTGAGCTTCTTCACGCTCCCTCTCAACTGGTTCTCTATTTTGTTCAATTTGAGAATTTCCAGTTTCTCCAGTATTTACCAGTAGAGGTTCAGAGTATGCTTCGTCAGAGTTTGTCAACACTGCTTCATCAGAGTTTATATCATCAGAGAATAGATCTTCATTTTCAAAACGTAGTTGATCATATCCATCCATGTCTTCAAGTCCAATTATTTTCTTGTCATCAAATGACACATGTATGGATTCCATGATCACCTTAGTTCTTAGATTATAAACTCTGAATGCTTTTGTTGACAATGGATAGCCAACAAAGATTCCTTCATCAGCTTTTAACTCGAACTTTGTCAACTGTTCAGGATGAGTCTTCAACACAAAGCATTTGCATCCAAATATATGAAAATATTTCAAATTTGGCTTCTTATCTTTCACCATCTCATATGGTGTTTTCCCATGCTTGTTGATCAGTGTAGCATTTTGAGTAAAACAAGCAGTTTGAACAGCTTCTGCCCAGAAGTATGTTGGTAATTTTGCTTCATCAAGCATAGTCCTGGCTGCTTCAATTAAAGTTCTGTTCTTCCTTTCAACTACACCATTTTGCTGTGGAGTTCCAGGTGCAGAAAACTCTTGTTTCACTCCTCTTTCCTTGCAGAAAGCTTCCATGAGTGAGTTTCTGAATTCAGTTCCATTATCACTCCTTATAATTTTGACTTTGTGCTGTGATCCTTTGTCCAGTAGATTTACATGATCCATCAGAGTTTGAGCAGTTTCATCCTTCTTTGACAAGAAATACACCCATGTATATCTAGTATATTCATCAACAATTACTAGAGCATATTTCTTTCTGCCCATGGACATCACATTCACTGGTCCAAAGAGATCAACATGTAGAAGATGATAAGGTTCCACTACTGAAGATTCAGATTTGCTCTTGAAAGATGACTTCCTTTGCTTGGCTTTTTGACAAGAATCACACAAGCCATCTAGATTGAGTATAGATTTTGGAAGTCCCCTTACAAGATCCTTTCTTATTAGCTCATTGATGTTGTTCAAATTGAGATGAGAGAGCTTCTTGTGCCAATTCCAACTCTCTTCATTTGACATTCTTGCAGTCAGACACACTGTTCTTCCATCAGAGTTTGTTACCAAACTTGCTTCATAAATGTTGTTGTGCCTGTGTCCAACTAGAACAACTTTTCCAGTAGATTTACTGATAACTTCACAGTATTCACTATGAAAATCTACATGGTTTCCTCTGTCACAGATTTGACTCACAGATAACAGATTATGCTTGAGTCCTGAGACTAGAGCTACATTTGTAATGATAACACTTCCAAGATTAATATTGCCATATCCCAGAGTGTGTCCTATGTTGCCATCTCCATAGGAAACTTTTGGGCCAGCCTTCTCCTCAAAGTCTGATAGCAGGGCTTTATTTCCAGTCATATGTCCTGAGCATCCACTGTCCAAGATAAGTGTGCTCTCTATTATACCCTGCAATCACAAACAAATACTAAGTGTTAGTTTTAAGGACCCAGACTTGCTTGGATCCTTTGTCTTTCTTAACAGTGTTAGCTTTTGCAGCGGAATTACTATCAACAGAGTTTAAGCTAACATTGTCAGACTTTACACTTGCAGAGTTTGCTTTAACCCACTTCAGATTGGGTTTTAGCTCATAATAGTTATGATAAATAGCATGATAACTCTTGCAAGTATAAATGGAATGCCAAGTGCTCCCACAGTGTGTGCATAAAGTTTGTGGTTTAACCCTTACATAATCATTCTTTACTCCTGATGTAGAAGTTAAAGAATTAATATGTTTGTTCTTAGTGCAAAATCTAGCAAGATGATTAGAACTACCACAATTATAACATGTTTTCCTTGGAGCAGCACCAGTAGGCAAATGATTATTTCTATTATTTATGCCTATCTTTCCATTCCTATTCTTCTTGGACCCTTTTGGTTTCATGGCAGATTTTATCTCTTTCAGCTTATGATTAAACTGTTTCCCTGTCATCAAACCAACATTAACCTGTTTTTCACAAGTTTTTACTGGCTTTCTAACAGCTTCTCTTTCCATAAGTTTTTCTGTTATAATATATTCTTGTTTTTCACAGGCTTCATCTGATTTCATATCAGCTTCTCTTATTACAACAGATTTTAACTTATTAGCTTCTGGAACAAATTTCACAGGTTTAAGTTGTGGTTTTACCTTAACCTTGTCTTTAAACCTAAGTTCATCATTTTCACAATAACCTAAACCTACAGAATCAGTCTGAAACACTTGATGAGTGTCTCTTCCAGAATCTGTCCAAGTCTTGATTATTTTTCTTTCTTTTTCTAAATCAGATTCTAGTTGCCTATACCTTTTAAGCAACTCCTGTTCAACATAAACAGCATCATCTCTTTCTTTTTGAATCTGCTTCATACTTTCAAGTTCTCCTTCAAGAAACTTGTTTCTATCTTTAAGACTAAGATTCTCAGATTTAATTCTTTCATTTTCTAAAGTCTGATCCCTATAGCTAACATGAACACTTTTCAGATATACTCTTAACTCAGATATATTATCAGTATCATAAGCATAAGTAGTTAGGGGTACCTTATTTTCAGATGATTCAGTCTCATCTCTGACAGTTGCCATAAGAGCATAATTTTCTCCATCATCAGAGTCTGAAGTATCTGCCCAGTCTTTGCCTTTAGAGATGAGTGCTTTCTCAGATTTGCCTTTCTTGCACTCTGGGGCATAGTGACCCATCTCCTTACACCTGTAGCACTGGATTTCAGATTTATCCTTCTTACCAGATTTGGTCTCCCTTCCATCAGACTTTCTGAAATTCTTCTTCTCAGAATTTGAATCTCTCCTTGAGAATCTCTTTCCCTTCTTGAAGTTCTTGAACCCCATCTTCTTGAAGGTCTTCACCATCAATGCAGCCATTTGCATCATCTGTTCTTCATCATCATCAGAGTCAGAAGCTTCACCAGAGTTTGAGTCATCATCAGAATTTGATGACTCACTTTCAGATTTAATGACTAAAGCCTTTCCCTTGGCTTTCTTCCTTGATGATTCCTTCTTAATGGGCTTCTCCTCGACTTTGAGAGCAACAGATTTTGTCTTTTTACTCAATCTTCTATTCCTTTGTTCTATCTCCAGTTCATGAGTTTTCAATAACCCATAGATTTCATCAAGATCTGTATCAGCAAGCTCATAATTATCTCTTATTGTGGTTGTCTTTAAATCCCACTTTTCAGGTAGAGATAACAGAAACTTGAGATTAGACTCTTCAAGCTCATATTCTTTATTAACCAGAGACAGATCATTCAACAGTTTACAAAATCTGTCATAAGTCTCAGTCAAGGTTTCATTAGGTCTTGAATCAAAGTGCTCATACTCCTCTGGTAGTTATTGTCTTTCTGTTCTTCTTGATAGCACCTGTTCCCTGGCATCTGACTTCTAAAGCATCCCATATCTCTTTGGCAGTCTTGCAGCCAATTACTCTGTTAGACATAACATTATCTAAAGCACTGTGGAGAAGATGTCTAACCTTTGCATCTTTTGCAATTGATGAGATGTCCTCAGGAGTCATATCTTTCTTTTCCTTTGGAACAGTCTTTTGTTCTTGTCCATCGACAACAGGGGACAATTTAGTTGGCATATGAGGACCATCATAGATTCTGTCAAGGTATTCTGGATCTGTAGCCTCCAGAAACATGGTCATCTTAACCTTCCAAATCGGATACTCTACTGGCCTGAGAATTGGAACCCTGATTGTTTCATATCGACTCACAGAATTGGGCTTAACCTGTTCAGCCTTAGGAGCAGTTTGATTTTCTTCAGACATGATTAATACTATGTTTGAATCGTAAAACTATATATATTAAACAGCCTTGGCTCTGATACCAATTGTTAGGCCGAATACACAATATAATCAAGTATGTATGAGAATAACAATAAATAACACAGTTTATGAATCAACAAAAACTGTATTTATATTAACAGCTTCTCTCTTTATGATGTTAACGAATCACAAAGAGCTACTAGGTTACAAGAATAATATATTCAATGTTCGCGTCCCTTCTAGGGATAACCTATCTGTGTTTATATAGTACACAGTTACATACAATCCTTATCTAATTGATACTCCTAAAAATTAGCTATACAATTGATATCAATTAAGGATTGCTTCAGTCTTCTGTCCAGTCTCCTTAGCTGTATCAATATATTCTGCTTCTTTCCATCTTCAGAATATATTGCTTCTAGAATCTTTATCTTTGCACCGACAGCTGAGTCAACTTTCATCCTGTCAGACTTTACCAAACTCTGACCGGCTTCCTTTAAACTCTTCACCCTGTCAGACTTTAAATAAACTCTGACCGGCTTCCGATAAACTCTGATCAGTACCTGTTGCTTAAACACTGATAAACAAACATCAGCAATTATATCTAACATTGTCTAACTTTGTTGCTGTAGCCATGGGAGTTGTGGCAGATGAACTATCAAGCATACCAAATTTCTTTAGAAGATTTCTGGTATATTTTGCTTGATTGATAAAAATACCATCATCTGTTTGCTTGACCTGTAAGCCTAGAAAGTAACTAAGCTCTCCCATCATGCTCATTTGGTACCTGGATTGCATAAGCTTTGCAAACTTCTTACAAAGTTTGTCATTAGTAGATCCAAAGATAATATCATCTACATAAATTTGAACTAAAATCAAATCATCACCAGAATTGAAATAAAACAAAGTTTTATCAATTGTACCTCTTGAGAACCCACTTTCTAAAAGAAATTGAGCAAGAGTTTCATACCATGCTCTTGGTGCTTGCTTTAGTCCATATAATGCCTTGTCAAGCCTGTAGACATAATCTGGATGCTTGGGGTCTACAAATCCTGGTGGTTGTTCAACAAACACTTCTTCTTCAAGCTTCCCATTGAGAAAAGCACTTTTTACATCCATCTGAAAGACTTTAAACTTCTTGTGTGCAGCATAGGCCAGAAAGATTCTTATGGCCTCCAATCTTGCAACTGGAGCAAAGGTTTCATCATAGTCAATTCCTTCCTGTTGTGAATATCCTTTAGCCACAAGTCTAGCCTTGTTTCTTGTAATCACACCTTCACTGTCAGTCTTGTTTCTGAAAACCCACTTTGTACCTACAATTGATCTATTCATTGGTCTAGGTACAAGTGTCCAGACTTCATTTCTTTCAAATTCATTTAACTCTTCTTGCATTGCTGTTATCCAGTTTGCATCTTGAAGAGCTTCCTCCACTTTCTTTGGTTCTGTTTGAGACAAGAAAGCATGATACAGACACTCATTATTTGTTGCACTTCTAGTTCTTACACTAGCATCAGGATCTCCAATTATGAGATCAGGTGTGTGTGCCTGTGTCCACTTTCTTGCTGTTGGTAAGTGGTCTCTTGCATCATTATTGGATCCTCCCCCTTGATCCATGCTCTCCTGATTCATATGTTGATTTTCTGCATTATCTGAGGCTCCCCCTGAATTGGATGGTTCAGAGTTTGAACTGTCAGAGTTTGAATCAGTTTCCTCAACTGACTCACTTGCTGTGTCTTGTTGAGCTTCTTCACGCTCCCCCTCAACTGGTTCTCTATTTTGTTCAATTTGAGAATTTCCAGTTTCTCCAGTATTTACCAGTAGAGGTTCAGAGTATGCTTCGTCAGAGTTTGTCAGAACCGCTTCATCAGAGTTTGTCGGTACTGCTTCATCAGAGTTTACATCATCAGAGAATAAACCTTCATTTTCAAAACGCAGTTGATCATATCCATTTAAGTCATCGAGTCCAGTTATTTTCTTATCATCAAATGACACATGTATGGATTCCATGATCACTTTAGTTCTCAGATTGTAGACTCTGAATGCTTTTGTTGACAATGGATAGCCAACAAAGATTCCTTCATCAGCTTTTAACTCGAACTTGGTCAACTGTTCAGGATGAGTCTTCAACACAAAGCATTTGCATCCAAATATATGAAAATATTTCAAATTTGGCTTCTTATTTTTCACCATCTCATATGGTGTTTTCCCATGCTTGTTGATCAATGTTGCATTTTGAGTAAAACAAGCAGTTTGAACAGCTTCTGCCCAGAAGTATGTTGGTAATTTTGCTTCATCAAGCATAGTTCTGGCTGCTTCAATTAAAGTTCTGTTCTTCCTTTCAACTACACCATTTTGCTGTGGAGTTCCAGGTGCAGAAAACTCTTGTTTCACTCCTCTTTCCTTGCAGAAAGCTTCCATGATTGAGTTTCTGAATTCTGTTCCATTATCACTCCTTATAATTTTGACTTTGTGCTGTGATCCTTTGTCCAGTAGATTTACATGATCCATTAGAGTTTGAGCAGTTTCATCCTTCTTTGACAAGAAATACACCCATGTATATCTAGTATATTCATCAACAATTACTAGAGCATATTTCTTTCTGCCCATGGACATCACATTCACTGGTCCAAAGAGATCAACATGTAGAAGATGATAAGGTTCCACTACTGAAGATTCAGATTTGCTCTTGAAAGATGACTTCCTTTGCTTGGCTTTTTGACAAGAATCACATAAGCCATCTAGACTGAGTATTGATTTTGGAAGTCCCCTTACAAGATCCTTTCTTATAAGTTCATTTATGTTGTTCAAATTGAGATGAGAGAGCTTCTTATGCCAATTCCAACTCTCTTCATTTGACATTTTAGCAGTCAGACACACTGTTTTTCCATCAGAGTTTGTTACCAAACTTGCTTCATAAATGTTGTTGCGCCTGTGTCCAACTAGAACAACTTTTCCAGTAGATTTACTGATAACTTCACAGTATTCAGTGTGAAAATCTACATGGTTTCCTCTGTCACAGATTTGACTCACAGATAGCAGATTATGCTTAAGTCCTGAGACTAGAGCTACATTTGTAATGATGACACTTCCAAGATTGATATTGCCATATCCCAGAGTGTGTCCTATGTTGTCATCTCCATAGGAAACCTTTGGGCCAGCCTTCTCCTTAAAGTCTGATAGCAGGGCTTTATTTCCAGTCATATGTCCTGAGCATCCACTGTCCAAGATAAGTGTGCTCTCTATTATACCCTGCAATCACAAACAAATACTAAGTGTTAGTTTTAAGGACCCAGACTTGCTTGGATCCTTTGTCTTTCTTAACAGTGTTAGTTTTTGCAGCGGAATTACTATCAACAGAGTTTAAACTAACATTGTCAGACTTTACACTTGCAGAGTTTGCTCTAACCCACTTCAGATTGGGTTTTAGCTCATAATAGTTGTGATAAATAGCATGATAACTCTTGCAAGTATAAATGGAATGCCAAGTGCTCCCACAGTGTGTGCATAAAGTCTGTGGTCTAACCCTAACATAATCATTCTTTACTCCTGAAGTAGAAGATAAAGAATTGATATTTTTATTCTTTGTGCAGTAATTAGCAAGATGATTAGAACTACCACAATTATAACATGTTTTCCTTGGAGCAGCACCAGTAGGCAAATGATTATTTCTATTATTTATGCCTATTTTTCCATTCCTATTCTTCTTGGACCCTTTTGGTTTCATGGCAGTTTTTACCTCTTTCAACTTATGATTGAACTGTTTTCCTGTCATCAAGCCAACATTAACCTGTTTTTCACAAGTTTTTACTGGTTTTCTAACAGCTTCTACTTCCATAAGATTTTTTGTTATAATATTTTCCTGTTTTTCACAGGCTTCATCTGATTCCATATCAGCTTCCCTTATTACAACAGATTTTAACTTATTGGCTTCTGGAACAAATTTCACAGGTTTAAGTTGTGGTTTTACCTTAACCTTGTCTTTAAACCTAAGTTCATCATTTTCACAATAACCTAAACCTACAGAATCAGTCTGAAACACTTGATGAGTGTCTCTTCAAGAATCTGTCCAAGTTTTGATTATTTTTCTTTCTTTTTCTAGATCAGATTCTAATTGCTTATATCTTTTGAGCAATTCATGTTCTACATAAACAGCATCATCTCTTTCTTTTTGAATCTGCTTCATCTTTTCAAGTTCTCCTTCAAGAAACTTGTTTCTATCTTTAAGACTAAGATTCTCAGATTTAATTCTCTCATTTTCTAAAGTCTGATCCCTATAGCTAACATGAACACTTTTCAGATATACTCTTAACTCAGATATATTATCAGTATCATAAGCATAAGTAGTTAGGGGTACCTTATTTTCAGATGATTCAGTCTCATCTCTGACAGTTGCCATAAGAGCATAATTTTCTCCATCATCAGAGTCTGAAGTATCTGCCCAGTCTTTGCCTTTAGAGATGAGTGCTTTCTCAGATTTGCCTTTCTTGCACTCTGGGGCATAGTGACCCATCTCCTTACACCTGTAGCACTGGATTTCAGATTTATCCTTCTTACCAGATTTGGTCTCCCTTCCATCAGACTTTCTGAAACTTCTCCTTTCAGAGTTTGAATCTTTCCTTGAGAATCTCTTTCCCTTCTTGAAGTTCTTGAATCCCATCTTCTTGAAGGTCTTCACCATCAATGCAGCCATTTGCATCATCTGTTCTTCATCATCATCAGAGTCAGAAGCTTCATCAGAGTTTGAGTCATCATCAGAGTTTGATGACTCACTTTCAGATTTAATAACTAAAGCCTTTCCCTTGGCTTTCTTCCTTGATGATTCCTTCTTAATGGGCTTCTCCTCGACTTTGAGAGCAGCAGATTTTGTCTTTTTACTCAATCTTCTATTCCTTTGTTCTATCTCCAGTTCATGAGTTTTCAATAACCCATAGATTTCATCAAGATCTGTATCACCAAGCTCATAATTATCTCTTATTGTGGTTGTCTTTAAATCCCACTTTTCAGGTAGAGATAACAGAAACTTGAGATTAGACTCTTCAAGCTCATATTCTTTATCAACCAGAGACAGATCATTCAACAGTTTGCAAAATCTGTCATAAGTCTCAGTCAAGGTTTCATTAGTTCTTGAATCAAAGTGCTCATACTCCAGTGTGAGTATTGTCTTTCTGTTCTTCTTGATAGCACCTGTTCCCTGGCATCTGACTTCTAAATAATCCCATATCTCTTTGGCAGTTTTGCAGCCAATTACTCTGTTAGACATAACATTATCTAAAGCACTGTGGAGAAGATGTCTAACCTTTGCATCTTTTGCAATTGATGAGATGTCCTCAGGAGTCATATCTTTCTTTTCCTTTGGAACAGTCTTTTGTTCTTGTCCATCAACAACAGGGGACAATTTAGTCGGCATATGAGGACCACCATAGATTCTGTCAAGGTATTCTGGATCTGTAGCCTCCAGAAACATGGTCATCTTAACCTTCCAAATCGGATACTCTACTGGCCTGAGAATTGGAACCCTGATTGTTTCATATCGACTCACAGAATTGGGCTTAACCTGTTCAGCCTTAGGAGCAGTTTGATTTTCATCAGACATGATTAATACTGTGTTTGAATCGTAAAACTGTATATATTAAACAGCCTTGGCTCTGATACCAATTGTTAGGCCGAATACACAATATATAATCAAGTATTTATGAGAATAACAATCAAGAACACAAGTTTATAAATCAAGACACTGAATTATATTAAATAATTCTCTCTTAGTGATGTTAATGAATCACAAAGAGCTACTAGGTTACAAGAATAATATATTCAATGTTCGCGTCCCTTCTAGGGATAACCTATCTGTGTTTATATAGTACACAGTTACACAATCCTTATCTAATTGATATTCCTACAAATTAGCTATACAAGTTATATCAATTAAGGATTGCTTCTTATCTTCTATTCTGTTTCCTTAGCTGTATCAATATATTCTGCTTCTTTCCATCTTCAGAATATATTGCTTCTAGAATCTTTATCTTTGCACCGACAGCTGAGTCAACTTTCATCCTGTCAGACTTTACCAAACTCTGACCGGCTTCCTTTAAACTCTTCACCCTGTCAGACTTTAAATAAACTCTGACCGGCTTCCGATAAACTCTGATCAGTACCTGTTGCTTAAACACTGATAAACAAACATCAGCAATTATATCTAACATTGTCTAACTTTGTTGCTGTAGCCATGGGAGTTGTGGCAGATGAACTATCAAGCATACCAAATTTCTTTAGAAGATTTCTGGTATATTTTGCTTGATTGATAAAAATACCATCATCTGTTTGCTTGACCTGTAAGCCTAGAAAGTAACTAAGCTCTCCCATCATGCTCATTTGGTACCTGGATTGCATAAGCTTTGCAAACTTCTTACAAAGTTTGTCATTAGTAGATCCAAAGATAATATCATCTACATAAATTTGAACTAAAATCAAATCATCACCAGAATTGAAATAAAACAAAGTTTTATCAATTGTACCTCTTGAGAACCCACTTTCTAAAAGAAATTGAGCAAGAGTTTCATACCATGCTCTTGGTGCTTGCTTTAGTCCATATAATGCCTTGTCAAGCCTGTAGACATAATCTGGATGCTTGGGGTCTACAAATCCTGGTGGTTGTTCAACAAACACTTCTTCTTCAAGCTTCCCATTGAGAAAAGCACTTTTTACATCCATCTGAAAGACTTTAAACTTCTTGTGTGCAGCATAGGCCAGAAAGATTCTTATGGCCTCCAATCTTGCAACTGGAGCAAAGGTTTCATCATAGTCAATTCCTTCCTGTTGTGAATATCCTTTAGCCACAAGTCTAGCCTTGTTTCTTGTAATCACACCTTCACTGTCAGTCTTGTTTCTGAAAACCCACTTTGTACCTACAATTGATCTATTCATTGGTCTAGGTACAAGTGTCCAGACTTCATTTCTTTCAAATTCATTTAACTCTTCTTGCATTGCTGTTATCCAGTTTGCATCTTGAAGAGCTTCCTCCACTTTCTTTGGTTCTGTTTGAGACAAGAAAGCATGATACAGACACTCATTATTTGTTGCACTTCTAGTTCTTACACTAGCATCAGGATCTCCAATTATGAGATCAGGTGTGTGTGCCTGTGTCCACTTTCTTGCTGTTGGTAAGTGGTCTCTTGCATCATTATTGGATCCTCCCCCTTGATCCATGCTCTCCTGATTCATATGTTGATTTTCTGCATTATCTGAGGCTCCCCCTGAATTGGATGGTTCAGAGTTTGAACTGTCAGAGTTTGAATCAGTTTCCTCAACTGACTCACTTGCTGTGTCTTGTTGAGCTTCTTCACGCTCCCCCTCAACTGGTTCTCTATTTTGTTCAATTTGAGAATTTCCAGTTTCTCCAGTATTTACCAGTAGAGGTTCAGAGTATGCTTCGTCAGAGTTTGTCAGAACCGCTTCATCAGAGTTTGTCGGTACTGCTTCATCAGAGTTTACATCATCAGAGAATAAACCTTCATTTTCAAAACGCAGTTGATCATATCCATTTAAGTCATCGAGTCCAGTTATTTTCTTATCATCAAATGACACATGTATGGATTCCATGATCACTTTAGTTCTCAGATTGTAGACTCTGAATGCTTTTGTTGACAATGGATAGCCAACAAAGATTCCTTCATCAGCTTTTAACTCGAACTTGGTCAACTGTTCAGGATGAGTCTTCAACACAAAGCATTTGCATCCAAATATATGAAAATATTTCAAATTTGGCTTCTTATTTTTCACCATCTCATATGGTGTTTTCCCATGCTTGTTGATCAATGTTGCATTTTGAGTAAAACAAGCAGTTTGAACAGCTTCTGCCCAGAAGTATGTTGGTAATTTTGCTTCATCAAGCATAGTTCTGGCTGCTTCAATTAAAGTTCTGTTCTTCCTTTCAACTACACCATTTTGCTGTGGAGTTCCAGGTGCAGAAAACTCTTGTTTCACTCCTCTTTCCTTGCAGAAAGCTTCCATGATTGAGTTTCTGAATTCTGTTCCATTATCACTCCTTATAATTTTGACTTTGTGCTGTGATCCTTTGTCCAGTAGATTTACATGATCCATCAGAGTTTGAGCAGTTTCATCCTTCTTTGACAAGAAATACACCCATGTATATCTAGTATATTCATCAACAATTACTAGAGCATATTTCTTTCTGCCCATGGACATCACATTCACTGGTCCAAAGAGATCAACATGTAGAAGATGATAAGGTTCCACTACTGAAGATTCAGATTTGCTCTTGAAAGATGACTTCCTTTGCTTGGCTTTTTGACAAGAATCACATAAGCCATCTAGACTGAGTATTGATTTTGGAAGTCCCCTTACAAGATCCTTTCTTATAAGTTCATTTATGTTGTTCAAATTGAGATGAGAGAGCTTCTTATGCCAATTCCAACTCTCTTCATTTGACATTTTAGCAGTCAGACACACTGTTTTTCCATCAGAGTTTGTTACCAAACTTGCTTCATAAATGTTGTTGCGCCTGTGTCCAACTAGAACAACTTTTCCAGTAGATTTACTGATAACTTCACAGTATTCAGTGTGAAAATCTACATGGTTTCCTCTGTCACAGATTTGACTCACAGATAGCAGATTATGCTTAAGTCCTGAGACTAGAGCTACATTTGTAATGATGACACTTCCAAGATTGATATTGCCATATCCCAAAGTGTGTCCTATGTTGTCATCTCCATAGGAAACCTTTGGGCCAACCTTCTCCTTAAAGTCTGATAGCAGGGCTTTATTTCCAGTCATATGTCCTGAGCATCCACTGTCCAAGATAAGTGTGCTCTCTATTATACCCTGCAATCACAAACAAATACTAAGTGTTAGTTTTAAGGACCCAGACTTGCTTGGATCCTTTGTCTTTCTTAACAGTGTTAGTTTTTGCAGCGGAATTACTATCAACAGAGTTTAAACTAACATTGTCAGACTTTACACTTGCAGAGTTTGCTCTAACCCACTTCAGATTGGGTTTTAGCTCATAATAGTTGTGATAAATAGCATGATAACTCTTGCAAGTATAAATGGAATGCCAAGTGCTCCCACAGTGTGTGCATAAAGTCTGTGGTCTAACCCTAACATAATCATTCTTTACTCCTGAAGTAGAAGATAAAGAATTGATATTTTTATTCTTTGTGCAGTAATTAGCAAGATGATTAGAACTACCACAATTATAACATGTTTTCCTTGGAGCAGCACCAGTAGGCAAATGATTATTTCTATTATTTATGCCTATTTTTCCATTCCTATTCTTCTTGGACCCTTTTGGTTTCATGGCAGTTTTTACCTCTTTCAACTTATGATTGAACTGTTTTCCTGTCATCAAGCCAACATTAACCTGTTTTTCACAAGTTTTTACTGGTTTTCTAACAGCTTCTACTTCCATAAGATTTTCTGTTATAATATTTTCCTGTTTTTCACAGGCTTCATCTGATTCCATATCAGCTTCCCTTATTACAACAGATTTTAACTTATTGGCTTCTGGAACAAATTTCACAGGTTTAAGTTGTGGTTTTACCTTAACCTTGTCTTTAAACCTAAGTTCATCATTTTCACAATAACCTAAACCTACAGAATCAGTCTGAAACACTTGATGAGTGTCTCTTCAAGAATCTGTCCAAGTTTTGATTATTTTTCTTTCTTTTTCTAGATCAGATTCTAATTGCTTATATCTTTTGAGCAATTCCTGTTCTACATAAACAGCATCATCTCTTTCTTTTTGAATCTGCTTCATCTTTTCAAGTTCTCCTTCAAGAAACTTGTTTCTATCTTTAAGACTAAGATTCTCAGATTTAATTCTCTCATTTTCTAAAGTCTGATCCCTATAGCTAACATGAACACTTTTCAGATATACTCTTAACTCAGATATATTATCAGTATCATAAGCATAAGTAGTTAGGGGTACCTTATTTTCAGATGATTCAGTCTCATCTCTGACAGTTGCCATAAGAGCATAATTTTCTCCATCATCAGAGTCTGAAGTATCTGCCCAGTCTTTGCCTTTAGAGATGAGTGCTTTCTCAGATTTGCCTTTCTTGCACTCTGGGGCATAGTGACCCATCTCCTTACACCTGTAGCACTGGATTTCAGATTTATCCTTCTTACCAGATTTGGTCTCCCTTCCATCAGACTTTCTGAAACTTCTCCTTTCAGAGTTTGAATCTTTCCTTGAGAATCTCTTTCCCTTCTTGAAGTTCTTGAATCCCATCTTCTTGAAGGTCTTCACCATCAATGCAGCCATTTGCATCATCTGTTCTTCATCATCATCAGAGTCAGAAGCTTCATCAGAGTTTGAGTCATCATCAGAGTTTGATGACTCACTTTCAGATTTAATAACTAAAGCCTTTCCCTTGGCTTTCTTCCTTGATGATTCCTTCTTAATGGGCTTCTCCTCGACTTTGAGAGCAGCAGATTTTGTCTTTTTACTCAATCTTCTATTCCTTTGTTCTATCTCCAGTTCATGAGTTTTCAATAACCCATAGATTTCATCAAGATCTGTATCACCAAGCTCATAATTATCTCTTATTGTGGTTGTCTTTAAATCCCACTTTTCAGGTAGAGATAACAGAAACTTGAGATTAGACTCTTCAAGCTCATATTCTTTATCAACCAGAGACAGATCATTCAACAGTTTGCAAAATCTGTCATAAGTCTCAGTCAAGGTTTCATTAGTTCTTGAATCAAAGTGCTCATACTCCAGTGTGAGTATTGTCTTTCTGTTCTTCTTGATAGCACCTGTTCCCTGGCATCTGACTTCTAAATAATCCCATATCTCTTTGGCAGTTTTGCAGCCAATTACTCTGTTAGACATAACATTATCTAAAGCACTGTGGAGAAGATGTCTAACCTTTGCATCTTTTGCAATTGATGAGATGTCCTCAGGAGTCATATCTTTCTTTTCCTTTGGAACAGTCTTTTGTTCTTGTCCATCAACAACAGGGGACAATTTAGTCGGCATATGAGGACCACCATAGATTCTGTCAAGGTATTCTGGATCTGTAGCCTCCAGAAACATGGTCATCTTAACCTTCCAAATCGGATACTCTACTGGCCTGAGAATTGGAACCCTGATTGTTTCATATCGACTCACAGAATTGGGCTTAACCTGTTCAGCCTTAGGAGCAGTTTGATTTTCATCAGACATGATTAATACTGTGTTTGAATCGTAAAACTGTATATATTAAACAGCCTTGGCTCTGATACCAATTGTTAGGCCGAATACACAATATATAATCAAGTATTTATGAGAATAACAATCAAGAACACAAGTTTATAAATCAAGACACTGAATTATATTAAATAATTCTCTCTTAGTGATGTTAATGAATCACAAAGAGCTACTAGGTTACAAGAATAATATATTCAATGTTCGCGTCCCTTCTAGGGATAACCTATCTGTGTTTATATAGTACACAGTTACACAATCCTTATCTAATTGATATTCCTACAAATTAGCTATACAAGTTATATCAATTAAGGATTGCTTCTTATCTTCTATTCTGTTTCCTTAGCTGTATCAATATATTCTGCTTCTTTCCATCTTCAGAATATATTGCTTCTAGAATCTTCAATTCAGCACCGACAGCTAATTCAACTATCACCCTGTCAGACTTTAAATAAACTCTGACCGGCTTCCTTTAAACTCTTCACCCTGTCAGACTTTAAATAAACTCTGACCGGCTTCTGATAAACTCTGGTCAGTACCTGTTGCTTAAACATTGATAAACAAACGTCAGCAATTATATCTAACAGATCTACTTCTGATAACTCAGTCTCTAATGTGAAGTCTAGACCTGTCAAGAAAACTTAAAAGAAAAATATAGGTTTATTGTCTCAGAAACAACTTAGGGAAAAAGTTAGTGATGCAATTGGTAAACAAAATCTACCAACTGTCAAAAGAAACAGGAATGGTAAAGTTGGGATTAATAAAGAGAATAACTATAGGTTTATCCCAAATGCACCTAGAAAATGCTGCTTTAACTGTGGAAACTCTAATCATCTTTCTATTGATTGCAGGAAGAGTAAAAAGGAAGTTACTGAAATTCCTAAGTCTGATGTTAGGAGTAGATCAGTATTTTATAAACCACAGAAGTCCTGTTTTCATTGTGGTAGTAAATGGCATTCTATTTATACTTGTGAAGAATATCATAGTTTGTACTATAAATTTTATGATCCATTACCTAAGTTTAATAAAAGTGCAAATTCTGGTATCATTAAGAATGTAAATGTGAAGCATGCATCTGTTAATACTGATACTGACAAAGCAAATCCCGATGAAGTTAATTCTGTCAGGACTGCTAAAGTCAAAAAGTCTTCTGCTGCTAAATTAAGTAAGATGCATGGAAAAGGAACCCAACAAGTGTGGGTTCCTAAATATTCTAACTAGTGAATTGTAATTCTGATTGTAGGGAAAAAGGAAAAATGTATTAGTCATGGATAATGGATGTTCTGTGCACATGACTGAAAACAAAGCCCTGTTATCAGAATATGAGGAAAAAGCTGGCCCAACTATGTCTTATGGAGATGGCAACATTGGACAAACTTTGGGATATGGCAATATAATCATTGGAAATGTCATCATTGAAAAAGTAGCTCTAGTGAAAGGACTAAAACACAACCTGTTGAGTATTAGTCAAATCACTGACAAAGGTTATCATGTCAACTTCTATTCCACTAATTGTGAAGTAGTCAACAAAGCATCAGGAAAGGTTGCACTCACTGGCTACATGCATGGTAACATTTATGTTGGGATTTATGGGTGATAGCATAGGAACAACTTAACTTTGTATATACTTAATTTTTTAATTAAGTAGAACATACTGTCACAGCCAAAGTATGTTCTTGTAATCAGTATGCAATGTTATTTTAATTGTGTAATTTGGAAGAAGTTCACTTTCTGTGTTCAAGCCTCAAAGAATGCATATTAGATGACAGCATGAATAAAGGTTACTGTCATAAGCATTGACAGTAAGATTACAAGAAGACAGAATGTTGCAAGTCAAGACAGCATATTCACTCTGACAGCAACATTGGCGGAAGACTACACGACAACAACTTTAGCCCTCGACAGCAAGTTTGGAAACCTCGACAGCACACTATGCGGGGAACTCCTACTGTCACCAAAAGCACATTCCTGTGACAGCAAGCTTTGCGGCAAAAGTAACTGTCTCGAGAAAGATCCTTTTTCTAGGTATCTTTCTCAGTCAAATCCCGTGACAGTTTCAATGTTCAAGAAATAGGCGTGTTGCAGTATCCCTAAGCTGCACCAAGTCTGCAAGACTACGATAGAAGCTTCAAGCACTGCAAACAAAAGCGAATCAATTCAAGAGCAAGGTCAAGTCTCTATTTGCTGAATTGTTTTAGCTAGAAATAGAATGAATCTAGGTTGCTTTCTTTGTAATGTATATCTGACATTGTTAGCAATTTAGGAAAGTCACATGGGTAGACACTTTGTAAGAAGCTGCCACTTGATAATGACAGCAGCTTCACAGACCCGTGTTGATAGTGATAGGATTAGTCTTATACTTAGACTATCAATTCATTCTAGGGATAGAAAAAGAAAGACAAGCAAGTGTCTTAAAAAAAACCGAAGCTCAAGAATTCTCTCTTGAGGTTGTAGCAACACTTTGCAAAATAAATAAAACATTTATTTTGTGAATCCTGTCTTCTCGATTATACTGTTTGTGAATGCATACATATTATTGATAACATTAAATCTTAGTTTTGGTTGTTGAAACTGAGATTGAATTTTATCAGTATTGCATTCATCCCCCCCCCCCCCTTCTGCAATACACGAGGACCAACAACTGGTATCAGAGCAAACAGATTAACATACATATCTGAGATCACGATGACAATGCAGAAATCAAACAGTATCAAGATCCCAGCTTTTGATAAAGAGAACTACAACATTTGGAAAAGAAAGATCTTGTTGTTTATAAAAGCTGCGAATCCACTATACCCAGGTATTCTCGAGAATGGTCATTTCATTCCAAGGAAGGAAATTGAAGCCACAACAGTAAATGGTGAAGTCATTCCTGCACATTGGGTTCCCAAAGATCCTTCTGAATTTTTGGAACCTGAGAAGGAGAAAATGGAGCTAGATGATCACTTGCAACTCATCTTGCTCGATTCTCTCACGTTGGATAAAGCCATGTGTGGAAGTGTGATAAGCTGCACATCTGCCAAGGAGATGTGGATCAGGTTAGCTTTACTATGTGAAGGAAGTGAAGAAGTTAAGGGCAATCAAAGGCAAATACTGATATCACAATATGAGGCATTCATGGCCAAGCCTGGTGAAGACTTAACTTCCATGTTTGAAAGGTTCAGTAAGCTCTTAACTGAACTACAGATACATGGAAAGTACTATGACAGGAAAGAATTAAATGTCAAGTTCCTGCTTACACTACCTGATCACCTTGAACACAAGACAACAGCCATACGAGAAGGAAGAGATCTCAACAATATAACCTTTGAGACACTTTATGGCATTCTGAAATCCTATGAACTTGAAATCTTTCAAAAGAGAGCCATACATAGTGGAACAAGGAACAAGATGGCCAATATGTCAAGTGCCCTAGTAGCACAAGTGCCAAGGATCACACAACCAAGTGAAGTACTAAAAATCACACAACCAACCCCTGTACAATCCTTGAAGATAGAAGAGGTTGTTGAAGATGATGAGAAAGTAGTACTGCATCTCAAGGATGTGGAAGATGAAGACTTCTACACAATGGAGGAACTGGAAAGCATGGACAATCCTACTATGGATTACATGGCCAAAAAATTCAAGAACTTTAGGTTCAAGAAGGATAGGTCATACAAGCCCCAAGGCCAAGCATCCAAGTTCAACAGGGGAAGTTCATCAAAGGCTGTTGTGGGAAGCTCAACCAAGGGAGGATACAAGACTGGATTTGTGGATAGGTCAAAATTCAAGTGTTACAACTGTGGTGAACCTGGTCATTTTTCTACTGAATGCAAAAGACCTAAACAGGTTTAGAGGTTTGAGAAAGGAACTGGTGGATACTTTAAGAAGAATCAAGGTAGAGCCTATGTGGCTGAAGGAAAGTGTTGGGATGAGTCTGATGATGAAGAAGAAGAAGAATATGTCAACCTAGCTCTCATGGCTAGCACTGATGAAGTAACATCAACATCTTCAAGTCAGGTACCTTCACTTGTCTTACTTGATATGTCCACTGATGAGTATAAGAAAACCATTAAATACTTAAGTGCTGAAATGTTCAATGTCTATACTAGCTTATCTGCTGCTAATGAGGAAATCACTAGGCTGAGTAAGCTAAATGAAACACTAAAGTCTGAAAATGAATCTCTTGTTCTCAAAACCAGTTCACTAGACTCTTTAGCTCAGGAGAATTCTAGACTTAAAAATGAATTAAAATGTGCTAAAGAGGTTGAGGAATTCCTGAGGAATGAGATTGCTGAAAATGAATTCAAGATCAAGGCTTATAAAAACTCATCTAAGATAGTTCAGGATTACAATGATAAGCATACAGAAAATCAGACAGTTGGTATAGGTTTTTCTTATGGTAGAAGACCTGGAAAGGAAACTGTGATTCAAGATTGTTCTGGAAATGCTGCTGTCAAACCCACCATTCTCAAGAAGGTTAAAACTCCTATTTTCAAAGCTGCAGAAATTGAGTTTGATGAAGAAGCCATGCTCATCAAACAAGAAATTCTTGATGAGGATGAAGGTGTTGACAGCACATTCAAGGATGGAAAGGATACTGTCACAATCCCCAAGACAGTAAACTTACCAAGCAATCAGACAGTAAGTTCAAAAGATGCTGTCACAGTTGGCAAGACAGTATCTTCCAAAGATGCTGTCAAGAATGGTTCCAAGACAGTAGCTTCCAAACCTTCTGTCAAGACAGTTGGAATAAAAGGTACTGTCAAGGAAAGTTCGACAGCAACTTCTGAACACACTGTCAATCCAGTAACTCCCAAGTCTAAGAATAGGAATGGTAAGGTAGGTGTCAATAAAGGAAATGGATACACTAATGTTGGAGGTGCTTCTAGGAAACTATGCAATAACTGTGGATATTCACATCATTTAACACACGTTTGTAAGAACCCAATTGAGGATAAGATCAATTCTACTGAACTCAATGGTAACTTACACAGAACCCCTCTTATGCATAGAACTATGAGTGTCTGTAATAACATTGAATGTATGCCATGCAAGATCACTGCCATGAGTACATGCTTTAACTTACCTATTCTCATTACTGAAAAATGTTCATACATGCACACTGTTGAGACTTCTGAGCCTGCTGGCAACAGCAAAAAGGCCTCATCCACTAAGAAAAGGATCAAGTCCAATTCTAAACCTAAGTGGGTGAAAAGAGAAGTCAAATAGGAGATCATTGATGATGCTTGTGATTTTATGACTGGAAGAAACTCAGGAGACACTAAAACTGCAGGACCCAACAAGGATTGGGTACCATATGCATCTTAAATACATTCTGTTTTGCAGGGCAAGAAGAAAGATGAAGTCATGTGGATCATTGACAGTGGCTGCTCAAGACACATGACAGGTGATAAAGCCCTGCTATCACACTATGTAGAGAAAGCTGGCCCAATCATAACCTTTGGAGACAACAACAAGGGTTACACAGTGGGATATGGTTGTCTGGAAATTGGAAATGTTGTCATTGAAGACATTGCTCTTTTGGATGGATTGAAGCACAATCTACTCAGTGTCAGCCAATTCAGTGACAGGGGATTCAAGGTTGATTTTGATATGATGATGTGCAACATCTATCACAAGAAGGATGGAAGCCTCTCTCTAAAAGGGGTTAGAAAAGGAAGCTTGTTTGTTGTTGACTTAAACTCAACAAAGAAGGATAAAGTTTACTGTTTCTACAGTAAAGCAACTGTTGGTGACAGTATGCTTTGGCATAGGAAGCTCTCACATCTCAACTTCAAAACAATGAATATTTTGATGAAGAAGGAGTTAGTGAGAGGTTTGCCCCAACAGGAATTCTGTCAAGAAGGACTGTGTGAAGATTGTCAAATGGGCAAACTAAGAAGAGCTGTGCACAAGTCCAAGAAAATAAACACCAACAATGAAGCACTCAAATTGATTCACATGGATCTCTTTGGACCAGTCAATGTACCATCAATGGCCAAGAAGAGATATGCCTTAGTAATGGTGGATGATTACTCAAGGTACACCTGGGTGAAGTTTCTTGAATCCAAAGATGAAGCTGCTGAAGTGATTATTGATCAAGTCAGAGTTCTTGATAGAACTCCAAACTCAAAAGTTCAAATCTTGAGGAGTGACAATGGTACAGAATTCAGAAATGCCACACTTGGAAATTTCTGTAAAGATGAAGGAATTGTACAACAATTCTCTGCTGCAAGGACTCCACAGCAGAATGGAGTTGTAGAAAGAAAGAACAGGACTCTCATTGAAGCAGCTAGAACTATGTTGCATGATGCCAAACTGCCAACATATTTCTGGGCTGAAGCTATCAACACAGCTTGTTATACTCAAAACAGAACCATGATCAACAAAACTCATGCAAGTACACCTTACTGTCTGCTAACTGGGAAGAAACCTACTGTCAAATATTTTCATGTGTTTGGGAGCAAATTCTTTATGATGAAGGATAACCATGAGAAGAAAGGAAAATTTGACACTAAGGCATTTGAAGGACTATTCATGGGTTACAGCACAGAAAGGACTGCCTACAGAGTTTATGTTATGGAACACATGATTATTGAAGAGAGTGTAAATGTCACATTTGATGAAACCAAGTTTCCAGGACTGCATGAAGAAGGAAAGATGCAGACATTCAGATTTGAGAATCAAGGATACTTGGAAGCTGAGGAAATTGTTGATGAAGAACCTAGCTTCACTCAAATTGTTGAAGTTGACAAAGATACTGTCAATGCCACTACTGTTAACCAAACTCCAGCTCAGTCACAGACCATAACTTCTGACATTCATAACAATGATGACTCTGGAGACAATGAAGAACATGGTGAAGACAATGGAATTGGTGAGCATTCAACTCAACAAATTGGAGCAACTGTTCCTGTACAATCAAGTAGCTTGCCCAGAATCACCAAGTGGAACAAGGATCACACAAATGACCTTATCATTGGTGACCCTACTTCTGGAGTGAGGACAAGGAACAAAGTCTCTACTGACAGCATGTTTTCATGCTTCCTGTCTCAAATGGAACCCAAGACAACTGATGAAGCATTGTTGGATTCTGACTGGGTGATAGCCATGCAAGAAGAGCTAAATCAGTTTGAAAGAAACAATGTATGGAAGTTTGTTCCAAGACCTAAGGGAAAGTCAGTCATTGAGACCAAATGGGTTTTCAGAAACAAGCTTGATGAAAATGGATTAGTGACAAGAAACAAAGCAAGGCTAGTGGCTAAAAGTTACTGTCATTAAGAAGGATACTGTCTTGTGTCTATTGACAGCAACCTTCTTGACAGCAGGGAAAAACTTTCTGTCAAGACTTTTAATAGATACTGTCATTCAAGCGCTTAACGGTGACAGCATGTTTTTGCGCAATAGTTTCTGTCACGCATAACCTACTGTCACCACATCTTATTACTGACAGATTGTTTCTAGCGCACAGATTACTGTCAACAACAGTGGACCGTTGGAATTGGATATTCACCCCACGATTGACAGTGAATAACGGGCAGTAACTCACGTGTTATAAGAGTGGGTTAAGACACGTTCTTTAATTCCACTTTTTGTGCACAATGTTTGAGATACCTCTATTTATTCCCTAGTTACTCAGACATATCACTCTCATCGAACTCAAGGCAAGATACTTTTCTTCAAGCAAAAAGCCACTTTCTTACTTTCTTCTTTTCCTGAAATCTCCATGGCACCCAAACAGACTCTCTCTCAAACAAACTTTGCTGGTATCTTTTCCCCAAATGATGCTGGTGAAGGTTTCAAAGGACTTGTGGTTTTCTTGAACAAGTCCTATCTCGGTTCTGCCATTACCTCAACACCCATTCTCGACTTAGACAGAATTGAGGCATTTTGGCAAACTACTGTTGCTCAAACGGAGGGTGAGAACCCATCCATTCAATTCACAATCAATGGGCAACACTACATTCTTACAGCTGAGGTCATCAACACTACTCTTGGAATTACACTTCAAGAAGGCAGAAATTTTGCTGAACTTGCTAATGATGACACTCTCAAGAAGCTCTTCCTGAAGATTGGGTATGCTGGCCTGTAACAGCCCCAAATCCGGGGTCAGGGATTTAGGGTTGTCACAATCCATGTACTCCTTGCCTTACCTGTATTACTCACACCATTCATAATTCACCTGCTCATGACCCCACAACATATGTCTCTCTCACACACACACACACACACAGGTTAGAGTCTCAGAAACGACACAATACAACAACTGCGGAATAAATAACTTTTATTACAATACCCAAATGTCTTTTGAATCTGTTACTGATACAATTTCTAAGTATTGTTACATTACCAGCTTAGTCTTCTGATGCTCACAATCCTCTAATACCATTCATGTCTATACATAAGTTGAATACCAAAGCCGTAGCCTGATTCGATTGGTTCGTACTACTCCGGGATCACTGCTAGAAACTGTTTATGGGAACGCCTTGCGAGGTATGTGCCGTCCCATAGGCATCCTGCTTCGCTGCTATATAATATATATAAAATAATAGCAAGAGTGAGCGATAGCTCAACAAGGTAATGAAAGTATGGCATAATTTTGCCTTTTAATACAACCCAGAAATAAAGCGAGTATAAGACAGTAATTTGTCAAAATATCTCGATACTGAAATTATTTCCTTATCGGAATGTATTCCAAAAATAGTACCATTGTGGTATTTCAAATATCATTTCATAATACTCTGCAACTTTCAATATTTATACTATGAACAAAGTTCTAGTATAGTATAAAAGATGAAATAACAAGATAACTCAGTATATCCTTTCTGTAAAATATCTGCTATATAAAATATAAGCAGACTATCAACATATACTTGAAAGATGTAGTTATAAGGAAAATTCAAATATCATCTTTTTCATAAAATCAAATACCTTTTTGTAATCTCATATACTTTCTGGTAAACTCATATACTGAAATAAACTGGAATACTCTTGAGTAAACTTTCTCTTTCTGAAAACTTGCATAGAACTGAATGACTGGAATAACTTTCTTTTCTGAAAACTTGCATAAAACTGAGTAACTGGAATGATTTCTCTTTCTCTGAAAACTTGCACAAAATGTGCTCTTTCATGAATAGTGAACTGTAGATGGAGATGCTAGGCGCCGAGGATACCCCTGCGATGATCAGTCGCAAGCTGTATCCCCCTGCTGTTTTTCTACGTAGAAGGGAAGATAATCAGTCTCAAACCGACTTACCTCCCCGCCAATCGGTTGTAGGCAGGAAGAACAGACCCGTTCATAGACGGTCGATTCTGTTACTCTCCACTTATCCTACGGTCGGGCACTGATAATCATCTAAGGGAAGAACAGACCTGTTCACCAGTCCGTCGGCCATATTGTAATTCCCTTAGGGGACCGGCGCTACTCAGTCCCTTACATATCTCCAAGTTCGAGTAAATCCATAACACTGAAACATAAAGTTCCTTTCCCTTTTTCCCCAAGTATACAACTCCACAAAGTAGTCGTATTTGGTTGGAAAGGAAATTCACTCATATTTCCCAGGCTGATGCCTGTTAATGGATATCGACTTGTTCCATGAATTTACCCCTCGATCGTTGAGGTGGTAACACAATATTTGACTTGCAGCAATTACATTGTTCCGAAAAATATCTGTCCCTTGACAGTTTTTGAATTGAGAGTTTAAAAAGAGTAGTAGTCACTTAAATCATGTTTCCCATATTTTTGATAGTTGAGCGAGCATTTAAATCCCCTTTAAAAGACAGATTTAAATGGAAAAACATTGTTTTGGGAACCTCTTTTTGATTTGAAAATAATTAATAAAATTTATTAAATAAGTAACCTTAAACGAATATTTGAAATAATATTCATTAAGTAAGTATCCTCAAATGAATATTTGAAAATAATATTTATTAAATAATTGAGCCTCAAATGAATATTCAAAATAATATTCATTAATTAATAAATTTCAAATGAATATTCGAAAATAATATTCATTAAATAATTAATCTCAAATTAATATCCGAAAGTAATATTCATTAAATAAATAATCAATCCTCGAATGAATATTTAAAGGTAATATTCATTAAACAATTAAATAACTTTCAAATGAATATTCAAACATACTATTCATTACATAATCCCCAGATGCATATGTACGATAATATTCTTAAAGTCAATATCCTCAAATGAATATAAATGATATTCTGTAAGTCAATAATCCTCAAATGAATAGTAATAAATAATATTCTTAAAATGAATATTAATAATTAATATTCTTAAGTCAATAATCCTCAAATGAATATTCACAAATAATATTCCTTAAATAAAATAATTAACCCTCGAATAACAGTTACCCGATATCTTTATCGGAAAATAACCTTTATCATATACAAAATATAATCACATCTGACCTTTCAAGAAAATCACACGCCCTTACCCTAGGGCAAATATAAAACCCTGGCTTATAGCTGATATCCCATGTCTAACTTATAAGCCCCAACTTCAAGTCATAACCTCAAGTATTGCTATACATAGCAAATCGAAAACAAGTATGCAATTTATATATATCGCAATCGCATACCATAATTGAAAACAGTTATTATCACAACAAGAGTAATATAGGTTTTGCAAACTTGCCTGATGCTCGAGAAGTGATAGGGGTTCGCGACGATGTCGGACAATCTAGACAAAGTCAAACGAAAACACACGGTTAATCCCCTCGATAAACCAATTATAACTCAATGCTTAAACACGTAAGCGAAACACAACCAAGGAATTACTAGCTCGTTATAGGCTCATACTAAGTCCATGTTATTCGTCAAATACTTATATCATAAGTTTGGTTCGAAATCCATCCTCAAATCCAAGTTATACTTAACCATTTGGAACCTTGGTTTCTAAGTCTCGTTTTCAGTGGTTTTCACTTGTGCAACCTCGGCTTCCTTATTTTTATAAAATCGGAAAATGATCTTTTTGACTCGAAACCTTCGCACAAGGCTTGCTAACTGTCCTTAGCATTATATCACAAAGTTTCACATTTTAATTCGACTCTTAAAGGTCTTTGACTTAGCATCAAAGTGGTTACATTTCTGCGATGAAACCTCTCGAACCACGATTACTAAAACTAGCATAACTCTTAAACCGTTCGGCTAAATTAGGCGAACCACATATCATTACGAAGCTTATAACATAAACTACACAATCATGAGCAGTAGGACTCAAGGGTCGAGCTCTAACAGAGGAAAAACAGGGAACCAATCAGTAGGTAAAAATTTGGGCATTACGACGGCTGTAGTCGTAACGTTTCCCGGTTTTTGTTATGTCAAAACCTCTTAAAACCAAATCAATTCAACAACACCACCATTTTTACAACATAATCAGTTTATATACTTCACGAACATATCACAAACATCAACCAACAACAAGTATCCATCAAGAATTAACCATACATACTCCAAACTCCATAAACATGCTCATTCTTGAATCATTACTAAAAACTTCACTTAAAATCCAACATAAATCAAAGGGTGGATGAGTGGTATACCTTCCTTGAATCCTTAAACACACCAAAAGAGCTTGTAAGCCTTAAGAGGGTCTTTACCCATGGTTATCATCCTTAAACTTGCAAAAGAAATCAAGAACAAGTCATGAAACTTTCGGAGTTACTATACACCGATTTAAAGAACTGGAAACACGAAGGTCTTACCTTGCTCAAATGGAAGAAACTTGTGAAATATGAAATGTAGGTTATCTCAAGACCTTTCCAACAAGCTATAGATCGCCATTATCCACCGCGAAATGAAGGAGATATAGAATTTACAATTCGGCAGTTTTGCTTTTGCCGAAAATGAAGAAAAGGAAGGGTTTTAGATTTTTTTGGTTGATTTGCTTGGAATGCAGATTTTTTAGTTAAAAGTGGGGTGAGTCATCACATTGTCCTTGTCATCAGGACACGTGTCAAGCCATGGAGTATCATGGTGGCAAAGCAGGGACACGTGTCGCGCATGCATGTGTTTGGTTAAAGTAGCTTTACTGGTTCGCTTTCCTTTCACATGGATGATCCAAATGTTGCATCCCTCGAATTAATCTTGTTACATGTTACTTCCATGTCTATATTTAATCCTGTAAATGTTGCCTTGTTCCTCTTGAAACGATTCGAAATATTTCCTAAGGAGTGAATAAAACTCTACGCGATCTTCGCAGTGAATAGTAACTATTCACTTCATCAATCGAATCCTTAAATCGACTTTAATAAAATAATAAAATTCCAAAATATTAAATCCTCAAATCCTCAATTTTAATATCTCATTTCTTGAATATAATAATATATAATTCGCTGCCCGGTCGAATATTACACCAAAATAAAATTTGGAATTTCTGAATTCCGATCGTCTTTGCATTCACTTATTTACTCCGTAGATCACTAATATGACTTCGGAATATCCACACTACGTCTCGTACATGGGTGGCATGAAAAATTTTCTTTAACCCTCAAAATCACTATTCACTGCTGCACTTAATCATAATAAGAAAAGTTTTAAATTTTTCCGAAAATTCGGGTTATTATATGGCCCTATTCTCAAAGAGGGCACAACCAAATGGTATCCGTCTGGTGAAATGGATAGGAAGTATCTGCGCAAGGAGTGGAGCATGATATTTGATGTGATGGTCAAGGTGTTCTCTACCAAGTCCACAGGCTGGAATGGAATACCCTCCTACATCAAGAAACTGACACATTCTCTTGTCCATGGATACAAGGTGAATGTTGGAGCTCTCCTCATGGCACACCTCAGGGCTGCCATAGGTAAGAAGGTATCAATCTACCCTCGCTTTCTTATGATGTGCATTAATTCATTCTGTGATTTTAATAATGATGCCCCTTGTAAGACCCCAGATTTTGGGTAGAATTAAAACTTTTATTATATGTTGATGTAAATATGGATAGTGGCAATGACTTTGAGAATCAAGTTATGAAATGAATATGAATTTCGGTTTTCAAACATTTTGAGAATAGTAAGAATGGACTGAACATATAAATAAGAACAATCAATCTGGAAGATAAGAATACAATACTCCAGGGAAGGAAAGTATTTTTATGTCATCCAAATCAAAATCTGGAATACATCCGACAACTCCGTAAACAAGATAGCGTACGCCCGAGAAAGCACTAGAACGTTTTCTAAGTGCAAAGAGTAGAGAGAAAATAGATCAGGAATATTGGAACGGAATTTTGATCCAAAGGATTATAGAAAAACCACTGATGAATAGTAACTCTTCATTTAAAAGTTTTTCAGACCACCCTATATGCGGGACGATATAATAAACTTTCAAAGTCGCATTAGTGATCTACGATGGAAATAAAAGAATGCAGAAGCTGTCAGAATCGGAAAAATAGCATTTTTCGTTTTCTCCGAAATTTCACCAAAAACGGACTAAATAATTATTATTTGAGGATATTTAAGGATTTAAATTATTAATTCCATGGATATGGATTTGATAAATGAATTAGAAGTATCGAGAACGATTTCGGTAAAATACCTCGATAGAACCCTCGAGAAACCTTGCGAGCGTTCTACGAAATTAAACGAACCAGAAAAGCTACTTTATTCCAAGCCAATGCATGCTTGCCAAGTGTCAAGACAAGAAGAGACCAAGGGTGATGACTCACCACATTGGATAAATATCAAGTAATTAAACAAGATAAGAAGAAAAAGAAAAAGGAAGAGAAATTTTCGGGAGAGAAGAAGAAAGAAAAATGGGAGAGAAAGAAATGATCATAACTTGAGATTCCGTTGTCCGTTTTTGGCGTTCCACCACTCAAATCGAAGCTCTCGAGAAGTCCGACGTAACCATGGTAAGAAATCGCCTCACCTCTGTCATTTACCCTTCGATTTCAGTGAGTAACAGTTGGAGAAGATGATGAATAGTAACTTGTATTTTGCTTTGTTGCTTTTGATATTGAGTTTGTGGCTTCCAAAGGTTGTATTAAGCAAGGATCTAAGGTTACATAAGGAATATAGCATCAAGAAAGCTTGGAGGAAGGTATAAACCTCTGCCCCTTTGAGTTTTATATGAGTTTTAAAGTGGTTTTGATGTTCATGTAAAGTTAAGATCATGATTAAGTGATTTAGTGATTATTTGGATTTGTTTGAATGTGTAAAATGATGGGTGTTGGATTTGAGCCTCCCCACTGATCTTAGAGGTGTATGATGGTTGTTTGTTGAGGTTGTAGATGTATGGTATGCCCGGTGTGGCTTGGTTATGTTGTGACAAAATAGGATTATTCGATTTTAAGCCGTCGTAATGCCCGATTTTCGGTAACTCTATAAACTGCCTAGAATCAGAAAACCTAACTGCCTCTTTTGGTTCAGTTATGAACATGAGTGTGTAGAGCTTTGTTTCTAGTTTACGTGAGCGCAAGAATCATGTCATTACGATTTACGGTTTATGAGATATGACCATTTTAGTGAAAGTGGTTCAAGGAACGAGATTGCAGAAATGTACCAACTTTGTGGCTATGTTTGAGACCCTTAAGAGTTGTTTTAAAATATGGAATTTTGTATTGAAGTGTCAAGGGCAGTTACGAAGCTTTGTACGAAGGTTTCAAGTCCAAAATATTATTTTCCGATTTTATAAAAATGTGTTAGCCGAGGTTGCGCAAGTGAAAACCACTAAGAACATGACTTAGAAACCAATGTTGTAAATGGTTAAGTATAACATGTATTCGAGGATCGATTTCGGACTAAACCTACGACTTAAGTAATTGTCGATTAACATGGACTTAGTATGAGCCTATAACGAGTTAGTAATGCCTTGGTTGTGTTTCGCTTACGTGTTTAAGCATTGAGTACAAGTGGATTATCCAGGGGATTAATCGTGCGTTTTCTTTGACTTTGTCTAGATTGTCCGGCATCGTCGCGAACCCCTATCACTTCTTGAGCATCAGGCAAGTTTTCTAAATCTATACTTTGAAGTATTGATTATATATTACTGCTGTTGCCATGTGTGGAGTTATACAGTTGTGCGATACATGTTATATATTGTATAAAAATAGAGTTTGACTTGGGTTTATATACGAGCTGTGAGATAATGTACTTATGAACCGGGATACCTTGTAGCTCTATAGATAAGAGCATGTTTATTGTTTCGACTCTAGACAGGAGTCGATATTTGTGTTATATAGATAGTCGTGGAAACCCGGAGGGATTCCAGCGGCAGAGTACTATTCATCTTGAGGAATATTATTATTAAATATTAACTATATTTCTAGAAAGTATTAATTACCTGGAAATGATTTGAGGAATGTTATTTGAATATTACCTCATTCGAATGTTATTACTTGGAAATGATTTGGTAATTGGCTTATAAGCTAGATATGGGATATCAGTTATAAGCCAGATTTTTATAAATGCCCTAGGTAAAGGGCGTATGATTTTATTCTTTAGACCGGAAGTAGATATATTTTCGGTATATTTTAAATGATTATTTTTCCGATAAAGATATCGGGTAACTGTTATTCGAGGGTTAATTATGTAGTTAAAGAATATTATTTATATTCATTTGAGGATTATTGACTTTAAGAATATTATTGTAAATATAATGTAGGAATATTCATTCGAGGATTAATTATTTATTTAATGAATATTATTTTGAATATTCATTTAATGATTATCTATTTAAGGATTATTTATTTAAGGACTATTTACCTAATGAATATTACTTTTGAATATTCATTTGGGTTTTATTTATTTGATGAATATTATTTTCAAATATTCAATGGAGATTATTATTTAATGAATATTATTTTGAATATTCATTCAAGGTTTATATTATTTTGAATATTCATTCGAGGTTTATATTATTTTGAATATTCATTCGAGGTTTATATTATTTTGAATTATTCATTCGAGGTTTATTAGTTAATGAATATTATGTAGAATATTCATTTAATCCTTATTTATTTAATGGATATTATTTCTAAATATTCATTCAAGGTTTATTTACTTAATGAATATTATTTTCGAATATTCATTTGAGGGTTTACTTATTTAATAAATTTTATTAATTGTTTTAAATCAAAAGAGGTTCCCAAACCAATGTTTTCCATTTAAGTCCGTCTTTTAAGAGGATTTAAATGCTCGCTCAACTATCAAAAATATGGGAAACCTGAATTAAGTAACTGCTATTCATTTTAAACTCTCAACTCAAAACTGTCGGGGGACAGATATTTTCTCAAAGCAATTTAGTTGCTGCAAGTTAAATATTGTGCTACCACCTCAACGCTCGAGGGGTAAATTCATGGAACAAGTCGATATCCATTAACAAGCATCGCTTGGGAAATATTGGAGAATCTTCCTTTCCAACCTAGATACAACTACTGAGTGGAGTCGTATCAACAAGTATTACACTTGGGGAAAGGGAGACGATCTTTACGTTTCAGAGTCATGGATTTCATCTGAACTAGGAGCATGTGTAAGAGGTCGAGTCGCGCCGATCCATCACCTTATTGCCCCAAATGGGCCGGGAGATCCAGAAAGGCGGTAGACAATGTCAGGCTGTCGTGATACTTCCATCTACATGTAGAAAACATATTTTTGTTGTACAACCTGCTACTGATCATAGTAAGGTTGGTACGACGGGCGCGGAGAAGGCTCCAGTATTGGTTCATCATCCATTTTGGATAATTCTGCAACATGTACTGAAAGGGACCACGGATGGCTCCGTTGGTACAGGTTTACCGATCATGTTGACAGAGGGATTCTGCAACATGTATTGAAAGGGACCAAGGATGACACCCGTGGTACAGGTTTACCGGTCATGTTGGCAGGGGGTCGAAAAGTGTTCAAAATAAAGTTACAATGAATCCTTGCAACTTCATCTGTTATGAGTTATGACTCTGATAATATATGCATAAGTAAATCTTGGGTTACGGAGATATGATATTAATTTTCCTCGTAACTTCATCTTTTATATCATTTGACTCTGTGGATACCTTACAGAATATGAGTTATGGTAAGGGAGTTGTTTATACTAAATCACCTTATAACTTCATCTTTTAAGTTATATGCTGATATTCTGCTTATATAGCAGATATTTTTCGGAAAGGTTATATTTGGTTTACTTTGAAACCTCATCCTTTATACTAGAACTTTGTTCATAGTATAGCAAAAGTTTGCAGAATATTATGGAGATGATATTTGAAATACAACAATGGTTTTTGGAATACATTCCGATAAGGAAATGATTTCAGTATCGAGATATTTTGACAAATTATTGTCTTATACCCGCTTTATTCTGGGATGAGTTAAAGGCAGAATTATGCCATACTTTCATTACCTTGCTGAGCTATCGCTCACTCTTGCTATTGTTTTATATATATTATATAGCAGCGAAGCAGGATGCCAATGGGTCGGCACATACCTTGCAAGGCGTTTCCGTAAACAGTTTCTAGCAGTGATCTCGAGAGTAGTACGAACCAATCGAATCAGGCTACAACTTTTGGTATTCAACTTATGTATAGATATGAATGGTATGAGAGGATTGTGAGCATCAGAAGGCTAAGTTGGTAATGTAACATTACTTAGAAATTGTATCAGTGACAGATTCAAAAGACATTTGGGTATTGTAATAAAAGTTATTTATTCCGCAGTTGTTGTATTGTGTCGTTTCTGAGACTCTAACCTGTGTGTGTGTGTGTGTGTGAGACATATGTTGTGGGGTCATGAGCAGGTGAATTATGAATGGTGTGAGTAATACAGGTAAGGCAAGGAATACATGGATTGTGACAACCCTAGATCCCTGACCACGGATTTGGGGCTGTTACAGAAATGGTATCAGAGCGTTAGGTTACAGTCCTCAGAAACGATAGGAGATCGAGTCTTACAATACCCTTAATAATGATAAGAACATCTAGAGCTCAAATTAAGTTCGTAGTCGGGTTAGAGGACATGACCCTGACTGTTTAAGATGAAGCCCGAGAGGGGACTTCTTCTGGGAAACCGTACTTAGGACTTCATGGTTAGTCACCTCGATTCGTATGAGTTATAGATGGATGGGACTCTGAGATGCCAGATCCCGAGGCCTTCGAGTAGGCATTTGATGATGCGCTCCTTGAAATGGACGGAGACCCGATAAAGAAAGATCCATAGGAGGATCTAGAGGAAGACCCCATAGTGGGTCAAGGAAAGAATCTTGTAAAGGACGTGTTGATTGATAAAGATGTGGTGCGTTACTTGAGGTCTAATAATAAGACCGGACGAACCTTCGAGGGATAAATAAGTGACGAGACGAGAGTTTAAGGATCGTTCATGATTCATCAAGAGGTATGACAAGGAAAATGGAGTAGAGTCTCCAAAGCAGAAGAGGTAGAGGCAGTATAGCCAGTATCAGTGGATTGATTCGACTTGAACGAAACCTGTTACTCGTGATCGGTTATAGCTGCCCATAAGGAGGCGGCATACGTAAGAACCAAGATGTTCAGATTTTCACGAACGATTAAGGGTACTTAGTTGCCTGGAATAATGTAAGGAATTGTTTTGGGCTATGAGATTTCAAACCCCCACGACCAGCGATTCCACGGGAAATAGTGTCTATTATATCATTGAGGGATTTTATTGTCTCAAGGAGAATTTTGGGTATATGTACCATGTAAATGTTATGGTAAGACAAGCACGCTAAGACGGAATCGAGAACGAGATTTACCACCCTCAGGAAACCGGGAAGGAATTATGAGGATAGAACCGAAAGGTCGGAAATCAGATCCGAGCATTACTAGTAGGTAAATAGATTGATCAAATTCCCCTGATTTTGGGAAGAAATTCAACAAATTTTGGCAGACCTTGATTGCTACAATTGATTGTAGAGATAAAATGATGAAGTTGAGATTGGACGGTAAAGGCGAAATATATTTAAGGACCAAGACGGACTGAGAAATTCCGGGATTGACTTAAATGAAAAGGATATTGTGCCAAAAGTGTTAAGCTTATGTAGCGCACGGGATTGATATGGGAGAAGGAATATTGGGTATAAGGATGATTGAAATAGAGACCGGATTTAAGCCTGTAGATTCTAACGATCTTCCGGAGTACCGCCCAGTCGACAGGTGGAATTGTCATGGCTACGGGAAACAACGATATCGAAGTCTTTTTATAGAACAGAACGCTTACTTGAGAGGTTTGCGCCTAGTCGAATAGAATTCCCTGCGATTGCAAATGTTGATGGTTGAATTCTTAGCGACTATTATAAGTCGGCAATGACGTAAGTATCGAGCACCTTAGGGTGTGCCTGGAGAAGAAGAGCTTTATAATCGAACGATTATCCGTTAGAGGAGCCGACATAAAAGGCATCCGTTGAGACCTTGGCAAACCTTCCCAATCTATGATCTATCTTGATCTCTCTCCAGGAAAGAATTCTGGTAAAGGGTATATTCCCTCTTCGAAGTTGTTTTATAACACTTGTGTTAAACCATATTCAGTTTCAATTGTGCCAGAGGCTATCACAATGCCTACTTTCAGGTTTTCGAAGCCCTGCCAAATGATGTTATTTAAGCTTTCACTTTTCTTCAAATAATGAATGACCCTATGGTGACACATCACCACTTGTTTGTTAAGTACCAGTATCTTGTGGTTATTCTTTTCTTTGTATTTTCTTTGGAAAACCGCACCTTTGGAATCTGTTCAATTTTAATCCAAGGTGTTCCTTTGAGAAATATTGTCGAAAGGCGATAATCATTAAATTGATCTCGAATTGCTTTCATACTTTTCAACTTCCACTGAGACGAACAACCCTATACTTATAGGGGCTACAAGGACTATCTGTCTGTGTGATAGAAGTCGGATGGGACGCCATCACTTGTAAGTTGTGAAATACAAGAAGGCTAATTACCTTTAGTAATGTCTCAATTGAGGCACACAACGTTGAGTTCTTATGATCATGTTGATCTCTCGGTAAATTCTCTTACCTCCAATAAGGTTACCTTAAAACTCGTAACCTTACGATCACCAGTGTGTGACGTTTTCCTTGATATGGGAGCTGTCTTTTCAAGGCCCCATAATTTTGTTATCCGTATTGAATTTCAAGGGGAGGCCAACCAGGTCAAATAAGTCAAAATTCGCTGATAGGAATTAGATTCACGACGAAATCACTTATGACAGGAGCGAATCCCTAAGACGGATAGAATGTTAGCGACATATCGATGAAATTGGTTTATTCTCCCAAGGATAATATGATAATGGAAAGCGTGTCAATCGATATATGTGAAAGAAATAGTGACGTGCCGTGAACTCCACTGACAACGGTGTTAGATAGATGCCCTATAGTGAGATTGAGATTTTGGAGGAGTTGTTTACGAATGGACACTACCTCTGGGTCAGCAAGATAAGTACTGACGATGGAGTCAGAGGGAGCTGGTATTGTGACTTAGGAGAGGTGCAGCGTGTGTGGTTCTAGAGGAATAATTTTCGGAAATATATGGAGACCCGGATGAAAATGAAAGTTAAAGAGTTAAAACCAGAAACCATGACTGTAACCGAGTATGAGGCCAAGTTTTCCGAATTATTGAGGTTTGTTCCGGAGTTTGTGAACACAGAATAAAAGAAAGCCAGTAGGTTTCAACCAGGGCTACCTCCAACCAGCAGCCCATTATCGGGACCTTTAAATAGCAGGTGCCCTTCTATACTGTTTAGACAGAGCTAATGTATCGTTGTATATCAAGAAGTTGCATGACGATTAAACCTTAAGGCCGAGCTGCTAAGGGAATACTTACAAGTAGAAATAATCCATCGAGGGATTTTCCCATAAGACTGGTACATCCAGGTTGTGAACTAGAAATATGAGGTCGACACTTTTGATAGACCTGATTCCTTTCAAGTTGGGAGAAGTTGATATTATAATAAGAATGGGTTGGTTGACACCCAATGAAGCCCAGACTGATTATAGGGGATAGAGAGTAATAAATAAATAATGGAGACAGATTCAGAGATTCTTGAATATAGTCAGACTAAGAAATTATTATGCCGGAGATATGAGGCTTAATTAGCTCTTAAGGTTGACGCCAAGAAAAGAGATACCAAGTATAAAGGGAACTACAATGGTTTTGGGAGATTGTACAAGATCTTAATGCACTACCAAATATCGATTGGGATGACATGAGAATGAATACCGAGTATTCAGAGTATAGTGGGAATGAAAGAGTTAGTGACTCAGTTACAAGAGTTGTTGTATAAGGATATGATAAGACCCAGTGTACCACCGTGGAGAGCCCGGTGTTGTTGTAAGAGAGAAAGATTTTAGCACAAGATTATATATCGAACCTCGAGAGTTGTATGAGTTTGACATGGAGAATAGGTACCCTTGTAAATGATTGTTTGATCAGCGGAAGAACGCTGTGTATTTCCAATTTATTTAAGAACTGGGTATCACCAGTTGGAAGTTAAATCAGAGGATATGCCCAAGACTGCGATTCGTACTAGGAATAGACACTTCGAGTTTTCAGCGAAGTTATTTTGGGTTGACTAATGCACCCACAAATTTTATGGAATGTAATGAATTGGCTTTGAGTTACCCATGATAGTAGATAGCATGAGATGGAGAAATGGCTAGAATTGACCTAGGATTATGACCGTGAGATACACTACCATCCGGGGAAGGCCAATGTGGTGGCCGATACCCTTACTTTAAAATGAGACAGAGATGGATTCCGAATGATCGGGAATTAAAGGATGAGATTTTACACAACACCCAAGTTAGTCCAACAAACTAGAAGGACAAAAGATTTCACCAACAAGCGGCTAGTGACAACCAAGACAGATAGAGAAAGTATGCGGACTAAGCCCGTGAGTATAGAGATAGTACTGCTACTGATAAGCTAAATGGCATGTTGATGGATGACAAGCAAGTTTATGTTGGTGTAATTTTCTGTACAAACAAGATAGAGAATATGAGGTTAGAGATTCGTGATGCTAAAAGATATCCATGGAAAGAATTAATGAGATTTGAAAAGAAAGGGAAGTGAGCCCGATATTCTTTGGGCCATCTGAGATTTAAGACGCGCCAGGAAGGTGGCCTATGAGCCAGCCTTACCCCCCCAAACTTGTAGAATGGTCATAACGGGGTTCATGTGTCAATGCTACGTCAGTATACTATAGATGCCCGACATATGTAGAGTACGAGCACGTAGACATACAACCAGACTTGACCTATGTGGAGCAACCAATGGAAATGATAGATCGAAAGGAACAAGTACTCCAAAACAAGGTCATCAAACTAGCCAGAGTGGTATGGAGGAATCATAATGTGGAAGAATCAACTTGGGAGCTAGAGAGCGAGATGCTAGAAAGATATCCCCATTTGTTTTCAGAGTGATTCCGGGACGGAATCCTTTTAAGGAGGGGAGACTGTAAGACCCCAGATTTTGGGTAGAATTAAAACTTTTATTATATGTTGATGTAAATATGGATAGTGGCAATGACTTTGAGAATCAAGTTATGAAATGAATATGAATTTCGGTTTTCAAACATTTTGAGAATAGTAAGAATGGACTGAACATATAAATAAGAACAATCAATCTGGAAGATAAGAATACAATACTCCAGGGAAGGAAAGTATTTTTATGTCATCCAAATCAATATCTGGAATACATCCGACAACTCCGTAAACAAGATAGTGTACGCCCGAGAAAGCACTAGAACGTTTTCTAAGTGCAAAGAGTAGAGAGAAAATAGATCAGGAATATTGGAACGGAATTTTGATCCAAAGGATTATAGAAAAACCACTGATGAATAGTAACTCTTCATTTAAAAGTTTTTCAGACCACCCTATATGCGGGACGATATAATAAACTTTCAAAGTCGCATTAGTGATCTACGATGGAAATAAAAGAATGCAGAAGCTGTCAGAATCGGAAAAATAGCATTTTTCGTTTTCTCCGAAATTTCACCAAAAATGGACTAAATAATTATTATTTGAGGATATTTAAGGATTTAAATTATTAATTCCATGGATATGGATTTGATAAATGAATTAGAAGTATCGAGAACGATTTCGGTAAAATACCTCGATAGAACCCTCGAGAAACCTTGCGAGCGTTCTACGAAATTAAACGAACCAGAAAAGCTACTTTATTCCAAGCCAATGCATGCTTGCCAAGTGTCAAGACAAGAAGAGACCAAGGGTGATGACTCACCACATTGGATAAATATCAAGTAATTAAACAAGATAAGAAGAAAAAGAAAAAGGAAGAGAAATTTTCGGGAGAGAAAGAAATGATCATAACTTGAGATTCCGTTGTCCGTTTTTGGCGTTCCACCACTCAAATCGAAGCTCTCGAGAAGTCCGACGTAACCATGGTAAGCAATCGCCTCACCTCTGTCATTTACCCTTCGATTTCAGTGAGTAACAGTTGGAGAAGATGATGAATAGTAACTTGTATTTTGCTTTGTTGCTTTTGATATTGAGTTTGTGGCTTCCAAAGGTTGTATTAAGCAAGGATCTAAGGTTACATAAGGAATATAGCAGCAAGAAAGCTTGGAGGAAGGTATAAACCTCTGCCCCTTTGAGTTTTATATGAGTTTTAAAGTGGTTTTGATGTTCATGTAAAGTTAAGATCATGATTAAGTGATTTAGTGATTATTTGGATTTGTTTGAATGTGTAAAATGATGGGTGTTGGATTTGAGCCTCCCCACTGATCTTAGAGGTGTATGATGGTTGTTTTTTGAGGTTGTAGATGTATGGTATGCCCGGTGTGGCTTGGTTATGTTGTGACAAAATAGGATTATTCGATTTTAAGCCGTCGTAATGCCCGATTTTCGGTAACTCTATAAACTGCCTAGAATCAGAAACCCTAACTGCCTCTTTTGGTTCAGTTATGAACATGAGTGTGTAGAGCTTTGTTTCTAGTTTACGTGAGCGCAAGAATCATGTCATTACGATTTACGGTTTATGAGATATGACCATTTTAGTGAAAGTGGTTCAAGGAACGAGATTGCAGAAATGTACCAACTTTGTGGCTATGTTTGAGACCCTTAAGAGTTGTTTTAAAATATGGAATTTTGTATTGAAGTGTCAAGGGCAGTTACGAAGCTTTGTACGAAGGTTTCAAGTCCAAAAGATTATTTTCCGATTTTATAAAAATGTGTTAGCCGAGGTTGCGCAAGTGAAAACCACTAAGAACATGACTTAGAAACCAATGTTGTAAATGGTTAAGTATAACATGTATTCGAGGATCGATTTTGGACTAAACCTACGACTTAAGTAATTGTCGATTAACATGGACTTAGTATGAGCCTATAACGAGTTAGTAATGCCTTGGTTGTGTTTCGCTTACGTGTTTAAGCATTGAGTACAAGTGGATTATCCAGGGGATTAATCGTGCGTTTTCTTTGACTTTGTCTAGATTGTCCGGCATCGTCGCGAACCCCTATCACTTCTTGAGCATCAGGCAAGTTTTCTAAATCTATACTTTGAAGTATTGATTATATATTACTGCTGTTGCCATGTGTGGAGTTATACAGTTGTGCGATACATGTTATATATTGTATAAAAATAGAGTTTGACTTGGGTTTATATACGAGCTGTGAGATAATGTACTTATGAACCGGGATACCTTGTAGCTCTATAGATAAGAGCATGTTTATTGTTTCGACTCTAGACCGGGAGTCGATATTTGTGTTATATAGATAGTCGTGGAAACCCGGAGGGATTCCAGCGGCAGAGTACTATTCATCTTGAGGAATATTATTATTAAATATTAACTATATTTCTAGAAAGTATTAATTACCTGGAAATGATTTGAGGAATGTTATTTGAATATTACCTCATTCGAATGTTATTACTTGGAAATGATTTGGTAATTGGCTTATAAGCTAGATATGGGATATCAGTTATAAGCCAGGTTTTTATAAATGCCCTAGGTAAAGGGCGTATGATTTTATTCTTTAGACCGGAAGTAGATATATTTTCGGTATATTTTAAATGATTATTTTTCCGATAAAGATATCGGGTAACTGTTATTCGAGGGTTAATTATGTAGTTAAAGAATATTATTTATATTCATTTGAGGATTATTGACTTTAAGAATATTATTGTAAATATAATGTAGGAATATTCATTCGAGGATTAATTATTTATTTAATGAATATTATTTTGAATATTCATTTAATGATTATCTATTTAAGGATTATTTATTTAAGGACTATTTACCTAATGAATATTACTTTTGAATATTCATTTGGGTTTTATTTATTTGATGAATATTATTTTCAAATATTCAATGGAGATTATTATTTAATGAATATTATTTTGAATATTCATTCAAGGTTTATATTATTTTGAATATTCATTCGAGGTTTATATTATTTTGAATATTCATTCGAGGTTTATATTATTTTGAATTATTCATTCGAGGTTTATTAGTTAATGAATATTATGTAGAATATTCATTTAATCCTTATTTATTTAATGGATATTATTTCTAAATATTCATTCAAGGTTTATTTACTTAATGAATATTATTTTCGAATATTCATTTGAGGGTTTACTTATTTAATAAATTTTATTAATTGTTTTAAATCAAAAGAGGTTCCCAAACCAATGTTTTCCATTTAAGTCCGTCTTTTAAGAGGATTTAAATGCTCGCTCAACTATCAAAAATATGGGAAACCTGAATTAAGTAACTGCTATTCATTTTAAACTCTCAACTCAAAACTGTCGGGGGACAGATATTTTCTCAAAGCAATTTAGTTGCTGCAAGTTAAATATTGTGCTACCACCTCAACGCTCGAGGGGTAAATTCATGGAACAAGTCGATATCCATTAACAAGCATCGCTTGGGAAATATTGGAGAATCTTCCTTTCCAACCTAGATACAACTACTGAGTGGAGTCGTATCAACAAGTATTACACTTGGGGAAAGGGAGACGATCTTTACGTTTCAGAGTCATGGATTTCATCTGAACTAGGAGCATGTGTAAGAGGTCGAGTCGCGCCGATCCATCACCTTATTGCCCCAAATGGGCCGGGAGATCCAGAAAGGCGGTAGACAATGTCAGGCTGTCGTGATACTTCCATCTACATGTAGAAAACATATTTTTGTTGTACAACCTGCTACTGATCATAGTAAGGTTGGTACGACGGGCGCGGAGAAGGCTCCAGTATTGGTTCATCATCCATTTTGGATAATTCTGCAACATGTACTGAAAGGGACCACGGATGGCTCCGTTGGTACAGGTTTACCGATCATGTTGACAGAGGGATTCTGCAACATGTATTGAAAGGGACCAAGGATGACACCCGTGGTACAGGTTTACCGGTCATGTTGGCAGGGGGTCGAAAAGTGTTCAAAATAAAGTTACAATGAATCCTTGCAACTTCATCTGTTATGAGTTATGACTCTGATAATATATGCATAAGTAAATCTTAGGTTACGGAGATATGATATTAATTTTCCTCGTAACTTCATCTTTTATATCATTTGACTCTGTGGATACCTTACAGAATATGAGTTATGGTAAGGGAGTTGTTTATACTAAATCACCTTATAACTTCATCTTTTAAGTTATATGCTGATATTCTGCTTATATAGCAGATATTTTTCGGAAAGGTTATATTTGGTTTACTTTGAAACCTCATCCTTTATACTAGAACTTTGTTCATAGTATAGCAAAAGTTTGCAGAATATTATGGAGATGATATTTGAAATACAACAATGGTTTTTGGAATACATTCCGATAAGGAAATGATTTCAGTATCGAGATATTTTGACAAATTATTGTCTTATACCCGCTTTATTCTGGGATGAGTTAAAGGCAGAATTATGCCATACTTTCATTACCTTGCTGAGCTATCACTCACTCTTGCTATTGTTTTATATATATTATATAGCAGCGAAGCAGGATGCCAATGGGTCGGCACATACCTCGCAAGGCGTTTCCGTAAACAGTTTCTAGCAGTGATCTCGAGAGTAGTACGAACCAATCGAATCAGGCTACAACTTTTGGTATTCAACTTATGTATAGATATGAATGGTATGAGAGGATTGTGAGCATCAGAAGGCTAAGTTGGTAATGTAACATTACTTAGAAATTGTATCAGTGACAGATTCAAATGACATTTGGGTATTGTAATAAAAGTTATTTATTCCGCAGTTGTTGTATTGTGTCGTTTCTGAGACTCTAACCTGTGTGTGTGTGTGTGTGTGTGAGACATATGTTGTGGGGTCATGAGCAGGTGAATTATGAATGGTGTGAGTAATACAGGTAAGGCAAGGAATACATGGATTGTGACAACCCTAGATCCCTGACCACGGATTTGGGGCTGTTACACCCCTCGTTTAGAGGCTTGCTCAGTTTTGAAAAAGAACACACACACACACACTGTTATCCTCACAGAATCTCAATGCAGATATTCCACTTTGTTTCACTCAGCACATGGTTGATCAAGTGTCCAACCCTGATTTACCATTACCCTCTGGTTATGACTCTTTCACTCTTGAGAATGAAACTGAATTAGACCCAAATTCAGTTAACCCACATTCAACACCATACACTCAGCCTAGGTCCTCTAGACTTCCCAAAGCCCAAAGAGAAGCCTTGCAAGAATCCAGAAAAAGGCCCTTAGAAGCTGATGTTGGTGGTAGCTCTGTTAGTCAAGAGGGAGACTGTGACAACCCGGGTCAAATCCCGAGCCTTTTTCGAAAATCGGGTCAAGTCCCGATTCCGAGTCCGAATAAACCGAAGCCTACTGGCCCAAACGCAGCCAACTTGGGTAACGACAAGCCCACCACAGGCCCCCAAAATATCATGATTTTGTTGGTGCTAATTAGTAGTAGTGTTTTGCCTTATAAACTGAACAGAAGTCCCAAATTTCCTCGATGTGGGACTGAGGTGTTACAAACTCCCCCACTTAAACTCTTGACGTCCTCGTCAAGCCTGAACGGATAGCCCATAGGTTCCAAGATCGTTTCTCCCTAGCCATTGTGGGATAATACCGGCTGACTTCGTGTCCCCACCTCCGGACCTCTGTCCATTGTGGGATAATACCACCAGCCTTCGTGTCCCCACCTCCGGCAACTTGACGAATCAAGCTTTCGAGAGTCGTCTCTGATACCATATGTGACAACCCGGGTCAAATCCCGAGCCTTTTTCGAAAATCGGGTCAAGTCCCGATTCCGAGTCCGAATAAACCGAAGCCTACTGGCCCAAACGCGGCCAACTTGGGTAACGACAAGCCCACCACAGGCCCCCAAAATATCATGATTTTGTTGGTGCTAATTAGTAGTAGTGCTTTGCCTTATAAACTGAACAGAAGTCCCAAATTTCCTCGATATGGGACTGAGGTGTTACAGAGACACTGCACCTAGTGCAGTAAATAAGGAGGCTAGTCAAACAGAACCCCCAGTGGTTCCCCCTGAGCCTAAGAAGAAGAGAGTTAGGAGGACTAAAACCACTGTTAGCCAAGCTGCAGTTTCTCAACAAACTGTGGTTACTGAAAGGGATTCAAACACCTCCCTAGATGTGCCTTCTCAACAAGGTGCATCTATTGAAATTTGCCTGTCTCCCAAGGCACCCTGTACAGAGTCTGCACAAACTCATGGTTCACAACCTGAGGAACCTCCACTTGAAGAAACACACAGTGAGTTAGGGCACAGTGAGGATTTCTCTATTCCTTTTGATGATTCACATTTTTCTTCTGTGAATCAGCCCCAACTCTCTGCTACACTTTCATCTTCTTCCTTCCCTACACATTCTTTTGTTTCTTCTTCACAACCTAGAGAAGGGGACAGTCCCAACCCTTCAGGTTTTAATCATCCATCTCCAATCATGGATGAGCCCCCATCTAGTGGTCCACAAGAACCCATTTCTCAAAGTGAAATGGACACCACTCCTCCAAACACTGAGCCAGGGCAAAGTGGTAGTTTGTCAGAAAATGAAACAGCCAACACTTTGTCTGAACTCCAAGGAGCATCTTACCTTCAGGAAGATGCTGTCACAGCCTCTGTTGCTGTCAAAGACACTGGCAATGTTGCTGTCCTGGACACAGCTGCTGTCATGGGTGGAGAGAAAGATACTGTCAACACAGGACCTACTGTCACTCCACATCCCAAAGATGCTGTCATGCCAGAACCTGCTGTCCACACTCCAACTGACAGTAACATTCCTGCCAAAGCTGTTGTCCAGTCCTCTCAGCCAGATTTTTATGCTGTACTGCTTGAGGATGCCTCTGATGATGATCTACCTCTTTCCAAACTCTTAAAGGTACATTCTAAATCTTCTCCTTCCATGCATGTTAGTACTGCTCATACCCATGCATCTAGGTTGAGTGAGGGTGTGCAAAAGAAAAGAGAGATAAAAGAAAAGAGAGGTGAGCATAAAAATGAGAGGCAGCCAAATGAGCTGGAAAAAGGAGAGGGACTTGAGCATGTCCAGAGAGACTTTGAGGGAGCCCACACTATTCACGCATTAGGCCTTGAGAGTCAATCTGTGAGGGGTGATGAGATCACTCAAAAACACCCTGAGAGTGTGAGAACCCCCATAGCCTCCAAGCCCCTTTCTTTTCCTTCCCCTCCAAGAAGGTTAAGGTATGGTGGCCCCTCTGCTACTTTTGGTAACAGGATTGCAGCTCTGGAAGGACAGTGTGCTACTTTGCACTCCAAGATGGAATCTCTCTCTCAACTGGTGGTTGATGGTTTTGCTGCTACTCAGCTCTCTATCCAGTTCCTTACTGACCAAGTAGATGCCAACTCAACTAAGAGGGAGAAGGTAGCAAGATCAGAATCATTGTCTATTCAGGAATCAGGTGGAACTCAGGGGGAGCCAGTAACTGTGAAGACCAAAAGGGGAGCTAAGGGGAAAGCAATGTCTAAGGGGGAGCAAGTCAAATCAAGCAGTGAAAAATCAAAGGATAAAGCTGAAGATCTTGTTAAAAGTGACTTGGATGGTGAAAGGGTGTTAATGTCCAAGGCAACTCAAGATGCAATGCAAAGAAGACCTGCATCTAGACATCCAATTCTACCTCCTGTGACAATTAGAGAGCCAACTTCAGCAACTCAAGAATCTGCTCTACAAAGAAGATGGAAAGAAATGGAGGAACAGAATAAGGTTGGGAAAGGTAAAGGGAAACTGCCTGAATCCATCCATAAAGGAAATACTTGGTCCAATGGTACTGAGTATGATCAAGAAGAAGTCAATACTTTAATGGTGAATTACAGGGAGAGCACATTACACAACCATGACAGTGAATTTAGCAGTTTGGTGAAAGAAGCAATGAATGCTCCAAGCAACCGTCCAACCAACACCACAAAAATGTTAAAGGATCAAATCATCAGTGTCAGTGTAATGGTGAATGATGAGAAAAGATGGGCTGTAAGTATCTATTTCACTTCTGGCATATCTTATTTCATCAAAATACAGTTATTGCAGAGTCTGCCAGCAAAGGTGTTGTGTGCTTTGAAGGGAAAGATCAGGGCAACTCAAACACCATTCAATGAAATATTGGATATGCAAATCCAGAACCTGATCACACAAAAGCTACCTGAAGTCTACACAAATCCACCAAGTGTTTTCTACAGATCTAAAACTAAGGATGGCACAAGAAGGAACAGCTTCATGAATTTGGTTAGCCCATCCAGAATGGAAACCAAGTCAATTCTGAAAGTGTTAGATGGAATACTCAGTTTAAATGCCAATCCAGGAAGAGTTCATGTTGTTCAAGAGATCTACAAAATGCTGGTGTTGAGAGACAAGGCACTGGGAGCTAGAGTGAAGGAACTAATCTTTAGAGCCAATGCCAAAAGAAATGATCAAGGTGGAAGTTGTCTCTATGACATTCCTCCTCAGGATGATGATGATGATGATGATGATGATGATGATGAGGTTGGAGGTGGTGAAGCTTCTGGAAATGCTGGAAATGCTGGTGGAAGTAATTCTGGGAATACTGGTATTCAATCTCAGAATGAAGGCAATGAAGAAACTCCTAGTCAAGAAAAGAAAGATGATGATGCAACAGATGAAGAGGAGCCAAGAATACTGGAAGCTTTGGAGGCAAGCATTCTTAGATGTGCTATTGACTGCATAAATGCTGAAAAGGATGCTGTAACCAAAGGTACTGTCGACAAGGATACTGTCATAGAAGATGATGTCATAGAAGATACTGTCGACAAAGGTGATGTCAAGGAAGATTTTGTCAAGAATGAAGCCAAAGCTACTGTCAAGCCCAAAAGACTGAAAGCTAAAGCAAGAGCATGGTTTTCTAGACAGAAACCTCATGGAAAGCACAAGTACTCAAGAAAGGAAAAGACCACTGGATTTGGCAGAAATCTGAAGATGCCAATTCAATCAATACCTCCCAACAGTCTTAAGGTACAACAGATGCAATCAAAAGAAATCAAGAGTGTTGAGATTAAGATGGATGCTAATCAAGAGGTTACTTAGTACATTCTGTGGTGGCCAGAATCAAGATCTGTCAGGATGAACAAGGACTTTGATCTTGTAGCCACATCAACCAGTGGTAACATGATGGCAATAGATAAAAGAAGAATTGACTTCTTCTACCTGGAAAGGATGGTAGAGTTGATGGGAAACTATGATAATGTTCCAGAGTCTGTCATGGAACATATTCTGAGATATCAGGCTGATAGGGATGCTGAATTCTATCAGAAATTTGGCTACAATTTTGCAGATTTACCCACAGAAGAAGGGCAAACCCAACCAACTCAGGAAAGGGAACCCAAGCCAAGCAAAAGACCTGAATCTTCTCAATATTCTCAATATCAATCAGAACTTGATAAGAAGGAAGCTGAACTCCTGGAAAGATGCAAGACTGCTAACAAGGCAGAAAGTGAAGCTCCAAATTATCAAACATGTATGCTGGAAAATCCACTGAGAATGAAGTATCTAAAAGAAGAAATCTATGTTTGCAGCTTTCACAAGCTAAAGACATCTAATCTGAAGGATTTACAGTATATGGTAGCTGGATCAATTCATCCCTTGGAGCAGATCTGTTCTGATGAGATAAAGGAAATATTGGAAAGGAGAAAAGGAGAAAAGGAGAAAATTCAAAGCTGGAAAAGCAAAGGAGGATGACTCTCAATGCTTATCCTGGAAGTAGATTCAAGCTCATTCATGAAGAACTCCACTTCAGAAGCTATCCATTTGATCAAGAGCAATGGTTGAATCTCAGGGATGCTATTTCTCTTATTTCTCCTACCATCAAGAAGATTATTGAAGAAATAGAAGATGCTGCAGTCACTCCTGCTGAAATCTCTCTTGTAGAAGGTCTAAGAGGCTGCTTGGTAGAAGCTCTCAAAAGAGAGGATGTATCAAGACAGAAGAGGAAATCTCAAGCTAAGTAAAAATTCTTAATCCATTCTGATCTTGTTAGTTAAGTTGTCAGCACATATTGTAAATTTGTTGTTATTGTCCATAAAAACAAATTGGGGGAGATTGTTGGGATTTATGGGTGATAGCATAGGAACAACTTAACTTTGTATATACTTAATTTTTTAATTAAGTAGAACATACTGTCACAGCCAAAGTATGTTCTTGTAATCAGTATGCAATGTTATTTTAATTGTGTAATTTGGAAGAAGTTCACTTTCTGTGTTCAAGCCTCAAAGAATGCATATTAGATGACAGCATGAATAAAGGTTACTGTCATAAGCATTGACAGTAAGATTACAAGAAGACAGAATGTTGCAAGTCAAGACAGCATATCCACTCTGACAGCAACATTGGCGGAAGACTACGCGACAACAACTTTAGCCCTCGACAGCAAGTTTGGAAACCTCGACAGCACACTATGCGGGGAACTCCTACTGTCACCAAAAGCACATTCCTGTGACAACAAGCTTTGCGGCAAAAGTAACTGTCTCGAGAAAGATCCTTTTTCTAGGTATCTTTCTCAGTCAAATCCCGTGACAGTTTCAATGTTCAAGAAATAGGCGTGTTGCAGTATCCCTAAGCTGCACCAAGTCTGCAAGACTACGACAGAAGCTTCAAGCACTGCAAACAAAAGCGAATCAATTCAAGAGCAAGGTCAAGTCTCTATTTGCTGAATTGTTTTAGCTAGAAATAGAATGAATCTAGGTTGCTTTCTTTGTAATGTATATCTGACATTGTTAGCAATTTAGGAAAGTCACGTGGGTAGACACTTTGTAAGAAGCTGCCACTTGATAATGACAGCAGCTTCACAGACCCGTGTTGATAGTGATAGGATTAGTCTTATACTTAGACTATCAATTCATTCTAGGGATAGAAAAAGAAAGACAAGCAAGTGTCTTAAAAAAAACCGAAGCTCAAGAATTCTCTCTTGAGGTTGTAGCAACACTTTGCAAAATAAATAAAACATTTATTTTGTGAATCCTGTCTTCTCGATTATACTGTTTGTGAATGCATACATATTATTGATAACATTAAATCTTAGTTTTGGTTGTTGAAACTGAGATTGAATTTTATCAGTATTGCATTCATCCCCCCCCCCCTTCTGCAATACACGAGGACCAACAATTTATGAAGCCAACATTCAAGAAAATAATGATGACTCTCCTACTTGTCTCATCAGTAAAGCATCAGTAGATGAAAGTTGGAATTGGCACAAGAAGCTTTCTCATCTCAACTTCAGCAATATCAATGAGTTGGTTAAGAAAGATTTGGTTAGAGGATTGCCTAAAGCTTTGTATACTCCTGATGGACTCTGTGATGCATGTCAAAAAGCTAAACAGAGAAGGACATCATTCAAGAGTAAATCTGAATCCTCTATTGGTGAACCATATCACATGTTACATCTTGATCTATTTGGACCAGTCAATATTATGTCCATCAGTAAGAAAAGCACACTCTTGTAATTGTTGATGAATACTCTAGATTTACATGGGTGTATTTCCTGCACAGAAAAGATGAGACTCTAGAGATACTGTTGGATCATGTGAGAATGTTTGAGACATACACAAAGTATAAAGTCAAGATTCTGAGAAGTGATAATGGTACTGAATTCAAGAATTCAAAGATGGAAGAGTTCTGCAAATACAAAGGAATTATACAACAATTCTCTGCTCCTGGCACACCCCAGCAAAATGGAGTAATAGAAAGGAAAAATAGAACTCTTAATGAAGCTGGCAGAACTATGTTGGAAGAAGCAAAATTGCCTACATATTTCTGGGCAGAAGCAGTCAACACAGCATGCTATACAGAAAATCTCACTTTGATAAACAGACATGGTGTAACTCCCTATCAAATGCTCAAGGAGAAGAAACCTAGTTTGAAGCATTTGCATGTGTTTGGATGTAAGTGTTTTGTTCTCAGAACTCATCCTGAACAGCTAGGGAAATTTGAAACAAAGGCTGATGAGGGAATTTTCATTGGCTATCCTGCATCAAGAGCCTTTAGAGTTTTCAATTTGAGAACAAGGACTGTCATGGAGTCAATACATGTATCTTTTGATGATAAGAAAATAACAGGAATTGATGAAGACTCACATGATAGGTTGATTTTTGAAAATGAAGCTACCAAGGAACCTGAAGAAATGGAATCAGATACTGATACACAATCAAATCCTGATGACACACCAAATCCTGATGAAACACCAAATACTGATGGTTCTAATACTGATGATGCAAATAATGGTGACACATCTAGTAGTGCAAATGTTGAGCGGGAGCAACAGAAAACTACTACAAATACTGAGTCTACTCAATCATCAAGGGAAAATTCTTCAGATACTGATTTAAGTGACAATCCTGATAATCAATCAGGAGGTGACAACAACAATTCAGGGGGAGCTTCTACTAAAGAAAATTCTTCTAATCAAGATAACACCAATCCAGGGGGATCATCTACTTCAAGGAATAATTTACCACCAGCAAGGAAATGGACAAGAGATCATACTCCTGATTTGATAATTGGAGATCCTGATGCAGGTGTTAAAATAAGAAGTGCAACTCAGAATGAATGTTTATATCACAACTTTCTATCCAAGGAGGAGCCTAAGAAAGTTGAAGATGCACTTAAGAATGCTGATTGGGTTACTGCAATGCAAGAAGAATTGAATGAATTTGAAAGGAATGAAGTCTGGAAACTGGTACCAAGACCAAAGAATAGGTCAATTGTTGGTACAAAATGGATTTTCAAGAATAAGACTGATTCAGATGGTGTAATAATTAGAAACAAAGCAAGGCTAGTTGCAAAGGGGTATTCTCAACAAGAAGGAATTGATTATGATGAAACTTTTTCTCTTGTTGCAAGACTAGAAGCCATCGGGATCTTTCTGGCATATGCAGCTCACAAGAAATTCAAGGTTTTCCAGATGGATGTAAAAAGTGCTTTCTTAAATGGTGAACTGGAGGAAGAAGTCTATGCTGAACAACCTCCTGGCTTCATTGATCCAATGTATCCAAATCATGTCTATAGATTGGATAAGGCACTTTATGGACTAAAGCAAGCTCCAAGAGCATGATATGAAACTCTAACTCAATTCTTACTGGAAAGTGGATTCAAAAGAGGTACTATTGATAAAACTTTATTCTATTTGAATCATGGTAATGATTTGCTTTTAATTCAGATTTATGTTGATGATATCATATTTGGGTCAACAAACAATAAGCTGTGTGAAAAGTTTTCTAGGCTTATGCAGTCAAGATATCAAATGAGAATGATGGGAGAAATGAGTTACTTTCTTGGTCTTCAAGTTAAACAGATTGATGATGGTATTTTTATCAATCAGTCAAAGTATACAAGGAATTTATTGAAAAGGTTTAACATGAAAGACTATGTTACTGCAAGTACTCCTATTGCTACAACTACCAAACTTGATCCTGATCAAGGTGCTGAGGTAGATGTAACTCACTACAGAGGGATGATTGGCTCTTTATTGTATCTCACTGCAAGTAGACCAGATATCATGTTTGCAACCTGTCTGTGTGCAAGATTTCAAGCAAAACCTAGGGAACCTCATCTGATTGCAGTCAAAAGAATCTTTAGATATCTCAAAGGCACTCATTCACTTGGTCTTTGGTATGCAAGGGAATCAGATTTTGGGTTGTGTGGTTATTCAGATGCTGATTTTGCAAGATGCAAGATAGACAGGAAAAGTACTTTAGGAAGTTGTCAGTTTTTGGGTGGTAGACTAGTTTCTTGGTTTAGTAAAAAGCAAAAGTCTATCTCTACTTCAACTGCAGAAGCTGAGTACATTGCTGCAGGAAGTTGTTGTGCTCAGATAATGTGGATGAGAAATCAGTTGTTAGATTATGGCCTATCATATTGAAAAATCCCTATTTATTGTGATAACCAAAGTGCTATTGCAATGACAGGAAATCCAGTTCAGCATTCTTTTACTAAACACATCAGTATTAGATATCACTTCATAAGAGAACAGGTTCTGGAAGGAACAATTGAACTTCACTTTGTTCCTATTGATCAACAACTAGCTGATATATTCACCAAGCCACTGCCTGAAGCTACTTTCAACAAGTTGGTGAATGAACTTGGAATGATGAACTTTGAGAATTTCCGAGGAAAGCTACAGAGAGGAAATCCTGATGACTATCAAATCCTGATGGTCATTCTGAAAGGTATGTAATTTTGATCAAATCCTGATAGGACACAATCCTGACAAGAAGTCAACTGGTCAATCCTGATGTACAGGTCAATATTTCATTACTTAATTTGTGCCTGATTTTTCGTCAGTTACTGATGAGAAACGTTTGAGTTTTAGTTGGACGACTGTATGCGCGTGTGTGTCACACTGATAGATATATACATATAGATACACATAAAAAGCGATGCAGTTATGTTTAATTACGCACATAATTTGTCCACTAATCATTTATGCACTAATCACAGCATGCCACCTGTCACTACGAGTATTATTTTGTTTTAACAAGATACATTTGATTTTCTAAAATACCGTTTACTCTCTTATCATCAGTTTTTCATCTTCTTTCTCTCTCTGTGCTCAAGAACCCTAATTTTTCAATCTCAATTCTCAAGTTTTTACAAAGTATCAATGGCATCTTCATCATTCATGAATAAACCAACTGTAATTAGTGGTGTTACTTTTGCCACTAATAATTTTGTAGCCGTTCTATCTCATCAGGATTTGCCCTCTGAGTTTCATATCATACAGGATTTTCTAGCTTCAAGTCCATTGAAGTTTGCTCTAACAGAACCTACTAGTGTATCGTTTAAGTTTGTGATACAGGTATGGAACTCAGCTGTGTTTGGAAAAGGGCTGTCAGGGACATTGTTGATGAATTTTGAGTTCATTGGTGTTACTTATAATGTCACCCCTGCTGTTATTGAAGAGGCATTGCATTTGTCAATTCTGGGTGATAGTGTTCCTGATGTGATTACAGACTCTACTCTCTTTGAGTTTGTTGCTAAGCTTGGCTATAATGGAGAAGTAAAGAGGTATGGCAACCTCTTCAGGACAAAGCTTAAGAAGGAATGGAATTTCTTCTTTGATTCAATCAGTCGATGTTTCCTGAACAAGACATCAAATTTTGATGCTCTTCCATCAGGATCTCTCAAAATTGGGTACTCTCTTATCTATTCTACAGTGTTTGATTATGGGTCATTTATCTTAAAAGCTTTAAGTGATAGGAAGTCAGATAAATTAGGTTATGTCTTCTTTCTTAGATTTTTTCAGTTAATTTTTAATCACTTGTGTCCTTGTGCTATTTTTGAGGATGATGTGATTCTACCTATTTGTAGAATTACAGAAAATAATTTGAAGTCCTTATTCAACAGTGATAAGGCAAATGGTTTCACAGGCACTGCCTATATTCCTGATGAGGTCAGACTTTTCTTGAAAGAGAAAATGCCTACTCATTATGGACCAGTTTCTGATGTTATGGGGCAAGGCCAATCACACCTTGTTCCTGACCCAAGCATCCAACCCAAACACTCTAAACAGTCAACAGCCACCTCTATTGTCTCCCAAAAGACTTTAGTTGTAAAAACTAAGAAATCAACTAGAACTGATGTGTCTAGAAGGCAATCAGGTTCAAAGGATGTTTCCTCTACACCACTCACTCAAAAGAAGTTACAAGGGGATGTACAAGGGGTCCTGGTGAAGAAGGATGCCAAGGTTATTCCTGATAAGGTTGTTGAGGGTGTTACAGTGAAAAGAAAGTTAATATTGAGAGATGAAAGTGATTCTGAGGATGATATGCCTATATCCTCTAAGTTCAAGATAATCAAGGAAGTTGCTGATACTGCTATTGAAGTTGTGGCACCATCTTCTAAGCCACAGAAGAAAAGGAAATTATCTAAAAGCAGGTATCATATTCCTTTGAAAACACAGGTTATTGATGGACAGGACACTTCAAATCCTGATGAGCAGTCAAATCCTGATGCTCAAGCAAATCCTGACGTTGGTACTCCTGATGATACTCAAAGAAAAGTTGTCTCTATTTCAGACTCTTCAGCCAAAGACTCTCCAACAAAACGACATGTTGATATATCATGGGAGAAGCTTGGTGTTGCTGCTTCCAAATTTGGGTTTATTCATCCCATGGAAAAGAAGAGGAAAGCAGAAGAGATAGTCTTTCAGAGACTGAAGAAACTGAAAGGATCAAGCCCACAAGAACCTGAACCTCAAAGTGGTTCAGCAGCTGTTGAAGATCCTGCCCCACAAGAACCACTCACTCAAAGTGTGAGTGAAGGCATAGCTGAAGGAATGGTCCAACAAGAACCATTTTCTCAAAGGGAGAATGAGGACATTTGCATTCCAGCCACACAAGAACCATCCTCTCAAAGTGAGGATGCAGGCATACCAGCTACAGTTTCAGAGAAGTTTCCTGACAATGCTCAAGGGGCTTCTGATATTCCTGAAATGGAAATTTTGGTCAAGGACACTGTCACTGAGGGAAGTACACAAGAACCTCCAACTCAAAGTGTTGAAGCAGCTTCTGAACCTCATTCTACACAAGAACCATTAGTAGAAAATACTGATGCAAGCTTATCAAATCCTGACAGTGTTGCTCCTGATGCTAGTGTTGCTCCTGATGCTGAGCCAATCCTGATACAGCCACTAAGCTCAAGACCAATGACAGTCCCTATCACAGAATCACAGGATAGACTTAAAGGTATTGTTATTCCTGATCATGATAAAACTAATGATTCTGATGCTGATGATAGTGATGATAGTGATGATGATAATGAAGAAAAGGATCAGCTTGCTATAGCTCTTAAATCTAGTCTTGGAACTAACTTTGGTTCTTCAAGCACATACATGGCTGGAAAGGCTTCTAGTGGAAAAGACTTTAGACAAGACTTTTCTGGTCCTTCTGAGATTAATCCTGCTGAGCAGCTGAGAATGCATCAATGGGACAATGAATGGTACAGGTCTGATGACTCTGTCAATTATTCATATGCTTTGGACCATGCTTATTATGCTGCTAAGTTGATTGAGAATGAAGATATGAAGAATCTGTTAGGAATATGTTGTTCTTGACGATAATTATAAAACACTTAGTAGATTTTGTATTAAGTCATTTTGTAACTATCAACGAAATGGCATGCTTTGCAGTGTTTCGTTGACAGGAAGCTCATCAACGGAATGAGTGATGTAGCAATTGCATTTTACAATACTTCACTAGATTGATATGTATTTGTTGTAGGTATTAGTCAGGTTTTCTAAGTCATGTTGACTTTGTACTAGATAGGCAAAATAGGTTGGTTAAGTGTAAATGTATTGTGCCTTGTAATTTTGCCTAAGTGAAGACATGTCAACAGAATGAAGATTAATCTTTCAACGGAATGAAGATTACTCTATCAACGGAATGAAGATTACTCTATCAACGAAACGAGGATTATACCATCAACGAAACGAAGAATAAAGCTATCAACGAAACACATCTCTCTACTATCAACAAATCATTATTGCTTTTCTGAATAGTTGACAAAGTGATAGTGACAGTTTTCTGACAAATCAAAAGGGAGATTTGGAAGTGTACTTTGCATTGGAAGCCATCAAAATGGTTACTGGAAATAAGGAAACATTCCAATTTCCAATCTGGTTTTTGAGTGGGATCACTATAAGACTGAAGACATAAGACAAAGATCTCCAAGGACCATTGGACAAAAGGGATATATATAACCAAGTGTAGCAGTTAAAATAAGTGTGAGAGAAGAAAAACAAATAGATTGTATTAGCTATCTTTGAGAGCATACTTCTTTACATTCTTGTAACTGAGCAGCTGTGTACATTTTGTATCACAGATTATTTCCGCAATAAAAACACTTCAGTTGGATCATCAAACAATCCAACTGAAATTATTTAAGTGCTTGTGTTTTTATTTTATAAGTTCAGTTTTATTTCGAAAGTTGTTTTTAAGTTTGAGAAATATCTAGAATTGCATTCAACCCCCCCCCCCCCTTCTACAATTCTGTTAGGTCATTTGGGATTAACAATTGGTATTAGAGAAAGCTTCTAACATACAAGAAGTTTAAAGATCAAGACCAAAACATTAACCATGGTGAAGAAGGATGCAGGAGTAAAGATACCAGTTCTTGATAAGGACAATTACTTTCACTGGAAAGTAAAGATGCATTTACATCTCATGTCTATGGATGAGAGGTATGTAGACTGCATTGAGAAAGGTCCACACGTTCCCATGAAGTTTGCATCTAGAGTTGGACTGCCAGATGATGCTCCTGATGTAGAAATTCCAAAACCTGTCTCAGAATGGACTATTGAAGATGTTGTAGAAATCCATAAAGATAAAAGAACCATGAACATTCTGTTTAATGGTTTGGAGCAAGAGATGTTTGACAATGTCATAAACTGTACAACCTCTAAAGAAGTATGGGACACTGTTAGAACTCTCTGTGAAGGAACTGAGCAAGTTAGGGAGAACAAAATGCAACTCCTCATACAACAATATGAGCACTTTCATTTCAAAGCTGGTGAAACCCTAAATGATACGTTTAGTAGGTTTCAAAAGCTTTTGAATGGATTAAAGTTGTATGGAAGGATCTATCAAACCAAGGATTCAAACCTTAAATTTCTTAGAGCTCTTCCAAAAGAATGGAAGCCTATGACTGTTTCTCTCAGAAACACTCAAGAGTACAAAGACTACACTCTTGAAAGGCTTTATGGAACTTTAAAGACATATGAGTTGGAAATGGAGCAAGATGAAGAAATTGAAAAGGTACAGAAGAAAGGTGGATCTATTGCATTGATTGCATCTGTGAACCAACTGGAAGATGACAATGAAGAAGCTGCAAAAGCCAAAACTAGTCGAGCTAGTTGTAAGAGTGATGTTAGCAAGGGAAAAGGCAAGATGACAGAAGAAGAAGAACCAGAACCAGCCAACTTGGATGACTTAGATGATATTGATGAACACATTGCTTTTCTTTCAAGGAAATTCTCAAAGTTCAAATTCAAGAGAAACTCAGAAGCAAGGCCACCAAGGAGAGACTTTCAACCTAGCAAAAATAACTGGATTGAAAAGTCTAAGTCTAAATGTTTCAATTGTGGAATGATTGGTCACTTTGCTGGAGATTGCAGAAAGCCCAAAATTGAGAAGGGCAACATGAAATTTGAGTCTGTTGATTATAAAAAGAAATACTTTGAACTTCTCAAGCAAAAAGAAAAGGCTTTCATGTCTCAGGAGTATGATTGGGCTGGTAATGGTGAAGATTCTGATGATGATGTTGAGTATGTCAACTTGGCTCTTATGGCTAACAATCATGAGCAGGAAGCAAGCTCCTCAAGCAACCAGGTAACAATTACTAATCTTTCTAAGCTTTCTTAAGAGGAATGCGATAGTGCAGTAAATGAAATGTCTACTGTACTATATAATTTGCGTGTTACTCTTAAATCACTTACCAAAGAGAATTCAAGAATAAAAGAGACAAATTTGCTCTTAAGTGATAGGAATGCCATGTTAGAAGCACAGCTCATTGAATTTGAGAAAATGAGGTGTGTTAGTAGGGATACTAAGAAGGAACTTGAGAAAGTGTTAGAAAGGGAAGAAATTATTAAAACACAACTTGAAATAGAACAAAGTTTGATTGCAAAATGGAAAGATTCCAGGAATGTTGCTACCAACATCATTAATGTTCAAGGTATGGAATCTTTCTGTGAGCAATCATGGAAAAAGAACAAAGAGAAGCTAGGGTATGCTGGTGAAACCTTAGAATCAGAAATAGAGTCAACAAATAACAATGATCATTTGTTGAAGGTTGATATGTCAACGGAATGCAAAGTTTCGTTGACAGATGAACCATCAACCAATCAGGCTGTTTCGTTGACAGAGAAAAGAAAAGAAGAACTCACTAGACTTAATAACAAGTATGGTCCTGTCACCAAGAACTTTGTTCAAGGTGAGTCTAGTAAATCAAAGAAAGTTGAGAAGCCTGTTGAAAGAGCTAATGTAGGTCACTTGTCTAACAAGAAATTGAAAGACAAGGTAGAGAAAATTCAAGTTGAGGCTAATGGCAATAAAAAGAATAACAGGAATGGCAAAGTAGGGATTAACAAACATAACAATTACACACCTGATAAATATGCTCCTAGAAAGACATGTGTTAATTGTGGAAGTGTTAGTCATTTATCTACTAACTGCAAATCTGTTAAGAAGTGTTGCCCAGTAATAATCTATTGTAGAAGGGGGGTTGAATACAATAGTATAAGATAATCGACTTCTTAATGTATATATCACAAATATGAAAGAAAGATAACAGCTTTATTAAATCTGATATAAAACTGTTACAAACTCTCTCAAGAAATTCTGATGTTCTTGAGAGCTGCTAGCTTACAAAAACTCTCTCAAGAAATTCTATGTTCTTAAGAGCTTCTAATCGATTATGTTCCCCTTGTGTGTTGTACATAAATCGAAACCAAAACTGTGTTTATATACTACACAGCTTCTCTATCAATGATAAGTCCTAATCAATTACAAAGATTGAAACCTATCCATAATTGATAGCTACATACTACAAACCAGGAACCGACAGAATAAACTTCCATGTTTAACTAGACTCCAAATATAACTCGAAGTAGGAATCCTGATCAGCTTCCAGTCCTGATGATCAATCCTGATCCCAGTCCTGATATGTATCTTGATCCTGACGACCATGTAATCCTGATGACGTTAGCAATCCTGATCAGTTGAGTCTAGCTCCTGACGATCATTGAATTCTGATCTAACAATCTCCCCCAATCTCATACTTTGTGAAATAAAGTATAGATTCCTAAGATTCAATGATGTCAAAAACATATATACAAAATGTACAGAATCTGCAGCAACAACTTATCTGTTTAAATTCTTTGATAGAACAGATTCATCTTCAAGAAGTTGGATAACAAATTTTCTTCTTTTTCTTCAAGAATTTGAATCAGTCTTTCCTTAAGATTTCTGAGTTCTTCACCTTCCTCATTAATCTGGTAGATAGCTGCTCTAAGATTCAATATGGAGCTTTTCTGAAGACTATGCTCTTCAAGCAAAAGATAAGCAATTTCCTTCCCATCAGGATTGAGAGTAAGTTGAGTCATGCCAAAAGTTACTTCTTTAACAGCAGTACCCCTTTGCATTTCCACATCCTGACCTATTTGATTTAAGTACATGGGAGTATAATTACCATTGAAATTACTGTTTTCATCCAGTCTTCTTCTTATTGTTGACAAAATCATGTCACTCCATTCTTTGCATATTTGATTCTTCGATCTCAAAAGATAATGAACATATTTCAGTTCCTGTGTAGTTTTCATCAGCAGATCTTGAATAGATAAAATCTTCACACTACCATCTTTCATGAAGTACATAAGCTTTTCTTTCTTGTCAAAACCATCATGACAATCTATAACTATATCAACAGCTAGTAAATTGTTCAGGTTTTCAGAAGTTAAAGTACCTCCAATTTCAGTTAAGGAGTAAGGATCAACATATGACATATTTATATATTCAGCATCCCTGTGTCCAATACCTCCTCTTGAATTACTTGTCAATTGCTTCAGATTTGAAAACATCTTTAACCAGAGTGCTTTTGATCTAACCATCCCAGATAAATCAACAACACTTGAAGCGCTTGAAATAATTCCTCCAGACTGAAAATTGATAAGTGTATCACAACTTAGTGTGCTAATATGTTTCCACTTCTTATCCTTTTCTTTTTCAAAAGCATAGCTTCTTTCCAGTGAAGATTCTTGTCTGCTTGGGTTCCTCCACACTCTTCTGTATGAGAGTTTAAGCCTTTGTACATAGAGATTGAAATCTCTATTTGTTGATCTTGTAATTTCACTTCTTCTGGCTTCTTCTTCTTCATCTACTTCCTTGTTGTGAGAATCAACCACAGTAGATAAAATTATCAAGTCAATCTATTGCAGAATTTCAGAATCATCAGGATCTTGAATATTATCAGGAACAACATCAGGATTAGATTCTTCAATTTGATTTGTATTGTAGAGAGTTGATTTTCTTGATTTTCTTCTCAATTCAGGTTCTTCTTCAATATTTTCATCATCACCAAAAGTAGATCTGTCAGAAACTACTAGAGTTTGAATAGGTTCAGGAATTTCTTCAATTCCTAACCCTCGAGACCTTGTCTGTCTAGGTATTGTTTGAGTTGAAGAACCTCTTCTACTTCTTCTAGCTCCTCTCCTACCTCTGCCTCCTCTACCTCTAGCAGGAGCAGGGTTATTAAAGCTTTCCATCATTTCTCTCTGTTGTCTTAAGAATTCTTCATGTGAGATGTAATAACCCGAATTTTTGGAATAATTTAAAACTTTTCTGATTATGATTAAGTGTATCAGTGAATAGTGATTTGGTGGATGAATAGTGATTTTGAGGGTTAAGAAAATTTTTCATGCCACCTATGTACGAGACGTAGTGTGGATATTCCAAAGTCATATTAGTGATCTACGGAGTAAATAAGTGAATGCAAAGACAATCGGAATTCAGAAATTCCAAATTTTATTTTGGTACAGTATTTGACCGGGCAGCAAATTATATATTATTATATTCAAGAAATGAGATATTAAAATTGAGGATTGGAGGATTTAATATTTTGGAATTTTATTATTTATTAAAGTCGATTTAAGGATTCGATTGTGGAAGTGAATAGTGAATAGTTACTATTCACTGCGAGAACCGCATAGAGTTTTATTCGCCCTTTAGAAAATATTTTGAATCGTTTCAAGAGAAGCAAGACAATATTTACAGGATTAAATTTAGACATGGAAGTAACATGTAACAAGATGGATTCGAGGAATGCAACATTGGATCATCCATGTGAAAGGAAAACGAACCAGTAAAGCTACTTTAGCTAAACCAATGCATGTTGGACAAGTGTCACAAGCTAAGAGCTATGACTCACCACCTTTTTAAACATAAAAATCAGCATCCTTATCATTATTATCAAGACAAAGAAAAGAGAAATGAGAATAAAATTCGGGAGAGAAATGAGAAGAAAAATGGAGGAGAAGAATTGATCATAACTCGAGATTCTGTGGTCCGTTTTTGGCGTTCTACCACTCAAAACGAAGCTCTCGAGAAGCCCGACGTAACCATGGTAAGCAATCACCTCAACTCCGTGATTTACCCCTTCGATTCAGTGATTAACAGTTGGAGAAGATGATGAATAGTAACTTGTATCTTGTTTTGTTTTGTTTTGATAATGAGATTGTAGCTTCCAAAGGTTGTATTAAGCAAGAATCTAAGGCTACATCAGGAGTATGACAGAAATCAAGCTTGGAGGAGGTATAATTTTGAAACCCTTGAATTATTATAAGGATTATGGATGATTAATGGTGTTATGCATGATTATAGCCTTAGTTGTTATGATTGGGTTTTGATTTAAGTGATAATGAGTTATATGAACGGAAAGGCATTGCTTGGCCTCAGTTCTATGATATATAAGATGTATGTGTTATGTGGAGCGATCGATATGTATTTTGGATGATTTGAAATTTGGGAATATCCGAGTTATAGCCGTCGTAATGCCCAAATTTTTACCTACTGATTGGTTCTCTGTTTTTCCTCTGTTAGAGCTCGACCCTTGAGTCCTACTGCCCATGATTGTGTAGTTTATGTTATAAGCTTCGTAATGATATGTGATTCGCCTAATTTGGCCGAATGGTTTAAGAGTTATGCTAGTTTTAGTAATCGTGGTTCAAGAGGTTGCATCGCAGAAATGTAACTACTTTGATGCTAAGCCAAAGACCTCTAAGAGTCGAATCCAAATGTGAAACTTTGGGATATAATGCTAAGGACAGTTAGCAAGCCTTGTGCGAAGATTTCGAATCAAAAAGATTATTAGTTGATTTTATAAAAATGTTTTAGCCGAGGTTGCGCAATTGTAAATTCACTGAAAACGAGACTTAGAACCAAGGTTCCAAATGGTTAAGTATAACTTGGATTTGAAGATGGATTTCGAACCAAACTTATGATATAAGTATTTGATGAGTAACATGGACTTAGTGTGAGACTAGAGCGAGCAAGTAATGCCTTGGTTGTGTTTTGCTTACGTGTTTAAGCATTGAGTTATAAGTGGTTTATCGAGGGGATTAACCGTGTGCTTTCGTTTGACTTTGTCTAGATTGTTCGACATGGTCAGGAGCCCTATCACCTCTCGAGCATCAGGCAAGTTGACTAAACCTTACTCTATTATTAGAGTGGACATATTTTCGAATGTTTAATACTTGTTGATTCAAAAATATATCTATATATATATTCTTTGTTCCAAGTATCGTGCAAGTTTCTAAAACCATATTTTGAAGTATGCATATACTAGATGCAAGTTTTTCTAAATCCCATGCTGTATTTCAGATTACATTATACTGATGATGCATATGATATGATAGATGCATGCAAGTTTTCAAACCTATACCTTTTCAAAAACTGTTGTGGTGATAACTAAAGATTTTGAGATATATGCTATATGTGTATGATTTCGAAATGATTTCTATGATGCTAAGTCAAAGTATTGATACAAGTTGAACTTGTAAGCTATGGATATAGTAGTATTTTGTAGCTGATGTGCTAAGCAAAACCCTCAGTAGGGGGATATATACTCTGCATTTATACTTTGGACCGGGAATGGTATCAGTTGTTATCTAGAGATATATTATATACTCTCTATATTTATTTTACATACTAAGAATGGTATCAGTTGCTATCTAGGGTTATTTTATTGTGTTATTACAATTAATCTCGATAAGTGGTTTACAAAATTAAAGATCATTTGGAGTTTAATCTATTAAGGGTATAGTTTAAATATATGATGAATAGTTGTTATCTACCCTTTTTGATAAGGAAGTACTTGAGAAGTATTTCTAAATAAATATTCTTTATTAAATATAGTTTGATTTAATTATTTAAAGCCCTACTTCTTAAGGAAGTATTTTGTGAAAACTATTTTTAAACCCTAGATAGCTAATAAAGTTTTATTCAGACAATTATAAATATAATTAGAGGAGGTTCCCAAAACTATTTCCCGTTTAAGTCTATATTCAGAAAGATTTAAATGTTCGCTCAAACTTCAAAGATACATGGAACCTTTCTCAAGATTTTATGGTTGTTTCAAGTGGACTGCCCGGTCCTAAATCTTTTAAATCAATGAATTTATCAGTCTGGTTTACTACCATCAAAATGATTTTGATTACTTCCTCAAGATTCGAGGGGTAAGATCAGTAGAATTAGTTGCATCCATTAAGAAGCGTCAGCTTGGGAAATATGGGTGAATTTTCCTTTCCAACCAGATATGACTACTTTGTGGAGTCGTATTCTTGGGGAAAAAGGGGAAGGAACTTTATGTTTCAGTGTTATGGATTTACTCGAACTTGGAGATATATAAGGGACTGAGTAGCGCCGGTCCCCTAAGGGAATTACGCGTAGACCGTCGTTCTTCCCTTAGATTTATCAGTGCCCGACCGTAGGAGAAGTGGATAGTAACATAATCGACCGTCCAAGAACGGGTCTGTTCATCCTGCCTACAACCGATTGGCGGGGAGGTAAGTCGGTGTGAGACTGATTATCTTCCCTTCTACGTAGAAAAACAGCAGGGGGATTCGCCTTACGACTGATCATCGTAGGGGTATCCTCGGCGCCCAGCATCTCCATCTACAGTTCACTATTCATGAAAGAGCACATCTTGTGCAAGTTTTCAGAGAAAGAGAAATTACTCCAGTTACTCAGTTTTATGCAAGTTTTCAGAAAAGAAAGTTTATTCCAGTTGTCAGTCCTATGCAAGTTTTCAGAAAGAAAAAGTTTACTCAAGAGTATTCAAGTTTATTCCAGTATATGAGTTTATCAGAAAGCATATGAAATTACGAAAAGGTATTTGATTTTATGAAAAAGATATATGGAATCAGATGAGTTTAGAAAATGGATTGGAAATATTTTACATTGCCTTTATTTCCAAATTATGATATGAGGTAAATGTTTGATATGAAAGATGATATTGAATTTTCCTTATAACTTCATCTTTCAAGTATATGTTGATAGTCTGCTTATATTTTATATAGCAGATATTTTACGGAAAGGATATACTGAGTTATCTTGCTACTTCATCTTTTATTTATACTAGAACCTTGTTCATAGTATGAATATCGAAAGTTGCAGAATATTATGGAGATAATATTTGAAATACAACAATGGTATTTTTGGAATACATTCCGATAAGGAAATGATTTCAGTATCGAGATATTTTGACAAAGTATTGTCTTATACCTGCTTTATTTCTGGGTTGAATTAAAGGCAGAATTATGCCATACTTTCATTACCTTGCTGAGCTATCGCTCACTCTTGCTATTATTTTATATATATTATATAGCAGCGAAGCAGGATGCCAATGGGACGGCACATACCTCGCAAGCTGTTTCCGTAAACAGTTTCTAGCAGTGATCCCGGGAGTAGGACGAACCAATCGAATCAGGCTACGGCTTTGGTATTCAACTTATGTATAGACATGAATGGTATTAGAGGATTGTGAGCATCATAAGGCTAAGCTGGTAATGTAACAATACTTAGAAATTGTATCAGTAACCGATTCAAAAGACATTTGGGTATTGTAATAAAAATTATTTATTCCGCAGTGTTGTATTGTGTCGTTTCTGAGACTCTAACCTGTGTGTGTGTGTGTGTGAGACATATGTTGTGGGGTCATGAGCAGGTGAATTATGAAGGGTGTGAGTAATACAAGTAAGGCAAGGAGTACATGGATCGTGACTACCCTAAATCCCTGACCCCGGATTTGGGGCTGTTACATGAGAGATCGGGATATTCTTCACTTGCTGTAGAGAGTGCTTTTCTTGCATATAATTGCTGAACTCTTTTATCAGTGTGATATAGAGTAACAATTCTGCCATCTTTTGTAGAAAAATTCTGGAATAAATTTGATGCATCTTCAGGATTATCAATAAAAATATCTTCATCACCTTCAGGAATTGTAGCAAGAATATGTCCATGACCAGGTGTCAGGATTTGTTCTTCCGTCAGGTGCTGAGATTGCACCAATGTTCTTACTGTCTTAACTCCAGAATCAGAAACATGAGTTGACTGCGTTGTTTGACTTTGTGAAGTTTGAATTGTAGACTTCATAACAGCAGCATCAGAGGTTTCTCCTTGTATAACTTTGTCACTACCATCATCTCCAGTATCATCATCATTATTCCTTAATACTAGATCAGGTGTGCATTTTGTCTGACTAACCTTCTCCCCCTTTTTGACATCAGGATTTGACAATAAATTCAGAATTAAGGAAAGAGAGGCTTGAATGTCAGTTACCTTGGTATCCAGAGAATCAATCCTTCTGTTGATAGAGTTTTGTTCAGAAATAACAGATTTCACTTGGGATTCTACTACCCTTAGCTGAAAAGCAGTAGGCACCTTTGTAAAATTTTGAGAAATATCATTCCTCACCAACTCAGTTGAATTCTTGATAGAATCAATCTCACTTTTTAGACTTTTGGATAACAAAGTTGTTGCCTTCAGATGATTCTTCAAGTCTTGATTCTCTATAGATTTCACTGCATTATAGGCATGTTCCAAAGCTGAAGAATAACTTACAGATTCAGCAGATCTGTGCCATGAATTGTTCCATTCATTCTGTCTAAGTGCCTCAGCAGGATTAAAGGAAGGAATAGAAAAATCTTGTCTCTGATCTTTCCCAATGGAAGCTTTGCCAGCCATATATGTACTTGATGAACCAAAATTAGTTCCAAGACTAATTTTGAGTGCTGTAGCAAGCTGTTCCTTCTCTTTTCGATTCTCATCATCATCACTATCATCAGAGTCATCATCATCAGTACTATGAGTATCATCAGGATCAGGAATAGCTATACCTTTCATTTTATCCTGTGAATCTGTGATAGGATGATCCATTGGTCTTGAACGAAGTGGCTGTATCAGGATAGGTTCAACATCAAGAGCACCACTAGCGTCAGGATGAACACCGTCAGGATTTGATATGATTGCATCAGTATTTGCTATCAATGGTTCTTGTGGAGCTTGAGGTTCAGAAGCTTCTTCAACACTTTGAGTCAAAGGTTCTTTTGTGCTTCCCTCATTGACAGTGTCCTCGACCAATCTTTGAACTTTATCTGCACCAGAAATCCCTTGAGCATTGTCAGGAAATTTCTCAGAAACTGTAGCTTGGCCTGCATCTTCACTTTGAGAAGATGGTTCTTGTGTAGCTGGAATGTCGATGTCTGCATTCTCCCTTTGAGAAAATGGTTCTTGTGGGACCATTCCACGAGCTAAGCCTTCACTCAAACTTTGATTGAGTGGTTCTTGTGTGGCTGGATCATCAGAAAGAGCTGCTGAACCACTTTGAGGTTCAGGTTCTTGTGGGCTTGATCCTTTCAGTTTCTTCTGTCTCTGATAGACTAACTCTTCTGCCTTCCTTAGCTTTTCCATTGGATGTTTTATCCCAAGATTGGAAGCAGCAGCACCATACTTCTCCCATGAAATATCAACATGTCTTTTTGTTGGAGAGTCCTGTGCTGGAGAGTCTGAAATATTAACCACTGGACTTGGTGCAGCATCAGGAATACTAACATCAGGATTTGCTTGAGCAGTTGAAACTGATTGCTCATTCAGAATCGAAGTGTCATGTACATCAGTATCCTGCTTCTTTTCTAAAGGAATATGATACCTGCTTTTTGATAATTTCATTTTCTTCTGTGGTGTAGACAAATGAACCACAGCTACAGTAGCAGTATCAGCAACTTCCTTATTCACATTCATCACAGTGGATATAGGTAATTCATCCTCTGAATCAGTCTCATCCCTGAGAACTAATTTTCTTTTAACAGAAACAGCCTCACCTCCCTTTGCAGCTTTCTTCACCAGGACCCCTTGTACACCCCCTTGTAACTTCTTTTTAGTGATAGGTGTAGAGGAAAAATCCTTTGAACCTGATTGTCTTCCTGACACATCAGTTCTAGCTGACTTCTTTGCTTTTATAACTAAAGTCTTTTGAGAGACATTAGAGGTGGCAGTTGACTGTTTAGACTGCTTAGGATGAATGCTTGGGTTAGGAACAAGGTGTGATTGGCCTTGCCCCATAGCATTAGAAATTAAACCATAACGAGTAGGCATTTTCCTATGTAAGAAAAACCTAACCTCATCAGGAATAAAAGCATTTCCTATGAAACCATTTGCCTTATCAGGATTGGAAAAAAATATTTAAAATGAAGTAAAATAAAATTTTATTTAAGAAAACAAAATTTATTTTGATAATCCTGATAAGTGTTTTTTTAAATGATTACAAAAACAAACAGCATAATACCCATGTAACCATTCTTACCAATTACCGAGGCAAAGTAATTATGAGAAACTGAACAGGCGCCTCGATATTGAAAAAATGACCTGCATCCTTAACACACATTCTCTATAAAATAGAACTGTTAAGAATAATCATCATATATCTATTAAAACACAAACCCTCTCCAGAGAAAAACTTACGAAAACCTTTCACCTTCTTTGTTTTTCAATGGCTGCCAACCAACAACAAAACAACTTACCTGATCAAGAACTCGATGAATTAGAAATAATCTGGCAGGAGTTGGATCAGGTGCTTGCAGAAATTGCAGAAGATGAAGAGCCTCAACCAGTTCCTGACCCTCAGGAACACGAAGCCTTTGTTAACGCAATGGCCGATGTGCTTTGGAGTGTTCATGCTTATTTGCAGGGCACGTGTTCCTGAGTAGAAAAGTAGACTAGGAAAAGAATATGTAATTTCCATTTTCATTTGTAAAGAATCTTCAAGATTTAATGAAAACTATCAATTTGCTCAATTGTTCTTGTCCTTCTTACTTTTCCTGCACAATTTGTTAGTAACACTGCATTTGATACATAATATAACGAATAGTAATCGCTGACAAAAATATAATTGTAATTGAAAATTAAGACTTAATAACTTAATCAAAGACTAAGTAATGATCTTATTTGTCAGAGTTTACCAGGAGTGTTGTTGACAAATTGTCTTAGAACTTCTGGTTTTCATACCAGTTTCAATATCTGAGCATCAGGATTTGACCAGTTGACTTCCTATCAGGATTGCATCCTATCAGGATTTGATCAAAGAAAACATACCTTTCTGAATAACCATCAGGATTTGACAGTTATCAGGATTTCCTCTCTGTAGCTTTCCTCAGAAATTCTCAAAGTTCATCATTCCATGTTCATTCACCAATTTATTGAAAGTAGCTTCAGGTAGTGGCTTGGTGAATATATCAGCTAGTTGTTGATCAGTAGGAACAAAGTGAAGTTCAATTGTTCCTTCCAGAACTTGTTCTCTTATGAAGTGATATCGAATACTGATGTGTTTAGTAAGAGAATGTTGAACTGGATTTCCTGTCATTGCAATAGCACTTTGGTTATCACAATAAATAGGGATTTTTGAGTATGACAGGCCATAATCTAACAACTGATTTCTCATCCACATTATCTGAGCACAACAACTTCCTGCAGCAATGTACTCAGCTTCTGCAGTTGAAGTGGAAATGGATTTTTTCTTTTTACTGAACCATGAAAGTAGTCTTCCACCCAAAAACTGACAACTTCCTGAAGTACTTTTCCTGTCTATTTTGCATCCTGCAAAATCAGCATCTGAATAACCACACAACCCAAAATCTGATTCCCTTGCATACCAAAGGCCAAGTGAAGAAGTGCCTTTGAGATATCTGAAAATTCTTTTGACTGCAATCAGATGGGGTTCTCTAGGTTTTGCTTGAAATCTTGCACACAGACATGTTGCAAACATGATATCTGGTCTACTTGCAGTGAGATACAATAAAGAGCCAATCATTCCTCTGTAGTGAGTTACATCTACCTCAGCACCTTGATCAGGATCAAGTTTGGTAGCTGTAGCTATGGGAGTTGTAGCAGGAGAACTATCTTGCATGTTAAACCTTGTCAATAAATTCCTTGTATATTTAGACTGATTGACAAAAATCCCTTCATCAGTCTGTTTAACTTGAAGACCAAGAAAGTAACTCATTTCTCCCATCATGCTCATTTGATATCTTGAATGCATAAGCTTGGAAAACTTTTCACAAAGCTTATTGTTTGTTGACCCAAAAATGATATCATCAACATAAATCTGAACTAATAACAAGTCCTTACCATGATTCAAATAAAATAGAGTTTTATCAATAGCACCTCTTTTGAATCCACTTTCCAGTAAAATAGAGCTAAAGTTTCATACCATGCTCTTGGAGCTTGCTTTAGTCCATAAAGTGCCTTATCCAATCTGTAGACATGATCTGGATAGTTAGGATCAATGAAACCAGGAGGTTGCTCAACATAGACTTCTTCCTCCAGTTCTCAATTTAAGAAAGCACTTTTAACATCCATCTGGAAAACCTTGAATTTCTTATGTGCTGCATAAGCAAGAAATATCCTGATGGCTTCTAATCTTGCAACAGGAGCAAAAGTTTCATCATAATCAATTCCCTCTTGTTGAGAATACCCCTTTGCAACTAGTCTTGCTTTGTTTCTGATTATTACTCCATCAGAATCAGTCTTGTTCTTGAAAATCCATTTTGTACCAACAATTGATCTATTCTTTGGTCTTGGTACTAGTTTCCAGACTTCATTTCTTTCAAATTCATTCAGTTCCTCTTGCATTGCAGTAACCCAATCAGCATCTTTAAGTGCATCTTCAACTTTCTTTGGCTCGTCCTTGGATAGAAAGTTATTGTATAGACATTCATTTTGAGTTGCACTTCTTGTTTGAACACCTGCATCAGGATCCCCAATAATCAAATCAGGAGTATGACTTGCAGTCCATTTCCTCGCTGGTGTTAAATTGTATCTTGAAGTAGATGCTCTCCCTGGATTGGTGTTATCTTGATTTGAAGAACTTGCTTGTCTTGAAACTCCCCCTGAATTATTGCTATGACCTCCTAATAAGTTATCAGGATCATCACGTGAATCAGTATCTGAAGAATTCTGTCCTGATGATTGAGTTGACTCTGAACTTGTAGTAGAATGTTGTTGCTCCCCCTCAACATTAGCACTACTAGAAGTATTACTATTGATTGCATCATCAGTATTTGCACCATCAGCATCTGGTGTGTCATCAGGATTTGGTGACCCATCAGGATCTGATGTATTGACAGGATCTGATTCACTTTCTTCAGGTTCCTTGGTAGCTTCATTTTCAAAAATCAATCTATCATGAGAGTCTTCATTGATTCCAGTTATCTTCTTGTCATCAAAAGATACATGTATTGACTCCATGACAGTCCTTGTCCTCAAATTAAAAACTTTGAAGGCTCTTGATGCAGGATAGCCTATGAAAATTCCTTCATCAGCCTTTGTTTCAAATTTCCCTAGCTGTTCAAGATGAGTTCTAAGAACAAAACATTTACAGCCAAACACATGCAGATGCTTCAGACTTGGTTTCTTCTCCTTGAGAGACTGATAAAGAGTAACACCATGCCTGTTTATTAATGAGAGATTTTGAGTATAGCATGCTGTGTTGACTGCTTCTGCCCAGAAATATGTAGGTAATCTTGCTTCTTCCAACATAGTTCTGCCAGCTTCAACAAGAGTTCTATTTTTCCTTTCAACTACTCCATTTTGCTGAGGTGTGCCAGGAGCAGAGAATTGTCGAATGATTCCTTTGTATTTGCAGAACTCTTCCATCTTTGAATTCTTAAATTCAGTACCATTATCACTTCTCAGTATCTTGACTTTGTACTTTGTGGTTGTCTCAATCATTCTCACATGATCCAACAGAACTTCAGGAGTCTCATCTTTTCTGTGCAGAAAATACACCCAGGTGAATCTAGAATATTCATCAACAATTACAAGAGTGTACCTTTTCTTACTGATGGACATGATGTTGACTGGACCAAATAGATCAAGATGTAACATGTGATATGGTTCTTCAATAAAGGATTCTGATTTACTCTGGAATGATGTCCTTCTTTGTTTTGCTTTCTGACATGCATCACAGAGTCCATCAGGAGTATATAACACTTTTGTTAATCCTCTCACTAAATCTTTCTTAACCAACTCATTGATATTGCTGAAGTTGAGATGAGAAAACTTCTTGTGCCAATTCCAACTTTCATCTACTGATGCTTTACTGATCAGACAGGTAGGGGAGTCATCAGTATTTGATTGAATGTTGGCTTCATATATGTTACCATGCATGTAGCCAGTTAGTGCTATCTTGCTTGTTGCCTTACTGACTACTTCACAATGAGTGGAATAGAAGTTGACATGATAACCTCTGTCAGTGATTTGACTAATACTCAACAGGTTGTGTTTTAGTCCTTTCACTAGAGCTACTTTTTCAATGATGACATTTCCAATGATTATATTACCATATCCCAAGGTTTGTCCAATGTTGCCATCTCCATAAGACACAGTTGGGCCAACTTTTTCCTCATATTCTGATAACAGAGCTTTGTTTCCAGTCATGTGCACAAAACATCCACTATCCATGACTAACACATTTTTCTTTTTACCCTGCAATCAGAATAGAAACACACTAGTTAGAACATTTAGGAACCCATACTTGTTGGGTTCCTTTTCCATGCAATTTATTAACTTTCACAGCAGAAGACTTTCTGACTTTAGCAGTCCTGACAGGATTTACTCCATCAGGATTTGCTTTGTCAGTATCAGTATTAACAAAAACATGTTCCAACTTGACATTCTTAATGCTACCAGAGTTTGCACTATTTTTATCAACTTTAGACAATGGATCATAAAAGTTATAGTACAACTCATGATAATCTTTACAAGTATAAATAGAATGTCATATACTACCACAATGAAAACAGGACTTCTGTGATTTATAAAATACTGATTTATTCCTTACATCAGACTTAGGAATATCAGCAATCTTCTTCTTACTCTTCTTACAATCAATAGCAAGATGATTAGAGTTACCACAGTTAAAACAACACTTTCTAGGTGCATTTGGGATATAATTGTAACCACTCTCTTTATTGATCCCAACTTTACCATTCCTGTTTCTCTTAACAGTAGATTCCTTTTTCTTATCTGTCACCTCACAGATTTTATCCTTAAGCTGTTTCTGAGACAATAGACCTACATTCTTAATGACTTTATTCAAGACAGGTTTAGACTTTATGATTTTAATTCCTTGAGTAGAAGTAGATCCCTTTTCAAAAGTAGAATTGGAATCCTTACCAAAAACAAAATTAACAGGAGTAATCTTAGATTTGGTTGCATCTATAACATGTCTATAGGTCTTTGGACTGACTGTCTCATCAATGATAATTTTCTCTTTCAATTTCTTATCATCATCTGACTTATATCCTAGACACTCTTTCCAATTCTTAGAGGTATTAATCTCATGAAATTTCCTACCAGAGTCTGTCCAGGTTCTGATTTTCTCATTAGCATTTTCAAGTTCCTTTTCAAGAGCAGTACATTTGGATTTCATCTCTAAATACATGTGATTCACATTATCACATTCTTTTTGTACTTCTTGCATACGAGAAAATTCAGCTTCTAATATATCATTCCTTTTTCTAAGTTCAGACATCTCAGATAAGATCCTAGTATTTTCAGCAGTTTGACTTCTAAAGCTAATATGTAATGACTTTAGAAAACGTCTTAACTCAGAAGCATTATCAGTATCAAAATCAAAGATAGTATTTAGTACCTTATCATCAGGAGCAGCAGTTACATCAGCATTGGCCATTAGAGCATAGTTGACCACCTCAGTATCAGATTCTGAGGAAGAGTCCATCCAATCCTTGCTTGATGTGATAAGTGCCTTTGTCTTCTTGCACTCAGAAGCAAAGTGACCCATACCATTGCACTTGTATTATCTAACCTTTGACTTGTCAAATTTGCTACCCTTGCTGTCCTTTTTGATATACTTATCTTTGTTTGGATTGAAAGCCTTTTTCTCAAAGTTGCCTTGTCTTCTATTCTTCCTGAACTTCATCCTTCTGAAGTTTCTGACAATCATAGCAACCATCTCTTCCATGTCTGAGTCAGAAGAATCATCATCAGTATTGGCATCAGCATTGCCATCAGTATCTGATGAAGAGTCATCATGATCTGACTCAACTATTCTTGTTTTAATTCTAGAGACCTCCATAGCTTTTCCTTTTGATTTAGCCTCTGCTTTCAAAGCAATTGATTTTGCCTTGGTGCTTTTCTTGTTCTTTCTCTGTTGGACTTCAAGATCATGTGTTCTTAACATCCCATAGACTTCATCAAGAGACACAGTGTTAAGATCATACTGATGTCTAATGATCGAGGTCTGAGTGTCCCATTCTTCAGGTAAAGCTCTTATAAACTTGGTGTTTGAATCTTCAGTTTCATATTCCTTGTCAACTAAAGATAAGTTGTTCAATAGTGTCAGAAATCTATCATATAGATCAGTTAGGCTCTCATCAGGTCTTGCATAAAATTGTTCATATTCTTGGATCAAAAGAGCCCTTCTGTTTTTCTTGACAGATGCAGATCCCTGGCACTGAGTTTCCAAAGTATCCCAGATTTCTTTTGAAGACTTGCATGCAATCACTCTGTTTGACATGACAGCATCAAGACTACTGTGTAAGATATTCTGTTAGGCCGAATACACAATATATAATCAAGTATGTATGAGAATAACAATCAAGAACACTTTTTATTAAATCAACAAACTGTAATTATATTAACAGTTTCTCTCTTAGTGATGTTAATGAATCACAAAGAGCTACTAGGTTACAAGAATAATATATTCAATGTTCGCATCCCTTCTAGGGATAACCTATCTGTGTTTATATAGTACACAGCTACTTACAATCCATCTCTAATTGATATTCCTATAAGTTAGCTATACAATTGATATCAATCAAGGATTGCTTCAGTCTTCTATTCCGTTTCCTTAGCTGTATCAATATATTCTGCTTCTTTCCATCTTCAGAATATATTGCTTCTAGAATCTTTATCTTTGCACCGACAGCTAAGTCAACTATCACCACGTCAGACTTTATCAAACTCTGACTGGCTTCAATGTGAACTCTTCACCCAGTCAGACTTTATCAAACTCTGACCGGCTTCTAGATAAACTCTGATATGTACCTGGTACTTAAACACTGATGAACAAACGTCAGCAATTATATCTAACAATCTCCCCCAACTTGTTCATGATAAAAATGTACAAGTTAAATAGATAATTGATGATGTCAAAACATATAACAAATGCAGTGTTTAAAATATGTCAGAGTTTAATTTTAAAACAGAGTTTAAATTTAACTTAGAACAGAAAACATAAAAACTTACAGTCAGACTTTACTGAATTTCTTGGATATCAAGTACAGTCCTGATATAATCTGACAGTAACTTTCTCTCAGCTCGATCTAGTTCAGCAATCATATCCTTCTTCAGCTCCTTCAATTCTGGTTCATCTTCACCAATTTGATAAATGGCAGCCCTTAAAGAATAGATGCTGTTCTTGTTCATTTCATTGCCAAGTCTGATATAAAAAGCCTTATCAGACTCTAGATTGAACTCTAGAACTTTCTTATTTAGTGCAGTCCTGAATCTAGCACTATTTTTCTTCATTTCCACCAACTTTCCATGTGCATCTCTGTACTTAGGAATATAAGCACTGGAAACATTTCCTCCAAAAAGAACTTTCGATTTCATCATTCTGTCTTTTAAAACCAGAGCAGCATTATGAGTATTTCTATTTTTGATCTTCAGGAGATATAGAACATACTCTAGCTCTTCCCAGAATTTTAGACAAATATCATCTTCTCCAATTCTGTAAACTCTGCCATCAGCCATAAAGTATAATAAAAACTCCTTCTTCAAGCCTCTGTGGTAAATCATCTGAACAGATTCTAGTTTATCAAGGTTTTCTTGAGTAACCCCAACACCAGGTTCTGCTAGTGATGTATGATCTAAAGGACTATTATTAACTCTTTTCTCTCTGTGGGAACCCAAACCAGATTTATCATAAGATTGTTTTCCAAGTACTGTTCTGGTTTGTAGAAAGTTCACCTAGCTAGGCTTCAGAGTTTCAGGTAATGAAGATCTTTTGAAACCTTGGAGTGGTGAAGATAGCTGAGTTTGCACAACTTGAGCATTGTCAGAGGTTGGCACATTCTTAACAATAACATCAACTTGAGCATTGTCAGAGGTTGAATAATTCTTCTTTTCCAGGTTAGGCTCTTCAATCATCACACCTTTACCTTTATCAGCGTTTGAACCAATAGGCCTCCTTGAGTACTGTAAACTCTGATCAGAGGTTACATTCTCTTTGATAACAATTCCTTTTTCTTTTCTCCTTGGAGCCTTGATAACTTTCTGTTTGTAGATTCCAGCTTCAAGATTCTTCTTGTGTTCTTCAGCAAGCATTTGCTCTTCAGCTTGGATATCTTCAATTGTAACATCTTTTCCATGTTCTGCCATAAACAACTTAGTAGCAATTTCCTCATCTGTAGTTGGATTAGCTGAAACAGCTAAACTCTTGAGTGTTGAAGAAGATTGACCACCATCATTTATTCTCTTTCCAGCATTATTCTGAGCATCAGAGTTTGATCTCTTCCCTTGCCTTTGAACATTCCTTGTCCTTGGATTTTTACCTTTTGCACCACCATCAGTAGTGTCATCTTTCCAAGTCAGAGTTTGAGAGCTCTTGCATTTGTCCTCTTGAGACACTCTCTCCCCCTTTTTGACATCATCAGACAGCAAAACTGATGTGAGCAATTCAATGGAGTTTGCAATTTCATCCAACTTAGTTGACATTCTGACTTGATTTTCTTCAACCTTGGACAACCTGGAATCAAAAATCTTCTGATCTTTACACAAGGAAATATACAATGATTTATCCTTCTGTTGTGTAAGTTCCCTTGCAGCTATATCATTCCTTAGACCTTCAATAACCTTGTCAGAACCATCAAAACGATTGTTTAATGATTTGACTTGGACTATTGTAGCTTTTAGATGAGTTAAAAGTTCAGGATTTTGAATCTCCTTGGAAGACTTAGTCACAAAGTCAGCAGCTCGGGCATCAGAAAAGATAGTGTCTTTGCCTGACCAATTCGAGAAATACATATTCTGAAAATGCTCAGCAGTAGCTCGATTGACTTCTCTGTCCTCATCAGAGTTAGCTTGAATATCAGATAACTCTACTTGAATATCAGGATGTGAATGAGCAGGACTAGCTTCAACATTGTCATCCTCTACAGAATTCTCTTCAGGAACAGTCTCTACAGCAGTCTCAGTGTTGATCTGCTCAGCTTCATGAATCTCAGAGTTTGCAACAAACTCTGCTTCTATAGGAACATTCTCTGTTGCATCCTTGTCAGTAACATCAGGATTTGCAGCAACAGTTTTTGGAGCATTAGCAGCTAAAGTCTGATCGACTTCCTCACCCTCTTCAATTACCTGGTGAGTAACAGAGAGAATCTCTGTGTGTGTAGCCATAGAATCTTCAAGAATAACCGTGGCTTGATCAGCTTCCACACCCTCTGTTTCATCAAAAACTTCAAGATGGTCAGAGTTTACAGAGTTGTGTGCTTCAACATCCATATCAAATCCTCGTGACTCAAAAATCTCAGCCTCTGCTTCAGCATTTTTTGTAGCCTCCTGAACAAGAATTTCAGGAGCTTCATTTGCATCTTCATTTGCAGCTTCCTCAACTACATCATCAGCGTTTGATGTAGGAGCTTCATCTTGAAGAACAGTCTCCATAAAAACTCTATCCTCAGGAACAGCATCATCATTTGGAATCTCAAGATCATCAACAACAGTTGAAGAGATATTCTCAGCACCAAACAAATGTGCTGCTACCAATCTTCTTTTTCTCTGATGAAGAGATTCTTCATCAGTTTCAGTCTCTTCATCAATAGCATCAGACTTTTCCCTATTTGCTCTTCTTTTCTTCATTCTTCTTTTCTGAGGCATATTATCAGCATTTGATGCCCCAGCTTCAGTGTTTATCCTGACAGACTTAACAGCCCTCACTTTAGATTTCTTTGACCTCTGTGGTTGAGACACAGAAGGTCCAGCTTCAGTGTTTATCAGTTGTGGTTGTTGTAGGTTGACTAGGAATTGTTGCACAGATTCAGGCAACATTAACACACCAACATCGCCTTTCTTGTTATCCTTGTTAGTGAGATCAGAGAATATACGTTTATGCAGTTTAAATGAGAGGATAACATCATCCTCTAAGATCTCAACATTAGGACAGCAAAAATTGAATATTAACTGACAAAATCTAGAGAAATAAACAACATTTCTATTCTCTAGCATCTTCTCACCAATATTAGTTAAAACTAATCTAGCAACATCAAAATGACTGCCATAGAGAAGAGAATACCCGATCTGTAGACTATCCGTGGGAATTGCATCCCAATTGGTGCACTTCTTTCCAAAGGCCCGAGTAATGCAATCGAAAAAGAAACTTCATTCCTTGCGCAAAAGTGGCCTTTTGAGTTGACCTATCTTTGTCAAAGGTCCAGAGTAGCCTATCTCCCTCATCATTCTAACTAACTCAGAATCTCCAACAGAGATTGTGAATGCATTGAAATCTTCAAGACCCAAAGCATCGCGAACAGTAGTAGGAGTAACAGTAAATTCATCTCCTTGAAACTCAAAAATGATAGATGGAGAACCAGTCTCTCCTCCATTATCATAAGTACCTGTCTGCCAAAAAGTCCGAATTTGAGTTGCAGACAGCTTCGAGGGTGCGGTGAGAGCAGTGCCGATATCAGAGTTTGACAAGAAACTCTGAATCAAATGAAACGCCTCCGGTGCGTTCTCATTTGCTAAAGGAGCTGAGTAGTTGTTAGGAACAAATTCTAACCCAGAAGCAGTAAACATTGTTGTAGCCATTAGAACAGTTTAGAAGAAAACAAACAGAGAATAGATTATAGTGTATGCAGTGAAAGTGTTTGAGACAATGTGTGTGAGTAAAAGCTTATGAAAAGTTGAGGTGTGGAAAAGAATGAACCGTTTATGTGTAGTAAATTTAAATAATAGCAGTGAAAATTAAAACCCAATCGTTTTAATCATTACTACACACAGCAGGCAACTTTGAAAAATGTGTGAGTGGGACAGATGTCAAACATGTATTCGCTGACAGCTGTATGTAACAACTTCCAATACACACGCGCAGTAAAAATAGCCATAATTACCGCTTTTCACACTGTTCAAAACACTCAACTTCTCTCTCCTCTGTTTAATACAAAAATGAACCGTTTGTACTCATACTCTTTCGAATTTCTAAACAAATGTCTAATCTCAAAATTATAAAATGTCTGAAACCAATAAAATTTATTTTAATCATCAGAGATTAAAATTAAATTACCTCGGCATATTTCACACAATACATCAGTGTTTACCATTTATCCTTCTTTGTCAATAAACTCTTTTCTCAAACTGTACAGGTGTGCAGAATTGTGTGTGCAATAGAAGAGTTTATCGAAATCAATATTTAAATCATCTAAAAGTGCATAAAATCCACAAACTAAAGTAGTAAAAACTGGTTGCCTAAACTCTCATGTAAAACATAAAATCTGATTTTTATATCTAAACTCTGTAATATTGATATACTTTCATTTGGATATATCTTTTATTTTTCACCCCCTTTATAGATATATTTTTATTTTTATATTATTATTATTTATTTATTTTTTTTATTAATTTTCCAGTAATCAGTGGTTGGCACTAGTCACCAAAAATCAAAGATTTTAGCCCTTATTTCATACAATAAGTTCCTGGATCTTCCTAGGCACAACATGATCTCAAAGGAATTTGTGCTCTGTTTGGCATCTTTTGATTTGAGGGTGAATTATTTGCAATTAATAATCAGAGTTTAGACTTTCCATCAGTTAATACAATTAATTTATGAGAGAAAATGCAAACAGCTAAAACAGACTCAGTGTATAGGATCAATAAACTAAGAGATGCTATAAATACAGAGATAGTATCATGCTGTGTTAACTTATTGCACATATTTGAGATCAGAATCTATACAACTCTTAAGAATTCATAATTACTTACTGAGAATTATGCTTCATACAAATTTCTTCATTGGTCCTTATGTTTCAGACAAAATTACAATCAGAGTATAACATCAGACTTTAACCATCAGAGTATGACCAATACTTTTATGACTATCAGAGTTTAGCACCAGAGTTTACGTTCAGAGTTTAAGACACTGGTACTCATATCAGTTAATACATGCAAGGAATCATGAGCATTAAAAATCAAACATGTATAGAATTTGAGTCTAACCCGTATCTCTAGTCAGAACCAGAGATCATTCCAAGTTCATTTACCAATCTTGTAAAAGTAGCTTCACTCAAAGGTTTGGTGAAGATATCTGCAAGTTGTTGGTCTGTAGACACAAAATGAAGCTCAATGTTTCCTTCTTCCACATGTTCTCTGATAAAATGATACCTTATGCTGATGTGCTTTGTCATGGAGTGCTGTACTGGATTACCTGTCATAGCAATAGCACTTTGGTTATCACAGAAAATAGGTATTTTAGAGTACCTCAAACCATAATCCAGCAACTGATTCTTCATCCATAGAATCTGTGCACAACAGCTACCAGCAGCTATATACTCTGCTTCTGCAGTGGATGTGGAAATTGACTTTTGTTTCTTGCTATACCAAGAAACCAATCTGTCACCTAAAAATTGACAGCTTCCACTTGTACTTTTTCTGTCTATCTTACAGCCTGCAAAATCTGCATCAGAGTAACCAATTAGCTTAAACTCTGATTCTCTAGGATACCACAAACCCAAGGTTATGGTTCCTTTGAGATATTTGAAAATCCTTTTTACAGCTGTTAGATGAGGCTCTCTGGGATCTGCTTGAAATCTTGCACAAAGACATGTTGCATACATGATATCAGGTCTACTTGCAGTAAGATATAGTAAAGACCCTATCATTCCTCTGTAGTTTGTCATATCTACTGAGGCTCCTGTGTCTTTGTCTAGCTTTGTTGCTGTAGCCATGGGAGTTGTAGCAGATGAACTATCAAGCATACCAAATTTCTTGAGAAGATTTCTGGTATATTTTGCTTGATTGATAAAAATACCATCATCTGTTTGCTTGACCTGTAAGCCTAGAAAATAACTAAGCTCTCCCATCATGCTCATTTGATACCTGGATTGCATAAGCTTTGCAAACTTCTTACACAGTTTGTCATTAGTAGATCCAAAGATAATATCATCTACATAAATTTGAACTAAAAGCAAATCATCACCAAAATTGAAATAAAACAAGGTTTTATCAATTGTACCTCTTGTGAACCCACTTTCTAAAAGAAATTGAGCAAGAGTTTCATACCATGCTCTTGGTGCTTGCTTTAGTCCATATAATGCCTTGTCAAGCCTGTAGACATAATCTGGATGCTTGGGATCTACAAATCCTGGTGGTTGTTCAACAAACACTTCTTCTTCAAGCTTCCCATTGAGAAAAGCACTTTTTACATCCATCTGAAAGACTTTAAACTTCTTGTGTGCAGCATAGGCCAGAAAAATTCTTATGGCCTCCAATCTTGCAACTGGAGCAAAGGTTTCATCATAGTCAATTCCTTCCTGTTGTGAATAACCTTTAGCCACAAGTCTAGCCTTGTTTCTTGTAATCACACCCTCACTATCAGTCTTGTTTCTGAAAACCCACTTTGTACCTACAATTGATCTATTCTTTGGTCTAGGTACAAGTGTCCAGACTTCATTTCTTTCAAATTCATTTAACTCTTCTTGCATTGCTGTAATCCAATTAGCATCTTGAAGAGCTTCCTCCACTTTCTTTGGTTCTGTTTGAGACAAGAAAGCATGATACAGACACTCATTATTTGTTGCACTTCTAGTTCTCACACTAGCATCAGGATCTCCAATTATGAGATCAGGTGTGTGTGCCTGTGTCCACTTTCTTGCTGTTGGTAAGTGGTTTCTTGCATCATTATTGGATCCTCCCCCTTGATCCATGCTCTCCTGATTCATATGTTGACTTTCTGCAGTATCTGAGGCTCCCCCTGAATTGGATGGCTCAGAGTTTGAACTGTCAGAGTTTGAATCAGTTTCCTCAACTGACTCACTTGTTGTGTCTTGTTGAGCTTCTTCACGCTCCCCCTCAACTGGTTCTCTATTTTGTTCAATTTGAGAATTTCCAGTTTCTCCAGTATTTACCAGTAGAGGTTCAGAGTATGCTTCGTCAGAGTTTATCAGAACCGCTTCATCAGAGTTTGTCGGTACTGCTTCATCAGAGTTTACATCATCAGAGTTTAAATCTTCATTTTCAAAACGTAGTTGATCATATTCATTTTCATCTTTAAGTCCAGTTATTTTCTTGTCATCAAATGACACATGTATGGATTCCATGATCACTTTAGTTCTCAGATTGTAAACTCTGAATGTTTTTGTTGATAATGGATAGCCAACAAAGATTCCTTCATCAGCTTTTAACTCGAACTTTGTCAACTGTTCAGGATGAGTCTTCAACACAAAGCATTTGCATCCAAATATATGAAAATATTTCAAATTTGGCTTCTTATTTTTCACCATCTCATATGGTGTTTTTCCATGCTTGTTAATTAATGTTGCATTCTGAGTAAAACAAGCAGTTTGAACAGCTTCTGCCCAGAAATAGGTTGGTAACTTTGCTTCATCAAGCATTGTTCTGGCAGCTTCGATTAGAGTTCTGTTCTTTCTTTCAACTACACCATTTTGCTGTGGAGTTCCAGGTGCAGAAAATTCTTGTTTCACTCCTCTTTCTTTGCAGAAAGCTTCCATGATTGAGTTTCTGAATTCAGTTCCATTATCACTCCTTATAATTTTGACTTTGTGCTGTGATCCTTTGTCCAGTAGATTTACATGATCCATCAGAGTTTGAGCAGTTTCATCCTTCTTTGATAAGAAATATACCCATGTATATCTAGTATATTCATCAACAATTACTAGAGCATATTTCTTTCTGCCCATAGACATCACATTCACTGGTCCAAAGAGATCAACATGTAGAAGATGATAAGGTTCCACTACTAAAGATTCAGATTTGCTCTTGAAAGATGACTTCCTTTGCTTTGCCTTTTGACAAGAATCACATAGGCCATCTAGACTGAGTATTGATTTTGGAAGTCCCCTTACAAGATCCTTTCTTATTAGCTCATTGATGTTGTTCAAATTGAGATGAGAGAGCTTCTTATGCTAGTTCCAACTCTCTTCATTTGACATTCTTGCAGTCAGACACACTGTTCTTCCATCAGAGTTTGTTACCAAACTTGCTTCATAAATGTTGTTGTGCCTGTGTCCAACTAGAACAACTTTTCCAGTAGATTTACTGATAACTTCACAGTATTCAGTATGAAAATCTACATGGTTTCCTCTATCACAGATTTGACTCACAGATAGCAGATTATGCTTGAGTCCTGAGACTAGAGCTACATTTGTGATGATGACACTTCCAAGATTAATATTGCCATATCCCAGAGTGTGTCCTATGTTGCCATCTCCATAGGAAACCTTTGGGCCAGCCTTTTCCTTAAAGTCTGATAGCAGGGCTTTATTTCCAGTCATGTGTCCTGAGCATCCACTGTCCAAGATAAGGGTGCTCTCTTTTATGCCCTACAATCACAAACACACACTAAGTGTTAGTTTTAAGGACCCAGACTTGCTTGGATCCTTTGTCTTTCTTAACATTGTTAGCTTTTGCAGCGGAATTACTATCAACAGAGTTTAAACTAACATTGTCAGACTTTACACTTGCAGAGTTTGCTCTAACCCACTTCAGATTGGGTTTTAGCTCATAGTAATTGTGATAAATAGCATGATAACTCCTACAAGTATAAATAGAATGCCAAGTGCTCCCACAGTGTGTGCATAAAGTCTGTGGTTTAACCCTTACATAATCATTCTTTTCTCCTGATGTAGAAGATAAAGAATTGATATTTTTATTCTTTGTGCAGTAATTAGCAAGATGATTAGAACTACCACAATTATAACATGTTTTCCTTGGAGCACCAGTAGTAGGCAAGTGATTATTTCTATTATTTATGCCTATCTTTCCATTCCTATTCTTCTTGGACCCTTTTGGTTTCATGGCAGATTTTACCTCTTTAAGCTTATGATTGAACTGTTTTCCTGTCATCAAACCAACATTAACCTGTTTTTCACAAGTTTTTACTGGCTTTCTAACAGCTTCTAATTCCATAAGTTTTTCTGTTATAATATTTTCCTGTCTTTCACAGGTTTCATCTGATTCCATATCAGCTTCTCTTATTACAACAGATTTTAACTTATTGGTTTCTGGAACAAATTTCACAGGTTTAAGTTGTGGTTTAACCTTAACCTTGTCTTTAAACCTAAGTTCATCATTCTCACAATAGCCTAAACCTACAGAATCTGTCTGAAACACTTGATGAGTGTCTCTTCCAGAGTCTGTCCAAGTCTTGATTATTTTCCTTTCTTTTTCTAGATCAGATTCTAGTTGCTTATATCTTTTGAGCAACTCCTGTTCAACATAAACAGCATCATCTCTTTCTTTTTGAATCTGCTTCATATTTTCAAGTTCTCCTTCAAGAAACTTGTTTCTATCTTTAAGACTAAGATTCTCAGATTTAATTCTCTCATTCTCTAAAGTCTGATCCCTATAACTAACATGTACGCTTTTCAGATATACTCTTAACTCAGATATATTATCAGTATCATAAGCATAAGTAGTTAGGGGTACCTTATTTTCAGATGATTCAGTCTCATCTCTGACAGTTGCCATAAGAGCATAATTTACTCCATCATCAGAGTCTGAAGTATCTGCCCAGTCTTTGCCTTTAGAGATGAGTGCTTTCTCAGTTTTGCCTTTCTTGCACTATGGAGCATAGTGACCCATCTCCTTACACTTGTAGCACTGGATTTCAGATTTATCTTTCTTGCCAGACTTGGTCTCCCTTCCATCAGACTTTCTAAAACCTTTCCTTTCAGAATTTGAATCTTTCCTTGAGAATCTCTTTCCTTTCTTGAAGTTCTTGAATCCCATCTTCTTGAAGGTTTTCACCATCAATGCAGCCATTTGCATCATCTGTTCTTCATCATCCTCAGAGTCAGAAGCTTCATCAGAGTTTGAGTCATCATCAGAGTTTGATGACTCACTTTCAGATTTAATGACTAAAGCCTTTCCCTTGTCTTTCTTCCTTGATGATTCCTTCTTGATGGGCTTCTCCTCAACTTTGAGAGCAACAGATTTTGTCTTTTTGCTTAATCTTCTATTCCTTTGTTCTATCTCCAGTTCATGAGTTTTTAACAACCCATAGATTTCATCAAGATCTGTATCAGCAAGCTCATAATTATCTCTTATTGTGGTTGTCTTTAAATCCCACTTTTCAGGTAGAGATAACAGAAACTTGAGATTAGACTCTTCAAGCTCATATTCTTTATCAACCAGAGACAGATCATTCAATAGTTTGCAAAATCTGTCATAAGTCTCAGTCAAGGTTTCATTAGGTCTTGAATCAAAGTGCTCATACTCCTGTGTGAGTATTGTCTTTCTGTTCTTCTTAATAGCACCTGTTCCCTGGCATCTGACTTCTAAAGCATCCCATATCTCTTTGGCAGTTTTGCAGCCAATTACTCTGTTAGACATAACATTATCTAAAGCACTGTGGAGAAGATGTCTAACCTTTGCATCTTTTGCAATTGATGAGATGTCCTCAGGAGTCATATCTTTCTTTTCCTTTGGAACAGTCTTTTGTTCTTGTCCATCAACAACAGGGGACAATTTAGTCGGCATATGAGGACCATCATAGATTCTGTCAAGGTATTCTGGATCTGTAGCCTCCAGAAACATGGTCATCTTCACCTTCCAAATTGGATACTCTACTGGCCTGAGTATTGGAACCCTGATTGTTTCATATCGACTCACAAAATTAGGCTTAACCTGTTCAGCCTTGGGAGCAGTTTGATTTTCTTCAGACATGATTATTACTGTGTTTGAATCGTAAAACTGTATATATTAAACAGCCTTGGCTCTGATACCAATTGTTAGGCCGAATACACAATATATAATCAAGTATGTATGAGAATAACAATCAAGAACACTTTTTATTAAATCAACAAACTGTAATTATATTAACAGTTTCTCTCTTAGTGATGTTAATGAATCACAAAGAGCTACTAGGTTACAAGAATAATATATTCAATGTTCGCATCCCTTCTAGGGATAACCTATCCGTGTTTATATAGTACACAGCTACTTACAATCCATCTCTAATTGATATTCCTATAAGTTAGCTATACAATTGATATCAATCAAGGATTGCTTCAGTCTTCTATTCCGTTTCCTTAGCTGTCAATATATATTCTGCTTCTTTCCATCTTCAGAATATATTGCTTCTAGAATCTTTATCTTTGCACTGACAGCTAAGTCAACTATCACCACGTCAGACTTTATCAAACTCTGACTGGCTTCAATGTGAACTCTTCACCCAGTCAGACTTTATCAAACTCTGACCGGCTTCTAGATAAACTCTGATATGTACCTGGTACTTAAACACTGATGAACAAACGTCAGCAATTATATCTAACATATTCTTTATCTTTGGTTCCCTGAGTACATGAGCTTTTTCTTCTGGAGTCCATTCACTTTTAGCCTTGACCACATAATGTTCAGGTACTGTATCTGTTCATTCTACAATCCTTGTAGGAATATATGGTCCATCACGAATCCTGTCCAAATAGTCAGGATCCATAGCCTTCAGGTACATCAGCATCTTTACCCTCCATGTTGGATATTCTGATTTCTTCAAGATGGGAATCTTCATGCTTTCATACTTGGTTGTCGACATCTTTAGATCGTATCTGATTCAGAATTAAATCAGTTTGCTCTGATACCAATTGTTGCCCAGTAATAATGTAAGACCCCAGATTTTGGGTAGAATTAAAACTTTTATTATATGTTGATGTAAATGTGGATAGTGGCAATGACTTTGAGAATCAAGTTATGAAATGAATGTGAATTTCGGTTTTCAAACATTTTGAGAATAGTAAGAATGGACTGAACATATAAATAAGAACAATCAATCTGGAAGATAAGAATACAATACTCCAGGGAAGGAAAGTATTTTTATGTCATCCAAATCAATATCTGGAATACATCCGACAACTCCGTAAACAGGACAGCGTGTGCCCGAGAAAGCACTAGAACATTTCTAAGTGCAAGAAGTAAAGAGAAATAAACCAGGAATATTGGATCGGATATTGAACCAAAGGATTATAGAAAAACCACTGATGAATAGTAACTTTTGATGAATAGTAAATTTTTGTCGTTTAAAAAGTTTTTCAGACCACCCCATATGCGGAACGATATAATAAACTTTCAAGGGCGTATTAGTGATCTACGATGTAAATGAAGGAATGCAAAAGCTGTCAGAATCGGAAAAATAGCATTTCTGTTTTCTCCGAAATTTCACCAATAACGGACGGATTAATTATTATTTGAGAATAATTGAGGATTTAGATTATCAATTCCATGGATATGGATTAATAAAAGAATTAGAGATATCAAAAACACTTACAGGAAACTACTTCGATAGAACGCTTAAGAAACCCTGCGAACATTTTTTCGAGATTAAGCGATTAAGCGAACGAATCATGGATTAAGGATTGAAATTATGACAAGATTAAATGTATACATGGAAGTAACATGTAACAAGATTAACTCGAGAAATGCAACATTTGGATCATCCGTGTGAAAGGAAAGCGAACTGGTAAAGCTGCTTGCCACCATGATCTCCATTGCGTGACACGTGTCCCTGCTTTGCCACCATGAGGCTCCACTGATCGACACGTGTCCTGGGCATGCAATGACTCACCACTCTTTACACAAATATCAGCATTTCAAGCATTATTAACCAAAAAACAAAAAGAAAGAAAAGAAGAAAAGCAAGAGAAACACAAATTTCTCTCAACTGATCTGTTAGAGCAACCCTCAAATAAAAATTCGTATCTCACAATACACCCATGATAAAATCACCAAAATTTAACCACAGCTTCTCCATTCTATGTATAACACTCGTTCAAAATTGCATGGCAATCCAAGGTGTTTAGCCTAGTCAAATATCCTCTCCAAGTTGAAGAAACCAAACTGTCCAGTCCATGACAGTTTCAACCTCTCACCTTAGAGAGCCAATAAGTCGAGATTCAAGCATCCCCTGGTGATGATCTGTAGCTCAAAAGAAAGCTCTTGAAGAGTAGAAGGTGTGGTAAAGATTTGAAAACCAAACTCTCAATTTTCGATTTTATATGATTTTTACAAAAGTGATGATGAATAGTAACCCTTAGAAACTAACTTCGTCTTTCTTGATTTCTTTGATGATCTAAGCTAGCTTAAGGCCATACAAGGACTATATAAGGATTATTAGCGCTGGTATACTCTCCAAGGAAGGTATAAACTTTAAGGACCTTAGACCTTACTTTGATTTTATGCTTGTTCTTGATGGATTTGAGCTTGGTGATGTTTATAGTATGATTATAAGCATGAAAGCATGATTATGTAGTGGTTGATTTGACTTGAGAAATTTGGGGTATAAACTGAAAAAGTAGGCTGATATTGATGTATGTTCATGAATTTTATGGATGCCCGGTGTGGCTTGGATTTGAGGTTGTGATTTTTGGAAAACATTACGATTATAGCCGTCGTAATGCCCATTTGATTTAAGACTGTTTTGAGCATGAATTACGAACTGGTATTGGAATATTTTTGAACAACACTGACCAGTAACATGTAGGTCTTGTTTTAAGGTTTGTTTTGATATGAAGATCATGTCTATACGATTTACGGTTTAGGAGAAACGTGAGTTTTAGTAAACGCCATTCGGAAGAATGACCCATCTCTGTTCAGCAACTTTGAGTCTATATTTGGACCACTTCGGAGCCATATTAAAATGTGAAACTTGGAGGAATAATACTAGAGACAGTTAGGAAGGATCACGAAAAAGATTCGGATTAAAAAGATTATTTTTCGATTTTATAAAAATGTTTTAGTCGAGGTCGCGCAAGTGAAAACCACTAAGAGCATGACTTAGAAACCGATGTTGCAAATGGTTAAGTATAACTTGGATTTGAGGATGGATTTCGAACCCAACTTATGATATAAGTATTTTACGGATAACATGGACTTAGTATGAGCCTATAACGAGTTAGTAATTCCTTGGTTGTGTTTTGCTTACATGTTTAAGCATTGAGTACAAGTGGATTATCCAGGGGATTAACCGTGTGTTTTCGTTTGACTTTGTCTAGATTGTTCGACATGGTCACGAGCCCTATCACTTCTCGAGCATCAGGCAAGTTTCCTAAATCTATACTTGGAAGTATCGATTGTATATTACTGCTGTTGCCATGTGTGGAGTTATACAGTTTTGCGATACATGTTATATATCGTGTTAAATAGAATTTGACTTTTGGATATTATACGAGCCGTGAGATAATGTAATTATGAACCGGTATACCTTGTAGCTCTATAGATAAGAGAATGTTTATTGTTTCGACTCTAGACCGGGAGTCGATATTTGTGTTATATAGATAGTCGCGGAAACCCGGAGGGATTCCAGCGGCATAGTACTATTCATCTTGAGGGATATTATTATTAAACATTAATTATATTTCTAGAAAGTATTAATTACCTGGAAATGATTTGAGTAATGCTATTTGAATATTACCTCATTCGAAGGTTATTATTTGAAAATGATTTGGTAACGGGCTTATAAGCTAGATAAGGATAGCGGTTATAAGCCAGGTTTTTATAAAGGCCCTAGGCTCAGAGGGCAGAGCATATATTGAGTTTATAACTTAGCCAGCGTATCGGGGTTATTTTGTAAGGTATATTTTCGAAAACCCGGACAGAGCTTTTTAGAAAGATTTTCGCAATAATTAACCTAAAGGCAACATCACCAATAAACCAGTGTTTATTTAATTAGTAAATACTTCTGGAAGCATTTACGGATTAAATAAGCCTTATTCGTCTAATTAAATTTGTTTACTTAGATGAATATCATTTTCAAAATGTTTTCTTAAAATCGCTTTGTTCCGGAATGATAACAAAGATATCGGGTATCTGTTATTCGAGGGTTAATTATTTTATTTAAGAATATTATTTATTAATATTCATTTGAGGATTATTGACGTTAAGAATATTATTTATATTCATTGGAGGATTATTGACTTAAAGGATAATATTTCCATTTGAGGATTAGTAATGAATATTATTTTCAAATATTCACTTGAAGATTATTTATTTAATGAATATTACCTTTAAATATTCATTTGAGGATTAATTATTTATTAAATGAATATTATTTTCAAATATTCAATTGAGATTATTATTTAATGAATATTATTTTGAATATTCATTCGAGGTTATATTATTTTGAATTATTCATTCGAGGTTTATTAGTTAATGAATATTATGTGGAATATTCATTTAATCCTTATTTATTTAATGGATATTATTTCTAAATATTCATTCAAAATTTATTTACTTAATGAATATTAATTTCGAATATTCATTTGAGGGTTTACTTATTCAATAAATATTATTAATTATTTTCAAATCAAAAAGAGGTTCCCAAAACAATGTTTTTCCATTTAAATCTGTCTTTTAAAGAAGATTTAAATGCTCGCTCAATTATCAAAAATATGGGAAACCGGTTTTAAGTAACTGCTACTCTTTTTAAACTCTCAACTCAAAACTGTCAGGGGACAGATATTTTCTCGAAGCAATTTAGTTGCTGCAAGTCAAATATTGTGTTACCACCTCAACGATCGAGGGGTAAATTCCTGGAACAAGTCGATATCCATTAACAAGCATCGCTTGGGAAATATTGGAGAATCTTCCTTTCCAACCTAGATATGACTACTGAGTGGAGTCGTATCAACAAGTATTACACTTGGGGAAAGGAAGACGATCTTTACGTTTCAGAGTCATGGATTTCATCTGAACTAGGAGCATGTGTAAGAGGTCGAGTCGCGCCGATCCATCACCTTATTGCCCCAAATGGGCCGGGAGATCCAGAAAGGCGGTAGACAATGTCAGGCTGTCGTGATACTTCCATCTACATGTAGAAAACATATTTTGTTGTACAACCTGCTACTGATCATAGTAAGGTTGGTACGACGGGCGCGGAGAAGGCTCCAGTATTGGTTCATCATCCATTTTGGATAATTCTGCAACATGTACTGAAAGGGACCACGGATGGCTCCGTTGGTACAGGTTTACCGATCATGTTGGCAGAGGGGTTCTGCAACATGTATTGAAAGGGACCAAGGATGACACCGTGGTACAGGTTTACCGGTCATGTTGGCAGGGGGTCGAAAAGTGTTTGGAATTGAAGTGACAATAAATCCATGCAACTTCATCTTTTATTTTATGAGTTATGACTCTGTGGATACCTTACATAACATGAGTTATGGTAAGGGAGTTGTTTATACTGAATCACCTTATAACTTCATCTTTTAAGTTATATGTTGATATTCTGCATATATAGCAGATATTTTTCGGAAAGGTTATATTTGGTTTACTTTGAAACCTCATCGTTTATACTAGAACTTTGTTCATAATATAGCCAAAGTTTGCAGAAATATTATGAAATTGATATTTGAAATACAACAATGGTATTATTTTTGGGATTACATTCCGATAAGGAGGTAATTTGAGTATCGAGATATTTTGACAAATTATTGTCTTATACCCGCTTTATTCTGGGTTGAATTAAAGGCAGGATTATGCCATACTTTTGTTACCTTGCTGAGCTATCGCTCACTCTTGCTATTGTTTTATATATATTATATAGCAGCGAAGCAGGATGCCAATGGGACGGCACATACCCCGCAAGGCGTTTCCGTAAACAGCTTCTAGCAGTAATTCCAAAAGTAGGACGAACCAATCGAATCAGGCTACAGCTTTTGGTATTCAACTTATGTATAGATAAGAATGGTATGAGAGGATTGTGAGCATCAGAAGGCTAAGTTGGTAATGTAACATTACTTAGAAATTGTATCAGTGACAGATTCAAAGACATTTGGGTATTGTAATAAAAGTTATTTATTCCGCAATGGTTGTATTTGTATCGTTTCTGAGACTCTAACCTGTGTGTGTGTGTGTGTGTGTGAGACATATATTGTGGGGTCGTGAGCAGGTGAATTATGAATGTTGTGAGTAATACAGGTAAGGCAAGGAGTAAATGGATCGTGACTACTCTAAATCCCTGACCCCGGATTTGGGGTTGTTACAGAAATGGTATCAGAGCGTTAGGTTACAGTCCTCAGAAATGATAGGAGATCGAGTCTTACAATACCCTTAAGAATGATAAGGACATCTAGAGCTCGAATTGAGTTCGTAGTCGGGTTAGAGGACATGACCCGGACTGTTTAAGATGAAGCCCGAGAGGGGACTTCTTCTGGGAAACCGTACTTAGGACTTCATGGTTAGTCACCTCGATTCGTATGAGTTATAGATTGATGGGATTCTGAGATACCAGACCCTGAGGCCTTCGAGTAGGCAATTGATGATGCGTTCCTTGAAATGGACGGAGACCCGATAAAGGAAGATCCATAGGAGGATCTAGAGGAAAACCCCATAGTGGGTCAAGGAAAGAATCTTGTAGAGAACGTGTTGATTGATAAAGATGTGGTATGTTACTTGAAGTCGTACAATAGGACCAGACGAACCTTCAAGGGACAAATAAGTGACGAGATAAGAATTTAAGGATCGTTTATGGCTCATCATGAGATATGACAAAGAATGGAGTAGAGTCTCTAAAGCATAAAAGGTAGAGGCAATACAGCCAGTATCAGTGGATTGATTCGACTTGAACGAAACCTGTTACTCGTAGTCGGTTATAGTTGCCCATAAGGAGGCGGCATACGTAAGAACCAAGATGTTCAGATTTTCACGAACGATTAAGGGTACTTAGTTGCCTAGAATAGTGTAAGGAATTGCGTTGGCTATGAGATTTCAATCCCCCGCGACCAGCGATTCCACCAGAAATAGTGTCTATTACATCATTGAGGGATTTTATTATCTCAAGGAATATTGGGTATAAAGATGATTGAAATAGAGACCGGATTTAAGCTTGTAGTTTCTAACGAGCTTCCGAGGTACCGCCCAGTCGACATGTGGAACTGTCATTACTATGGGCGACAACGGTATCGAGGTCTTCTTAGAGAACAGAACGCTTACTTGAGATGTTTGCGCCTAGTCGAATAGAACTCCCTGCGATTGCAAATGTTGATGGTTGAATTCTTAGTGACTATTATAAGTCGGCAATGACGTAAGTATCAAACCCCTTAGGGTGCGTGGAAAAGAAAAGCTTTGGAATTGAACGATTATCCATCAGAGGAGCCGACATAAAAGGCGTCCGTAGAGACCTTGGTAGTACCCTCCCCATTTGTAAATTATGTGGGATATTTCCCCAATCAATGATCTATCTTGACCTCTTTCCAAGAAAGAATTCTGATAAGGGTATATTCCCTCTTCGAAGTTATTTTATAACACTTGTGTTAAATCATAATTAATTTCAATTGTGTTAGAGGCTGTCACGATGCCTACTTTCAGGTTTTCGAAGCCCTGTCAAATGATTTTATTTAAGCTTTGACTTTTCCTCGAATAATGAATGACCCTATGGTGATACCTCACCACTTGGTTGTTAAGTACCAGTATCTTTTGGTTATTCTTTTCCTTGTATTTTCTTTGGAAACCGCACATTTGGAATCTGTTCAATTTTAATCCAAGGTGTTCCTTTAAGAAATATTGTCGAAAGACGATAATCATTAAATTGATCTCGAATTGCTTTCATACTTTTCAACTTCCACTGAGACGAACAACCCTATACTTATAGGGGCTACAAGGACTATCTGTCTATGTGATAGAAGTCTGATGGGACGCCATCACTTGTAAGTTGTGAAATACAAGAAGGCTAATTACCTTTAGTAATGTCTCAATCGAGGCACACAACGTGAGTTCTTATGATCATGTTGATCTCTCGGTAAATTCTTTTACCTCCAATAAGGTTACCTTAAAACTCATAACCTTATGATCACCAGTGTGTGACATTTTCCTTGATATGGGAGCTGTCTTTTCAAGACCCCATGATTTTCGTTATCCTCATTGAATTCTAAGGGGAGGCCAATCAGGTCAAATAAGTCAAAATTCGTCGATAGGAATTAGTTCGAAAAGAAATCGCCTATGACAGGAGCGAATCCCTAAGACAAATAGAATGTTAGTGACATATCAATGAATTGGTTTATTCTCCCAAGGATATTATGATAATAGAAAGCGTGTCGATCGATGTATGTGAAAGAAATAGCGATGTGCCGTGAGCTTCAGTGACAACGGTGTTAGACAGATGCCCTATAGTGGAATTGAGATTTTGAAGGAGTTGTTTACGAATGTACACTACCTCTGGGTTAGCAAGATAAGTACTGACGATGGAGTCAGAGGGAGCTGGTATTGTGACTTGGGAGAGGTGCAGCGTGTGTGGTTCTAGAGGAATAATTTTCGGAAATATATGGAGACCCGGATGAAAATGAAAGTTAAAGAGTTAAAACCAGAAACCATGACTGTAACCGAGTATGAGGCCAAGTTTTCCGAATTATTGAGGTTTGTCCCGGAGTTTGTGAACACAGAAGAAAAGAAAGCTAGTAGGCTTCAACCAGGGCTACCTCCAACAAGCAGCCCACTGTCAGGACCTTTAAATAGCAGGTGCCCTTCTACACTGTTTAGACAGAGCTAATGCATTGTTGTATATCAAGATGTTGCATGACGATTAAACCTTAAGGCCGAGACGCTGAGGGAATAATTACAAGTAGAAATAGCCAATCGATGGATTTTCCCATAAGACTGGTACATCCAGGTTGTGAACTAGAAATATGAGGCCGGCACTTTTGATAGACCTGATTCCTTTCAAGTTGGGAGAAGTTGATATTATAATAAGAATGGGTTGGTTGACACCCAATGAAGCCCAGACTGATTGTAGGGGATAGAGAGTAATAAATAAAGAATGGAGACAGATGCAGAGATTCTTGAATATAGTCAGCCTAAGAAATTATTATGCCGGAGATATGAGGCTTAATTAGCTCTTAAGGTTGACGCCAAGAAAAGAGATACCAAGTATAAAGGGAACTACAATGGTTTTGGGAGATTGTACAAGATCTTAATGCACTACCAAATATCGATTGGGATGACATGAGAATGAATACCGAGTATTCAGAGTATAGTGGGAATGAAAGAGTTAGTGACTCAGTTACAAGAGTTGTTGTATAAGGATATGATAAGACCCAGTGTACCACCGTGGAGAGCCCGGTGTTGTTGTAAGGGAGAAAGATTTTAGCACAAGATTATATATCGAACCTCGAGAGTTGTATGAGTTTGACATGGAGAATAGGTACCCTTGTAAATGATTGTTTGATCAGCGGAAGAACGCTGTGTATTTCCAATTTACTTAAGAACTGGGTATCACCAGTTGGAAGTTAAATCCGAGGATATACCCAAGACTGCGATTCGTACCGGGAATAGACACTTCGAGTTTTCAGCGAGGTTATTTTGGGATTGACTATGCCCCCACAAATTTTATGGAATGTAATGAATTGGCTTTGAGTTACCCATGATAGTAGATAGCATGAGATGGAGAAATGGCTAGAATTGACCTAGGATTATGACCGTGAGATACACTACCATCCGGGGAAGGCCAATGTGGTGGCCGATACCCTTACTTTGAAATGAGACAGAGATGGATTCCGAATGATCGGGAATTAAAAGATGAGATTTTACACAACACCCAAGTTAGTCCAACAAACTAGAAGGACAAAAGATTTCACCAACAAGCGGCTAGTGACAACCAAGACAGACAGAGAAAGTATGCGGACTAAGCCCGCGAGTATAGAGATAGTACTGCTACTGATAAGCTAAATGGCATGTTGATGGATGACAAGCAAGTTTATGTTGGTGTATTTTCTGTACAAACAAGATAGAGAATATGAGGTTAGAGATTCGTGATGCTAAAAGATATCCCCATTTGTTTTCAGAGTGATTCCGGGACGGAATCCTTTTAAGGAGGGGAGACTGTAAGACCCCAGATTTTGGGTAGAATTAAAACTTTTATTATATGTTGATGTAAATGTGGATAGTGGCAATGACTTTGAGAATCAAGTTATGAAATGAATGTGAATTTCGGTTTTCAAACATTTTGAGAATAGTAAGAATGGACTGAACATATAAATAAGAACAATCAATCTGGAAGATAAGAATACAATACTCCAGGGAAGGAAAGTATTTTTATGTCATCCAAATCAATATCTGGAATACATCCGACAACTCCGTAAACAGGACAGCGTGTGCCCGAGAAAGCACTAGAACATTTCTAAGTGCAAGAAGTAAAGAGAAATAAACCAGGAATATTGGATCGGATATTGAACCAAAGGATTATAGAAAAACCACTGATGAATAGTAACTTTTGATGAATAGTAAATTTTTGTCGTTTAAAAAGTTTTTCAGACCACCCCATATGCGGAACGATATAATAAACTTTCAAGGGCGTATTAGTGATCTACGATGTAAATGAAGGAATGCAAAAGCTGTCAGAATCGGAAAAATAGCATTTCTGTTTTCTCCGAAATTTCACCAATAACGGACGGATTAATTATTATTTGAGAATAATTGAGGATTTAGATTATCAATTCCATGGATATGGATTAATAAAAGAATTAGAGATATCAAAAACACTTACAGGAAACTACTTCGATAGAACGCTTAAGAAACCCTGCGAACATTTTTTCGAGATTAAGCGATTAAGCGAACGAATCATGGATTAAGGATTGAAATTATGACAAGATTAAATGTATACATGGAAGTAACATGTAACAAGATTAACTCGAGAAATGCAACATTTGGATCATCCGTGTGAAAGGAAAGCGAACTGGTAAAGCTGCTTGCCACCATGATCTCCATTGCGTGACACGTGTCCCTGCTTTGCCACCATGAGGCTCCACTGATCGACACGTGTCCTGGGCATGCAATGACTCACCACTCTTTACACAAATATCAGCATTTCAAGCATTATTAACCAAAAAACAAAAAGAAAGAAAAGAAGAAAAGCAAGAGAAACACAAATTTCTCTCAACTGATCTGTTAGAGCAACCCTCAAATAAAAATTCGTATCTCACAATACACCCATGATAAAATCACCAAAATTTAACCACAGCTTCTCCATTCTATGTATAACACTCGTTCAAAATTGCATGGCAATCCAAGGTGTTTAGCCTAGTCAAATATCCTCTCCAAGTTGAAGAAACCAAACTGTCCAGTCCATGACAGTTTCAACCTCTCACCTTAGAGAGCCAATAAGTCGAGATTCAAGCATCCCCTGGTGATGATCTGTAGCTCAAAAGAAAGCTCTTGAAGAGTAGAAGGTGTGGTAAAGATTTGAAAACCAAACTCTCAATTTTCGATTTTATATGATTTTTACAAAAGTGATGATGAATAGTAACCCTTAGAAACTAACTTCGTCTTTCTTGATTTCTTTGATGATCTAAGCTAGCTTAAGGCCATACAAGGACTATATAAGGATTATTAGCGCTGGTATACTCTCCAAGGAAGGTATAAACTTTAAGGACCTTAGACCTTACTTTGATTTTATGCTTGTTCTTGATGGATTTGAGCTTGGTGATGTTTATAGTATGATTATAAGCATGAAAGCATGATTATGTAGTGGTTGATTTGACTTGAGAAATTTGGGGTATAAACTGAAAAAGTAGGCTGATATTGATGTATGTTCATGAATTTTATGGATGCCCGGTGTGGCTTAGATTTGAGGTTGTGATTTTTGGAAAACATTACGATTATAGCCGTCGTAATGCCCATTTGATTTAAGACTGTTTTGAGCATGAATTACGAACTGGTATTGGAATATTTTTGAACAACACTGACCAGTAACATGTAGGTCTTGTTTTAAGGTTTGTTTTGATATGAAGATCATGTCTATACGATTTACGGTTTAGGAGAAACGTGAGTTTTAGTAAACGCCATTCGGAAGAATGACCCATCTCTGTTCAGCAACTTTGAGTCTATATTTGGACCACTTCGGAGCCATATTAAAATGTGAAACTTGGAGGAATAATACTAGAGACAGTTAGGAAGGATCACGAAAAAGATTCGGATTAAAAAGATTATTTTTCGATTTTATAAAAATGTTTTAGTCGAGGTCGCGCAAGTGAAAACCACTAAGAGCATGACTTAGAAACCGATGTTGCAAATGGTTAAGTATAACTTGGATTTGAGGATGGATTTCGAACCCAACTTATGATATAAGTATTTTACGGATAACATGGACTTAGTATGAGCCTATAACGAGTTAGTAATTCCTTGGTTGTGTTTTGCTTACATGTTTAAGCATTGAGTACAAGTGGATTATCCAGGGGATTAACCGTGTGTTTTCGTTTGACTTTGTCTAGATTGTTCGACATGGTCACGAGCCCTATCACTTCTCGAGCATCAGGCAAGTTTCCTAAATCTATACTTGGAAGTATCGATTGTATATTACTGCTGTTGCCATGTGTGGAGTTATACAGTTTTGCGATACATGTTATATATCGTGTTAAATAGAATTTGACTTTTGGATATTATACGAGCCGTGAGATAATGTAATTATGAACCGGTATACCTTGTAGCTCTATAGATAAGAGAATGTTTATTGTTTCGACTCTAGACCGGGAGTCGATATTTGTGTTATATAGATAGTCGCGGAAACCCGGAGGGATTCCAGCGGCATAGTACTATTCATCTTGAGGGATATTATTATTAAACATTAATTATATTTCTAGAAAGTATTAATTACCTGGAAATGATTTGAGTAATGCTATTTGAATATTACCTCATTCGAAGGTTATTATTTGAAAATGATTTGGTAACGGGCTTATAAGCTAGATAAGGATAGCGGTTATAAGCCAGGTTTTTATAAAGGCCCTAGGCTCAGAGGGCAGAGCATATATTGAGTTTATAACTTAGCCAGCGTATCGGGGTTATTTTGTAAGGTATATTTTCGAAAACCCGGACAGAGCTTTTTAGAAAGATTTTCGCAATAATTAACCTAAAGGCAACATCACCAATAAACCAGTGTTTATTTAATTAGTAAATACTTCTGGAAGCATTTACGGATTAAATAAGCCTTATTCGTCTAATTAAATTTGTTTACTTAGATGAATATCATTTTCAAAATGTTTTCTTAAAATCGCTTTGTTCCGGAATGATAACAAAGATATCGGGTATCTGTTATTCGAGGGTTAATTATTTTATTTAAGAATATTATTTATTAATATTCATTTGAGGATTATTGACGTTAAGAATATTATTTATATTCATTGGAGGATTATTGACTTAAAGGATAATATTTCCATTTGAGGATTAGTAATGAATATTATTTTCAAATATTCACTTGAAGATTATTTATTTAATGAATATTACCTTTAAATATTCATTTGAGGATTAATTATTTATTAAATGAATATTATTTTCAAATATTCAATTGAGATTATTATTTAATGAATATTATTTTGAATATTCATTCGAGGTTATATTATTTTGAATTATTCATTCGAGGTTTATTAGTTAATGAATATTATGTGGAATATTCATTTAATCCTTATTTATTTAATGGATATTATTTCTAAATATTCATTCAAAATTTATTTACTTAATGAATATTAATTTCGAATATTCATTTGAGGGTTTACTTATTCAATAAATATTATTAATTATTTTCAAATCAAAAAGAGGTTCCCAAAACAATGTTTTTCCATTTAAATCTGTCTTTTAAAGAAGATTTAAATGCTCGCTCAATTATCAAAAATATGGGAAACCGGTTTTAAGTAACTGCTACTCTTTTTAAACTCTCAACTCAAAACTGTCAGGGGACAGATATTTTCTCGAAGCAATTTAGTTGCTGCAAGTCAAATATTGTGTTACCACCTCAACGATCGAGGGGTAAATTCCTGGAACAAGTCGATATCCATTAACAAGCATCGCTTGGGAAATATTGGAGAATCTTCCTTTCCAACCTAGATATGACTACTGAGTGGAGTCGTATCAACAAGTATTACACTTGGGGAAAGGAAGACGATCTTTACGTTTCAGAGTCATGGATTTCATCTGAACTAGGAGCATGTGTAAGAGGTCGAGTCGCGCCGATCCATCACCTTATTGCCCCAAATGGGCCGGGAGATCCAGAAAGGCGGTAGACAATGTCAGGCTGTCGTGATACTTCCATCTACATGTAGAAAACATATTTTGTTGTACAACCTGCTACTGATCATAGTAAGGTTGGTACGACGGGCGCGGAGAAGGCTCCAGTATTGGTTCATCATCCATTTTGGATAATTCTGCAACATGTACTGAAAGGGACCACGGATGGCTCCGTTGGTACAGGTTTACCGATCATGTTGGCAGAGGGGTTCTGCAACATGTATTGAAAGGGACCAAGGATGACACCGTGGTACAGGTTTACCGGTCATGTTGGCAGGGGGTCGAAAAGTGTTTGGAATTGAAGTGACAATAAATCCATGCAACTTCATCTTTTATTTTATGAGTTATGACTCTGTGGATACCTTACATAACATGAGTTATGGTAAGGGAGTTGTTTATACTGAATCACCTTATAACTTCATCTTTTAAGTTATATGTTGATATTCTGCATATATAGCAGATATTTTTCGGAAAGGTTATATTTGGTTTACTTTGAAACCTCATCGTTTATACTAGAACTTTGTTCATAATATAGCCAAAGTTTGCAGAAATATTATGAAATTGATATTTGAAATACAACAATGGTATTATTTTTGGGATTACATTCCGATAAGGAGGTAATTTGAGTATCGAGATATTTTGACAAATTATTGTCTTATACCCGCTTTATTCTGGGTTGAATTAAAGGCAGGATTATGCCATACTTTTGTTACCTTGCTGAGCTATCGCTCACTCTTGCTATTGTTTTATATATATTATATAGCAGCGAAGCAGGATGCCAATGGGACGGCACATACCCCGCAAGGCGTTTCCGTAAACAGCTTCTAGCAGTAATTCCAAAAGTAGGACGAACCAATCGAATCAGGCTACAGCTTTTGGTATTCAACTTATGTATAGATAAGAATGGTATGAGAGGATTGTGAGCATCAGAAGGCTAAGTTGGTAATGTAACATTACTTAGAAATTGTATCAGTGACAGATTCAAAGACATTTGGGTATTGTAATAAAAGTTATTTATTCCGCAATGGTTGTATTTGTATCGTTTCTGAGACTCTAACCTGTGTGTGTGTGTGTGTGTGTGTGAGACATATATTGTGGGGTCGTGAGCAGGTGAATTATGAATGTTGTGAGTAATACAGGTAAGGCAAGGAGTAAATGGATCGTGACTACTCTAAATCCCTGACCCCGGATTTGGGGTTGTTACAAATAATCTATTGTAGAAGGGGGGTTGAATACAATAGTATAAGATAATCGACTTCTTAATGTATATATCACAAATATGAAAGAAAGATAACAGCTTTATTAAATCTGATATAAAACTGTTACAAACTCTCTCAAGAAATTCTGATGTTCTTGAGAGCTGTTAGCTTACAAAAACTCTCTCAAGAAATTCTATGTTCTTAAGAGCTTCTAATCGATTATGTTCCCCTTGTGTGTTGTACATAAATCGAAACCAAAACTGTGTTTTTATACTACACAGCTTCTCTATCAATGATAAGTCCTAATCAATTACAAAGATTGAAACCTATCCATAATTGATAGCTACATGCTACAAACCAGGAACCGACAGAATAAACTTCCATGTTTAACTAGACTCCAAATATAACTCGAATAGGAATCCTGATCAGCTTCCAGTCCTGATGATCAATCCTGATCCCAGTCCTGATATGTATCTTGATCCTGACGACCATGTAATCCTGATGACGTCAGCAATCCTGATCAGTTGAGTCTAGCTCCTGACGATCATTGAATTCTGATCTAACAAGAAGACTGCTAATGTGAAAATGCCTAAGCCTGCAATGAATGGTTCTATGCCTACAATGCCTGTTATGCCTAACATGTTTGCTCCATATGCACAATTTCAGAATCCATATGCTAGCATGCCATTTGTGCCTAATCCATACATGAATATGTTTAATGTGCCACAAATGCCATGGAATGTGAATAACATGTTTGTTCCTCCAACTATGCATGCTGTGAATGAAAATGTGAGCAACCCTCAGAAATCAACACCAAAGATAAAGGTTGATTTAAACCAATCTGAGTCTCAGGTGAAAAATGATATAAAAGGAAAAGCAAAGGCTAACAAAACAGGACCCAAGGAAACTTGGGTACCAAAATCAACTTGATTTGGTTTTATTGTGAGCAGGGAGACAAAAGGAATCTTTGGTACTTGGATAGTGGTTGTTCAAGACACATGACTGGTGATTCTACCCTGCTCACAGAGTTCCAGGAAAGAGATGGCCCTTGTATTACTTTTGGAGATGACAGCAAAGGCTACACTAAGGGATATGGCTTGATTTCAAAAGAGAATGTCATCATAGATGAGGTTGCATTGGTGGATGGTCTTAAGCATAATTTGCTTAGTATCAGCCAACTTTGTGACAAAGGATTTTTAGTTACTTTTTCAAAAGAAGCCTGTGTTGTTTCTAAGGTAGGAAACAACAATGTGGTCATGACTGGATTCAGAAGAGGGAATGTGTACATTGCTAACTTTAGTAGCAAAAGTCCAGACACCATCACTTGTCTTTTCAGCAAGGCAAGCAAGGATGAAAGTTGGCTATGACACAAGAAATTATCTCATCTGAATTTCAAAGTTATGAATGATTTGGTGAGAAAAGATCTTGCTAGAGGAATTCCACAGGTGGAATTCTCCAAAGATGGTTTGCGTGATGCATGTCAAAAAGGGAAACAAAAGAAGGCATCATTCAAAAGCAAGACAGAGTCATCAATTGTCCAACAGCTTGAGTTGCTTCATATTTGGCCCTGTAAATGTCATGTCCATTTCAAAGAAGAAATACTATCTTGTGATTGTTGATGATTTTTCTAGATTTACATGGACCTTTTTGCACTCCAAAGATGAGGCAAGTGAAATCATTATCAATCACATCAAGATGGTAAACAATCATCCTGATTTCAAAGTAAGAAGGATTAGGAGTGGCAATGGGACAGAATTCAAGAATTCAAGCATGAAGGTGTTCTGTGAAGAAAATGGTATTTTGCATGAGTTTCCAGCAGCAAGGACACCACAGCAAAATGGTGTAGTTGAAAGGAAAAACAGAACACTTATTGAAGCTGCAAGGACAATGCTAGATGAATCAAAGTTGCCAACTTATTTTTGGGCTGAGGCAGTTAACACAGCTTGCTTCACTCAAAATATTTCTTTGATTAATCAGGCCAAGGGAATGACCCCTTATCAACTACTCAAAAGAAAGAAGCCACTATTGGACTTTCTCCATGTCTTTGGATGCAAGTGCTTTGTTCTGAGAAATCAAGCTGAGCATTTGGGGAAATTTGAAGCAAAGGCAGATGAAGCAATATTTGTGGGATATGCAGCAGGGAAAGCTTACAGAGTCTATAATCTCAGAATCAACATTGTTATGGAATCTGTACATGTTTTTTTTGATGATCTCAAAACTCAAGGTCTCTGTGATGAAGGTTTCCATGAAAGTCTTTCTTTTGAGAATGAGGAAGGAGATCAAGTGAATCATGTCAAGGCTATTGAGAAACAGCCTAAAGTTGTTGTATCTAGCACAGATGAAAGCAGCAGTGAAGATGAAATTGCTACATTGAGATTGAAAAGAATAGCTGCTGGCAGACCAAATGGTCATTTCGTAGACAGTCATGATGGAGGATTTGTTGACAGTCAGAATGAGCGTTTCGTTGACAGTCAAAATGGTCATACCGTTGACAGTCACAGAAATGCCTCTAGAAGTGGTCAATTAGGGACAACAAACTCAGGGGGAGTTTCTCCAGGACATATATCCAATCAAGGCAACCATGATCATGAAGCTACTTCTTCAAGAGCAAATCTACCTCCCTCAAGGAAATGGACTAAAGATCATCCCTTTGAACTCATTATAGGTGATGTTTCTTCAAAAGTCCAAACTAGAAGAGCAACTCAAGAAGAATGTTTATATAGTAGCTTTCTGTCTCAAGATGAGCCAAAGAAAGTTGAGGATGCACTTCTAGATCCAGATTGGGTTTTAGCTATGCAAGAGGAGCTAAACCAATTTGAGAGAAACAAAGTTTGGAATCTGGTGCCCAAGCCTAAGGACAGGAGTGTTATAGGCACAAAATGGGTGTTCAGAAACAAGATGGATGAAAATGGCATAGTCACAAGGAACAAAGCTAGATTGGTTGCAAAAGGCTATTCATAGGAAGAAGGAATTGATTTTGATGAAACCTTTGCTCCTGTTGCAAGACTAGAAGCAATAAGGATTTTCCTAGCCTATGCAGCCCATGCCAATTTCAAGGTCTATCAAATGGATGTGAAGAGTGCTTTTCTGAATGGGGAATTGGAAGAGGAGGTGTATGTAAGTCAACCTCCTGGTTTTGAAGATGATGATTTTCCAGAAAATGTGTACTTCCTCCTCAAAGCACTCTATGGTTTGAAACAAGCACCTAGAGCCTGGTATGACACACTTTCACAGTTCCTTCTTGAGAATCACTTCACTAGAGGTACGGTAGATAAAACTCTTTTTCATAGGATTGTGAATGGCTCTACTATACTTGTTCAAATATATGTAGATGACATAATCTTTGGGTCTACAGATGTAAAACTTTGTCAAAAGTTTGTCAAGCTTATGCAGAGTAAATATGAAATGAGCATGATGGGAGAATTAACTTATTTTCTTGGTCTCCAAGTGAAGCAAGTTAATGAAGGCATTTTCATTAGTCAAACAAAATATATTCATGATTTGTTACAGAAATTTAACTTAATGGAATGCTCTCCTGCCAAAACTCCCATGCCTACTGCCACCAAACTTGAATTGAATACTAAGGAAAAATCTGTGGACATTTCAAGTTACAGAGGCATGATAGGCTCACTTTTATATTTAACACCTAGTAGACCTGATATTATGTTTGCTACATGTCTATGTGCTAGATTTCAGGCTGATCCTAGGGAATCCCATTTAGTAGCTATTAAAAGAATTTTCAGATATCTCAAAGGAACACCAAACCTTGGCATTTGGTATCCTAGAGAATCTGGCTTTGAACTAATTGGTTATTCAGATGCAGATTATGTAGGATGTAAAATTGACAGGAAAAGCACAACTGGCACCTGTCAATTCCTAGGAAACAAGCTTGTGTCATGGTTCAGCAAGAAACAAAACTCAGTTTCTACCTCCACAGCTGAGGCTGAGTATATTGCAGCTGGAAGTTGTTGTGCACAGATTTCATGGATGAAAAATCAACTACTTGATTATGGATTAAGAGTTGAGAAAAATCCTATCTTCTGTGACAACACTAGTGCCATTGCCATTATTGAGAATCCAGTGCAGCATTCAAGGACCAAGCACATTGACATCAAGTACCATTTCATTAGAGAACATGTTATGAATGGTACTGTGGAGTTACATTTTGTTCTAAGTGAACAACAACTTGCAGACATCTTTACCAAGCCACTTGATGAATCAACATTCTCAAGATTAGTAAGTGAGCTAGGTATGCTAAATTTCTCTTAATTATTTTGAGATTTTTGCAAGTTAAAATGCAGCCAGGAACTTGCTATGATTTTTATGTGAATTAATTTTCTCAGGAAAAAGTGAAATTTTGTCTAAGTCAAAATTACTATGTCAACGAAACGCACCATTTCGTTGACAGTCTTAGCATTTTTCTGGGTGTTTCGTTGATAGCTCTTTTATATCAACGAAACGCAGCTTTATCAACGAAATAGACAGGACCTTAAACGGCCAATTCTGATTCGTTGATATAGCGCAGTTAATCTGAACCGTTAAAAATTGTCACGTCTTTTACCACGATCTATGCATACACCCCTGTAAGTATAAATCATGGTAATATTTTAATTATAACGGTTACATTTTTAAGCCAATCCAGTAATTCATATTTATTATTGGACTTCATTTTTGAGAATTTTTGGGGGAGTATTTAAGAAATTTCATTTTCTTTAATTCTTTTCTACCTGCTCTCAAAAATTCCAAAAGTTTTCTTACTCTTTCTCTCTCAAAGCAAATCACAGTTCAAGCTTTCTTTACTCAACAATGGCACCCATCGTGAAACTCATGTCTGTTGGAGGGTTCATTTACGAAAAGAACAACTCCATTCCTTTTGTTGTTAAGGAAAGCCCGAACAGAATCTTCTTCAAGATGATGGATTTTATAATGAATTGCAAACTAAGCTACGCAATGTTTCACTCTACACCACTCTACAATGAGATAATCGAGGAAATTTGGACCTCATGTGAGTACAGTGGGACAAATTGCACTTTGAAATTCAACATTCAAGGTAATGAGTACATAGTCAATTCTGATGTGTTGCAAGCATGCTTACACCTTCCTGAAAATAATTGCTCTGCTTTGCCTACATATACTGAAATGATAATCTGGGTAAAATAATTAGGAGAGGTTTGGTTAGGGAATACAGTTATTTAGCTGATGCATTCATCAAGGTCTTTTCTGGTAAAATTAGTAATTTTGATGCATTAACTAATTCTATGTTGATTCTATTTACCATGCTCCTAACTGATAGATATTACAACTTTAGCACCCAACTTATGTATGAAATTGGTGCTAAGTTGGGTGATAAGGCAAATAGGAAGAAAAATATCTATTATGCAAGATTTCTGATGATATTGACTAACCATGTTAGTCCAGCACCATTGGTTATCTCTAACCCTGTTTCCAGGTTTGATTGCTTTATGCAAGAGAAGAGAGTCTTGACAGACATACTGAGGCTGAACCACAATGGTGATGTCCCAGTGGTGTATCTGCCAATAATTGAGGTAACTACTACTATCCCTGCTAGTATAGCTGTTACTTCTACTGTTTCACCCAACCCTGTTGCTATGGAGTCTGTAGTTGTGACCCAACAGGCTCCTGCCCCAGCAGCAAAACCAAAATCAAAGAAATCTTCCAAGCCAACCTCAAGTGCTTCTCAAAAGGCACCTGTTGTAAAATCCACTACACAACCAAAGGGGAGTGGTGTAGGTGTTGTGAGAGGTGAGGGAAGGGGTGAACATAAAAGAAACCCTAAGGACAAGGTGGGAGAGATGAGTGAGATCCAGCCTAGCCCCATTGTGTCTTCCCAACAAGGCACAATGAGTAATATGGATTTAAGCACAAGTCTAGTTGCATCCTACCAAAAGGATGTAATTATTGAAACAAGCTCTCCTCCAAGAGCACACTCCAAGAGGGTAAGGGACACTTCAAGCCCACAGTCTACAATTTCCCAATACCAAAGGAGAGTGAAACAAAAATCCCAGGTTTCACAGGGTGCACACACACTGGAAGCAACACTTCCAGTATCTCAAATTCAGTTTGATGTAACCCCTATCATTACTCTGGGGTTACAGTCCCATTCTTTAAACATCAATTTTGAATCAACTCCACCAAATTTACCAACTCAGTCATTAGATGTGGATATGATCCATTCATCTACGGGAGTTATAATGAAGGAAGCAGCCATTGCAAGTGAGTTAATGGAGGTTCATGAGGGAGAAAGGGAACTTACTTTCCAAGAGCATTATCAACAAACTCTCTGGATAGTATTTCCCTAGATCCTGAGACCTTTACTCATCCTGTTCCAGCCTATCAAGTTATGGCTCAGCAGGGCAATGTGGAGGCAGAAAGGTCTTTCAACCTAATCCATACAACTGCATCTATGCAAAGAGCAAAGGATGCAATCACCAATCTGTCTCCAGGAGCTGCAACAAGTGGTGAGTTTGATTTTTCTGTTGATGATGACAGTTTTGGTGACAATGTACAGGTGGCTATCACTTCACAGATTGGGACTTCTGTGGTGCCCTCTACACCAAACTGGCTTTCTCAAGATATGTATGGAAGAATCAACTTGGATACTGCAATTACTAGGCAGTATAATGAGGCCTATCTGGCTCATGAGTCTGCAAGTGTCACTGACAAGAAATTCTACAAAGCCATCATGGATTCTCTGGAAATTCAAAGGCTACAGATGCTGTAGACTAGGAATGAAGCAAGGGAAATCAAGGATTCTATTGGGAACCTGAAAGATGCTTCTGATATGAGGCTTGATGAAAAGCTCCATCTTCTCACTGTGTCCAAGATGAACAGGTTTTTCTCTAAGGAACCTGAGGTGGCTACCTCCTTGAAGACTCTCTCTTCTAGAGTGGACAAGGTGGAAGCTACTTTATCTCAAATGCAAAGGGAACAGGAGAAGAAAACCCAACTTTTAGCCCAGCTAGTAGCAGCTCAAGGACTCCCAGTCATTCCTTTTGATGATAACAAAAAGGGGGAGAAATCTAAGGAGCTTAACATTCAAGTTACAAAGGTTATGGTCCCAGCCATTTCCCTGCCAAAGGAGCCACTAGCTATGGGGGAGTCAGGAAAGGATAAACTGGATGGTATTGACTCGATTAAACAAGCATCTATGAGGCTAACACTTGCTGAACAGATAAAAGACCATTGGGCTAAAATAGATGCAAGAGTCAAGAAGATAGCTGAAACTGCAAAGAATTCAAATTCATCAACGGATCAAGCTACTTCTACAACACCATCAACGAATGCCATGGTTTTAGTATCAACGGAATGGGAGCCACAGACCAATTCTTTCTATGAGTTAAGCCCCTTCTACATGGAGTCACTCAAGGTCCAAGGAAGGAAAAAGGACAAACTTCATGCATTAGGGATGTGGAACAAGCTACACTTCAAAGAAGCTTATCTCCCAAGTCCCCTGCTAAACCAAAGGGCAAAAACATAGCAAGGATTTTCTATCCTGCACCTTATCCAGATGAGCTCAAGCTTCTTGGACTACTTATCACAAAATGCAAGGAAAGCAATGATCCTGAGATAAGGAAGCAAAGGGCAATTGTCTACAGGAATGGACAAGAAATCTGTGTTTGGGCTGGTCACCCAAACTTTGCTGAAGCTAAGGCTGAAGAGTCAGAAAGAGCAGCAATGCAAGCACTTGCAGTTGCTCAATCTCTTGATGAAGAAGAAAGACAGCTAGAAGAAAAAGCCAGAGAGGAAAGGAGTACAAAGAAGAGCATAAGGCAACCAAAGGAAAGAGCTAGGAGAAACATAGCCTTTGAGAATGATGACTCTCAGAGTATTGCAACAGACTCTTCTGTACCTATTGCACCTCCAACAATTCCTGATCCAGTTTCTGAGGTAAAGTTAGCCTGTGATCCTAAACATCTTGTCAATTTCCATGATCAGCCAATTGAGTCAAAGGGAGAACCAATTGAGTTTGATGAGGCCAACTTTCCAAAATTCCTCTTTGAAATGGATCCAAAGAAGAAATCTAAGCAGAGGGCTGCCAAGGCTAAGCCAATTCTTGTAAGGAGACCACAAGCTGAGAAACCCCCTACCAACCCAGAAGACTTCATCTAAATTGCTGATATCAGGGAGGTGTATGACCTACATATCAATCTTGATGACCTGGTTGAAGTGAGAGGAATAGCAGCTTCTTACAAACTACCAGAGAGATTGGTGTTTGTCTACAAGGGTGGGAGAGAACAGGTTTGGCCTCTACACAGAATTCTGGGAGAAGACTATCAGACACTGCTATCTGTGTTTAAATGTCTGAAGAAAGATTTTGGTTTTACCAAAACAGCCAAGTCTGAGGTTGTCTCCAAAATTTTCCAAATCAAAGCTAGCTGGAACAAGCCTGGTGCACTTCCCAGAGTATTGAAGGTCCCTCAAACAGGAAAGAAAATTCATCTCCAACCTTTTTGGATGATGGAATTCAGAGACAAGGACAACTGTAGAAGATTCTTCAGAATAGAAGACCAACTGGAAAAGGCATCCAATGAAACTCTCAGATTAATGCAATCCAGGTTGGGGAATCAAGATGAAGAAGAGAAGATTTTCTACAGAAGACTTCAAGCTCAGATTGAGGAGAACAATGCAAGAAAAGGGAAGAAAACAAGACCACCGAGGCAAAGATGAAAAATCTGCTCAGACTAGAGGAGCAACTCTGAGCACTTGTTTTATAAGATTTTCTACTTTGTATTTCAATTAAATTCAATGAAGCTTAATGCAATTTCTATTTTTATCATGTGTAATTTGACTGAGTGTTTTTGTTATCATCAAGGCTCTTGATTTATGGCTGTTATTCTATCAGTCATAAATTGGGGGAGATTGTTAGGAATATGTTGTTCTTGATGATAATTATAAAACACTTAGTAGATTTTGTATTAAGTCATTTTGTAACTGTCAACGAAATGGCATGCTTTGCAGTGTTTCGTTGACAGGAAGCTCATCAACGGAATGAGTGATGTAGCAATTGCATTTTACAATACTTCACTAGATTGATATGTATTTGTTGTAGGTATTAGTCAGGTTTTCTAAGTCATATTGACTTTGTACTAGATAGGCAAAATAGGTTGGTTAAGTGTAAATATATTGTGCCTTGTAATTTTGCCTAAGTGAAGACATGTCAACGGAATGAAGATTAATCTTTCAACGGAATGAAGATTACTCTATCAACGGAATAAAGATTACTCTATCAACGAAACGAGGATTATACCATCAACGAAACGAAGAATAAAGCTATCAACGAAACACATCTCTCTACTATCAACGAATCATTATTGTTTTTCTGAATAGTTGACAAAGTGATAGTGACAATTTTCTGACAGATCAAAAGGGAGATTTGGAAGTGTACTTTGCATTGGAAGCCATCAAAATGGTTACTGGGAATAAGGAAACATTCCAATTTCCAATCTGGTTTTTGAGTGGGATCACTATAAGACTGAAGACAGAAGACAAAGATCTCCAAGGACCATTGGACAAAAGGGATGAATAGCAAGCTACTGGCGGTTACCTTTAGTGTACTTTAGAGTAGCCAAAAATAGCATTGTAAACTTGGGAATATATATAACCAAGTGTAGCAGTTAAAATAAGTGTGAGAGAAGAAAAACAAATAGATTGTATTAGCTATCTTTGAGAGCATACTTCTCTACATTCTTGTAACTGAGCAGCTGTTTACATTTTGTATCACATATTATTTCCACAATAAAAACACTTCAGTTGGATCATCAAACAATCCAACTGAAATTATTTAAGTGCTTGTGTTTTTATTTTATAAGTTCAGTTTTATTTCGAAAGTTGTTTTTATGTTTGAGAAATATCTAGAATTTCATTCAACCCCCCCCCCCCTTCTACAATTCTGTTAGGTCATTTGGGATTAACAGAATCATTTGAAGGCTACAACTCTTTTATCCAAAAGCCTCAAACATGAAATTGATTCTGTCAAAGCTACAACTGAAAAAGTGAGGATTGATATTTCTCAGAACTTTACAAAGGTGTCTACTGCTCTTCAACTCAGAATAGTAGAATCCCAAGTTAAGTCAGTCATTACTGAACAGTCTTCCATCAATAGCAGAATTGATTCTCTTGATTCTAAGGTAACTAAAATTCAAACCTCTCTTGCCTTGATTTTAAATCTCTTAAATCCTGATGTCAAAAAGGGGGAGAAGGTAAGTCAGACAAAATGTACACCTGATCTAGTATTGAGAAATAAGGATGATGATGATCATACTGGAAATGATGGTGATGACAAAGTTTTACAAGGAGAAACCTCTAATGCTGCTACTGTGAAGTCTACAATTCAAACTTCTCAAAGTCAAACAACGCAGTCAACTCATGTTTCTGATTCTGGAATTAGAACAGTAAGGACACTGGTACAGTCTCAGATCCTGACGGAAGAACAAATCCTGACAGGTGATCAAATCCTGATGGATCATTAAATCCTGACGCCTGGTCATGGACAAACACTTGCTACAATTCCTGAAGGTGATGAAGATGTGCTCATTGATAATCCTGAAGATGCAACTAATCTATTTCAGAAGTTCACAACAAGGGATGGTAATGTTGTTACTCTTTATCACACTGATAAGAGAGTTCAACAGTTATTTGCAAGGAACGCACTTTCTACTGCTAGTGAAGAATAACCTGATCTCTCACATGAAGAATTTCTAAATCAACAGAGAGAAATGATGGAGAGTTTTATGAATCCTGCTCCTGCTAGAGGTAGAGGAGGCAGAGGTAGAAGAGTTGCAAGAAGAGGTGCAAATAGAGGAAGAAGCTCATCAATTCAAAATATGCCTAGACAGACAAGGTCTAGAAGTCTAAAAATAGAAGAAATTCCTGAGCCTACTCAAATTCTAGTAGTTCCTGACAGGTCTACTTTTGGTGATGATGGAATTATTGAAGAAGTGCCTGCATTGAGAAGAAGACCAAGACAATCAACACTCATCAGTAATACAACTCAAATTCCAGATTCTAATCCTGACATTGTTCTTCAAGATCCTGATGAATCTGAAATTCTACAAGAGGTTGATTTGATAATCTTATCCACTGTGGTTGATTCTCATAATTGTGAAGTTGATGAAGAAGAAGAAGCAAGAAGAAGAGTGATCAAAAGAACAACAAATAGAGATTTTAATATCTATGTACAAAGGCTTAAACACTCAAATAGAAGGTTGTGGAGAAATTCAAGTAGACAACAACCTCAGTTAGAAAGAAGCTATGTTCTTGAAAAAGAAAAAGACAAGAAGTGGAAGAACATTGACACACTTAGGTGTGATAGACCTATCAGCTTTCAGTCTGGTGGAATTATAACAAGTGCCTCTAGTGTTGCTAATTTTTCTGATTCATTTAGATCAAAAGCACTCTGGTTACAGATGTTTTCAAATCTAAGGCAAATGACAAACAACTCAAGAGGAGGTATTCGACACAGGGATGCTGAATTTCTGAATATACCATATGTTGATCTTGATGCCTTGACTGAAATTGGAGGTATTTTAACTTCTGAACACCTGAACAATTTATTAGATGTTGATATAGTTATAGATTGTCATGATGGTACTGAAAAGAAAGAGAAGCTTCTGTACTTTATGAAAAATGGTAGTGTGAAGATTCTATCCATTCAAGATCTACTGGTGAAGAATACAAAGGAACTGAAATATGTTCATTATTTGCTAAAATGGAATAATGAAGTGTGCAAGGTATGGAGTGATATGATTATGTCAACAATAAGGAGAAGATTTCATGAAGGAAAGAATTACAATGGTAATTATACTCCCATGTATCTAAATCTAAGAGGTCAAGATGTGGAAATGCAAAGAGGCACTGTTGTTAAAGAAATGTCATTTGGCATGAAGTAACTTACTCTTAATCCTGATGGGAAGGAAATTGCTTACCTCCTGATTGAAGATCATAGTCTACAGAGAAGCTCTATACAGAATCTGAGAGCAGCTATCTTTCAGATAAATGAAGAGGATGGAGAACTCAAAGATCTAAAAGAAAGACTAATTTAGATTCTTGAAGACAAAGAAGAAAATATTTTGTCAAGCTTCTTGAAGATGAATTTGTTCTACCAGAGAATCTGAGAAGATAAGTTTGCTATTGTAAATACATGTACATTTTGTAAATAAGTTTTTGACATCATTGAATCTAGAAATTTATACTTTATTTTACAAAGTATAAGATTGGGGGAGATTGTTAGATCAGGATTCAATGATCATCAGGATCTAGACTCAACTGATCAGGATTGCTGACGTCATCAGTATTTGTTCAAGCGTCAGTATCAGGATTGATCATCAGGACTGGAAGCTGATCAGGATTTCTATTTCGAGTTGGTTTATGAGTCTAGTTAAAGAAGCAAGTTTATTTTGTCGGTTCCTAATTTATAGGAATGCAGCTGTCGGTTAGGATATGTTTCAATCTAGTTTGTAATTGATTAGGACTTATCCTGTAATCGATAGAGAAGTTGTGTAGTATATAAACACAGTTTAGTTTTCAATTTAAATCGATCACATACACGAGTATTTTGTAACCTAGAAGCTCTCAAGAACATCAGAATTTCTTGAGAGAGTTTGTAATAGTTTTATATCAGATTTAATAAAGCTGTTATTATTCTTTCATATTTGTGATACATAATTTTTTAAGTCGAGAATCTTATACAATTGTATTCAATCCCCCTTCTACAATTATTATTTACTGGGCAACATATCAAGTTTATGGTATCCCACATTTGTTTCCCGCTCACACAGTTCATTAACTGATAGCTCATTTCCTTGTCTGCGGAGTCTGTCAATATCAGCATTAAACCTGTATCCAATGGAATCAGTTCTTTATCTGTATCTGTGAACTCAGATAATTCCTTTGGGATTGAGCCTTGAGGAATTCTGGTGCCATCAGGAGATGATGATTCACCAACTGGTTTCATTGGTAAAAACGGTATGTTCTCTAATATGCCAATATACAACGGATTAGATGCCTTGATAAATAACAGCATCTTCATCTTCCACAAACCGAAATCATCTCTAGTGAAGGGGGGAACTTTAATACCAGCAGTTGTCTTTGGAGCACTCACGGTTTCTGAAAATTTCAAACTGTTTAAAATTCAAGAAATTCCAATCAAATTAAAATTTTTGAAAGTTAAATAATTTGCTTCAAATTTTCAAGCCTTGTTTGATTTTGGTCTCATTCACCAGATCTGATTTGTACGTCAATCAAATAGCTCTGATACCAATTGTTAGGTCCAAAGTATCGTAGAAGGGGGGGGTTGAATACGATACTCACAAATTATTCAATTTCGTTCGCGGATAATTCTTTAGGTTCTAAAACGAAATCAAATGCACCAAATCATAACACGAGTCGGGGAATATATCGTTTTATAAATATAAACCGCGAGGGGTGCTACAAATCTAATCCGTAGATTAGCTTCAATGAGTTCAGGTTAACATAATCAATACAAACTTTAGAAATTAAGGCACTATAAATTTTCTCCAGTAATCGTTCTTGAGCTCTTAAATTCTTTTGAGTAAATATGATCACAACTGCCAACCAACTGAAGAAGAACACTGTCTTCATTCTCTATTTGTAGTCTTTGTTTTGAAAAACTATCGAACCAAAATCAAGTTAATCCTGGCCGTCCATTTTTCAATCAACCTGACAAAGTAAAATACTTTTCACCTGCTCCTTCAATTGAAAAACCATCGAATGAATAAAACAATTTTTCTTTCGATAGTTTTTAAATAAAAACTATCGAATGACAAATTACGTTTCCATGGTTTTTCTAATAGATTCTCTTGATCCCTTTCGATGGATTTTCTAAAAGAAAACCATCGAATTCTTTTCTCTATTTCACTTTGACCCTTGAAGTTTCTTTTCTTTTTCACCAAGTGATTTGTACTTCCATTTAAACCTAAACATACCTTGTAATATTCTTTTCACTTTCAGGATGTTTCAGATTTAGACTTTAAATCAACTTCTTCCGAGACGATAAACATCTTGATCATTTAGGTATTGACAACTAGTGCAACTGGTCTGATTCACAGATGACTAACACTCGATCAATACTTCCATGTCTTCAATTCAATGATGTTGATAAGTCCTTTGTCGTTCTGGTTGCTTCAATTAAATCACTGGAATCCTATGGTACTAACTCTGTTAGGTCCTGATAAGTTTGTAGAAGGGGGGTTGAATACAAACTATACCGTTTAATCGAATTTGTCCTTTTAAGATTTAACAATTTAGAACAAATTATTGCGGAATAAAACTGAAACAATATTCAAGTTAAATAAAACTCTATTAAACTTGAAGGGTGTTACAATTTTGATCACTGATTACAAAGAACTTGATAAAACAAATCTAGAATAAATTCGACATGAATTTATCTATTTTTGTAATAAAAAGGATCGAATACTAAAAAGTAGTTCAATATAAAATCTAGGGATTATGATCCGCTAGAAAGACAAAGCAGTACAAGAGATACAATTCTTATGGATTAAATGTTAAGAATCAATACAAGAATTAAATCTCTGGCCGGAAATGATTTGCTTTGCAGTTGAAGAAATAAAGACAGAAGAATGTAATGTTGAGTTTTGTGTCTTTCTTTCTGTTGAAATGTAATGAATGATGATGCCTTTAACTTGTCTTCTAATTGTCTTTATAAATAAACACACTGCATTGCTTTTCTTTTGTCCACGTGCAACCCACTAACTCATAATAGAATTAAGCCTTGGAAGACTTGCAGGAAAACAATACTTTTACTCTTGGAAGACTTTCGGGAAGACAATGGATTGCATTAGGAAGACAATCGGTAAGACAATGGTTGGCCTAGGAAGACAATCGGGAAGACTCATTATTCTAAGTCTTCCTAGTTCAAACCTAAGTCTTCCTAGTTCATTTTTATTCTAATTTAAATAATTAACTAAATAAATTATGTATTAAATTAATTCTTTACAGAATTAATTTAATAAATAATTTACTTAATAGTATTAATTATTTATAAGAGAATAAATAGAATTAGTTGACTTCTCAATTAATTTCTTTTTATTCTAATTTAAATAATTAACTAAATAAATTATGTATTAAATTAATTCTTTACAGAATTAATTTAATAAATAATTTACTCAATAGTATTAATTATTGATAAGAGAATAAATAGAATTAATTGACTTCTCAATTAATTCCAGAATCACTTAAAACTTAGATAAATAACAAACATAATAGAACGTTGACACTCGATGCACTGTCTGGTTCATGAGTGACTAACGACAATGTTTGTTCTTTATCCATTTGACTTTAAGCGGTGATTCACTTCCTTCTCATTCAAGAACTCCGTAATCAGTATCTTTTTCTGTCACCACTTGAAATCTCCGTCACTTTAATAAATCCACTGAGCTTGAATACTTCATTGAGGCTTGATCAATAAATTGAGCTTCTTTCAATGTAGACTCACTTCAAGTCTGTAGATGACTTTAATCTTCATTCTTTGACAGATATAATCTTCTGAGATTCCTGTGACATCTGATCTAATATTTACTTATTACATTCTTGTTTAAGTTGAGTAGAATCCTCGAATTACAAATAGGCTATTTCATATGCCTTTCAAACTCTTAATCATTCAAATACTTCTGCAGTCTTGAAAGACTTGTTTCTTTATTTGTCACTGAGGCTTAAACATATTAATGAACTTCTTTCCGTGACCTGTTTACGGACTTCAAGAATACATACCATATTTTGATTTTTTGAGTTTACCTTTTCTTCTTTATTTCTGGATTCCTGTGCTTCTGTTAATATTATTGTCTGTCTTGTCCTTTGTTGAGTTGTAGTTATCTCTGTTACATCTTATGTTACATTATGCTTTACAAGAAGCATATATACAGCTAATATGTCAAATGTAAAGATTCTTATGGCCGTGTAAACAATTGGAAGAATTAGTTGTACATAACCAACAAGTGGCTTAATCAAACACTTGAAAGAAAGGCAACTGCGAGGATGGATCATGGAAGAAAACAATGGTTGACTTGTAACCTTATTAGAAAAAAAGTCAACCAATCCATATAGTGGCCAAGTGGGATATGCACATAGTCAAGAGTCAACTGGTGATGCTTCTTAACGAGTAGTATTTTATTAAATCTTTTTTCATGTTACAGAATCTCCAAAGTTTGACCTGCAACTTAGAGAGCTTTAAACAAGTGAAGTGCTTACTTGATTGATTAATGAACTTGTAATATGATTTTAGATGTATTTCGAGTTAATGAGTTATTGGTTAAATTCTGATGAACAAAACGACTCCGGTTAATCTAACATACAGGTGTTCAAATTTTCTAAATACCTTAAGATTTTAGATATAAAGTTTTATCGTTAATTTTTTCTATTGTTATGAAAAACGATATTTTAGGTAACCATGATCTAGGCTAGAAAAAATGAGCCACGGTCGATTTTAGCACTTTGAAAACAAGATGCACTAATATGTGTACAATCAAATCTATTAAATCATAAATCCTGAATCCTTTTTTATGGATATTTTACACCCCATATCCCAAGACTTCATATAAAATTACATAAATGTCATCCAAAACTAATCCACAAATCATAAAAAATTGATTTCATTCATTTCTTGGTCTTTAAATTGTACAAATCTTTGTCTTTGAGTACTGACTTTTCTAACAAACATTAACTCATGTGATTTTTCAGTCATACTTTCTAAAAAAAGGAATGTTTTAGTCCTGTTTTATAAACAGGTTGTTTTTGTCTCGTAATTCTATATTCGAATAAGGTAACAACCTCATTTCTCTGAATTATTGGGAAGGAGACACAATGACTATACATGACAAAGCCAGAAATGTCCAACTTTCTTCTAATTTGTTTCCTCTGTCAGTCCATATTTTCAACTCAAATCTGAAAAGATCCGAAATACATACAATTCAAAATTCAAATTCAAAAGCATTCAAATCTCTATCTATCTATCTCTTAAACTCATACCCATCGTTCATTTTTTGTCTTTTATGTTAATATTATGATAATGTTTGTTGAACCTCTTCTTCTGAATTCAATAACTATCAAGTTGATATCTATTTTTGATATCTAATATCTTCTTTAATATTGTTTCAGATAGAGACGACAATGAATATAAAGATATTTCGAGAATTGAATCTGGTAGTAAAGATAAGACATCATTTAGTTTTCTTTACAATACTAATATTGTGTAACATGTTCTTGATTTGGGCGTTTGCAGATTGTGCGTTATATATGTTTTCGTTGATACGAGGTACACTTTTTTGAATTTATCTTACTTTTGGTGTTTTTGTTCTAAGATTGTTATTATTAGCATGTAATTTGAATTTGAAATTGTTCGCCACCAAGGTGTTTGATATAATGTCTCAAACAATTTATATACTTTATATGTAAATTAGCATGAGTTTTAAGGCCGGTGGTGGAAGAAGTTTCTGATGTACAAATTATACTTCTATATACTTTTTAGTTTTTATGAACTATTATCAGTTACTTATGAAGTTTGTGGTGTGCATGTGGTGTGCAAATTATATTTCAAACATACATATGTAAAGAGAGATACGAGCTTTGATCAGGGAACACTGTAGTCTTTGTGGGTAGTTACATTGCCCTGAAACGGAAGTCATTTGAAGATATAAAATATTTGCACTAGAGATTTATAGATCCACAGCTCTAACTTTAGTTGATATACTGTACTACTAGTTTATTGGTAGGGCCAGTTTGAAAGTGAAATACAAGACAGGTCTCAGGGAAAAAATCATTAACCAGACTAGGGGTATACATAAGTGCGTTTATGTATCGATACGCATCTAGAATATACGTATACATCAGACTCACATCCTCTGAATGCGCATGCACCAATTTCTTAGTAATAAAAATATAAATATAAAGGTACTCGCATTTGGAGCATGCGTATTCATCCCTACGTATTGAGGAAATGCGTATTCATCCCTGCGTATTGAGGAAATGTGTATTCCTCTAGGTATTTTGGACACCTTTTCAGCCAACAGTTATTTTGGGCAATGTATCATATAAATATGTTGTATTGGGTTTTCACCCTCCTTAAATCAATTGAAGATAAACTTAAAATTATTATTTATAACTTAAAATTGCTGAAAATAATAAGTGAAAAGTAAAAATTATTTGTTTGAGTAAATTTATATTACGGGTAATTTATAAGTTATTAAAAATGTAAAAAAATTGCTAAATAGTACATTTGAATGATAATATTAACTATTACTAAATAAAATCACGAAAACAAAATAAGTTGTTCAAAAAAGTACCTCACACCAACTTTTGAGTTTAAGCTATTTTTTTACTTGAAGTCATTTTCTGACTTATTACACAAATAGACTTTATGCTCCCGCTTTAACCGGAACAGCTTCTTACTGGAAGAATTAAAGTTGGCAATTCGGATAATGGATCGTATCTGTGTTAGATTATATATAGTATTCAATCTTGTTTTCGGCCTTGATCCGAACTTGAAATGGGTTGAAAATTTTGATCTGAACTTGATCAATCCGAAAATGAACTATTTTGTTCCAAAAATAATTAGAAATTAATTATTTTTTTATATAATTTATTTTTATTTATAAAATATTAAAAATAAATAATAACTTTATTATATGACATATAAATTAAACTTATTCAAAAAATATGTAGATATATCACACATGTATACAACTTTGTAATTCTAATTTATTTAATTTACATAATTAATTATATATATTTAATTTTCGGGCCGTGTTAGGTTATTTTAGGTTAGCCCAAAACGGACCCGATTTTTTGAATAAATTTTAATCCAACCCGAAAATGATCAGAAATCTAAAATACTCGACGGAATTCAAATTTTTTCGTGTCGAGTTTCGAATCGTGTCAAATTTTGCCACACAGTAAGGGAAAATGAGTAGTCCCGTGTGTTCACACAAGTAATGTAAGCGAGGTACAAACATAACACGAAAATTATACGATACGAATTTAAACGAACACACACTACAAGAAAAATGGCTAAATTCGACAAGAAAAATTCTGTCGAATTTAACTAAATTCGACAGTATTTTATCGAATTTAACTAAATTCGACAGAAAATATTTTTGTCGAAAACGCTCGCGTCGAATTTAGCAAATTCTGTCGAATTTATATAAATTCGACAGATTAAATACAACCAACTTTTGTCGAATTTGATAATGCTAAATTCGACCGAAAAATAAATTCGACCGAATATTTCAAAATTTTGAAATTTTCAAATTATGCTTAAAAAATTTAAATTTTCAGATTTTGGCGCCTGTAGTACATTAAATTCGACCAAATTCGGTCAAATTTAGTATGCTAAATGCGACAAAGTATAGTCGAAATGACATATTAAATTCGACCAAATTCAGTCGAATTTAATGAACACCAATTTTTTTTAAAAAACAGCAGATTATGCTGCTCAAGAATTGTTCCATTTTTCTGCAAATCTGAATACTCATTTTTGAAAGCAAAGCATCAATAAGTTAATGACCAACATTAAGTAAAGGCTTCACCTTTAAATCAAATTGAAAGAAATACATCACTGAATTAGAACACAACAACAAACATACACATACATACACACAAGTACAAACTAAAATTGAAAGAAAGCAATAAACATGCGGTTCTGAAACCAAACTTTGATCTGCTTAGGCTCAATATTAGAAAGAATAGGAATGTCAAGCTGTTGTCTTCTTGAAGAACTTGTCTTTGGACAATCAGCATAAACCTTCTTCAAAGCCTCACTTGTTCAGCTGTATATGTAACATACTTACTCCCATCCATTTGGGACTCCCCCATTCACCTAAACAATCTATCAAACACCTTATCTGCACAAAAATTAAACTGTGAAATGATGGACTTTTACAAGATTTCAAGAAATAGGGTGTTTTAATTTAAGTTCTTATGAAATGGGTTGGTCTTAGAATTTACAGGAAGGCAGTCTCTCATGTAAGAGAGCTAGCCTTCTCTATCAGTCATCAAGAAAAGTGTGCATATTTTATATATATTTTGAGTTGGGTTTTTAGGGTGAAGAAAAATTGTAAGTATCCAGAGGTTATGGAAGTGCTTGTATATAATTGTTAATTATTTAATTGCTAATTATTTAAACCAAACAGATGCATTTTAATATCTTTTATGAGGAAACCATTACTTTATTTAATTGCTAATTATTTAAACCAAACAGATGCATTTTAATATCTTTTCTGAGGAAACCATTACTTTATTTAATTGCTAATTATTTAAACCAAACAGATGCATTTTAATATTCAAGAGGAAATATTCTTGTAGTTTGAGGAACAGAGGCTGCATGACACTTAGCTACTTTCAAGCTTTAGGAACAAAGGACGTTATTGCTTATTTATGATAAAACAAATATATGACAAGTTACTGGCTCACTTGCATGTGAGAAATTATCCAACCAGTACTTTATCAGACAAGTAGATAATCATATGAAGATTGTAGTGAATATCTATGATTCTACGTAGCCAAAAAAAAATTTGACGCATGTTTGTAATTTCTATATATTGATCAAATTACGAGTCTGTGATGGATGTGAAGAGGTTAGGTTCATAGCTCAAAAGATCCAGGTTGCGATAGCTTTTCTGCAGCTATTTTTAAAGGAATGTATTTCAATAACATTTATGGCCTAAAGACTACGTATACTGCATGTATCAATTGACCACTACTACACTTGGATATGTGAGCCTAGTACCATGAAAATTGTACTATGAATATATATTGTTTTCGTTTTTCAGTATAGTATAGCTGAATACCTTCTCACATGGATATGTTGTTTTACGACAAAGTTGACTGATGGATATTCTTCGTTTTGCCCCTAATCTTTGTTTTGCCCAATCAAGTCTCCGCAGAATCTTACATCACAAGAACAAACATCACTGAATGACCACCACTCAGAATTTCCATGATTTAGTACAAGATCTCCACTCACATCATCCACCTGGTTAAGATTAACGGAAGAGATCAATAATTCACTTCCTATAACTTTGTACACCATTAGGGTTATATATTCACAATGTCTACGAACAGCATTAGTTCAACAGTAATGCAGTTTATTTCTCGAAAGTACCCTATGGACCTATACTTTCTTGTAGTGACAAAATTACACTAATTCTTAATGATTCCGATTTAGGTTTAGCATTCGTATATACAAAATACGAAAATATACGACACAAAATATGAAATGAAAATTGTCAGGTCTAGTAAACTAATGTTTTCAAAACACATATATGTTGTCAATATGTATCTATGTTTGTGTGTAAGTTTCACTGCTTCGCTTAATACGAAATATTTTTTTTTAAAAAAACTAGCTTATACTAATAACTAACCCAAAATCTTTGTAGTTAAAATAAGAACATGCAAACATATTCTTCATTAGTTCATCAGTTCATTTGCTGTGAACTTTTTGAGCACTGATCTTTTGATTCTTTATTTTTGTGTGAGTGGAGTTGTGGACAGAACAACAAAATCATAAACAGAACATTTGCAATGCAGGTACTAGATTTGTAAAATAGGATTGCACGTCTTCTACAAACAGAAAGACATTTAATACAAATATGCAGACAGAAACTTGTTTACCCAACAGCACTCCGTTGATGAGCACCGTTGTTTTTTCTATATTATACTCCCTTCGTCGCAACCAATTATTTACACTTTTCTTTTTGGATGTCCTTCTCAATTTTTTATATTTCTAAACTTTCTAAAAATGATAATTTTTTATAATATAAAAATCAACTATTTCCGCTACTTTCTTCCGCTATACTCACTTTATACATTAAATATTAATTTTTTATAATATACTCACTTTTCAAAAAGGTAAATAAAATTTTCACGGATGTAATCTTAAGTCTTACATATTTTTCAATTAAATAAGATGCACGTGTGTGTTTTATCATTTTTATGTGATGTGATTTTATAATTGTAACCGAATCCATTCTAACTAAACTGAGGATTTTGACACCAAAACCCATCCATCTATTTAGTTGCGCGTTCGATTTTCAATTTTAAACTTAAAGATTTTCGTTTTCAGTTTTAACCTAAAACTGAATGCCTTAATCTGTTATCTACCGAAGTCCCGTAGCTGAATGCAGGAGAGGGCGACATGTAGCATGAGGTACTCATGCTTTGTTGATTTATTTTACCATTATTGTCGGACTCCCCGTATTTCCAATTACAGTGGCTAATTTGTTTACAATTGTATGTCCTATCCATATTAATTTCTAAATACATTGGCTAGATAACAGTAATTACTTGCAAATTGCTCTTAGTCTGAAGTTGGAAATTACTCACCGTACTTTTTCACAAATTAGCGTTTGCAAATTGTCAACAATATTGGGACAACAATATTGTCGTCAAAAAAAACCTAAGGGTTCACAATTTTCGAACTATCTACTGATGAACTAGTTATATAAATTGCCATATTGGTGACTGTCATTCCATACATACACAAAAAAACAACTACAAGCAATGGCCAATAAACCAAACCAGGTCTCTGACCAGTTAGTGACATGGTCTGAACTGGAAGGGAAGGTGGTGCTTATAACGGGTGCATCATCAGGTTTTGGCTGGGACTTCAGCATTAACCTGGCCAAGGCTGGTTGCAAGATCATCGCAGCTGCTCGACGACTGGATCGACTCGAAACCCTTTGCAACCTCATCAACAAATCCAGCTCCTTTAATACTCCTCTGGCGATGCCTCTAGAGCTCGATATCTCGGCTGACTCATCGGTCATTGAGGCAGCTGTACAGAAAGCTTGGACAGCCTTTGGCCATATTGATGTTTTAATTAACAATGCAGGAATCCGAGGTAGCACAAGTAATTCATTATAAGCAACAATTAGATGGTCTTATTCAATTTCATCACATATTTGCCTAAATAAGATCAGGTGCATAATGTACAATCAACTTTGTTGTATGTAAACAGGTAGCACGAGTACAACGTTACAGTTAAGCAACGAAGAATGGAACAACGTATTCAAGATAAATCTGGACGGAACTTGGTTATGTTCAAAATATGTAGCTTCACGTATGAGAGACGCTGGTATAGGAGGATCCATCATCAACATTTCAAGCATATTCGGAGTAAACAGGGTTGTAGGCACCGGAAGTCTTGCCTACAGTTCGTCCAAGGCAGCCATGCACACCTTAACCACGGTTATGGCACTTGAATTTGGGATACACAATATCAGGGTGAATGCAATAGCGCCATCAGTATTTCGATCAGAAATTACAAAGGAACTTTTCCAAATGAAATGGCTCCGACGTGTTTCGGACAAAATTGTTCCACAGCCATTTTTTTACGATGCTACAGTAGACCCGTCATTGACAGAATTGATCCGGTACTTGATCCTCGATTCAACAAAATATGTTACCGGCAATGTCTTTATTGTAGACGGAGGCCTTACTCTTGCTGGTGTTCCCATCTGGTCTTCGCTCTGAGTAATTTTCCAGTGTCTTTCGTCTTGCCAGTTTCCAAAATTTTATTTGATGTACCGTTTCTATTTCAATGCATTAGTACGAGACATTTTGGGATGTGTTCAAAAACAAATTCGGATTGAGCCCAAAATGGACAATATCATATTATCGTGGAGTTATGACCTGCTAGCGGTTTTGATGAATAAATTTTGAGTTGTCAACCCAAAAGATATGGTCCAAGAGAATATTATATCATTGCAACAATGCATCGTACTAATGGGGATCAATGCATCGTACTAATGGGGATCAATGCATACTAAATGATACAATGCATCGTACTAATGGGTTCATCCTTTATTTGATGTATCGTTTCTATTTCAATTCATACTAAAAGTTATAAGATTCATCATTTGATTATCTAAAGGATGAACCAAGACGGATTCATGAAATTTTGAAGGATTTGTCGAAATCTTTATTAAAATCAGCAAAACTCTACGATATTTTACATCAACTCTGCCAAAATCCACGTAAAATTAAAATTAACAACAATCTTTTAAAATACACGGATTTATATCAATTCATTAAAATCTAAATCGAATACGCCCCTTAAGTTTGAGTAGACAGTTTATCGAAGTACCGAAGAGTAGAGTGTAGCTTTTCAGATTCATACATACAAAAAAAAATATGAGATTCAACTTTAAATAAGTAATTTTCATACCTAAATCACTAAAAAGAGTATGAATTATGAAGGGCAGGGGGTGTTGTATTCATCATGACAGCAGAATCATACTAACATTATGAGCATTAAACCATGCAAGTTAACAAACCGCTTTTGCACATTTGACAGCTTAGAGCATCTTCAATGGTATTGGCTAAACTAATTAGCTAAAATAAGATAAAATACTGATTATTTAAAATTTGTAACGTATTGTGCTTCAATGGAGTTGACTATAATAATTTGTTATATTTTAAAAATAATATGTTATTGTTATTTCAGATCGTTAAAAATAGAATATGTTATTTTGATAAAGTAATAAATGATGTGGAATATTGCTACATGTCCCTAGAGGTTCAGCAAATATAGGCAACATAAGAGCATCTCCAATGCTACACTCCCATTAGCTAAAAAGATGATGTGTCATTAATTTTACCTAAAGGTTTTTAATTTACTCATCTCCAACCTTCTCTCCCCTTGTCTAAAAATTTAGATAATTTGTTTGAAGTTGGCTACTTATAGCCAATATCTAATTTTTTTTACAAAAACTCTAAATTGAACATATCATCATGATATCATCATTTGTATGTATTTCTAGCATATAGCCAATCATTTTACATAATACCATTGGAGTAAGTTAGCTTACAGGTTCAACAAATTTTACAAAATCACTATTTTACATAATCAAGATACAGAACCCCATTGGAGATGCTCTAAGGAGGTTGGTTATTTTTTTTGCTAAGGGGAATGAACCATTGGAGTGCATCTTTTTTTGCATAATTTTTATAATTCATATTTATGGCATGTTAATTTAAATTTAGCTAAGGGGTTACTTCCATTGGAGATGGTCTTAGTAAGAAAAGTAACTACCAGTACCAACTGGTTTTGGAATTGGTACCAAAACAAGGTATGAAAAAAAAAGGCAAGCAAAACCAATAGGTACTAACTGACATCTCGCGTCTTGTGTTGTTGGCTTGCCATACTTCTAAATTGTACATGGATCGCACGACATTTCTCTGCTTTGATTGCAGATTTAAAGGGGTGTTATGCCACATTTTGGCATATTCCAAATTTATTCGTTTAATAATTATTAATTCAGATTAATAATTAATTGTTTAACCCCTAAATAATATCCTTTTTCTGAAACGAAGAAAAAATCAATCTCAATCAACGAATAACGGAAAATATCTCCAAACGATATCCTTCAAATCAGGAAGATATCACAACGCCAAGATAATGCAAGATAAAATCTGTAATTGCTCACATTAACAAAGTTTATCCCCAAAGTCTCTCAGGGATAAACACAATTGCACAGAATTGCGTGGGCTTGATCCAATATAAATTGGTACGTAGGCATCTTGGCAAAAGGGATCCGATATACGAGACAAATTGAGACACCTTCCAAGTCCAGCCCCACTATTTTTTACAAACCCTAAACCCCTAAAACAGCCACATACATACAAAATCGCTATTCTATTCCGGCACACCTCTGATTCGTGTTGTTATGAAATTCCTCCAACAACATTTGGCGCTAGAAGGAGGGGCTTTAATTTATTATCCGTGTAGGTCGGATAATTTTCAAATTAACTCAAGCCGTGGGTTTTGGGTTTGCACATGCAAACATATACAACAAGGATGTCCGATTCACAAAGAAATACCGGGTAGCTGCATTCATTGGAAGGACGAAACATCACTGGGTAGAAAAAATAAAAAATAATAAAAGAAAATGCTTTGGAGCTTGTTCCTGGGAGTAGTGGTAGCAATCTTAAAAGGACGAGTAAATAGAAGCAAACAACACACATGAGCAACACACACAGGAGCGCAGCATGGTAACATAAAAGAACTGTGTCGCCTGGAAATTTCAACCCAGCAGAATATCAAAAATAAAGATAAGTTTTATATTTTCAATCTTTAATTTTCTATAAATTGCACAAATATCATGTCACGCATATGTGCAATTTTTTAAGTATTTTTTAAAAAAAATATTTATTACTCAAAAATTCGTGCGAGTAATATTTTTATTGTGCTTTCAAAATAATTGCGAAACTCACGCAAATATTTCAGAAAAATATCGTACGATATTTTTATTTTTGAGAATTGTGGATAGTTTGCAAGATCGTACTAGGTGCATATTTTCAAAGAAAAATATTTATGCGAGACACATACTTTTAAAGAAAATTCTTAGAAAAAGACATTATTATGAAGAAAATAAATATCGCGACGTTTTTAAATCCGCATATTTATTTTAATTTTTGACTGCGCAAATTTTTTTTTATATATCGTCGCGATAATACGTATATGTCAAAAATATTTTAAACTTGCGCACTTAAATTGTCAAGTAGAATAGCCTGGATAAGCTATAAGACCCGCACTGCTACACCCTTGTAGGAAGGAGTCAGCGACCCTCTGGATTGAAAGCCTTGCTCTCTCAGGAGATTCCAGGGACAAACTTATCTTCACTAAATGGATATTTCTTGCTTGACACGGGACATTCTTACAATCATGGGAAGAAATACGGAGATGCCGCGAGATTGTAGGAAAACGTGTGGGACCGGACGTGATATGGGTTGAAAGCCAAACATTTGAAATTGAGTAACTTATTAAAGTCTTGGCTCGGGGAGCAGGGGTTCGCGGGGGCTCGCGGATGAACGAATACACATCCTTATGTGGACAATGACTTTTGAAAAGTGTATACGCCAATTCGGGCTATATACAGAACGCCAAGGTCCTAACTTGACAATGAGACCACAATGAATTTCAAAATGATATTACATATACTCGCACTTTTGAAACCTTGGCAAAAATATATATCCTATTTTGGTCATCGCATGGTCTACTACTTGTATCATCGTACAGATTATGGGCAGCTAGTCCTCTCTATTGTTTATTGACCTATTACTTTCAGCTTTTTCAGCGACTCAAGAAATTTGGAAGCTTGAAGAATTATTAGTTCTCCACTGTAGCAAGCTACACTGAAGAACTGGGGACTTGTTGTTATGCCACATTTTGGCATAGTCCAAATTTCTTTGTTTAATAATTATTAATTCTGATTAATAATTAATTGTTTAACCACTAAATAATATCCTCTTTCTGAAACGAGGAAAGAATCAATTTCAATCAAAGAATAAAGAAAAATATCTCCAAACGATATCTTTCAAATCAGGAAGATATCACAACGCCAAGATAATGCAAGATAAAATCTGTAATTGCTCACATTAACAAAGTTTATCCCCAAAGTCTCTCAGGGATAAACACAATTGCACAGAATTGCGTGGGCTTGATCCAATATAAATTGGTACGTAGGCATCTTGGCAAAAAGGATCCGATATACGAGACAAATTGAGACACCTTCCAAGTCCAGCCCCACTATTTTTTACAAACCCTAAACCTCTAAAACAACCACATACATACAAAATCGCTCTACTATTCCGGCACACCTCTGATTCGTGTTGTTATGAAATTCCTCCAACAACATTTGGCGCTAGAAGGAGGGGCTTTAATTTATTATCCGTGTAGGTCGGATAATTTTAAAATTAACTCAAGCCGTGGGTTTTGGGTTTGCACATGCAAACATATACACCAAGGATGTCCGATTCACAAAGCAATACCGGGTAGCTGCTTTCATTGGAAGGACGAAACATCACTGGGCAGAAAAAAAAAAAAAAAAAAAGGAAACGCTTTGGAGCTTGTTCCTGGGAGCAGTGGTAGCAATCTGAAAAGGACGAGTAAATAGAAGCAAGCAGCACACATGAGCAACACACACAGGAGCACATCATGGTAACATAAAAGAACTGTGTCGCCTGGAAATTTCAACCCAGCAGAATATCAAAAATAAAGATAAGTTTTATATTTTCTATCTTTAATTTTCTATAAATTGCACAAATATCATGTCACGCATACATGCAATTTTTTAAGTATTTTTTTAAAAAAAAATATTTATTACTCAAAAATTCGTGCGAGTAATATTTTTATTGTGCTTTCAAAATAATTGCGAAACTCACGCAAATATTTCAGAAAAATATCGTACGATATTTTTATTTTTGAGAATTGTGGATAGTTTGCAAGATCGTACTAGCTGCATATTTTCAAAGAAAAATATTTATGCGAGACACATACTTTTAAAGAAAATTCTTACAAAAAGACATTATTATGAAGAAAATAAATATCGCGACGTTTTTAAATCCGCATATTTATTTTACTTTTTGACTGTGCAAAATATTTTTTATATATCGTCGCGATAATACGTATATGTCAAAAATATTTTAAACTTGCGCACTTAAATTGTCAAGTAGAATAGCCTGGACAAGCTATAAGACCCGCACTGCTACACCCTTGTAGGAAGGAGTCAGTGACCCTCTGGATTGAAAGCCTTGCTCTCTCAGGAGATTCCAGGGACAAACTTATATTCACTAAATGGATATTTCTTGCTTGACATGGGACATTCTTACAATCACGGAAAGAAATACGGAGATGCCGCGAGATTGTAGGAAAATGTGTGGGACCGGACGTGATATGGGTTGAAAGCCTGACATTTGAAATTGAGTAACTTATTAAAGTCTTGGCTCGGGGAGCAGGTGTTCGCGGGGGCTCGCGGATGAACGAATACGCATCCTTATGTGGACAATGACTTTTGAAAAGAGTATACGCCAATTCGGGCTATATACAGAACGCCAAGGTCCTAACTTGACAATGAGACCACAATGAATTTCAAAATGATATTACATATACTCGCACTTTTGAAACCTTGGCAAAAATATATATCCTATTTTGGTCATCGCATGGTCTACTACTTGTATCATCGTACAGATTATGGGCACCTAGTCCTCTGTATTGTTTATTGACCTATTACTTTCAGCTTTTTCAACGACTCAAGAAATTTGGAAGCTTGAAGAATTATTAGTTCTCCACTGTAGCAAACTACACTGAAGAACTGGGGACTTGTTGTTATGCCACATTTTGGCATAGTCCAAATTTCTTTGTTTAATAATTATTAATTCTGATTAATAATTAATTGTTTAACCACTAAATAATATCCTCTTTCTGAAACGAGGAAAGAATCAATTTCAATCAACGAATAAAGAAAAATATCTCCAAACGATATCCTTCAAATCAGGAAGATATCACAACGCCAAGATAATGCAAGATAAAATATGTAATTGCTCACATTAACAAAGTTTATCCCCAAAGTCTCTCAGGGATAAACACAATTACACAGAATTGCGTGGGCTTGATCCAATATAAATTGGTACGTAGGCATCTTGGCAAAAAGGATCCGATATACGAGACAAATTGAGACACCTTCCAAGTCCAGCCCCACTATTTTTTACAAACCCTAAACCCCTAAAACAACCACATACATACAAAATCGCTCTACTATTCCGGCACACCTCTGATTCATGTTGTTATGAAATTCCTCCAACAACATTTGGTGCTAGAAGGAGGGGCTTTAATTTATTATCCGTGTAGGTCGGATAATTTTCAAATTAACTCAAGCCGTGGGTTTTGGGTTTGCACATGCAAACATATACAACAAGGATGTCCGATTCACAAAGAAATACCAGGTAGCTGCATTCATTGGAAAGACGAAACATCACTGGGCAGAAAAAATAAAAAATAATAAAAGAAAATGCTTTGGAGCTTGTTCCTGGGAGCAGTGGTAGCAATCTTAAAAGGACGAGTAAATAGAAGCAAGCAGCACACATGAGCAACACACACAGGAGCGCAACATGGTAACATAAAAGAACTGTGTCGCCTGGAAATTTCAACCCAGCAGAATATCAAAAATAAAGATAAGTTTTATATTTTCTATCTTTAATTTTCTATAAATTGCACAAATATCATGTCACGCATGCAATTTTTTAAGTATTTTTTTTAAAAAAATATTTATTACTCAAAAATTCGTGCGAGTAATATTTTTATTGTGCTTTCAAAATAATTGCGAAACTCACGCAAATATTTCAGAAAAATATCGTACGATATTTTTATTTTTGAGAATTGTGGATAGTTTGCAAGATCGTACTAGGTGCATATTTTCAAAGAAAAATATTTATGCGAGACACATACTTTTAAAGAAAATTCTTACAAAAAGACATTATTTTGAAGAAAATAAATATCGCGACGTTTTTAAATCCGCATATTTATTTTACTTTTTGACTACGCAAAATATTTTTTATATATCGTCGCGATAATACGTATATGTCAAAAATATTTTAAACTTGCGCACTTAAATTGTCAAGTAGAATAGCCTGGACAAGCTATAAGACCCGCACTGCTACACCCTTGTAGGAAGGAGTCAGCGACCCTCTGGATTGAAAGTCTTGCTCTCTCAGGAGATTCCAGGGACAAACTTATATTCACTAAATGGATATTTCTTGCTTGACACGGGACATTCTTACGATCACGGGAAGAAATACGGAGATGCCGCGAGATTGTAGGAAAACGTGTGGGACCGGACGTGATATGGGTTGAAAGCTTGACATTTGAAATTGAGTAACTTATTAAAGTCTTGGCTCGGGGAGCAGGGGTTCGCGGGGGCTCGCGGATGAACGAATACACATCCTTATGTGGACAATGACTTTTGAAAAGTGTATACGCCAATTCGGGCTATACACAGAACGCCAAGGTCCTAACTTGACAATGAGACCACAATGAATTTCAAAATGATATTACATATACTCGCACTTTTGAAACCTTGGCAAAAATATATATCCTATTTTGGTCATCGCATGGTCTACTACTTGTATCATCGTACAGATTATGGGCACCTAGTCCTCTGTATTGTTTATTGACCTATTACTTTCAGCTTTTTCAGCGACTCAAGAAATTTGGAAGCTTGAAGAATTATTAGTTCTCCACTGTAGCAAGCTACACTGAAGAACTGGGGACTTGTTGTTATGCCACATTTTGGCATAGTCCAAATTTCTTTGTTTAATAATTATTAATTCTGATTAATAATTAATTGTTTAACCACTAAATAATATCCTCTTTCTAAAACGAGGAAAGAATCAATTTCAATCAACGAATAAAGAAAAATATCTCCAAACGATATCCTTCAAATCAGGAAGATATCACAACGCCAAGATAATGCAAGATAAAATCTGTAATTGCTCACATTAACAAAGTTTATCCCCAAAGTCTCTCAGGGATAAACACAATTGCACAAAATTGCGTGGGCTTGATCCAATATAAATTGGTACGCAGGCATCTTGGAAAAATGCACTACTAGAAAAACGTCAATAGACATCAGTTAAAAACCAATGTCTGGAAACTTTTCAACCGATGTCTTTGTCGGGGTAGAGAAAAGTCATATGCTTTTACATCGGTTAAAAACCGATGTCAAAGAGCATGTAAAACATCGTTTTTTTGGTAAGTGACCGATGTCTTAGATGCTCCCACACATCGGCTAATAACTAATTTGAAAGTTTCTTTACATCAGTTGTTAGCTGATGTCTAGTACCTTTAGCATCACCTTTACTAAACAAAGCGATGTTAAAATGTCCTATATACATTAATTTCTTTTCTGTAAGTGATGTTAAAATGTCCTATATACATCAGTTTCTTTTCTGTAAGCGATGTTAAAATAGCCTATTTGGACATTCTTTTTAGTTCTTATAAACTAATGTATATATTTATAATTAATCGTAATCATATACACCAAAAAATACCAAAACACACATACCAAAAACAAGAAGTTGAAATGATCGCAAAAGAAAATCAAAACTCTGAATATCATTACCAAACCAATCTACATGATTTCAGTATACAACAATAACAAAACCAAAAAACATAATGTCTAAATTGCTATTGCTAGTCAAAATAAACTATTCCACAAGATCAGTTGTTCCATGACAAAATTAAAAAGGCAAGAAGTACTAGTAGTTCTACATAAGATTTTTAATATAGTCGATCGTCTCCAAATGCACCACAACAAAGTTCTTCGTGTAAGACATCTTATTCATGCTGATCATCTACAACAAAATGTAAAAATGAAGGAAAAGTTAGCATAACATTCATCCAACTATATTTCCAAAGTATTCCAAAGTAGTTATTCAATTATCCTTGGTACCCGGCAATGTCTATATTATATTTCTTAGATTTTCAATAGGTACTCATCTAATGGTAAAGAACCAAGTTATTAAGAGGTTGTATAACTTAATTATAATAGTATAGAACATATGACTTTACATCTTAAAGTACTTCTAACAAGTTAAAACAGAATTTACATGAGTTGAAGATAGAAAATATAACCAATCAAGAATCACAATTTTCTGACTTGATGCCCGACGACCAATCAAGCATCATAGCTATCTGCTTTCGTTTTATCAGCATATCTCAATTTATATTCAGAAACTATTCACTATGTTACAATGTTCAGAATGGTCAGGCTAATCAAAATTATTCACTGGTAAAACATCAAATAACATGTAGGAACTGATCCAAATAACTTAAGTCAGTTCTTATATTTAATGTGCTTCCTATATGATAGAACCCGTTAGTTCCCTCTGTGTTAATTAGTAAATAAACATTATGCATTAAGAGGGTGTGACAGTCCAAAACTTTAGAGTTCTGATCAGTTACTTTATACCAGCAATGTGATGTGTTAGGTCCTGATAAGTTTGTAGAAGGGGGGGGGGGGGGGGGTTGAATACAAACTATACCGTTTAATCGAATTTGTTCGTTTGAAGATATTACAATTTAAGAACAAATTATTGCGGAATAAACTTAAACAATATTCAATTTAAATATAACTTATATTAAATTTGAAAGGTGTTACAATCTGAGTACGGATTACAGAGTTCTTGATAAAACAAACCTAGAATAAATTCGACATGAATTTATCTATTTTTGTAATAAAAAGGATCGAATACTAAAAAGTAGTTCGATATAATTTCTAGGGATTATGATCCGCTAGAATGTCAAAGCAGTACAAGAGAACTAATTCTTATGGATTAAATGTTACAATCAATTCAAGAATTTAATTCTCTGATGAAATTGAGCTCGGACAGTTTGAAGAAGTTAAGGCAGATGTAAATGATATAATGTTTCTGTTCTTTCTGTCTTGTGTAAATGTTATGTGTTGTGTAAATGTTATGTCTTGATGTTGCTTTGATCACACATGTCTTTAAATATGTACTATCTTGTTCATTTTTCACGCGCCAAGGCTTTTCTTTGGATTTGAACTATAAAGACAATCGGGAAAACAACCATTTGGCTTATGAAGACTTTCAGGAAGACAATGCTTTGGCTTGGGAAGACATTCGGGAAGACTCTCTTTTAAACTAAAAATACTTAGAAAATAACTAGGAAGACTTTCGGGAAGATTCTCCTTGTTAGTCTTCTTAGTTAATTTTCTAAGTCTTCCTAGTTCATTTTCTATTCTAATTCAAATAATTATTTAAGTAATTTATATATTAAATTAATTCTTAACAGAATTAATTTAATAAATAATTTACTTAGTAGAAATAATTATTTAGAAGAGAATAAATCTAATTCCTTGTCTTCACAATTAATTCTTGAACCACTAAAATTAGAAGAAGAAATAACACTGTAGAACGTTGACACTCAATGTACTGTCTGGTTCATGAGTGACTAACGACAATGTCTGGTCTTCATCTGTTTGACTTTAAGCAGTGATCCACTTTCTTTTCCTTTTTCCTTAAACTCTGTAACCTGCACATTTGCTGTCACATCTTGAAATCTCTGTCACTTTAATAAATCCACTGAGATTGAATACTTCACTGAGGCTTGATCAATAAATTGAACTTCTTTCAATGTAGAATTACTTCAAGTCTGTAGATGACTTTAATCTTCATTCTTTTGACAGATATTATCTTTTGAGATTCCTGTGACATATGACTTTTATTATTTACTTATTACATCTTATTTTATGTTGAGTAGAATCCTCTGTGATTACAAATAGGCCTTGACATATGCCTTTCAATCTCCCCCTATTTGTTTGTTAGACAATAACAATCAAATACCTCTAGAGGATAACTCAACTAAAACAATAAAATATAAGACTTTTAAGAGCCAAACAAATAATAAAAAGGTCCTGGATTAAATATAACATTTTCCAGATTCAAATAATAAGGATAAATACAAGATAGATGTTCCTCTAGACTGAACAAATGATTACATTTTCCTATCTTGATTCACCTACGCTCTAAACATATTACATTAAAAACTGAGCTATCTTCATCATGCCTTAATCTCTAATCTCACCTTCTTCAGCATCTTGCAAGGTGTCTAGAAGATCTTTATCAAGGACACGATCACTTTCTGAAACAACACCACTTGGCTTGACTGGTTGAGAAGTGATCTTCTTCAATCTGTTCTTCATTTGAGAATACCTTGGTAATTTTTCAGTGCAGTAGTCTGAAATCATATCAGCAACCTCAGACTTTGCTTCAGTGGTAAACCCAGAAGTTCTAAGAAGATTCTCCAACTTCACCAGTTGCATAGCAGTTTCTAGCTTCAAAGAATCAGGATCCAGCCTTACTGTCTCCAAAGTTGTACCTCTGTAGATTTTGACTTCATATGGAAAGTGTACAACTTGAGGGCTGGCCTTCATTGCAGAATCTCTCAGCCTATCATAGAGAAGTTCATTCAAGCAGGAAGATCTCTTCACCTTACTCATTAGAATCCAAAGCTCTGAGAGAGATCTTCTTTGTAGGAGTTCAAGAGAAACAGTGAATGACCCTTCAAGAGCACTTGATACATAGATGTACAATTCTTGTCTGACTTGATCAAATATAGATGTAATCCTTAGGATATCTTCCTTCAAAGCCTTCATGAATAATGAATTGTCTGGATTAACAGTTCTAATCTTCTCAAGCAACTTTAGAAAGGTACCATCATTGTTTGTGCCTCTCTGAGGGATATCAAACATCTCCCTTGCCTTATCCCAATTGCTCCCTTCCTTCATCCTGACATCCAATCTCCTCTCCTTAACATGAATACTATGAAGACGTTGTTTGTCTTCATGTTCAGCTTTTTGAATCTTCAGCTTTTGAGATATGATGTCGGAGACCTTGGCATTCTCTTCTTCCTTCCTTCTGAGATCTTCTTGATGTTTCTTCAGCTCTTTCTGAAATAAAGGGTCAGGTGTATACAGATCAGCTTCATCTTCCCAATCATCAAAGTTGGCCACTTCTTCAACCTCCTCCTCACCAATAGGTTCTTCAGGGATAGTCTTCTCCAGATCACCAGATGTATCAAATTGAAAATCATCCTGTTCACCATGGTAGTAGTAGGCATCATCAAAAACAGACTCATCCAATGATTGTTTCTGTTTACCCTTCCCTTTATCTTTTCCTCCAGAAGCTCCTCCAGCTTCTCTATCTCATCCTTTCTTCTCCCCCTTAGTTGAGGAATCCTCTACAGATTTAACATTAACAGCTTCAGGATTCACCTCACTTGTTCTCCTTATTTCTCCTCCTTCTCTTCTATCTCCTCAATCTCCTCCTTGATCAGCATCATCTTCACCATCTCCCTCAAAGAATGTTTTCTGTTCAGCCGTGGGTTGATGTGAATTCTTTATCATAAAGTACAGATGCTTCATCCCATCATTGAGATGCTCCATTCCACCTTCAATCTTTGAGAACCTCTGTTCATTAAGCCATTGATTTTCATCAACAGTTTGCTGAATGAAATCCACTTGAGCAGTAATGGAAGCAAACTGATCAGCATTTGATGTTGTAAGATCAGAGACGTCCGAAGCCACCAGTACTTGAGATTACTGAACTGCATTGATCTTCGGTAGGAGAGAAGTCTTCAAGCCTTCAATGTCATCTTTAATCATACCCAACTGATTTGTTACAGAGGTGGAAGAAAAAGACCGTTCAACCACTTGTGCTTTGAGAATTGTTAGATCAGGATTCAATGATCGTCAGGATCTAGACTCAACTGATCAGGATTGCTGACGTCATCAGTATTGCATGGTCATCAGTATTTGCTCAAGCGTCAGTATCGGGATTTCACATCAGGACTGGGATCAGGATTGATCATCAGGACTGGAAGCTGATCAGGATTTCTATTTCGAGTTATATTTGGAGTCTAGTTAAATAAGGATGTTTATCTTGTCGGTTCCTGGTCTGTAGGAACGTAGCTATCAATTTAGGATAGGTTTCAATCTTTGTAATTGATTAGGACTTATCATTGATAGAGAAGCTGTGTAGTATATAAACACAGTTTAGGTTTCGATTTATATCGATCACACACTCGAGTATTTTGATAACCAAGAAGCTCTCAAGAACATCAGAATTTCTTGAGAGAGTTTGTAACAGTTTTATATCAGAATTATTAAAGCTGTTATTATTCATATTTGTGTTTAAAGTCGAGAATCTTATACAATTGTATTCAACCCCCCTTCTACAATTGTTTATTACTGGGCAACAATTGGTATCAGAGCAAACTGATTTAAATTTGAATCAGATACGATCTAAGATGTCGACAACCAAGTATGAAAGCATGAAAATTCCCATCCTGAAGAAATCAGAATATCCAACATGGAAGGTAAAGATGCTGATGTACCTGGAGGCTATGGATCCTGACTTTTTGGACAGGATTCGTGATGGACCATATATTCCTACCAGGATCATAGAACGAATAGAAACTGTACCTGAGCACTATGTGGTTAAGGCCAAGAGTGAATGGACTCCAGAAGAAAAAGCTCATGTACTCAGGGAAGCAAAGATAAAGAATATCCTGCATAATAGTCTTGATGCTGTCATGTCCAACAGAGTGATTGCATGCAAGTCTGCAAAAGAAATCTGGGATACTTTGGAAACTCAGTGCCAGGGATCTGCATCTGTCAAGAAAAACAGAAGGGCTCTTTTGATTCAAGAATATGAACAATTCGATGCTAGACCTGATGAGAGCCTGACTGATTTATATGATAGATTTCTGACACTCCTGAACAATCTATCCTTAGTTGGCAAGGAATATGTTTCTGAAGATTCAAATACCAAGTTTCAAAGAGCTTTACCAGAAGAATGGGAAACTAAAACCTCAATCATTAGACATCAGTATGATCTCAACACTTTGTCTCTTGATGAAGTCTATGGAATGCTAAGAACTCATGATCTTGAAGTTCAACAGAGAAAGAACAAGAAAAGCAGCAAGGCAAAGACTATTGCCTTGAATGTAGAGGCTAAATCAAAAGGAAAAGCTATGGAGGTCTCTAGAAGGAAATCAAGAGTGGTGGAGTCAGATCCTGATGATTCATCATCAGATACTGATGACAATCCTGATGCCAATACTGATGATGATTCTTCTGACTCAGACATGGAAGAGTTGGTTGCTATGATTGTCAGAGGCTTCAAAAAGATGAAGTTCAAGAAGGCTAGAAGACAAGGCAACTTCCAGAAAAGGACCTTCAATACTAACAAAGACAAATACATCAAAAAGGATAGCAAGGGTAGCAAATTTGACAAGTCAAAGGTTAGATGCTACAAGTGTAATGGTATGGGACACTTTGCTACTGAGTGCAAGAAGACAAAGGCACTCATCACATTAAGCAAGGACTGGATGGACTCTTCCTCAGAATCTGATACTGAGGTGGTCAACTATGCCCTAATGGCCAATACTGATGATACTATTATTTCTGATGATAAGGTACTAAATACTGTCTTTGATTTTGATAATGATAATGCTTCTGAGTTAAGACGTTTTCTAAAGTCTTTGCATATTAGCTTTAGAAGTCAAACTGCTGAAAATACTAGAATCTTATCTGAGATGTCTGAACTTAGGAAAAGGAATGAGCATTTAGAAGCTGAATTTTCTCTTATGTAGAGAGTACAGATAGAATGTGATAATGCTAAACACATGTACTTAGAGATGAAATTTAAATGTACTGCTCTTGAAAAGGAACTTGAATACGCTAATGAGAAAATCAGAACCTGGACAGACTCTGGTAGAAAATTTCATGAGATTAATACCTCTAAGAATTGGAAAGAGTGTATAGGGTATAAGTCAGATGAAGATATGAAATTGAAAGAGAAAATTGTTGTTGATGAGACAGTTAGTCCAAAAACCTATAGACATGTTATAGACAACACCAAATCTAAGATTACTCCTGTTAATTTTGTTTTTGGTAAGGATTCCAATTCAACTTTTGAAAAGGGATCTACTTCTGTTCAAAGTGTTAAAATTGTTAAGTCTAAATCTGTCATGATTAAGGTTACTAAGAATGTAGGTTTATTGTCTCGGAAACAACTCAAGGATAAAATCTGTGAAGTTACAGATAAGAAGAAGGAACCAAGTGTCAAAAGAAACAGGAATGGTAAAATTGGGATTAATAAAGAAAATGGTTATAAATATGTCCCAAATGCACCTAGAAAATGTTGCTTTAACTGTGGTAACTCTAATCATCTTGCTATTGATTGAAAAAAGAGTAAAAATAAGATTACTGAAATTCCTAGGTCTGATGTTAGGAATAGATCAGTATTTTATAAACCACAGAATTCCTGTTTTCATTGTGGTAGTAAATGGCATTCTATTTATACATGTGAAGAATATCATGATTTGTACTATAACCTCTATGATCCATTACCTAAGTTTAAAAATAGTGCAAATTCTGATAGCCTTAAGAATGTCAAGGTGAAGCATGCTTTTGTTAATTCTGATACTGACAAAGCAAATCCTGATGTAGTAAATCCTGTCAGGACTGCTAAAATCAGAAAGACTTCTGCTGTTAAAGTAAATAAAATGCATGGAAAAGGAACCCAACAAGTGTGGGTTCCTAAACATTCTAACTAGTGTTTTATCATTCTGATTGCAGGGTAAAAAGAAAAATGTGTTAGTCATGGATAGTGGATGTTCTGTGCACATGACTGGAAACAAGGCCATGTTATCAGAATATGAGGAAAAAGCTGGCCCAACTGTGTCTTATGGAGATGGCAACATTGGACAAACTTTGGGATATGGCAATATAATCATTGGCAATGTCATCATTGAACAAGTAGCTCTAGTGAAGGGACTAAAACACAACTTGTTGAGTATTAGTCAAATCACTGATAGAGGTTATCATGTCAATTTCTATTCCACACATTGTGAAGTAGTCAGCAAAGAAACATGAAAGATTGCATTGACTGGCTACAGGCATGGTAACATTTATGAAGCCAACATTCTCTCAAATACTGATGGCTCCCCTACATGTCTCATCAGTAAAGCATCAGTAGATGAAAGTTGGAATTGACACAAGAAGCTTTCTCATCTCAACTTCAGCAATATCAATGAGTTGGTTAAGAAAGATTTAGTGAGAGGATTACCTAAAGCTTTGTATACTCCTGATGGACTCTGTGATGCTTGTCAAAAGGCTAAACAAAGAAGGACATCATTCAAGAGTAAATCAGAATCCTCTATTGAAGAACCATATCACATGCTGCATCTTGATCTATTTGGACCAGTCAACATTATGTCCATCAGTAAGAAAAGGTACACTCTTGTAATTGTTGATGAATATTCTAGATTCACCTGGGTGTATTTTCTGCACAGAAAAGATGAAACTCCTGAAATATTGTTGGATCATGTGAGAATGATTGAGACAACCACAAAGTACAAAGTCAAGATACTGAGAAGTGATAATGGTACTGAATTCAAGAATTCAAAGATGGAAGAGTTTTGCAAATACAAAGGAATTATTCAACAATTCTCTGCTCCTGGCACACCTCAGCAAAATGGAGTAGTTGAAAGGAAAAATAGAACTCTTATTGAAGCTGGCAGAACTATGTTGGAAGAAGCTAAATTACCTACATATTTCTGGGCAGAAGCAATCAACACAACATGCTATACTCAAAATCTCACATTGATAAACAGACATGGTGTTACTCCTTATCAGTCACTCAAGGAGAAGAAACCAAGTTTGAAGCATCTGCATGTGTTTGGCTGTAAATGTTTTGTTCTCAGAACTCATCCTGAACAGCTAGGGAAATTTGAAACAAAGGCTGATGAGGGAATTTTCATAGGCTATCCTGCATCAAGAGCCTTTAGAGTTTTTAACTTGAGAACAAGGACTGTCATGGAGTCAATACACGTATCTTTTGATGATAAGAAGATAATTGGATTGAATGAAGACTCACATGATAGATTGGTTTTTGAAAATGAAGCTACCAAGGAACCTGAAGAAAATGAATCAGATCTTGACAATTCATCAGTTACTGATGGGTCACCAAATCCTGATGATCCATCAAATCCTGATGACACACCAATTACTGATGGTGCTAATACTGATGATGCAAATAATGATGATTCATCTAGTAGTGCAAATGTTGAGGGGGAGCAACAACAAACTACTACAAATTCAGAGTCAACTCAATCAGCAGGACAAAATTCTTCAGATACTGATTCAAGTGACAATCCTGATAATTCATCATGAGGAAATAACAATAATTCAGGGGGAGCTTCTAATGAAACAAATTCTTCTAATCAAGGTAACACCAATCCAGGGGGAGCATCTACATCAAGGAAGGACTTACCACCGGCAAGGAAATGGACTGCAAGTCATACTCCTGATTTGATAATTGGAGATCCTGATGCAGGTGTTCAGACAAGAAGTGCAACTCAAAATGAATGTTTATATAATAACTTTCTATCAAAGGAGGAGCCAAAGAAAGTTGAAGATGCACTTAAAGATGCTGATTGGGTTACTGCAATGCAAGAAGAATTAAATGAATTTGAAAGGAATGAAGTATGGAAACTGGTACCTAGACCAAAGAATAGGTCAATTGTTGGTACAAAGTGGATTTTCAAGAATAAGACTGATACAGAAGCTGGTGTGAAAACTAGAAGTACAAAAACAAATTGACAACAATATTGCTGGTATTCTCTGGAAAAAATAAAATTCATACTTAGTCTTCGATTAAGTATTAATTTTTAATTTTCAATCTTAATTCAACTTCTCTCAGGGATTACAATTCATCATCTTAAATATCAAATGCAATGTTATTAACAATTTGTACAGGAAAGCAGCGAAGAAGAACAATTGAGAAATATGATCAATTTCATTAATACATGGAGATTCTTTACAAATGAAAAGGAAATTACATTGTTTGTTTTCTAGTCTATTTCTCTACCCCTGTTCGATGGATCATAACCAGGCAAAAACTCCTCTGAGCAGCTTCACAGTCCGTCAGGATTGGAAGGGAGTTGTCCACCAAGATCCATCTAGGGTTTTCTTGTTCCATCCTTAAAGGACAAGAAGGGGAGCTGATGCACTTGAAGGTGGATCGTCACCATGATCACCGGGACTCTTCGATGCTTCCACCTTGCATGAAGTACAAGCATCGAGTTTCCTCTTTCTTCTTCTCTCAAGCTCTCGCTCGAGCTCCTCATCCTCATCATCATTACCATCATCGTCACCGTCTTCTTCCTCTTCTTCATTGACGATGATGAGATTATCGAAAGGATTCCAATCAGGGTTTGCCTGCTGGAAGTTGTGAAGGAGGACATCAGCTATTGCATTCAAGAAGGCCTCATGTTCCTGAGGGTCAGGAACAGGCTGTGGCTCTTCATTCTCTGCGATTTCATCCAGAGCCTCTTGCATTTCTTGCCAGATTAACTCGATGTTATCGAGTTCCTCAACAGGTAAATCATTTGGTTGATTGTTTGTAGCCATGGAGAAAGAAAGAATACGAAAGGTTTGAGTAACACTTTTGTTTTCTCTATGGAGACGGTTTTTTTGTGTTTTGATGATAAATGATAAATATGATTGACATTCTCTATCCTTTATAGAGATTATTTGTTAAGAGTGCAGGTCGTTTACTCAAATCTCGAGGAGACTGTTCAGTTTCTCATGACTATTTTGCCTCGTTAATTGGTAAGAGTGTTTCGGTGGTTACTACGCCATTAAGTTGGTAATAATTTTTTTTTTTAAAAAACAAAACATTTTTCAGGGTTGTTGAAATAAATTTTGTTTTCATAAATAAAATTTTATTTTACAATGCATATCGAAAATACATTTTTCAATCCTGATAAGGCAAATGGTTTTATAGGCAATGCCTTTATTCCTGATGAGGTCAGGTTTTTCTTACATCAGAAAATGCCTACTTGTTATGGTTTACTCTCTGATGCTATGGGGCAAGGCCAAACACACCTTTTTCCTGACCCAAGCATCCAACCCAAACTGTCAAAACAATCAACTGCCACCTCTATTGTCTCCCAAAAGACTTTTGTGACGCCCTCCAAATCCGGGGTACAGATTTGGGGAATCACTCGACCAACAAAACTCAACATACCTGAATATAACACATGCATAATATAATAATATCATAAAATACCCCTTATCCAAGACCGCATCCAGATTATGGCATTGAACACAAGCTTCTACAATCTTTTATTAATACAAACCAGTTTTATCAGAGTGATTACATCACAACTTAAGTCTACAGCTAGACATCTAGTCTAACAATACAAAACAAACAACTACCCTGCCAATGACAACCACTCGAGGAGCTCTCCTAGCTGCCGGTGAACTATCAGTCATGCTGTGCCGACTCATACTGTGACGCCCCCAAATCTGGGGTCAGGGAATTTGGTCGTCACGCTAAAATCTCAATTCAAAACCTGCTAAATATTAAACCAATTCAAATATAACATCTACGACCCCAACTCTACCAAGATCTTTAAGGCTATAGTGCTAGAAACAAGAATCCAAAATTTACTAAAACTTTAACTTCCTTTTTACAACAATACTCTATACACAAATTCTATAACACTAGTATAACTTCGATAAGAAGTATACCAGGCAAACTAATCTTCTACAATATAGTATTTAATAGAAATCAACTTTATACAATAACCTTACACTATATCCAAATGCTCTGCATCAACTCGTCTTCCCAACGTCATCTTGACTCTTCTCGTTCCATAGTTATGCAATTAAATACTGTCAATCTACCTTTTCACTGGAGGGTTAAAAAGGTGAAACAAGCAAGAGTGAGCAAAAGAAGCTCAGCAAGTATAGAGTACTGCACAAGATAAAATAATGATGCAATGATAGCAATATGTTAAGAATGAACTCAGCTGGACAAGAAATTGGCAATAAAGAAAGAATTAACTTAACTGGCAAAAATGAACAATACTAATAATCAATATCAAACTGTAAGTTAGAATTGGATTTTTACTGACGCAATGAGTTATAGTGGATGATAAGTCACACTAAAACTCCGGACCATACCCACGGTATGTCCAAGTACTGAACTGGATCCAAGGCCACTTTTGGCCTACATAATACTGATACTCTGATTGGCGTCTGCAGTCCTTAAAACATTTCATTTTAATTAAAAACTTCCAATTCCAACTTAATATTGGGAGTTAGGTGTCGGAACAATCGACTACCTCATTAATTCAAACTATTACTTTCAACTGGATTAGGGTAAAACAAATGCATAAGAATTAAATTTCTCATCACAAGGAATCAAGGTAAAATCTGACAATACAAGGTGCTGCAAGGTATAAGTTATGAAATGAAATAGAATTTGTCAAATCAAGAACAATAGGTTATCTCAATCTCAGGATAATAAAATAATCTGGTTATGAAACAGTAATTAAATTAAGGATTGAAAACAGGAACCTTAATACGATACTCTGAACAAAAGAGTACAAGTTAGTAAACTTGCCTTTGGTCCTTAGCTATCACGTAAAGCCGAAGTACTATGATTCTCATCTTCTTCTATCTTATGTCATCACAATCTTCTATTCCGATAATTCTTGGTTCTGACGCATATGCGGTTGCTACGAGTCTGCACCACCGAGATCGTGCCCGCCCAACTATTCACTAGTGTTGGTCCTCGTGTATTGCAGAAGGGGGGGGGATAAATGCAATACTGATAAAATTCAATCTCAATTTCAACAACCAAAACTAAGATTTAACGTTATCAGTATTTATGTATGCATTCAAAAACAGTATAGTTTAAAGACAAGTTTCACAAAATAAATGTTTTATTTATTTTGCAAAGTGTTGCTACAACCTCAAGAGAGAATTCTTGTGATTCTGTTTTCTTCAAGACACTTGCTTGTTTTCGTTACTCTCCTAGAATGAATTGATAGTCTAAGTATAAACTAATCCTATCACTGTCAACACGGGTTTGTGAAGCTGCTCTCATTATCAAGTGGCAGCTTCTTACAAACTGTCTACCCATGTGACTTTCCTAAATTGCTAACATGTCAGATATACAATACAAAGAAAGCAACCTAGATTCATTCTATTTCCAGCTAAAACAATTCAGCAAATAGAGACTTGACCTTGCTCTTGAATTGATTCGCTTTTGTTTTGTAGTGCTTGAAGCTTCTGTCGTAGTCTTGCAGACTTGGTGCAGCTTAGGGATACTGCAACACGCCTGTTTCTTGAACATTGAAACTGTCACGGGATTTGACTGAGAAGATACCTAGAACAAGGATCTTTCTCAAGACAGTTACTTTTGCCGCAAAGCTTGCTGTCACAGGAATGTTCTTTTGGTGACAGTATGAGTTCCCCGCATAGAGTACTGTCGAGGTTTCCAAACTTGATGTCGAGGGCTAAAGTTGCTGTCGCGTAGTCTTCCGCCAATGTTGCTGTCAGAGTGAATATGCTGTCGTGACTTGCAACATTCTGTCTTCTTGTAATCTTACTGTCAATACTTATGACAGTAACCTTTATTCATGCTGTCATCTAATATGCATTCTTTGAGGCTTGAACACAGCAAGTGAAATTCTTCCAAATTACATAATTAAAATGACATTGCATACTGATTACAAGAACATACTTTGGCTGTGACAGTATGTTCTACTTAATTCGAAATTAGGTACATACAAGGTTAAGTTGTTTCTATGCTATCACCCATAAATCCCAACAATCTCCCCCAATTTGTTTTTATGGATAATAACAACAAATTTACAATATATGCTGACAACTTAACTAACAAGATCAGAATGGATTAAGAATTTTTACTTAGCTTGAGATTTCCTCTTCTGTCTTGCTACATCCTCTCTTTTGAGAGCTTCTACCAAGCAGCCTCTTAGACCTTCTACAAGAGAGATTTCAGCAGGAGTGACTGCAGCATCTTCTATTTCTTCAATGATCTTCTTGATAGTAGGAGAGATAAGAGAATTAGCATCCCTGAGATTCATCCATAGCTCTAGATCATATGGATAGCTTCTGAAGTGGAGTTCTTCATGAATGAGCTTGAATCTACATCCAGGATAAGCATTGAGAGTCATCCTCCTTTGCTTGTCCAGCTTTGAACATTCTCCTTTTCTCCTTTCCAATATTTCCTTTATCTCATCAGAACAAATCTGCTCCAAGAGATGAATTGATCCAACTACCATATACTGTAAATCCTTCAGAATAGTTGTTTTTAGCTTGTGCAAGCTGCAAACGTAGATTTCTTCTTTTTGGTACTTGATTCTTAAGGGATTTTCCAGCATACATGTTTGATAATTTGGAGCTTCACTTTCTGCCTTGTTGGCAGTCTTGCATCTTTCCAGGAGTTCAGCTTCCTTCTTATCAAGTTCTGACTGATATTGAGAATATTGAGAAGAGTCAGGTCTTTTGCTTGGCTTGGGTTGCCCTTCCTGAGTTGGTTGGGTTTGCCCTTCTTCTGTGGGTAAATCATCAAACTCATAGTACCAGTGATATGGTATAGGAGAAGCTGGTAGATCAGTTAAAATATCAGCATCATCAAAATCTGCAAAATTGTAGCCAAATTTCTGATAAAACTCAGCATCCCTATCAGCCTGATATTTCAGAATATGTTCCATGACAGACTCTGGAACATTACCATAGCTCTCCAGCAACTCTACCATTCTTTCTAGGTAGAAGAAGTCAATTCTCCTTTTATCTATGGTTGACACTCTACCACTGGTTGTTGTGGCTTCCAGATAGAAGTCCTTATTAACCTTGATAGATCTTGATTCTTCCCACCACAGAATGTACTCAGTGGCCTCTTGATTTGCATCCAGCTTAACCTCAACACTCTTGATTTCTCTAGATTGCATCTGTTGTATCTTAAGACTGTTAGGAGGTATTGATTGAATTGTCATCCTAAGATTTCTGCCTAATCCAGTGGCCTTTTCCTTTCCTGAGTACTTGTGCTTTCCTTCAGGTTTCTGTCTAGAAAACCATGCTTTTGCTTTAGCTTTCAGTCTTTTGGGCTTGACAGTAGCTTTGGCTTCATCCTTGACAGAACCTTCCTTGACAGTATCTTTGTCGACAGTATCTTCCATGACAGCATCTTCTATGACAGTTTCCTTGTCGACAGTATCTTTGGTGACAGCATCCTTTTCTGCATTTATGCAATCAATAGCACATCTAAGAATGCTTGCCTCCAAAGCTTCCAGTATTCTTGGCTCCTCTTCATCTGTTGCAGCAGCATCTTTCTTTTCTTGACTAGGAGTTTCTTCATTGCCTTCATTCTGAGATTGAATACCAGTATTCTCAGAATTACTTCCACCAGCATTACCTGCATTTCCAGAAGCTTCACCACCTCCAATCTCATCATCATCATCATCATCTTGAAAAGGAATATCATAGAGGCAGCTTCCACCTTGATCAGCTCTTTTGGCATTGGCTCTAGTGATTAGCTCCTTCACTCTAGTTCCCAGTGCCTTGTCTCTCAACACCAGCATTTTGTAGATCTCTTGAACAACATAGACTCTTCCTGGATTGGCATTTGAGCTGAGTATTCCATATAACACTTTCAGAATTGACTCAGTTTGCATCCTGGATGGACTGATCAAATTCATGAAGCTGTTCCTTCTTGTGCCATCCTTTGTAGTAGATCTGTAGAAAACACTTGGTGGATTTGTGTAGACTTCAGGTAGCTTCTGTGTGATCATGTTCTGTATTTTCATATTCAATATTTCATTGAATGGTGTTTGAGTTGCCTTGATCTTTCCCTTCATAGCACACAACACCTTTGCTGGCAGACTCTGCAATAACTGCATTGTGATAAAATAAGATATGCCAGAAGTGAAATAGATACTTACAGCCCATCTTTTCTCATCATTCACCATTACACTGACACTGGTGATTTGATCCTTTTACAGTTTTGTGGTGTTGGTTGGACTGTTGCTTGGTGCATTCATTGCTTCTTCCACCAGACTGCTAAATTCAATGTCATGATTGTGTAATGTGCTCTCCCTGTAATCCACCATTATAGTATTGGCTTCTTCTTGATCAAACTCAGTACCATTGGACCAAGTATTTCCCTTATGGATGGATTCAGGGAGTTTCCCTTTACCTTTCCCAAGCTTATTTTGTTCCTCCATTTCTCTCCATCTTTTCTGTAGAGCAGTTTCTTGAGTTGCTGAAGTTGGTTCTCTAATTGTCACAAGAGGTAGAATTGGGTGTCTAGATGCAGGTCTTCTTTGCATTGTATCTTGAGTTGCCTTAGACATTAACACCTTTTCACCATCCAAGTCAACTTCAACAAGATCTTCAGCTTTATCCTTTGGTTGTCCACTGCTTGGTTTGACTTGCTCCCCCTTTGTCATTGCTTTACTCTTGACTCCAGAAACTTGTTTTGCTCCCCCTTTGGTCTTCACAATTACTGGCTCCCCCTGAGTTCCACCTGATTCCTGAATAGATATTGATTCTGATCTTGCTACCTTCTCCCCCTTAGTTGAGTTGGCAACTACTAGGTCAGTAAGGAACTTGATAGAGAGTTGAGTAGCAGCAAAACCATCAACCACCAGTTGAGAGAGAGAGTCCAGTTTGGAGTTCAAGGTAGCACACTGTCCTTCCAGAGCTTCAATCCTGTTACCAAAATTTGCAGAGGGGCCACCATTCCTTAACCTTCTTGGAGGGGAAGGAAAAGAAAGGGGCTTGGAGGCTAAGGGGGTTCTCACACTCTCAGGGTGTTTTTGAGTGATCTCATCACTCCTCACTGTTTGACTCTCAAGGCCTAATGCCTGAATAGTGTGGGCTCCCTCAAGATCTCTCTGGACATGCTCAAGTCCCTCTCCTTGTGCCAGCTCATTTGGTTGCCTCTCATTTTTATGTTCACCTCTCTTTTCTTTTATCTCTCTTTTCTTTTGCACACCCTCACTCAACCTAAATGCATGGGTATGAGCAGTACTAGCATGCATGGAAGTAGAAGATTTAGAATGTACCTTCAAGAGTTTGGCAAGAGGTAGGTCATCATCAGAGGCATCCGCAATGATTACAGCATCAAAATCTGGCTGAGAGGACTGGACAACATCTTTGGCAGGAATGTTACTGTCAGCTTGAGCTTGGACAACAGGTTCTGTCATGCCAGCATCTTTGGGATGTGGAGTGACAGTAGGTTCTGTGTTGACAGTAGCTTTCTCTCCACCCATGACAGCAGCTGTGTCCAAGACAGCAACATTTCCAGTGTCTTTGACAGCAACAGAGGCTGTGACAGCATCTTCCTGAAGGTAAGATGCTCCTTGGAGTTCAGACAAAGTGTTGGCTGTTTCATTTTCTGACAAAATACCACTTTGCCCTTGCTCATTGTTTGGAGGAGTGGTATCCATTTCACTTTGAGAAATGGGTTCTTGTGGACCACTAGATGGGGGCTCATCCATGATTGGAGATGGATGATCAAAACCTGAAGGGTTGGGACTGTACCCTTCTCTAGGTTGTGGAGAAGAAACAAAAGAATGTATAGGGAAGGAAGAAGGTGAAAGTGTAGCAGAGAGTGGGGGCTGATTCACAGGAGAAACATGTGAACCATCAATAGGAATAGAGAAATCTTCACTGTGCCCTAACTCACTGTGTGTTTCTTCAAGTGGGGGTTCCTCAGGTTGTGAACCATGAGTTTGTGCAGACTCTGTACAGGGTGCCTTGGGAGACAGGCCAATTTCAATAGATGCACCTTGTTGAGAAGGCACATCTAGGGAGGTGTTGGAATCTCTTTCAGTAACCACAGTTTGTTGAGAAACTGCAGCTTGGCTAACAGTGGTTTTGGTCCTCCTAGCTCTCTTCTTCTTAGACTCAGGGGAAACCACTGGGGGTTCTGTTTGACTACCTTCCTTATTTGCTGCACTAGGTGTAGTGTCTCGCTCTTGACTAACAAAGCTACCACCAACACCAGCTTCTAAGGGTCGTTTTCTGGATTTTTGCAAGGCTTCTCTTTGGGCTTTGGGAAGTCTGGAGAGCCTAGGCTGAGTGTATGGTGTTGAATGTGGGTTAACTGAATTTGGGTCTAATTCAGTTTCATTCGCAAGAGTGAAAGATTCATAACCAGAGGGTAATGGATAATCAAGGTTGGACACTTGATCAACCATGTGCTGAGTGAAACAAAGTGGACTATGTGCATTGAGATTCTGTGATGATAACAGTGTGTGTGTGTGTGTTCTTTTTCAAAACAGAGCAAGCCTCTAAACGAGGGGCATTATTATTAAAATCACAGAATGAGTTGATGCACATCATAAGAAAGTGAGGGTAGATTGATACCTTCTTACCTATGGCAGCCCTGAGGTGTGCCATGAGGAGAGCTCCAACATTCACCTTGTATCCATGGACAAGAGAATGTGTCAGTTTCTTGATGTAGGAGGGTATTCCATTCCAGCCAGTGGACTTGGTAGAGAACACCTTGACCATCACATCAAAAATCATACTCCACTCCTTTCTCAGATTCTTCCTATCCATTTCACCAGACGGATACCATTTGGTTGTTCCCTCTTCGAGAATAGGGCCTGCATACCCAATCTTCAAGAAGAGCTTCTTGAGAGTGTCATCATTGGCAAGTTCAGAAAAATTTTTGCCTTCTTGAAGTGTAATTCCAAGAGCAGTGTTGATGAACTCAGCTGTAAGAGTGTAGTGTTGCCCATTGAGTGTGAATCGAATAGATGGGTTTTCACCCTCTGTTTGAGCAACAGTAGTTTGCCAAAATGCCTCAATTCTGTCTAAGTCGAGAATGGGTGTTGAGGTAATGGCAGAACCAAGATAGGACTTGTTCAAGAAAAACACTAGTCCTTTGAAACCTTCACCAGCATCATTGGGGGAAAAGATACCAGCAAAGTTTGTTTGAGAGAGAGTCTGTTTGGGGGCCATGGAGATTCAAGAAAAGAAGAAAGTAGGAAAGTAGCTTTTTGCTTGAAGAAAAATATTTTGCCTTGAGTTTGATAAGAATGATATGTCTAAGTAACTGGGGAATAAAAAGGGGTATCTCAAACGTTGGTGCACAAAAAGTGGGTTTAAAGAACGTGTCTTAACCCAGTCATATAACACGTGAGTTACTGCCTGTTATTCACTGTCAAACGTGGGATGAATATCCAATTTCAACGGTCCACTATTGTTGACAGTAACCTGTGCGCTAGAAACAATCTGTCAGTGATAAGCGGTGGTGACAGTAGGTTATGCGCGACAGCAACTATTGCGCAAAAACATGCTGTCATTGTTAAGCATTTGAATGACAGTATTCTTTAAAAGTCTTGACAGAAAGTCTTTCCCTGCTGTCAAGAAGTGTGCTGTCAAGAGACACAAGACAGTATCCTTCTTAATGACAGTAACTTAGTTGGGGAATTGTTTCTGTCATGAACGTATCATAATTCTTTATTCATAAACTTAACCTAACATTAACAGAGTATGGATTTAGAAATTTAATCATTTGAACACAGATACTATGCAGTTAACACAGACGAAACAAAAACTCAATAAACACAATCAGCAAGAAGCTTTAATTTTTATTAATAAAATCATTTAAACATAGCATTGAGTACATCAGTCTTTGATTTTATTAACTAATTCTAAAACTTCTTTCCTAATCTCCTCTTCAGTGCGACCTTCTTCCTTGAGAAGTGCCTGAAGTTCTTCCTCTTGAATCTTCCATTTTTCTTCTTCCTGTGCTTGAATGGCTTGAGACTGTTCATCTTCCTCATGAAGCAAGTCTTCAAGTTCATCAAACAGGACTTCCACTTCATCTCTAAGGGGAGATTCACACGAGACTTTTGGCCTGTACTCTATTCCTACTTTGTTTTCCATGATTTACTTTAAAACTGAGAGCAGACTGGTGAAACCTAAGGTTAATTTATAGGCAAAACCGTCTAAGGATTAAAGTCTAATGGTCAACAGTTAGAGTACCCATACAACTACCACAAAAATAATTAATGGTTGTGTCCTCCTTTAATCCTACAGATTAATGCAAAAAGGTGTGAAAGTCCAATGGAACAGATATTTATCTCTCAAACTAAGAAAATAACCACATTAATGTCATACAAGGTCTAAAAGTATGAGACTGGCACAGAATACAGACATGTATAGTCAAGTCAACACGTGCTGTCACATAACAGACATAGACCAAGTAGACAGTAACTTCTCTTGACAGCAGGTTTGAAGGTGCTGTCATGAGCTTCAAAAAAAAATTGGAAATTCAGAAAACTTATTAAATCAACATACCAGATTCAGCATTCCCAATTCACTTACCAACCTGTTGAAGGTTGCTTCATCCAATGTCTTAGTGAAGATGTCAGCTAGTTGCTTGTCAGTTGGGACATAGATCAGCTTCACAGTTCCTTGTTCAACATGCTCTCTGATAAAGTGATGTCTTATATCAATGTGCTTTGTCCTAGAGTGTTGAACTGGATTGTCTAAAATGGATATGGCACTAGTGCTGTCACAGTAAATAGGAATTTCTCTTAACACTAGACCGTAATCCTGAAGTTGATTCTTCATCCATAGAATTTGTGCACAGCAACTGCCTGCAGCAATATATTCAGCTTCTGCAGTTGAGGTAGAAACTGAATGTTGCTTCTTGCTAAACCATGAGACCAATCTTCCACCAAGAAATTGACAGCTACCAGTAGTACTCTTTCTGTCAATTCTGCATCCAGCATAGTCTGAGTCTGAGTAACCAATTAGATCAAATCCAGTGTTCTTAGGATACCAAAGGCCTAGGTTAGGAGTGCCTTTTAAGTATCTAAAGATTCTCTTGATGGCTACTAAGTGTGACTCCTTTGGATCACTTTGAAACCTTGCACAGAGACATGTAGCAAACATGATGTCAGGTCTGCTAGTAGTTAGGTATAGGAGAGATCCTACCATGCCTCTATAGGTGCTTGAGATAACTTTCTTTCCTTTAGGGTCAAGATCCAGACTAGTTGATGTGGACATTGGTGTCTTTGTAGGTGATGAATCTTCCAAGTTGAACTTTTTGAGAAGTTCCTTGATGTATTTAGCTTGACAAATGAAGATTCCATCAAGTTGTTGAAGAATTTGTAATCCCAGAAAGAATGAAAATTCTCCCATCATACTCATCTCATATTTGTTACTCATGAGAGAGGAAAACTTCTCACACAGCTTCTCATTTGTAGAACCAAAAATGATGTCATCCACATAGATTTGTACCAGAATGATGTCCTTGCCATGATGTTTGTAGAAAAGTGTCTTGTCCACAACTCCTCTAGTAAACTGATTTTCCAACAGGAAAGTGAAAAGTGTGTCATACCAAGCCCTGGGTGCTTGCTTTAGTCCATACAAAGCCTTGAAGAGTTTGTACACAAAATCATACATTTCAGCATCCTCAAACCCTGGTGGCTGTTCAACATACACTTCTTCTTCCAATTCTCCATTTAGGAAGGCACTTTTGACATCCATCTGAAATACTTTGAAGTTGCAGTGTGCAGCATAGGCTAGAAAGATTCTTATAGCTTCAAGTCTTGCAACAGGTGCAAATGTCTCATCATAATCTATTCCTTCCTGTTGACAGTAACCTTTAGCCACTAGCCTTGCTTTGTTTCTTGTCACTGATCCATTTTCATCAAGCTTGTTTCTGAAAACCCATTTGGTCTCAATGACTGACTTTCCCTTAGGTCTTGGAACCAACTTCCATACATTGTTTCTTTCAAACTGATTTAGCTCTTCTTGCATGGCTATCACCCAGTCAGAATCCAACAATGCTTCATCAGTTGTCTTGGGTTCCATTTGAGACAGGAAACATGAAAACATGCTGTCAGCGGAGACTTTGTTCCTTGTCCTCACTCCAGAAGTAGGGTCACCAATGATAAGGTCATTTGTGTGATCCTTGTTCCACTTGGTGATTCTGGGCAAGCTACTCGATTGTACAGGAACAGTTGCTTCAGTTTGTTGAGTTGAATGCTCACCAATTCCATTGTCTTCACCATGTTCTTTATTGTCTCCAGAGTCATCACTGTTATGAATGTTAGAAGTTATGGTTTGTGACTGAGCTGGAGTTTGGTTGACAGTAATGGTATTGACAGTATCTTTTTCAACTTCAACAATTTGAGTGAAGCTAGGTTCTTCATCAACAATTTCCTCAGCTTCCAAGTATCCTTGATTCTCAAATCTGAATGTCTGCATCTTTCCTTCTTCATGCAGTCCTGGAAACTTGGTTTCATCAAATGTGACATTAACACTTTCTTCAATAATCCTGTGTTCCACAACATAAACTCTGTAGGCAGTCCTTTCTGTGCTGTAACCCATGAATAGTCCTTCAAATGCCTTGGTGTCAAATTTTCCTTTCTTCTCATGGTTATCCTTCATCATAAAGCATTTGCTCCCAAACACATGAAAGTATTTGACAGTAGGTTTCTTCCCAGTTAGCAGACAGTAAGGTGTACTTGCATGAGTTTTGTTAATCATGGTTCTGTTTTGAGTATAACAAGCTGTGTTGATAGCTTCAGCCCAGAAATATGTTGGCAGTTTGGCATCATGCAACATAGTTCTAGCTGCTTCAATGAGAGTCATGTTCTTTCTTTCTACAACTCCATTCTGCTGTGGAGTCCTTGCAGCAGAGAATTGTTGTACAATTCCTTCATCTTTACAGAAATTTCCAAGTGTGGCATTTCTGAATTATGTACCATTGTCAATCCTCAAGATTTGAACTTTTGAGTTTGGAGTTCTATCAAGAACTCTGACTTGATCAATAATCACTTGAGCAGCTTCATCTTTGGATTCAAGAAATTTCACCCAAGTGTACCTTGAGTAATCATCCACCATTACTAAGGCATATCTCTTTTTGGCCATTGATGGTACATTGACTGGTCCAAAGAGATCCATGTGAATCAACTTGAGTGCTTCTATGTTGGTGTTCATTTGCTTGGACTTGTGCATAGCTCTCCTTAGTTTGCCCATTTGACAATCTTCACACAGTCCTTCTTGACAGAATTCCTGTTGGGGCAAACCTCTCACTAACTCCTTCTTCATCAAAATATTCATTGTCTTGAAGTTGAAATGTGAGAGCTTCCTGTGCCAAAGCATACTGTCACCAACAGTTGCTTTACTGTAAAAACAGTAAATTTTATCCTTCTTTGTTGAGTTTAAGTCAGCAACAAACAAGCTTCCTTTTCTGACCCCTTTTAAAGAGAGGCTCCCATCCTTCTTGTGATAGATGTTACACATCATCATATCAAAATCAACCTTGAATCCCCTGTCACTGAATTGGCTGACACTGAGTAGATTGTGCTTCAATCCATCCACAAGAGCAATGTCTTCAATGACAACATTTCCAATTTCCAGACAGCCATATCCCACTGTGTAACCCTTGTTGTTGTCTCCAAAGGTTATGATTGGGCCAGCTTTATCTACATAGTGTGATAACAGGGCTTTATCACCTGTCATGTGTCTTGAGCAACCACTGTCAATAATCCACATGACTTGAACTTTCTTATTGCCCTGCAAAACAGAATGTGTTTAAGTTGCATATGGTACCCAATCCCTGTTGGGTCCTGCAGTTTTAGTGTCTCCTGAGTTTCTTCCAGTCATAAAATCACAAGCATCATCAAAAACCTCCTGTTTGACTTCTCTTTTCACCCACTTAGGCTTAGAATTGGACTTGATCCTTTTCTTAGTGGATGAAGCCTTTTTGCTGTTGCCAGCAGGCTCAGAAGTCTCAACAGTGTGCATGTATGAACATTTTTCAGTAGTGAGAATAGGTAAGTTAAAGCATGTACTCATGGCAGTGATCTTGCATGGCATACATTCAATGTTATTACAGACACTCATAGTTCTATGCATAAGAGGGGTTCTGTGTAAGTTACCATTGAGTTCAGTAGCATTGATCTTATCCTCAATTGGGTTCTTACAAACATGTGTTAAATGATGTGAAGATCCACAGTTATTGCATAGTTTCCTAGAAGCACCTCCAACATTAGTGTATCCATTTCCTTTATTGACACCTACCTTACCATTCCTATTTTTAGACTTGGGAGTTACTGGATTGACAGTGTGTTCAGAAGTTGCTGTCGAACTTTCCTTGACAGTACCTTTTATTCCAACTGTCTTGACAGAAGGTTTGGAAGCTACTGTCTTGGAAACATTCTTGACAGCATCTTTGGAAGATTCTGTCTTGCCAACTGTGACAGCATCTTTTGAACTTACTGTCTGATTGCTTGGTAAGTTTACTGTCTTGGGGATTGTGACAGTATCCTTTCCATCCTTGGATGTGCTGTCAACACCTTCATCCTCATCAAGAATTTCTTGTTTGATGAGCATGGCTTCTTCATCAAACTCAATTTCTGCAGCTTTGAAAATAGGAGTTTTAACCTTCTTGAGAATGGTGGGTTTGACAGCAGCATTTCCAGAACAATCTTGAATCACAGTTTCCTTTCCAGGTCTTCTACCATATGAAAAACCTATACCAACTGTCTGATTTTCTGTATGCTTATCATTGTAATCCTGAACTATCTTTGATGAGTTTTTATAAGCCTTAATCTTAAATTCATTTTCAGCAATCTCATTCCTCAGGAATTCCTCAACCTCTTTAGCACATTTTAATTCATTTTTAAGTCTAGCATTCTCCTGAGCTAAAGAGTCTAGTGAACTGGTTTTGAGAACAAGAGATTCATTTTCAGACTTTAGTGTTTCATTTAGCTTACTCAGCCTAGTGATTTCCTCATTAGCAGCAGATAAGCTAGTATAGACATTGAACATTTCAGCACTTAAGTCTTTAATGGTTTTCTTATACTCATCAGTGGACATATCAAGTAATACAAGTGAAGGTACCTGACTTGAAGATGTTGATGCTACTTCATCAGTGCTAGCCATGATAGCTAGGTTGACATATTCTTCTTCTTCTTCATCATCAGACTCATCCCAACACTTTCCTTCAGCCACATAGGCTCTACCTTGATTCTTCTTAGAGTATCCACCAGTTCCTTTCTCAAATCTCTGAACCTGTTTGGGTCTTTTGCATTCAGTAGCAAAATGACCAGGTTCACCACAGTTGTAACACTTGAATTTTGACCTATCCACAAATCCAGTTTTGTATCCTCCTTTGGTTGAACTTCCCACAACAGCCTTTGATGAACTTCCCCTGTTGAACTTGGATGCTTGGCCTTGGGGCTTGTATGACCTATCCTTCTTGAACCTAAAGTTCTTGAACTTTTTGGCCATGTAAGCCATAGTAGGATTGTCCATGCTTTCCAGTTCCTCCATTGTGTAGAAGTCTTCATCTTCCACATCCTTGAGCTGTAGTACGACTTTCTCATCATCTTCAACAACCTCTTCTATCTTCAAGGATTGTGCAGGGGTTGGTTGTATGATTTGTAGTACTTCACTCGGCTGTGTGATCCTTGGCACATGTGCTACTAGGGCACTTGACATATTAGCCATCTTGTTCCTTGTTCCACTCTGTATGGCTCTCTTTTGAAAGAGTTCAAGTTCATAGGATTTCAGAATGCCATAAAGTGTCTCAAAGGTTATATTGTTGAGATCGCTTCCTTCTCGTATGGCTGTTGTCTTGTGTTCAAGGTGATCAGGCAGTGTAAGCAGGAACTTGACATTCAATTCTTTTCTGTCATAGTACTTGCCATGTATCTGTAGTTCAGTTAAGAGCTTACTGAACCTTTCAAACATGGAAGTTAAGTCTTCACCAGGCTTGGCCATGAATGCCTCATATTGTGATATCAGTATTTGCCTTTGGTTACCCTTAACTTCCTTCACATAGTAAAGCTAACCTGATCCACATCTCCTTGGCAGATGTGCAGCTTATCACACTTCCACACATGGCTTTATCCAACGTGAGAGAATCGAGCAAGATGAGTTGCAAGTGATCATCTAGCACCATTTTCTCCTTCTCAGGTTCCAAAATTTCCGAGGGATCTTTGGGAACCCAATGTGCAGGAATGATTTCACCATTTACTGTTGTGGCTTCAATTTCCTTTCTTGGAATGAAAGGACCATTCTCGAGGATACCTAGGTATAGTGGATTCGCAGCTTTGATAAATAACAAGATCTTTCTTTTCCAAATGTTGTAGTTCTCTTTATCAAAAGCTGGGATCTTGATACTATTTGATTTCTGCATTGTCGTCGTGATCTCAGATATGTATGTTAATCTGAAAGCTCTGATACCAGTTGTTGGTCCTCGTGTATTGCAGAAGGGGGGGGGGGATGAATGCAATACTGATAAAATTCAATCTCAATTTCAACAACCAAAACTAAGATTTAACGTTATCAGTATTTATGTATGCATTCACAAACAGTATAGTTTAAAGACAAGTTTCACAAAATAAATGTTTTATTTATTTTGCAAAGTGTTGCTACAACCTCAAGAGAGAATTCTTGAGATTCTGTTTTCTTTAAGACACTTGCTTGTTTTCGTTACTCTCCTAGAATGAATTGATAGTCTAAGTATAAACTAATCCTATCACTGTCAACACGGGTTTGTGAAGCTGCTGTCATTATCAAGTGGCAGCTTCTTACAAACTGTCTACCCATGTGACTTTCCTAAATTGCTAACATGTCAGATATACAATACAAAGAAAGCAACCTAGATTCATTCTATTTCCAGCTAAAACAATTCAGCAAATAGAGACTTGACCTTGCTCTTGAATTGATTCGCTTTTGTTTTGTAGTGCTTGAAGCTTCTGTCGTAGTCTTGCAGACTTGGTGCAGCTTAGGGATACTGCAACACGCCTGTTTCTTGAACATTGAAACTGTCACGGGATTTGACTGAGAAGATACCTAGAACAAGGATCTTTCTCGAGATGGTTACTTTTGCCTCAAAGCTTGCTGTCACAGGAATGTTCTTTTGGTGACAATATGAGTTCCCCGCATAAAGTGTTGTCGAGGGCTAAAGTTGTTGTCGCGTAGTCTTCCGCCAATGTTGCTGTCAGAGTGAATATGCTGTCGTGACTTGCAACATTCTGTCTTCTTGTAATCTTACTGTCAATACTTATGACAGTAACCTTTATTCATGCTGTCATCTAATATGCATTCTTTGAGGCTTGAACACAGCAAGTGAACTTCTTCCAAATTACACAATTAAAATGACATTTCATACTGATTACAAGAACATACTTTGGCTGTGACAGTATGTTCTACTTAATTCGAAATTAAGTACATACAAGGTTAAGTTGTTTCTATGCTATTACCCATAAATCCCAACAACTAGTTAAATATAACATATACTTTAGCCTTCGGACTTCAACTCTACTTAATATAAATATTTATAAACTTAAGCGAATATATTTCTACAGAAAATTGGGCATGACCTATTCGTAAAGTGGACGTTGCCCTGTTTTAAAACACCAAAACTTTCCAACTCAATCATCCACAATTTATTCAATACTCAATAATCTGCCTCGTCTTGCAGTAAACATATAAGAATTAATTCTGCATTGACTTGCAGTTACTTTATCCAAAAATAAACAATCACATACAACATTTATCACGTAGGAAGTCAAATAACTAATTCACATAATTTCATAAACTTCATGTAACACATAGTACATGATTGAACTGATAACTCTTATAATTATACAAATTTAATAGCTACACATTTAACACATATACACATTTCATTCACGTATGCATTTAGACTAGCATATCATACCATATACAATTTCCAAATAATAATCATTTAATAGTCCTGCCGGAAATTCGGCAGCACTTACTCTATTTATATAACACTCCACCTGTTTTAAATTAATACCAACAGTCAAGCATCAAATTACGAACTAACATATTAATATAACTTAACTTAATCAACCTGAACTCACAACTATAAAATAACATACTCAACTCGATATGCCATTCAAAAACATAGAACTTATCAGTTCATTTAATCAAACAATAAATCAGGTCAAGCCGGTAATAAAATAATAACATAGTTTTGAAAATATTAACTAAATTTGATTTATAAATAATCGAGATTAATCAATAATTAATTAATAAAATTCACCAATTAACTATTCAATTAATTGGTCAATTAAATCAATTACATTATTATTTAAAACCAATTAAAATAATCAAATTCAATTACTCCTTGAGATACTAATAATAGAATACAATATAATAAATAAATATAAAGATTTTACGAAATTTCGGCATGACCCGTTCGTAAATAGGACTATCCCAAAATTTGCATATACTATGCTGCGCCCCCAGGCACAGGACGGACAACACAGTACATCACAAATCACAACATGTATACTTGACAATCGACAATCGACAATAAACTCCACAATTATCATAACTCGACTTAACACATTCAACAACAATCAAACTCTACAGAAATTTTATTCAGGTGTATACCTACAACTTTCACTCTTTGATCAGCTTAAAAAATTTGGCCATTAACCTCTTCAAATTCGACATACAAAACAGGACATACAAAACTGAAATATAAAATGTAACTGCGCGCAATCTACTTAAACATTTTTAATAAATCCAAAAATAATATAATGAACACCAAATTTGGCAGGCTCCTTCCTGAATACCAAACAAAATTAGCATAAAATTTTCAGTTCCAGAACCATTCATTTAGACCAAAAACGAATTGATTTAAGTACCTACTGAATGCAGAAAATTTCGGCCCTGCACAACTTTTAGTAAAACAAGCATAACTTTTTACTCACTAACTTAATCGACACAAGGTTTTCGCGTGGACAAACTAGACTCCAATTAGAATATTTCTAACTTATACTTTCTGTCTAAAACAGGTAGTAAACAATCAGAATTAACCCGAACAGAACAGACAGTTTCTTGACTATTTAACATAGTATCCATCTATTATCGATTCAAACACTAAGAATCTTATTCTATCATATACAACACCACTAATCACCACATATCCAAAACTCAAACTTAATAAATCTGAAATTTCAAACTTAGCCCAATTATCAAAATATTTGCAAGTAAACCAATTGTAGTTTGAACTATGTACTATGGAAGAAAGAAATGTAAACTAGTATCATGGATGGTCTTACTCCCTGATTTTTAATAAATAGAAAATTTATCATTTTTAAGTGAAATTTTGTTGGGACATCACTAAACAGTTCATCTATCTACCGTAAATATTTCAAAAGCAAATTTCAATTTAAGTCCCCCAAACAGAGCTGGCAAACAGGGTACCGGACCCTATTGAGAAACTCTGCGCACGACACACTAGATTGACCATAACTTTAGACTCGAACATGATTTTAATCTAATTCTTTCGCGAGTCAAAACTAGACTCCAGGGAGTATCTAAACACAAAATTTCTATTACACAAACCTAACATAGGCCAGTTAACTAGATGTTTCAAAACAGGACATCAACAAGAAAGAAAATGGAACTATGGCTACAAACAGCCCTCACTCTATGATTTTTAGTAAATTAAAAATATACTGTTTTTATATGAAATTTTTATGAGACACTCTTAAACATTACTACAACATACAGTAAAAGTTTCAGAAAGCAATTCCAAGTTTAAAGCACTAAAACAGGGTCCGCAAATCAGGCACCTGAAGCTGTTCTGCAGCTACGCACACAACTCAGAAAAATTAGGGCTCCCTCGCTTTTCTGGTACACTTACGTACGAGAATTGCGGAACTGGTACAGCTGCGTACAACATTGCAAAACTGGTATAGGGCGCCACATACCGTGGCGACCTCTGAGGGGTGCGCCACAGCCCGTGGCGACCCTGTTTTATCCATTTCACTTTCCCCGTGGTTACTTAGTAAAACAGATTTGTCACTTAGTAAAAATTGTTTTGTAACTCTCTCTTTTGTAGGTTTATAGATTATACTTGCAAAAATTATATTAGCATTTTCTTTGTTTTAAATTAAACATGAGCTGTTGTACTTTGGGACTATCCAAAATTTTAAAAATAATATTACGCGTAACTATGTAAACTTTTGGTCCAAAAATGATAACTACACAAAATTGTAGTTCCTACACAAAATTCTTAGCAAAAAATGTTCTCAAACAATCGATTTTGGATGTATAAAAAATGTAGTTGCAAAATTTAAATTTTAAATTTTTTTTAAATTAGCATAGAAATGCTCTACTTTGCTACTAAGCAGAAACGGAAAATAATTATTAAGTGTACCTATGTTATTTTTTGCTCCAAAAAGGAGGTGTACAGCATTTTATGCAATTTTTATGGACTAGAAAAAAAAAATTATTCAACCATCTGGAAGGATGATAATAATACAGCCTTAATGTTGACGTGACTACACCACTTTTACATTTGCATGCTAACAGTTGTATTCAGAGCAATAATAAAGCTTCAAATTTAGTTTGACAAGACTACACATGAGATCAATAATTTCTGGAAAACATGACAAATAATACAAAGCTTTAATTTTATGAAAAAGATGAGTGGTCATTTCAAGGCCTGCATAACTAGTAATTTGAAGTAGGGTATATATAATTGATGGTTATAGCTTCATTCAGTGTCTTAAGAAAGGAATCAAAATGTTTTGTTAAATTTCGATTACAAGAAATGGGTGAGTACGATTGTCGTGTTTGGTTGCTTGTTGAAAGAGATGACGATTATCGTAGGTTAAAACTAAGCGATCCGAAAGAGTACTTTGCAGGCGTTCGTCGGGAATGGGCATATAGGCGTCAGGAATCAGAACGATTGAGAAATGACCTCATTCAAATTGGTGCAAGGGTTCCCACTCGTGATTCGCTTATCATGTATCCCGACCCCGGTGAATGTGGCAATTGGAATAAGTATAGGAAAAGAGTGATTGGTGTTGTGTCACAGATACGGTTTGAAAATAATCTAATGCTGGTGCGTAGAGGTCGTCAATATATGTATCAACTTGCCACAGATTTCGTTGGTGCTATGGGAAGAGACCTCACAGAACGCGAGCAATATCATCTTGAACATAATCCAAACTATGTCTCTGATGGAGCCATTTCCGACGAAACGGAAGAAGAGTGATGCCCATTTATGTGTTGTTCTATTGTTGTTTTTAATTATGACCAAATGTTTTTATTTTATATTATTGTATGCTGAGTGTCCTATTAATGTATGAATTTGGTATTTATGAATTTGGTATTTATGGCAATAATCTCTATTATAATAAGAACATGACAATGCATGAAAAAAATATAACGACATTCTTTACGAGGAAGAATGTACATTCTTTAAAAACAAATAACCAGAGCTTTAAAAACGCATACATCATGAACAACTTAATCTTCATGATCATCCTCATCTGTACCCTCATCATCATCATCATCATCATCATCATCATCCTTATCGTCATCCCCGGAGTCAGTTAGAATACTTATGTTGAAACTGTGCATAAGTTCTTCCATCTAAAAAACATGCTGATTTGCTTGCCTTGTCATTTGTTTTTTAAGATCTTCAATGATAATTGCTGCACGCTCCTCCAGTGGTTCTTCAATCCAATGAATGTATCCGCAGCCTCTGGATCCATCTGGACAGTTCAGAGACCTTCTTCCTGCATTGGACCCGTACCAGCACATCCTCTCAACCATCACCTTATTGCAAAAGCAAACATCCACATCCGACTCGTTAGACATCTTAATTAGAACAAACAAGCAGTACATAAATTGGAATGATTTGTCTGAAGAACTATGCGTAGAGATGCCCCTTTATATATTTGAATTATTTGCTGTGGAATTGATCTCGTGACTTGAAGAGTGCCCATATTTTTACTTTGCAGAGCCTTCAGTGAGCTTTTCAGTAATAAAGCAAAGCTGGATGCACTGCAAACCTGTTTTTTTGGTTTTTCAGAGCTTGTCTGTGGTTATATATTTGAATTATTTGTTGTGGAATTGATCTCGTGACTTGAAGAGTGTCCATATTTTTACTTTGCAGAGCCTTCAGTGAGTTTTTCAGTAATAAAGCAAAGCTGGATGCACTGCAAACCCGTTTTTTTGGTTTTTCAGAGCTTTTCTGTGCTTATCACATTAGCAATAAAGTTGAGTTATCACATCAACAATAAAGTTGAGTTGTCTCCTCACATCTCATAATGTGCAGGCCAAAATAATGCACTTGTATTACTTTTGTGTACTAGAGATCCAATTTTTTCCCCTATAAATAGTTCTTCTCTCTTATGCATAATCATAGTTGCAGGATATCTCTCTTGTTTAAGTGAGTTTGCATCAAATGGATAAGGGAAAGAGGCCAGTTAGTTCGAGTTCACCTAGTAACCAGCTATTCACGGGGAGGAGGCCTTGGAAGAAAGTCTTTTCTGAAGCTAAGAAAATAGAGGCTGAGAAGCAACGTGAGAACGAGATATTTGTGGGCAAGATGCGTAGAAGGAAGAACAAGGAGGATAGAAAGGGCAAAGATTGGGTTGAAACTAAGGAGGAATACTTGGATATTTATGGAATCAACCATGAATTGTTTGGTGCACATTACGATAAGGTTAAGCTCCTAAAACAAAGGGTTCGTTGGAATGAGATCACGGAGAGCGACTGCCGAGCTGCAATTGAAAAAGCTGAGGACGAGTACACCGCTAAAGTTAAAGAGCTTGAGGATCTTGAGGATGCTGAATATGCCAGAGATGATGATGTTTAGTCTTTACCAGTTGGAATAAGCTTTCCGTTTCCTGTTAAGGAAATGTCTGCATTGAAAATTTATGTATCTGTGTCCTTGTGCTTACTTGTGTTTTTTCATTTCCTTTGTAACCGTTTGCAATTTCATTTCCTCTGTAACCGTTTGCAATTTCATTTCATGTGTAACCGTTGGCAATTTAATTTCCTTTCAATGCTTTGTTCATGTTTTCTTAACTTATCAAATTATTTTGGTACTTGAAGATAACCACAAATTAATTATTGGAAGGTCATAGAATGCTCCATAATTGTAAAACATAAAATTACAACTGAAATAAAACATTTCATATTAAGTTCATAGCATAATCATTACAAAATAATAAAAGTGATGCATAAAGCTAACGAGGACCCTTGCCATTTTTTTTTCTTGTTGTTGTGATCACACATTGGTCCACCAGTTATACAAAGCCTCTCCTTCCCTTTGACATATCTGCCTGGTTGCTTCCTCAATTGCACAGCAGGAGCCTCCTCCACCTCGATCTCCTCATCCACCAACTCCTCGTCCTCCTCGTCCTCCTCGTCCTCATCTCCCACAGGCGCGGTACGCATAGATGACAAAGTATCATGTGATATGAAGGGTTGAAAACCCCCAGGTGGCGTATTAAATGTTGATCCACCTACATATAGGGAATGGGCGTAGTTAAACTAAGGATATGAAAATTACTTAATATGAAAGATTAGGGGAGTTATGTTGTTTACCTGATCCACCTGCATGTGATTGAAAGGGTTGAAAAACCTCTCCTGGCGTACCAAATCCTAATCCACCTGTGCATATTAAGTGCAAATAATGAAGCTAAGTACATGACAAGTACATAATGGAAAAACTGGAGGGTGTTATGTTCATTACCTGATCCACCTGCATATGTGAAATATGACTGTTCTGCGGTGGAGATGTGGTGCTGCGAGCCCAAAACACTGGTAGCTCCAAAACTAGCAAATCCATATCCTGGGAAACTCTGAGAAGTGTGAGATCCCTGATAAGTAGGTGTACCAGTGAATGCAGGTCGATGAGAACTCTCAGACACCTGCGTAGCCGTGAATGGATCTCCATGAGAACTCAGAGACACCTGCGGACCATCCCATCCAGGACCTAAATAAACATCTCCTGGCGCCTCAATTGTGGGGTTGGGCCACAGAAATTCGGCCCACGAACCATCCCCTGTGTGTGTGGTGAACATCTGTGCATGTCCACCTCTCGTACGTGATACAATGACGGGAAGAGAGTTGGCATGCATAGATGATAATCCTCTTGAATTTAATTTCAATAGTTCAAGCAGTGAGGAGTCTGAAGATTTTAACAGTGATGAGGACGAGGATTTATCATCTGAGGAGGATGAAGAGGTATTGAGGAACCATGTTCCAATGGCAACTTGGTTTCAAACTGAGGAATATTCACCGATGGTATTAAACAACCAAGCTGGAAACTACCTTGCTTTATCTCAAGATAAAGAAGATCTTTCCATTGGTCAAACGTTTAATGACAAACAAATGTTAATTCATGTCGTGCGACAAATGCACATTACTAGCAACCGGACATATATTGTGGACAGGAGCAATCCAAATCAGTTTATTGCAACGTGTGTGGTGGAAAATTGTCATTGGAGAATGAGAGCCGCGAAGAAAAAGACCCATGGATTGTTTGAAATCACAAAGTGCACGGAGCACACTTGTTTAATTGATCTACCAACGCAGGATCATAAAAAAATCTCTGCAAGATTTATTGCAAATATTGTCAAACCACATGTAAGCTATCTATTCTCAACCATAGTTGACATATGTTCAAACACTTTTATTGACTTATTTTTTGGGAATGTGTCGCAGGTTAGAGAATCACCCAATCTCCGAGTCAATACCATTATGACAATGGTTAATGACGAATTCAACCACCTTGTAAGTTACTGTAAAGCATGGAGGGGCAAGCAGTTGGCTGTTGAGGAGGTCTACGGTAACTGGACTACCACATATGATGCACTCCCACAGTTTTTCATGGCCATGGTACATGCCAATCCTGGCACTGTCACTGTAATCGATGATGTTCGTCATGAAACTAATAGAAGCAGTTCTGTTTGCAAACGGATTTTCTGGTGCCTTCGCGCAATTATAGATGGTTGGCAACATGCCCGTCCAGTACTTTCGATTGATGGTACCTTTCTGAAGGGAAAATATAATGGGAAATTATTGGTTGCAATGGGGGTGGATTCGAATAGTCATCAATATCCAGTTTGTTATGCCTTGGTTGACGAAGAATCGGAGAGAAACTGGTCTTGGTTTCTGAAGTTGCTACGTCAACATGTATGCAGAGACAGGTTAAATGTCTGCATAATTTCAGATCGTGCTGCTGGCATCCTAGCAGCGATGAGGAACCCGCAAGTGGATTCACAGCACCTTACGGGATTCATAGGTTTTGTTTATTTCATGTCAGAAGTAACTTCTCAAGTAAACATGCCGGTGGAGAGTTAAAACTATTGATGTGGAAAGCCGGAACTACCCCCCAAATCATCAAACACCAGGCATACATGAAGAGAATAGGCGCGATATCACCCCCTGCTTTGCAATACCTAGCAGACATTAATCCATAATTGTGGACCATATGTTACGATATTGGTGGTTCTCGTTATGGACAAGCCACAACAAACGTGATGGAAGGCTTCAATGGTAGCATAAGAATGGCTCGTTTCCTTCCTACAACGGCAATGATGGAGTATATCTTCTATGAGACTGTTAGAATTGTCAACACACAGCGCAACCAAACTGTCGATGCTATGCAGCGGGGTCAACAATTATGCCAAAGTACAGAGAGTATGATCAGCAGATATATGGAAAAGGCTAAATCACATACGGTGCATACATTCAGTAAACAACTAGGGATTTTCAAAGTTGTTACGCAACGCTATCGGGTTAAAGGAGGCACAAAGGGGGGGCGCACCCAAAATGTGGACATGAGTAAACAGAGTTGCACTTGTGGAAAATGGATGTGCTATCATTTGCCTTGTTCTCATGTATTGGCTGGTTGTTTGGCAGAGAATCTTGATTGGAAAAAATGGATTGAACCTTACCACTACACTTCCAAATTGCATAAGTTATGGGAGCCTATCATATATCCATTGGATCCTACTGAGTGCTGGAACTAGGTCTTACCGGTACAGTGGCAGAGGTATGGTAAGTTGGTACCGGATGAAGCCTGCAAAAAGATAAAGAAAAAACGTGGCGACAAGGGGGAGTCTGTAAGAATTCGTACTGAGATGGACCAATCGCGTTCGGGGATAAAATGTAGCCGCTGTAACCAAGAAGGACATACAAAACGGAGCAAACTTTGTCCTCTACGTTCCAATGCAGTTTGACGTTGCTCCACTTAGTTTTCATATGAATTTGTAGTATTTGCTTTGTGTGATTTCATTTCCTACATGTACTTATTTTATTTCATTTCCTATTTGTGTGGGTTTAATATCGCTTCCATTTCATTTCCTATGGCATGCAAATTTAGTTAACAATGCAAACCTAGCATGTCTTTAGTTAACATAGTCATAAATTGAACAATTACTCGTACTTGAATATTAAAAAGTACAATAGTTTAGTCATCGTCGGACATGAAGCTGTCTGAGTCATTATCAACACTCACGCTCCATTGGTGATACTGTCTTGCACGTAGCATGTCTCCATCCTCTGCAAACATCCTTGCATCTGCTGCTAGACTATGTCGATGTACGCGCAAACGCATTCGGTTCTCTTCCTCTCGTGCACGAAACAATGCAACTTCAAGTTGTTGTGGAGTATTGCGTTGCATCAGTATAGCGCGTTGTTGCGGTATTCTAAGTCCATTCGAGCGACATTGTTCAACACAACAAGAAAGACATTGCGTACGCCACTCCCACTCCCTCTGCATTGTTGTTATTGCCTGACTTGAGTAACGATGATTAGGGTTCATTGAGTACACAAAATCATCGTCACATAGCCATTTTCTACCCATGGCTCTGAAAATATCACCACTAGTATAACCATTTGCCATTTTTCAAAGATGATGAGAATGAGCATAGGGTATTTATAGTCATAATTCAAATTCTTTAACACCTAAAGACAATAGTTTAGATCACGAGACCATTTTCCTATGTATTCACGGGTTCATACTATGCCAAAATAAATTCAGAACTGCATACACACTATCATTACATTTTCCTGTATATTCACGGGACACTTTTACAAAACTTGAAAGTTGTGTCTTCTTGTCGCTTTCGGACCAATAATTTTTTTTTTCCATTTTCAGGATCTCATGTTCGGCTAATAAAAATTCATAACTTATCCAATTTTTGTAACTCAATTTTTAAATTTTAACAAAATTGGACCGTTCAACTGTAATATGCCAAAATAAAAAACCAAATTTTTTCTTTTATTATTTCAGTTTTCCAATCTTGAAAATGGATGTTTAAAACTTGAATATGATGTCAAACAAGCTATTTTACCAACGGCAAACCAACCAAAAAAATGGATAAAACAGGGTCGCCACGGGCTATGGCGCACCCCTCAGAGGTCGCCACGGTCTGTGGCGCCCTATACCAGTTTTGCAATGTTGTACGCAGCTGTACCAGTTCCGCAATTCTCGTACGTAAGTGTACCAGAAAAGCGAGGGAGCCGAAAAATTAGCATAACTTTTAACTCGATTATGATTTTAATCTAATTCTTTCGCAGGTGAAATCTATACTCTAAAGTGTACTTTGTCACCAAAATCCAGTTCAAAATATTACTACTAAGGTAGCTAACTGTTTACACTAAAACAGAGCATTGCCGAAATTATTTTGACAATAATTTATCAATCATAAACAAAAATCTGCATACACCACTTATCACAAACAAAAATCTGCATACACCACTTAACACAATTTATACATAAATAACCCAAAAAAAAAAACGAATTTATACCACACACATATATAAAAATGAATTACAAGTTATGGTTTGGATTTATACCCACTCCGACACAGATTTTGGGCTTCTAGAATTGGTGTGGATGATCGTGCTTGGCCGGAAAACGAAGGTGGAAGGCGGCCGGAGTTTGAACAGAAAATGGCGCGGTGGGGCGCGGTGGTGCGCGGTGGTGGAACAGAATGGGGAGAGTGCTGCGCGGAGATGTAAAACAGAAACGGGGCCGCTTGTTTGCTCTCTTTCCTTTACTAATTCTGCCGAATGAGGAAATGGGTGAAGGGGTCTGTATGAGAGTTGTGGTGTGGGTGTTTGTGGTGTACGCGTGAGTGAGGGTAGGAGTACTGAGTTTGTGTATGTAAATGTAGATTAGAACGAATTAGGATAGATGATAAGGTTAGGTGACTTCATTAATTGACACAAAACTAATGACACCTAACGCTAAATTGTCTGGTACTGCAAAATAATTTGTAACAAATAATTCAAAGAAAATTATTCGGTACTACTAAAATAAATCCTGACTCTTAAAAATAATTAAATACCAAAATTACTCCAAAATATTTAAATGCACAAAAATTATAATTAAACGAATTTTCAACTATTTTAATTAAATCAAATTATGCCGGGCTCAAATTAACTAATAAATACTGAAAATAAATTTTAAACACATGATACTACATCACATATCCACATAAAATTATTTAAACATTTAATCACATAATGCAGCAAATTTTAATATTAACTATTTTATTAACAATATCACTTAAATAAATAGGAAATTCGCACCTAATTTCCCGGATATTACACATACTCTCGCTTCACTGGAATAGGGTTAGAAAACAACAAGCAAGAGTGAGCCAAAAGTGCTCAGCAAACATCATATATATATATCCAACACAGTTTCATAATGAAAGGAAATCACAAGAATTTGAATCAATGCACAATGCATGATTATATCAACCTCTTTTGAAGAAAACAGATTAGAACTGGATTTTTATTTATCTCATTCAAATCAAAGGTTGAGCTGTTGGCCAGCCACGCATCAACCCCGGGCCTGCTTATAGCAAAGCCCTCCACTGGATCCTTGGCCATCCTGGCCTTAATTATCATCGACCATAAATCTGGTCCTTATTTTCAAAAACATTTCCAATTCTATTACAGCACATAAGCAATACATGCTTCAATAATAATCACAACAAGAACAAAATAAAATGACAATAACAAAAGCTTCATCTGACAATCAATCACAACGAGAGTGAAATAGTATGATAATAGCAAACGGGCTTCATCTGACAATCAATCACAACGAGAGTGAAATAGTATGATAATAGAAAAAGGGCTTCATCTGACAATCAATCACAAAGAGAGTGAAATGGTATAATGCATTGCAAAGAGCTTCAACTGATCAAGATCAAATAAGGTCCGTGAAACAAGTTCGGGATGGTTTCACAGAAGCAACACATCCGTTTCAAGGAAACAAACAAGGTTATAATGTACGCAAGTGAATCGAAGGTGAGGATTCTCAATATTCAACAAGATTGTGAATAATCAAAGAAATCGGGAATTTTTTTTCATGGAAACAATGTTATCAGTTCTGATACAGGATAAGAATTGAATCATTGGTATTGGTTTGATAACAACATACATATAATAACTCAGAGTAAGATTACTCAAGGATTTGTGAAAGAAATAGACACTTGCCTGGTTCGACGTAGTCAAATTCTAGCGTTGCTACTCTACCTTCTCTTTTCCCTTGCCTCGGGAACTCGATTCTATAATACATAACTCATATTAGTACATCCCATCATTTATTCTATCCTTAACATATACTCATAATCATTTTTTAAGTCTAAACAGCCTATCAGGCCAATTTCGAGATTTATCGAATGCCCGACCTATTTTTCCGATAGACAAACTCATACTCTACTCTTTTTATAAGACATTTACGAACACTAAACACATTATTCCATTTTATATAAACCATATAGTGCTTATAAATATTTTTAAAACAATATTCGAGACTTATTAGAATTTAAATAAGTCGCAAACAAATTTTTAAATCAAAAATCGGATATGTATTTAAATGCAAATAAATCAATTAAAAAAATTAATTGACACTCTTTAAATTCTCAAACTATTTTTAAATAATGAAACAGGTTTGAAAATAATTAAACTGATTTTTTAATTAATTAAATCTAATTAATAATTAATTTTTAAGAATTAACTGATTAAAAGAATTAATCAATCAATTAAATAAACTAATTACTAATTAAAAATAATTAAGTTTAATTAAGTTTAATCAATTTTCGAATTTAAAATAATAAATAAAATTTTCCAGAATTTTTCTGAATTAAAAATATATTTTAAAATAAAAATATGAATTTTTAAAGATTTTAAACTATTTTCGAATTATTTTTAAAAATAAAATTCAAAAACAGTTTCCTGAAAATAATTTAGGGTTTTGAAGATTGAAACCGGGTCGGGTTAGGGTTTCAAAACGGGTCACCAAGAACAATTCCGGGTCGCCAAGAACAACCCGCCGGAAACTGGGTTTTCCAGAATCCGGCCGGTTGTCCGGCCACCGGATTCCGTTCTCGGCTAAAATCGTACCAAAACTTACATTTCTTTGAGGGTTTTTTCTCAGGACAACAAGACAAACACAACCCACATCATATCATACCACAAACATCACGGAATTGTTCCAAAAATCCGGTCAACCCAACCGGGTTCGGTTTTTCCGGCCAAAACACGATCTCACTAAATCCTACATGAAACTCTACGTTCTTGGTGTTAAATCAAATCTGGGAACACACACAATCAAAACCCTCTATCCAAAATCATGTCAGATCAATAACAAGAACAGACTATTAAAAAGAAAATTCGGGTCAAAACCCGAAAATAAAATTCTTCAAAAACGAACACAAACATGAAATTAAAGCATGGATTCCTGCTAATTAGAACCCTAGGAACATGTTGGAAGCAATCAATTGAACGGAGAATCAACAGAATGAAAATACCCAATTCGAACATAAACCCTAATTTTAATTCGAATATTGACAAATTCATAATAAATCAAAAATTACCAGATGATGATGAGGTTGGAAGATTCTGAAACTAGATCTCAAGATCTTTGATTTGAGTACTTGAACTTTGGATTTGGATTTCAATAACACCTTCAAAAGTTGGTTTGATTATTCAAGAACACGAAGAACACGGTTCGGGAATTTTGTATTTTTGTATATTTGTAATACGGATTATATGAAGTATAATGTACGATTCTCCTTTTTATACTTAGAGAAAAATAATACCCTAAACGACATTTTTGGATCGATATAGATCCACTGGATCGTTTAAAACCCTAATTAGGTTAAAAACACGTTTTACGAGAAGACAATTATCTACAAAGACTGATAATTATCCAAATCAATACATATCATTATATAACTAATGCTCAAGAATACTGGGGCTATAACAGATGAAATATTAGTATAAACGATATATCTGTCACCCTGGACAATTAGGGTTTGGAACAATTTTTCCCTTTTTGAACAAAACGAATTATACTGACAAGATCAAATAGATAGGGATGAAATGATACGAATAGTTCTTTCGATAACGATTCGAATACGAAAGACGAAGGGATAATAATGATGTACAAAATTTCAACGGGGCCCTTGAATTTTCAAAACGGGGCTCAAAATTGAATAAGATTTCAAATGACGAAATATTTGAAAGGGCTTTCGACTCACCAAATAACACATAATCATTTAATAATCGTAACTTATTAATATTCAAATTATTCCACAAGAAATATTTTACACCAAATATATCATTTATATTATATATAAAAAAATTTCACGGATATTACATCCTTCCCCCCTTAATAGGATTCTGTCCTCAGAATCTAATCGAGGAAACAACTGGGGATACTTCCCTAGCACATCACTCTCTAATTTGCAAATACATTCTCCTACCTTAGAACTTCTCCACAAAACTTTAACTAATGCTACAGTCTTATCAAGGCGCACATCATACTCAGTTAACCAATCCATTCCTAAGGTCACATCAAATCCTCCCAACTTAAAGGGTAACAATTTGACATAAAAACGATTTCCTAGAATCTCAACTTCGCAACGGGGACAACATAAACTGACCGGTATACGATCTCGGTTAGCTATCTCTATGTCTAACACTCCATTTAAAGGTTCCATTAAACAATTTAAATTACGTGCAAACGTCTCAGAAATAAACGACTTAGTAGCTCCTGAATTTATTAGAAGTGTACCTGCCATCACATCAGTGTCACTAATTACTTCCCTCATCGTCATGTTATAAGTGGCTGGCGGCTGATCATTGACAGCTGGAGGTGCCTCTATTGCTCGAATCATGTTGTTCACGAGTACTGGTGCCCTGCAATCCTTAATCATATGACCTGGTTTCTTGCATCGATAACACACAACATCTGTCTTGCAATCCCTGGAATAATGACCCTTCTGGTTGCAATTAAAACATGTAATACTCAATCTGTGGCATACTCTGGGGTGTCTCTTCCCGCATGTCTTACATTCTGGCAGTGGAGGTCTGGAAACTACTTGTCGATCGTTGTTGGATGGAACATTGATTGGTCCTGCATCCCCGGTATCTGTCTTCTTGAAATTTGAACCTCTACCCGTCTGAAATCCTGGTTTCTTGTTTGAATGACCCTGAAGATCTCCCTGTGGCTGTACCTTATCAGATGTCCCTACCTTTCTTTTCTTATTCTCTTTCTCCCTCATGTATGAATCACTTTCTCCTTCCGCAATCATTGCCTTCTGTACTACGGCTGCATATGTATCTAGTTCCAAAACTGCTAAGTTACTACGAATCTATAACCTCAGTCCCTGTTGGAACCTCTTGGCATTCTTCTTCTCCGTATCCACATATGTCGGAACAAACCTAGACAACTCAGTAAACTTGGTCTCATATTGAGAAACAGTCATACTACCCTGCTTTAGTTCTAGAAATTTCAACTCCATTTGATCTTGCATATAATCAGGAAAATACTTCTCTAAGAACAAATCTGTAAATCTCTCCCACGTAACTAACCCTTCTGGTTCTAAAGCCTTACTAGTTTCCCACCAATAGCTTGCCTCATTTTTCAGAAAATAACTAGCATACTCAGTTTTCTTCTCTCCCGTTACCTCTATCAACGTAAAAGCTTTCTCCATTTCCTTCAACCATGCCTTTGCCTCAACTGGATCAGCGGATCCCTTAAACTCTGGAGGTTTTGCTGCTTTAAAAGATTTAAACGTAACCACGGGTAATGTAATAACCCGAATTTTTGGTAAAATTAAAATTTTCTTATTATGATTAAGTGCATCAGTGAATAGTGAATTTGGTGGATGAATAGTGATTTTGAGGGTTAAGAAAATTTTTCATGCCACCTATGTACGAGACGTAGTGTGGATATTCCGAAGTCATATTAGTAATTTACGAAGTAAATAAGTGTATGTAAAGATGATCAGAATTCAGAAAATCCAAACTTTATTGTTATAGAATATTTGACCGGGCAGTGAAGAGCATATCGATGAGATCAAGAGAGCGATTTATTTAAATTGAGAATCCAAGGATTTTATATTTTATTATTTTATTAAAGTCGATTTAAGGATTCGATTGTTGGAACGAATAGTGAATAGTTACTATTCACTGCGAGAATCGCGTAGAGTTTTATTCGCTCTTTTTAGGAAATATTTTCGAATCGTTTCAAGAGGAACAAAAACAAGGATGAATAGTAACATTGATGAATATTACTCCAAGGTGAATAGTAAAATTTTATAGTCTCCGATTGATCCTATATTTCAGCGGAAGTTCAGGAATAATAAACGGTTACTAATCGCGTAGTCAGAAATCGCAAACGAAATCGAGAATCGAAAATCCGTTCGAAGGAGCAACCTTGGACGTATTATAACTTAGGAAATAAAGAATAAGATATGTATTAAAATAAAAAGGGAAAGAAAGGAATTAGTGGAGGAAGTGTGTTAAAGAAGCTTGTAAGCTTAACCAAACTTGAGGGGCTAACTTGCATTTTGTTAAAACAAAATATCTACCATCACCACACTTCCACCACACATTACACACACAAAAGTAGCAGCCTCTCCCACCCATTTTCTTCAAGAAAAACCGTGGCTAAGGAAGAAGAAGAAGAGGAAGCAAAACTCCATGGATTCTTGGTCGTTTCTCGAGTTTTTAGGCTTAAAAGAAAGATAGAATCAAACCCGTTCTTTAAAGGTAACATCTCCAACACCCAACATCTCTAGCATGCTCATTTCTTAAGTTAAAGAAGATGATGAATAGTGTTTTGTTGAGTTTTATGTTTATAATTGAAAGATGGAAGCATGAATGTATTGTTAAGGTCACGAGTAAGTGGATTATGTAGTTTGTTTAGTTGTTGGATGAGTTGTGGATGGATTTTAAATGTGATACCAACTGGTTTGGATCGGTTTGAGATTGATAATGGACTTTAAGTGTTGTAATTGATGTTTAAGATGATTGGTGGTGAATTGGAATGAGATTTGAATCTCGGAAATGTTAAGTTTTAAGCTGACGTAATGCCCGATTTTCGGTAACTCTAAAAACTGCCTAGAATCCGAAAACCTAACTACCCCTTTTGGTTCAGTGATGAACATTATTGTGTAGAGCTTTGTTTCTAGTTTACGTGAGCGCAAGAATCATGTCAAAAGAGTTTACGGTTTATGAGATATGACCATTTTAGTGAAAGTGGTTCAAGGAATGAGATTGCAGAAATGTACCAACTTTGTGGCTATGTTTGAGACCCTTAAAAGTTGTTTTAAAATATGAAATTTTGTATTAAAGTGCCAAGGTCAGTTACGAAAGTTTGTACGAAGGTTTCGAGTCCAAAAGATTATTTTTCGATTTTATAAAAAATGTGTTAGCCGAGGTTGCGCAAGTTAAAACCACTAAGAACATGACTTAGAAACCAATGTTGTAAATGGTTAAGTATAACTTGTATTCGAGGATCGATTTCGGACTAAACCTACGACTTAAGTAATTGTCGATTAACATGGACTTAGTATGGGCCTATAACGAGCTAGTAATGCCTTGGTTGTGTTTCGCTGCTCGCACAAAATCACGCAAGCGTACACGATCACAAGTAATATATGAATAAGTAGAGTTCGTTCCCACAGAGACTGGTTTACCACAGTTATGCACTTATGCAACAATGTATGGCTATTGTTCAATGCTACGACAAGTATCAAATTTGGGTTTTGATTATCTAAATTAACTAAGCAAATTACCAAGACTATAATTAACTAATGATTTTACTGTCGAATTACTTATGAGAATAAAACATGAGATCCTAACTTCATTAGATACTTCATCTAGACTCTTTTGTCTTTAATCAGTGCATGTGACGGTTGTGACAACTAATCGGATAACACGAAATCAGTACACGCTACCTTTCAGTATACGTATACCAAACCACTCAAACATCCACAAAAGAGATAGAAGTTGATCAGACACCAATTATGTTTAGACCCTATATGTCTATAAGATTTGAAAACATAACGGTTTAACGAGCAAGTTATCCATTCAGATTACATAGGGCAGGTAAGATGGTTAAAATCACCTACGAATCATGCATGACAAACATACATAAACCTATGCTAGCATGGCAAGTTCTAAACCTCTATATCCACTTTCGCAATCAATAGAGATTAACAAACAACTTAGATGTTAGCTACGCATCCAAGAAGAATAATCACAACCAAACTAGGTTATCAATAATTCATCACACACAAATCTTTAAAACAATTAACTACTAAAATCCATAAATAAATCTGTTAGAATCCCACGACAACGATTAGTTCATAATCGAACCATTCATCATCGTGGGTTCTGATGAAAACATGATAGTAAATATGTCTGGAATACTAAATAAAAGTACTAGGGTTTATGAAGAAACAAACGAGAATCCAAAGTATCGCCTAATTAGAAGAATACAAAGATAAGTTGAAAACTAGATCTTCGTAATCAGCCGTCTTCTTGTTCTCCTTGATGGTGGATGGATATGTTTGATTGTATGTCAATGTATGTCTCTGAAATCGTCCACCAATTGTTTATATAGGCTTTTTTGTTGACTGGTCTTCGCTGGTTTCCTTTTTAGAACAGAAATTGGCTTCCTTCAGCATTTGGCAAGCGAGGGCGCGCTCAAATAGTGATTCTGAAGCGCGGGGGCGCTTGAATAGGGCGTGGGCGCGCTATGAACAGTACGGGCGCGCTATGAACAGTGCGGGCGCGCTATGAACAGTGCTACTATTCATAATTCAGCAAACTATTTTCTTTCCGTTTCTTTGCGCTTCCAACTCCCTTACCGCATGGACTTCTCTTCTTGAGCACATAACCACCATATATACATGAATTCTCACATTTCTACCTCCATCTGTAGCTCTGCACATTCTAACTCAAAACACATGAAAAACACTACATACTTGAGTGCAAGCGATCAATTTAAGCCGATACGAAGCGTTCCAAGTAGATATAAAATCCACTTATCACACCCCCAAACTTAAACCAATGCTTGTCCTCAAGCATAAACAGACTCTATATACAATGCAATGCATGAATGCAACTAATATGCTAATGCAAATGATCCCCTCAGACTAACCATAACCAATCAACAAGCCAACATCTCAAAGAATGCAATCTTCCAAACAGAGCTTGACCAAATCCCCGTATACTAACAATACAAACACAGAAACGTGCGTGTGTGCGATGCTCATCAATATACTCCCAGACTAAATCAAGACCATATCCTATTCTTCACCAAAACAACCACAAGCTTATAAACAGAATGAACTCTAGACACAAGAAATCACTTAGAGACACCTCCATAAACCACTTGAGTTAGCCAGGAATTCATGGTTTTATTACGAAACAACATACTAAACACAATACACATGCTTATTTGATCGTGCAATGGATGAGACCCCAAAAGGCTTATACAATAATACCCATGTAGCGAGCGTTAGGTTAGTGGATCCCAGACCGGAAAAGTCTTAGGTCACTAGGCACAAAGTCCCCTAGAACTTAATTGCTCGAGTATTAAAGAGCTCACCCTGATCAACTCTGCATATAAACAACTTTTTTTTTTCCTTCTTTTTTTTTTCCAATTTCGGAATGAGTGCGCTTTGTTTTTTCTCATCCCACCCTAGACTACTCATTTTCATGAGCGGCTACTAGCCATTTGACGCCTAGCCTTTTATTAACAACCTAGCATGAAATCCCTGTTTTCCCCCAAACTTAGACTTAAGTGCTTCTTTGTTTTCAAGAGAATAGAAGACATTCTAAATATAAACAAGTGATTAAATTCTAACATCCAAACAAACATGGTCTGATCAAATCTAAAAGCAACCAATGAGACTTGTGTAATGGATTTGTTTCTGGCATGCAAGTCAATTCCTAGGAACTTAAATCAACCCTCTATTCATCATAACCACACTCCAATCAACATCAACTCACCAACGGAAACAGTCAAGTCCTACGAGATCATGAAATATGCTATGCAAATGCAACTAAATGGACTCACAAGATATATATAAACAAATATGCAAACACAATGCTCTATATGACATAAACATGCAAAGATATGAATGAACTAACTAAATATGCAATATGAATCCTATATGAACACACACTAACACTACTATTCCTTAATTATCACCCCCGAACTTACAATATTCAATGTCCTCATTGAAGGTAATAACAAGGAAAGTGCAGAGAATACCTAATCATCAGCAGTACCACCCTCCGCGGGTGGTGTATCCGGTGGTGGATAAACAGAATCAGCTCCAAAGTCAGGCCAAGAAACATCAACTCCAGTGGCTCGGAATGCAGTACCCAAAGCCTGAGTCAAGTCCTGAGCAAAGCGGTGATTGATGTCGTGCATGGCGTCTAGACGCCGAGTCAGCCGCCTATACTGAGCTTCACCAAAGTCAGACCTATCAACCTCTCGCTGAATCCCAGATGGATCCTAGGGGGAAAAAACACAAACTTTTTTTTTTGATTTTTTTTTTCCCTGTGAACAGTGCCCCACGCGCGGGCGCGCTCTGGAAGGCGCGGGCGCGCTCCACATTCTATCCAGAAAAAGGTTTTTCTGTTTTTTTTTAAACAGGAACACATAGAATAATACTATACAAATGCGTGGGTTGCCTCCCACGAAGCGCTTGTTTTACGTCAATAGCTTGACGTGAATCCGTTTTCATTCAGTCGCAAGAACGGTGAACGTCGACTCACGGTTCACCGTATTACCAACGTCATGCTTCAGCCACTGACCATTAACCTTGAACGCTTCGTCTGGAAACTTATGGAAAATCTCTACTGCATCATACGGAAATGCTGATTTAACCGTGATAGGCTCCGACCACCTCGACTTACGCTTTCCTGTAAAAAATCTGAAGCGAGACTTGAAACGCCGAACTAGCTGACCAGACACAAATGAATGTTTCACCACCCCTCTTTCATGCCAGTCCTTAACCTTCTCCTTATATAGTTTGTTGCTCTCGTAGACTTTACCATACCTCAATTGACCCTGCAGTGGTTGGAGTTCAAGTGTAGGAGCTTCTTCCATAGATGGTTTAAGTCGCTCCTGAGAATTGTTCAGCTCTGCTAATCCAAGAGATTCGAATGGCGCATCATTTTTCTTTTCCACGGAGGTGCATTCAACAACTGAAGTTGCTCTGCTCTTTCTTCGTCTTCGATATCAGAATCCCCTATCAAGACTCTCTCCACTGTATCTGACTTCAGCGGTTGTTCAATCTCTGTATTGACGACAGAATCGACCATCTCCAATTTAAAGCACTCTTCTTCCTTAGTTGGAAATTTCATTGCCTTGAACACGTTAAAAGTGACCTTCTGACTTTGAACCCTCATTGTAAGCTCTCCTTTCTGCACATCGATCAAAGTACGACATGTAGCTAAGAACGGTCTTCCCAAGATAATCGGAATCTTCTTGTCTTCCTCAAAGTCCAGAATAACAAAATCAGCAGGAAAAATGAGCTTATCCACTTTAACCAAAACATCCTCCACTATACCCCTTGGATATGTGATCGACCGATCAGCCAACTGCAAAGACATGTTCGTAGGTTTCGGTTCAGGAAGTCCAAGTTGCATGAAGACAGACAACGGCATCAGATTAATACTAGCTCCCAAGTCACACAAGCACTTGTTGAAAGATAGATTGCCGATTGTGCACGGTATGGTGAAACTCCCTGGATCTTTGAGTTTAAGAGGTAACTTCTGCTGTAGAATAGCACTGCATTCTTCTGTTAGAGCGACGGTTTCCAACTCCTCGAGTTTCAACTTCCGTGAGAGAATACCCTTCATGAACTTTGCGTAGCTCGGCATTTGTTCTAGAGCTTCCGCAAAAGGTATATTGATATGCAACTTCTTGAAAACCTCCAGAAATTTAGCAAACTGCTTATCCAACTTCTGCTTCTGAAGACGTTTAGGGAATGGCGGAGGAGGATAGACTTCCTTGCTCTTTATAGCTTGCTTCGGAATAGATTTCTCAGTAGAATGGTCATTCTTCTCCGGATTGTCCCCCAACTGATCAGCTTTTTCTCCATTTTTTTCACTTTCTGGCAGAATGGGAGGCGCGGGCGCGCTATGAACAGTGCGGGCGCGCCCTAGGTACTGTTCACTTTTCAAATTTTCTTCGTTTTGCTTTGTTTCTGAGTTTTGATCATTCGTAACCCTTCCAGATCGCAAGGTAACTGCTTTTACATGTTCCTTGACCTCTCTTTTGCCTGGATTAGCTTCCGTATCACTAGGGAGAGTTCCCTGTGGTCTATTCAACAAGGCATTGGCAATCTGACCGATCTGATTCTCCAGAGTTTTGATGGAAACAGCTTGGCTCTTGCACATTAGCCTCAATTCTTCCAATTCAGATTTTTCATTGGATGACTGACCAACATTGCCATGAGATGGTTGTTGAAACCCTGGTGGTTGATATGGTTGCCTTGGAGCATACTGCTGCTGAAAACCCGAAGAATTGAATGGTTTAGCTCCATACTGCTGGCCCTGAAACTGCTGATACGGCTGTTGTGGTTGTTGCATACCGCCCTGATTGTTACTCCAGATGAAGTTAGGATGGTTCCTGTTATTAGGATGATAGATGTTAGGCACTGGCTGCTGTGGTCTCTGGAAATTGCTCACAAACTGCGCCGATTCATTAGATATCGCACATTGAGTCGTGTCATGCGCACCTGCACATAGCTCACAAACACTAGCCACCTGCTGAACTCCATAGTTAGTCAGAGAATCCCAATTCATAGATAAAGCCTTTAACTGAGCTGCTATTACCGTAGCTGCATCCACTTCCAGAATTCCTACCACTTTACCTTGTGATAACCTCTGAGTTGGATTCTGGTACTCATTAGTAGCCATCATCTCAATTAGTTCATAAGCTTCCTCGTAGCTTTTAGCCCACAGAGCTCCACCTGATGCCGCATCAAGCATTGGTCGTGATTGACCTCCCAGACCATTATAGAAACAATTGATCACCATCCAATCAGGCATTCCATGATGTGGACACTTCCTAAGCATCTCCTTGTAACGCTCCCAAGCTTCACATAAAGTTTCCCCTGACTGTTGTGCAAACTGAGTAAGAGCATTCCTGATTGCAGCTGTTTTAGCCATCGGGAAGAATTTAGTGAGAAACTTCTGAGCAAGATCCTCCCATGTAGTAATAGAACCTGCTGGTAGAGAGTGCAACCAGCCCTTAGCCTTATCCCTCAGAGAAAATGGGAAAAGTCTCAGCTTCACAGCATCTTCCGACACTCCGTTGAACTTGAAGGTGTCGCAAATCTCAATGAAATCCCTAATATGCATATTAGGATCTTCTGTTGGAGCACCCCCAAACTGAACTGAATTCTGCACCATCTGAATCGTGCCAGGCTTGATTTCGAAAGTATTAGTTGCAATAGCTGGCCTGACAATGCTAGATTGAATGTCATTGATTTTTGGCTGAGAATAGTCCTTCAAAGCCATCGTTTCTGCTACTGGTTCTCCCATAACTAGATTCAATTCAAGTTCTTCTTTCCGACATTGAGATAGTGTTCGCATACACGCTCACTAAGGTATCTGAAACACACCAAACAAAGTAAAATTGATGAGAATAATCCGAGTCAGTGAACTTTAACGACCACTGATGACAAGCACAAAAACTATATAAATAACACCGAGTCCCCGGCAGCGGCGCCAAAAACTTGTTCGCACAAAATCACGCAAGCGTACGCGGTCACAAGTAATATATGAAAAGTAGAGTTCGTTCCCACAGAGACTGGTTTACCACAGTTATGCACTTATGCAACAATGTATGGCTATTGTTCAATGCTACGACAAGTATCAAATTTGGGTTTTGATTATCTAAATTAACTAAGCAAATTACCAAGACTATAATTAACTAATGATTTTACTGTCGAATTACTTATGAGAATAAAACATGGGATCCTAACTTCATTAGATACTTCATCTAGAGTCTTTTGTCTTTAATCAGTGCATGTGACGGTTGTGACAACTAATCGGATAACACGAAATCAGTACACGCTACCTTTCAGTATACATATACCAAACCACTCAAACATCCACAAAAGAGATAGAAGTTGAGCAGACACCAATTATGTTTAGACCCTATATGTCTATAAGATTTAAAAACATAACGGTTTAACGAGCAAGTTATCCATTCAGATTACATAGGGCAGGTAAGATGGTTAAAATCACCTACGAATCATGCATGACAAACATACATAAACCTATGCTAGCATGGCAAGTTCTAAACCTCTATATCCACTATCGCAATCAATAGAGATTAACAAACAACTTAGATGTTAGCTACGCATCCAAGAAGAATAAGCACAACCAAACTAGGTTATCAATAATTCATCACACACAAATCTTTAAAACAATTAACTACTAAAATCCATAAATAAATCCGTTAGAATCCCACGACAACGATTAGTTCATAATCGAACCGTTCATCATCGTGGGTTCTGATGAAAACATGATAGTTAATATATCTGGAATACTAAATAAAAGTACTAGGGTTTATGAAGAAACAAACGAGAATCCAAAGTATCGCCTAATTAGAAGAATACAAAGATAAGTTGAAAACTAGATCTTCGTAATCAGCCGTCTTCTTGTTCTCCTTGATGGTGGATGGATATGTATGATTGTATGTCAATGTATGTCTCTGAAATCGTCCACCAATTGTTTATATAGGCTCTTTTGTTGACTGGTCTTCGTTGGTTTCCTTTTTAGAACAGAAATTGGCTTCCTTCAGCATTTGGCAAGCGAGGGCGCGCTTGAATGAGGCGCGGGCGCGCTCAAATAGTGATTCTGAAGCGCGGGGGCGCTTGAATAGGGCGTGGGCGCGCTATGAACAGTACGGGTGCTCTATGAACAGTGCGGGCGCGCTATGAACAGTGCTACTATTCATAATTCAGCAAACTATTTTCTTTCCGTTTCTTTGCGCTTCCAACTCCCTTACCGCATGGACTTCCTTCTTGAGCACATAACCACCATATATACATGAATTCTCACATTTTCTGCCTCCATCTGTAGCTCTGCACATTCTAACTCAAAACACATGAAAAACACTACATACTTGAGTGCAAGCGATCAATTTAAGCCGATACGAAGCGTTCCAAGTAGATATAAAATCCACTTATCATTCGCTTACGTGTTTAAGCATTGAGTACAAGTGGATTATCCAGGGGATTAATCGTGCGTTTTCTTTGACTTTGTCTAGATTGTCCGACATCGTCGTGAACCCCTATCACTTCTCGAGCATCAGGCAAGTTTCTAAATCTATACTTTGAAGTATTGACTATATAATACTGCTTTTGCCATGTATAAAATTTGACAGTTTTGCGATATATATTACTTCTCGTTGAAATGGATTTGACCTTTGGATTATATAAAATCTTTTGAGTTAAGTAGTTATGAACTGGTTTACCTGGTAGCTCTAAATATAAGAGCATATTCATTGTTTTTGACTCTAAACCGGGAGTCGGTATTTTGAGATATGTAGATAGCCGTGGAAACCCGGAGGGATTCCATCGGCAGAATACTATGTATTTTGAGGATTGTTATTCGAGTATGATATCATTCGAGGAATGATATTTGCTTACTATATCTTTCAAGGAATGTTATTTGAGTATTATCTCAGTCGAGAAATACTATTTGAATACTATTTCAATTATATATGCTAATGGAAGGCATAACTGTTTTCGAAAGTATATTGTGATACTTGCTTTATGATTTGATTATGGGCTTCTAAGCTAGATATGGGATATTAGTTAGAAGTCAGGTTTTTATAAATGCCCTAGGTTAAGGGCGTGTGATTTTCTTTAGATCAGAAGTAATTATATTTTCTGTATAGGTTAAAGATTATTTTCCGATAAAGATATCGGGTAACTTTTATTCGATGATTATTTATTATTTTGAATATTCATTTAATCATTATTTACTTAATGAATATTATTTCGAATATTCATTCAAGGTCTATTTACTTAATGAATATTATTTTGAATATTCATTTAATCCCTATTTATTTAATGAATATTATTCTGAATATTCGTTCAATCACTATTTATTTAATGAATATTATTTTTGAATATTCGTTTAAAGTCTATTTACTTAATAAATATTATTCGATTATTTATTAAAAACTTTTAACACGTTTTAAAATGAGTTATATTATTTAAAGTTTATCCTCGACCTTCAATAATTACGAAGGATATTCTAAGCTGTATTATTAATTATTTTAAATCAAGGGGAGGTTCCCAAACACTGTTTTTCCATTTAAATCTATCTTTTAAGAGGATTTAAATACTCGCTCAACTACCAAAAATATGGGGAACCTGATTTAAGTGACTGCTACTTATTTTAAACTCTCAACTCAAAACTGTCAGGGGACAGATATTTTCTCGGAGCAATTTAATTGCTGCAAGTCAAATGTTGTGTTACTACCTCAACGATTGAGGAGTAAATTGATGGAACAAGTCGATATCCATTAACAAGCAATAGCTTGGGAAATATTGGAGAATCTTCCTTTCCAACCTAGATATAACTACTTAGTGGAGTCGTATCAACAAGTATTACACTTGGGGAAAGGAGGACGATCTTTACGTTTCAGAGTCATGGATTTCATCCGAACTAGGAGTGGTGTAAGAGGTCCAGTTGCGCCGACCCATCCATTTTATTGCCCCAAATGGGCCGGGAGATCCGGGAAGGCGGTAGACAATGTCAGGCTGTCGTGATTCTTCCATCTACATGTAGAAAACATATTTTTGTTGTACGACCTGCTACTGATCATAGTAAGGTTGGGACAACGGGCGCGGTAGCAACTCCGGTATTAGTTCCTCATCCAATTTTGGATATTCCTGCAACATGTATTGGGGAGAAGAACCGATCATGTTGACAGGGGGTCGAAAAGTGTTCAAAGAAAATGAAGTTGCAATAAATCCTTGTAACTTCATCTTTTATTTTATGAGTTATGACTCTGATAAAACCTTACTCAGATTATATATGCATAAGTGGATTTTGGGTTACGGAACATTATATGAAATTTTCCTCGTAACTTCATCTTTTATATCATATGACTCTGTGGATACCTTACATAACATGAGTTATGGTAAGGGAGTTGTTTATACTGAATCACCTTATAATTTCATCTTTTAAGTTATATGTTGATATTCTGCTTACATATCAGATATTTTTCGGAAAGGTTATATTGGTTTACTTTGAAACCTCGTCTTTTATATTATACTAGAACTTTGTTCATAATATAGTAAAAGTTTGCAGAAATATTATGAAAATGATATTTGAAATACAAAAATGGTACTGTTTTTGGAATACATTCCGATAAGGAAATAACTTCAGTATCGAGATATTTTGACAAATTATTGTCTTATACCCGCTTTATTCTGGGTTGAGTTAAAGGCAGGATTATGCCATACTTTTATTACTTTGCTGAGCTATCGCTCACTCTTGCTATTGTTTTATAAATATTATATAGCAGCGAAGTAGGATACCAATGATTCGACGCACATCCCTCAGGCGAGTGGTAAGCGCAAGGCATTCTCATGAGCAGTTTCTAGCAGTGATCCTGGAAGTAGTGTGACCCAGTCAGATCAAGCTGGAGCTTTTGGTATTCATCTTATGTATAGATATGAATGGTATGAGAGGGTGGTGAGTATTACAAGGCTAAGTTGGTAATGTACCATTACTTAGGAGTTGTATCGGTAGCAAATTCAAAAGACATTTGGGTATTGTAATAAAGATTATTTATTCCGCAATGGTTGTATTTGTGTCGTTTCTGAGACTCTAACCTGTGTGTGTGTGTGAGAGATATATTCATTGTGGGGTCATAAGCAGATGAATTGTGTCTATTGTGAGTAAAGCAGGCAAGGCAAGAAGTAAGTAGATCGTGACTACTCTAAATCCCTGACCCCAGATTTGGGGCTGTTACAGGTAATACCTGCTGGTGTTGCTGCTGCTGATGCTGTTGTTGCTGATACTACTGCTGCTGATGCTGTTGTTGCTGATGCTGCTACTGCTGTAGCAACTGTTGTTGGATCTGTTGTTATTGTTGTGCTAACGCAGTAGTTTGTTGAGTAAGGGTGTTCAAAAGCTGTATTACCACCGGATCTAAATGACCCGTCGGGGGTGTATTCTGTTGACCTTCTCGGTTAGTGGAACTATTTGCACGTGTGTTGCGTCTAGGTGGCATATTGCTGATGAATAAACAATAACTGATTTAATCAAACAATTCATAAATGGAAAAGAATATGGTTGTTAGAATCAAGGGTTACGAATCCCCAAATGGTACCGCGACGGTTACAAGTTTCCACATATATATGAAAAAAAAAACAATTATGGTAATAAGTAGAATGGCAATCATGGTGTTGACGTAAAATGACAAAGAAAGAATGACTGTTCTGCAAAGGTAGTGATCATATATAATAAGATTCGATACAAGCGTAGAACGCTTTCAAAAGTAAAATATGTTATAGCTGAACTATAACTGCCGATCAACAGTACAACAACAAAATACAACAACAATCCAAGGCGATACTATAAGCCTGGTGCACTGTTGATACTATACTATGCATCTATGTACTATCTGACTGAAAGTTCATCCATCCACATAACATCTAATCTCACCCAATCCTGCTCACGGATCATCGTCTCCTACTTGATCTCTGAATCTATCTCTATCTCTGGCTACACCTGCCTCCGTTGAACGCATCCCACGCATCTCTAATGCATGTCTATGAAAGTAATCCCTCTCCTCTCTCATCCTCTGATAACGGTGATGTGGAACTGGTGGCTCAGAGATCTGGAACAAAGGTCCGGAAACTGAAGCCCGAGATCGCGGTGCTGCGGGTACGCGTCGAAGTGGAACGGGACAAGGTATAGGATCCCTCCTGACCACTATAGGTCCAGACTGCGGTAGTGTCGGTCGCGACGCTCCTGCTCTCTCATCTGGTACAGATCTTTCCTCTATCGGGTGCTCTGACGGATCTGAATCTGAACTAGAGCTAGGTGGCTGCAATTATAACCATACTCGATTACTACGCATAATATTTCTAATCGACCTTCTATGACCATTAGGTGAATTTCTAACTCTCTATATTATCCTGGACCCTAAATCCTAACTTGTTTCAAATGCCATAACCTGTTGCTCTGATACCAACCTGTGACGCCCTCCAAATCCGGGGTACAGATTTGGGGAATCACTCGACCAACGAAACTCAACATACCTGAATATAACACATGCATAATATAATAATATCATAAAATACCCCTTATCCAAGACCGCATCCAGATTATGGCATTGAACACAAGCTTCTACAATCTTTTATTAATACAAACCAGTTTTATCAGAGTTATTACATCACAACTTAAGTCCAGAGCTAGACATCTAGTCTAACAATACAAAACAAACAACTACCCTGCCAATGACAACCACTCGAGGATCTCTCCTAGCTGCCGGTGAACTATCAGTCATGCTGTGTCGACTCATACTCTCGCTTCACTGGAATAAGGTTAGAAAACAACAAGTAAGAGTGAGCCAAAAGTGCTCAGCAAACATCATATATATATATCCAACGCAGATTCATAATGAAAGGAAATCACAAGAATTTGAATCAATGCACAATGCATGATTATATCAACCTCTTCTGAAGAAAACAGATTAGAACTTGATTTTTATTTATCTCATTCAAATCAAAGGTTGAGCTGCTGGCCAGCCACGCATCAACCCCGGGCCTGCTTATAGCAAAGCCCTCCACTGGATCCTTGGCCATCCTGGCCTTAATTATCATCGACCATAAATCTGGTCCTTTATTTCAAAAACATTTCCAATTTTATTACAGCACATAAGCAATACATGCTTCAATAATAATCACAACAAGAACAAAATAGAATGACAATAACAAAAGCTTCATCTGACAATCAATCACAACGAGAGTGAAATAGTATGATAATAGCAAAAGGGCTTCATCTGACAATCAATCACAACGAGAGTGAAATAGTATGATAATAGCAAAAGGGCTTCATCTGACAATCAATCACAACGAGAGTGAAATGGTATAATGCATTGCAAAAGAGCTTCAACTGATCAAGATCAAATAAGGTCCGTGAAACAAGTTCGGGATGGTTTCACAGAAGCAACACATCCGTTTCAAGGAAACAAACAAGGTTATAATGTACGCAAGTGAATCGAAGGTGAGGATTCTCAATATTCAACAAGATTGTGAATAATCAAAGAAATCAGGAATTTTTTTTCATGGAAACAATGTTATCGGTTCTGATACAGGATAAGAATTGAATCATTGGTATTGGTTTGATAACAACATACATATAATAACTCAGAGTAAGATTACTCAAGGATTTGTGAAAGAAATAGACACTTGTCTGGTTCGACGTAGTCAAATTCTACCGTTGCTACTCTACCTTCTCTTTTCCCTTACCTCGGGAACTCGATTCTATAATACATAACTCATATTAGTACATCCCATCATTTATTCTATCCTTAACATATACTCATAATCATTTTTTAAGTCTAAACAGCCTATCGGGCCAATTTCGAGATTTATCGAATGCCCGACCTATTTTTCCGATAGACAAACTCATACTCTACTCTTTTTATAAGACATTTACGGACACTAAACACATTATTCCATTTTATATAAACCATATAGTGCTTATAAATATTTTTAAAACAATATTCGATTCTTATTAGAATTTAAATAAGTCGCAAACAAATTTTTAAATCAAAAATCGGATTTTTAAACCCAATATAAGTATTTAAATGCAAATAAATCAATTAATAAAATTAATTGACACTCTTTAAATGCTCAAACTATTTTTAAATAATGAAACAGGTTTGAAAATAATTAAACTGAATTTTTAATTAATTAAATCAAATTAATAATTAATTTTTAAAAATTAACTGATTAAAAGAATTAATCAATCAATTAAATAAACTAATTACTAATTAAAAATAATTAAAATAATTAAGTTTAATCAATTTTCGAATTTAAAATAATAAATAAAATTTTCCAGAATTTTTCTGAATTAAAAATATATTTTAAAATAAAAATATGAATTTTTAAAGATTTTAAAATATTTTCGAATTATTTTTAAAAATAAAATTCAAAAACAGTTTCCTGAAAATAATTTAGGGTTTTGAAGATTGAAACCGGGTCGGGTTAGGGTTTCAAAACGGGTCACCAAGAACAATTCCGGGTCGCCAAGAACAACCCACCGGAAACTGGGTTTTCCAGAATCCGGCCGGTTGTCCGGCCATCGGATTCCGTTCTTGGCTAAAATCGTACCAAAACTTACATTTCTTTGAGGGTTTTTGCTCAGGACAACAAGACAAACACAACCCACATCATATCATACCACAAACATCACGGAATCGTTCCAAAAATCCGGTCAACCCAACCGGGTTCGGTTTTTTCGGCCAAAACACGATCTCACTAAATCCTACATGAAACTCTACGTTCTTGGTGTTAAATCAAAGCTGGGAACACACACAATCAAAGCCCTCTATCCAAAATCATGTCAGATCAATAACAAGAACAAACTATTAAAAAGAAAATTCGGGTCAAAACCCGAAAATAAAATTCTTCAAAAACGAACACAAACATGAAATTAAAGCATGGATTCCTGCTAATTAGAACCCTAGGAACATGTTGGAAGCAATCAATTGAACGGAGAATCAACAGAATGAAAATCCCCAATTCGAACATAAACCCTAATTTTAATTCGAATATTGAAAAATTCATAATAAATCGAAAAATTACCAGATGATGATGAGGTTGGAAGATTCTGAAACTAGAGCTCAAGATCTTTGATTTGAGTACTTGAACTTTGGATTTGGATTTCAATAACACCTTCAAAAGTTGGTTTGATTATTCAAGAACACGAAGAACACGGTTCGGGAATTTTGTATTTTTGTATATTTGTAATACGGATTATATGAAGTATAATGTACGATTCTCCTTTTTATACTTAGTGAAAAATAATACCCTAAACGACATTTTTGGATCGATATAGATCCACTGGATCGTTTAAAACCCTAATTAGGTTAAAAACACGTTTTACGAGAAGATAATTATCTACAAAGACTGATAATTATCCAAATCAATACATATCATTATATAACTAATGCTCAAGAATACTGGGGCTATAACAGATGAAATATTAGTATAAACGATATATCCGTCACCCTGGACAATTAGGGCTTGGAACAATTTTTCCCTTTTTGAACAAAACGAATTATACTGACAAGATCAAATAGATAGGGATGAAATGATACGAATAGTTCTTTCGATAACAATTCGAATACGAAAGACGAAGGGATTATAATGATGTACAAAATTTCAACGGGCCCCTTGAATTTTCAAAACGGGGCTCAAAATTGAATAAAATTTCAAATGACGAAATATTTGAAAGGGCTTTCGACTCACCAAATAACACATAATCATTTAATAATCGTAACTTATTAATATTCAAATTATTCCACAAGAAATATTTTACACCAAATATATCATTTATATTATATAAAAAAAAATTCACGGATATTACAACTTTAGTTTTAAAATCAAAGAAATCAGCTAGATCTGATGTGTCTGGAAGACAATCAGGATCAAAGGATTTTTCCTCTACACCACTCACTCAAAATAAGATAAAAGGGGGTGTACAAGGGGTCATGATGAAGAAGGGTGCTAAGATTGTTACTGACAAGGTTGTTGAGGGTGTTCCAGTCAAAAGAAAGTTGAGGTTAATAGATGAAAGTGATTCTGAGGATAATATGCCTATTTCCTCCAAGTTGAAGATAAACAAGGAAGTTGCTGATACTGCTACTGAAGCTGTGGCACTTTCATCAAAACCACAGAAGAAAAAGAAATTATCAAAAAGCAGGTATCATATTCCTTTGGAGGTGCAAATGAAGGATACTGATATTCAGACATCAAATCCTGATGAGACATCTAATCTTGATGCTCAAGCAAATCCTGATGTTGGTATCCTAATGCTACTCCAAGTAAAGTTGTCTCTATTTCAGACTCTCCAGCCAAAGACTCTCCAACAAAACGACATGTTGATATATCATGGGAGAAACTTGGTGCTGCTGCTTCTAAATTTGGGTTTGTACATCCTATGGACAAGAAAAGGAAAGCAGAAGAGATAGTCTTTCAGAGACAAAAGAAGCTGAAAGGATCAAGTCCACAAGAACCTGAATCTCAATGTGATTCAGCAGCTACTGAAGATCCTGCCCCACAAGAACCACTCAATCAAAGTTTGGGTGAAGGCATAGCTATTGGAATGGTTACACAAGAACCATTTTCTCAAAGGGAGAATGAAGACATCAACATTCCAGCCACACAAGAACCATCTGAAGATGCAGGCAAAGCTTCAGCTTCTGAGAAATTTCCTGACAATGCTCAGAGGGATTTCTAGTGAAAATGAAAGATTGGTCGAGAACACTGTCAATGAGGGAAGAACACATGAACCTCCAACTCAAAGTGTTGAAGCAGCTTCTGAACCTCATGCTACACAAGAACCATCAGTATCAAATCCTGATGCAAGCTTATCAAATCCTGACGGTGTTACTCCTGACGCTAGTGGTGCTCCTGATGATGAACCAATCCTGATACAGCCACTTAGCTCAAGACCAATGACAGATTCTATCACAGCATCACATGACAAACTTAAAGGTATTGCAATTCCTGATCCTGATGTTACTCATGATTCTGATGCTGATGATAGTGATGATGATAATAATGAAGAGAAGGATCAGCTTGCTACAGCAATCAAAGCTAGTCTTGGAACCAACTTTGGTTCATCAAGCATATTCATGGCTGGCAAGGTTTCTACTGGAAAAGATCTTAGACAAGATTTTTCTGTTCCTTCTGCAATTTCTCCTGCTGAGGCACTTAGACAAAATGAATGGAACAATTCATGGTATAAATCTTCTGAATCCGTTAGCTTTCCTTATGCTTTGGATCATGCCTATGATGCAGTGAAATTGATTGAGAATCAAGATTTGAAGAATCATTTGAAGGCCACTACTCTATTATCCAAATGTCTCAAACATGAAATTGATTCTATCAAGGCTTCTATAGAATTAGTAAGGACTGACATTTCTCAAAACTTCACAAAGGTACCTACTGCTCTTCAACTAAGAATAGTGGAATCCCAAGTCAAGTCAGTCATTACTAAACAAACCTCCATCAACAGCAGAATTGATTCACTTGATTCTAAGGTAACTGATATACAAACCTCTCTTGCCTTAATTTTGAATTTATTGTTAAATCCTGATGTCAAAAAGGGGAAGAAGGTAAGTTCTACAAAATGTACACCTGATCTAGTATTAAGGAAAAATGATGATGATACTGGAAATGATGGTGGTGACAAAGTTCTTCAAGGAAAAACCTCTGATGCTGCTGTTATGAAGACTATTCAAACTTCTCAAAGTCAAACAACGCAGTCAACTCATGTTTCTGATTCTGGAGTAAAGACAGTGAGGACATTGGTGCAATCTCAAATCCTGACGGAAAAGCAAATCCTGACAGGTGATCAAATCCTGATGGATGATCAAATCCTGACACCTGGTCAAGGACAAATTCTTTCTACAATTCCTGAAGGTAATGAAGATGTGCTCATTGATAATCCTGAAGATGCATCCAATCTATTCCAGAAGTTCACTACAAAAGATGGTAGAGTTGTTACTCTTTATCACACTGATAAAAGGGTTCAACAATTATTTGCTAGAAAGGCACTTTCTACAGCTACTGAAGAATATCCTGATCTCTCTCATGAAGAGTTCTTAAATGCTCAAAGAGAAATGATGGAGAGTTTCAAGAATCCTGCTCCTGCTAGAGGTAGAGGAGGCAGAGGTAGAAGAAGTGCTCAAAGAAGTAGAAGAAGCTCATCAACTCCAATTATGCCTAGACAAACAAGGTCTAGAGGATTAAAGATTGAAGAAATTCCTGAACCTACTCAAACTCTAGTAGTTCCTGACAGGTCTACTTTTGGTGATGATGGTGATGATGGAATTGATGAAGAAGAACCAGAATTGAGAAGAAGACCAAAAAAATCAACTCTCAGCAATACAAATCAAATTGAAGAGTCTAATCCTGATATTGTTCCTGACAATATTCAAGATCCTGATGATTCTGAAATTCTGCAAGAGGTTGATTTGTTAATTCTTTCTACAGTGGTTGATTCTCACAATAAGGAAGTAGATGAAGAAGAAGAAGACAGAAGCAGAAAAATAACAAGGTCGACAAATAGAGATTTTCAACTCTATAAGCAAAGACTCAAAACTTCAAATGAAGGGTTGTGGAGAAATGCAAGAAGACAACAACCTCAGCTAGAGAAGAGTTATGCTTATGAGAAGGAAAGAGATAAGAAGTGGAAACACATTGACACACTTAGGTGTGATAGACCTGTTAATTTTCAGTCTGGAGGGATTATCACAAGCGCCTCAAGTGTTGCTGATTTATCTGATATAGTTAGATCAAAAGCACTTTGGTTACAGATGTTCTCAAATCTGAGGCAATTGGCAAACAACTCAAGAGGAGGTATTGGACACAGGGATGCTGAATATCTGAATACACCTCATGTTGATCCTCGTGCTTTGACTGAAATTGGAGGTATATTAACTTCTGAAAACCTAAACAATTTATTATCTGTTGATATAGTTATAGATTGTCATGATGGTTATGAAAAGAAAGAAAAGCTTCTGTATTTCATGAAAGATGGCAGTGTGAAGATTCTATCTATTCAAGATCTGCTGATAAAAACTACACAGGAACTGAAATATGTTCATTATCTTTTGAGATGGAAGAATGAAGTGTGCAAGGAATGGAGTGACATGATTCTGTCAAATGTAAGGAGAAGATTTGATGGTAGTAGAAATTTCAATGGTGATTATACTCCCATGTACTTAAATCAGAAAGGTCAAGATGTGGAAATGCAAAGGGGCACTGCTGTTAAAGAAGTAATTTTTGGCATGACACAGCTTAATCTTAATCCTGATGGGAAGGAAATTGCTTATCTTTTGCTTGAAGAGCACAGTCTACAAAGAAGCTCCATTCAGAATCTCAGAGCAGCTATCTACCAGATTGATGAGGAAGATGAAGAGCTCAGAAATCTTAAGGAAAGACTGATTCAAATTCTTGAGGAAAAAGAAGAAAATTTGTTATCCAACTTCTTGAAGATGAATCTGTTCTATCAAAGAATTTAAACAGATAAGTTGCTGCTGTAAATACTTGTACATTTTGTAAATAAGTTTTTGACATCATTGAATCTAGGAATCTATACTTTATTTTACAAAGTATGAGATTTGGGGAGATTGTTAGATCAGGATTCAATGATCGTCAGGATCTAGACTCAACTGATCAGGATTGCTCACGTCATCAGTATTGCATGGTCATCAGTATTTGCTCAAGCGTCAGTATCAGGATTTCACATCAGGACTGGGATCAAGATTGATCATCAGGACTGGAAGCTGATCAGGATTTCTATTTCGAGTTATATTTGGAGTCTAGTTAAATAAGGATGTTTATCCTGTCGGTTCCTGGTCTGTAGGAACGTAGCTATCAATTTAGGATATGTTTCAATCTTTGTAATTGATTAGGACTTATCATTGATAGAGAAGCTGTGTAGTATATAAACACAGTTTAGGTTTCGATTTATATCGATCACACACTCGAGTATTTTGATAACCAAGAAGCTCTCAAGAACATCAGAATTTCTTGAGAGAGTTTGTAACAGTTTTATATCAGAATTATTAAAGCTGTTATTATTCATATTTGTGTTTAAAGTCGAGAATCTTATACAATTGTATTCAACCCCCCTTCTACAATTGTTTATTACTGGGCAACAAGAATGTCTTTTTCAGCCTGGGTTTCTTGTAATTGTTTCCTGTAGAGTAGCTATTTGAGCTAACAGCAAAGCAGTGTTTGTGTCAGTGTGTGCACTCACCAAAATTTCTCTCAGTGGTGTTTCACTCAACTCATGTGCTTGTGTATCACTCCGTGTTTGACTCTCATCTCTAATTATTAGATGTCTCTCCATGTTTTCTGATGACGTACCTGCAATAGAAATCACCCTAGCCCCTTCAAGAGAGGTCAGTGGTGGTGCAATGGGAGTTCGCAAATCTCAATCCCTGGTTGAGTCTGTCAAAATATTTGATATTGTAAACTGAATTGCTTCAGTGACAGACTCACCCGATTGCCTTTCACTTTCACCAGTATAAACTGCGAGTGAAAAATCCCTTAGGGGAGCCAGAGATGTTCCCTCTGGGAGGGGAGAAAATGATTCTATTAAAAGTGGCTGAGAATCAGATTTTCCCTCTGATGCATGTGAAGGCACTTCTACCGTTACAATGGTAGGCACTGTTTCAAAATCAAAGTGCTCTCCTGACAACGTGTCCTGAGTTTCATCTATATGGATGTCTTCTCCCATTGTGAGTAATGAAAGTGTGCTTGACTCATTACAAGTTTCCAGGGCCCGATGGCGAATTTCAATAGATTCATCCTGTTGAGAGGATGTCTCCAGAGACTGTTCAGTGGCCATATCAATGTCCATATCCTGTTGGGAGGATAAGGATGGGCTTACAGATGCCTCCCTATATGTTTTTCTTTTCTTAAGAGGTGGAGACAAAGCTATGGGAACACTCATTGTAGTTTCTTTTCTAACACTTCTTTGACTGGTTTGTAAATTAAGCTCAGGTTGTTGGATTGAAGAGTTTGACTCTGTGTTTGGCTCTATGACCTGTGTTGGAGATTGTGGTTCTACAACCTCTTGGTCAGCCCTAACAACCACTTGGGTTTCAACCATTGTACCAGAAGAAGATCCAGGGTTAGAAATTACTACCTGTAATGGAATTGGATGTGGCTAAGGAACTTGTTCACCAAAGATTGGAAGATTAATGAATTGACTCATCAATGGTGAAACAAGAACATGCGTGGAAAGATATTTGAGTGAGCAATCCAATCTGGTGTAGAATTTGGAATCAGTGGTTTGTGAGGTTTCAAATCTGGCATTTCTAAACAACTCTACATGCTCAGCAGTAAGAAGATGATTTATGATAAGAGTGAGAAAGCGAGGGTACCAACACTTCACTTTCACATGATTATCAAAATCTCTCCTAGAGTGAGCAAGTCTATTGACCATTATATTCCAAAGCAACTCTGCAAAGTTAAGTATACGACCAAATACAATAGCATAAGCAATATATTGATTTAAAATGGTAATGCCATGAAAATTTGTTTTAGTTCAATTACCAAACACTCTAGCTATTGTATCAAAGAACAGATCCCATTCCCTAACTAGAAAACTTTTAGACAATTTAACCATTTGTAGGGGGCCTTGATAATGAATGTTCAAGAAGAACTGAGATAACTCATCATCATAGGGCAAGGGATCAAACCTGTTCTTTGGAAACGGTAAAACATCACAAAAAGTATCAAAAGTGACTGTATATTGCTGGTTTGAAATAGTGAAAGTAAAAGATTTAGAGTCCTCGGCAATAACATCACTAGAGCAAAGAAGACGTAATGGATCAATTTTTAAAACAGCAGATGCACATATAGCATGACTGACACAAGTTTGATTGTTCAAAAATTGAATCCACGGCCTAAAGCGCTCAACCTTACACCTCAACGAATCAAAATACCCAATATAATTATTTAAAACAAGTTCAAAATTAGGATCTATATGTAAAACAAGAAATTTTAATTAATTAGAAATAAAATTCGAATTTTAGGGATTTTTAACAATTAATCAAAATTAATTAAAATCAACAAAATTAAAATTTTACCAAAAACTAACCAATTTTAAAAAGTATGATCCTTAATTCGAACAAAACTCAAAAGGTACAAGATCAACACACACACAATCCAATACCAATTACACGAATTGCCTTAATCAAAATCAAGTAACCAATCACTTAACCACTTAAACAAAATCCAAGTCGAAATGAAAAAAGAAAATATTTAGCATGAATTCGACTTAGTTTCTTAATATACGAAAGTAGTGATTAATTTGCTAAGTTAAGACTTGAGCAATTTTGAAAAAAAACTACGAACACTCGAAGAGAACTGATCAGGGGAATGAAAAATGAAAAAAAAACGTAAGTATATGTATATATATATGTCACTGCCAAAAAGAAATGAAAGGGAAGACTATTGAAACGTTTTAATTGAAAAAGAACTGGGAAGACAATCAGGAAGACTTAGGGAAAGTCTTGCCGAGAGTCTTCCTAGTACAAATGAAAGTCTTCTTGAAAATAATTAAAACGAAAATAAAAAATAATTACTAAAAAAGGTCTAAGTCTTCCCGAAAGTCTTCTAAGGGAAAAAGAACTGGGAAGACTTAGAAATAGAATAAAACCAAAAAGGAAAAAAACAAAAAACAAAAAACTAAAAACTAAAATTACTAAGTTTTCCCAATAGTCTTCTCAGTATTAAAACTGGGAAGACTTAGAGAAAATTAGTAATAAATAAAGAAAATAAAATGAGTCTTCTCGATAGTCTTCTCAGTATAAAAACTGGGAAGACTTAGAGAAAAAACTAAGGAAAACTAAATTATTTACCAGAAAATGTAAAACAAATAATTAAAAATGCACAGAATTTTACAAAAATGCATAAAAAAATATGTACAAGTCTAGAAAAATTCATAGAAAAATCTACAAATCCTAGAAAAATATGCAGAAAATTACAGAAGTGCCATAAATTAATAAAAACCTGCAGAAAAATTCAAACAACATTATATACAATCTGAAACTAACCTAAATAATTAAATTTTCAATAAAAATAGATTTCTCCACTTAAAAAATATGAGAAAAATATTTTTAAGGAAAATAGATTATTTAAGAACATTTAAATCAACAAGCTTTTCATAACAAGTAAGAATTGGCAATAAATATAATTCAATATCAACAAGAGAAAATGATTTTTGATAAGAACCAACATAACAGAGATATTGTTAATCACTAAGACTGTTCACCATACCCAGTTTACCAACTAACCTGGTAAATGTGGACTCGTCAAGAGATTTAGTGAATATATCTGCAGTTTGTTCTTCTATGGGTACAAAATGTAACTCCACAGTACCATTCATGACATGCTCTCTGATAAAATGATACCTGATATCAATGTGCTTCGTTCTCGAGTGCTAAACAGGGTTGTTGGAGATTGCTATGGCACTTGTATTATCACATAAAATAGGAATTTTGTCTAATACAAAGTCATAGTCCTTCAATTGATTCCTTATCCATAAGATCTGAGCACAGCAGTTTGCAGCAGCAATATATTCAGCTTCAGCTGTTGAATTGGAAACTGTTTGCTGTTTCTTGCTATACCAGGAAATCAATCTACGTCCTAGGAATTGACAACTCCCAACGGTACTCTTTCTATTAACAACACTACATGCATAATCAGAATCTGTATATCCAACAAGATTAAAACCAGAATCTTTAGGGTACCAGATACCTAAATTAGGTGTACCCTTAAGATATCTCAAGATTCTTTTAACAGCAACGAGATGTAAATCTCTAGGGTCCGCTTGGAACCTTGCACACAAGCATGTAGCATACATAATATCTGGTCTACTTGCAGTAAGGTATAGTAAGTAGCCAATCATACCACTGTAGCTCGTAACATCTACCTTGATAGAGTTATCACAAGCTCCAAGTTTGACAACTGTTGAAGATGGAGTCCTTGCTGATGCTGAATCCTCCATGTGATACTTCTTGAGGAGTTCTTTGAGATACTTGGATTGACAAATAAATATACCATTTGACCTTTGTCTTACTTGTAATCCAAGAAAGAACTTCAGCTCACCCATCATACTCATTTCAAACTTACTCTACATTAGCTTAGAAAATCTCTGACATAGATTATCATTAGTAGACCCAAATATGATGTCATCCACATAGACTTGGACTAATATCATATCACTTTTGTGTTTCTTTGAAAAAAGAGTTTTGTCTATGATACCTCTAACAAAACCATTTTCTAAAAGAAAACTAGAGAGAGTGTCATACCATTTTCTTGGGGCTTGTTTGAGACCATAGATAGCCTTGAAGAGAAAGTACACAAAGTCCAGCAACTCCTGATTTTCAAAGCCAGGGGTCTGTTCCACATACACTTCTTCATCCAGCTCACCATTCATGAATGCACTCTTAACATCCATTTGATAGACTTTAAAATTGGAGTAAGCTTCAAATGCTAAGAACATCCTGATGGCCTCAAGCCTAGCCATTGGTGCATAGGTTTCATCATATTCAATGCCTTCAGCTTGTGAATACCCTTGAGCAACCAGTCTTGCCTTGTTCCTTGTAACAATGCCATCCTCATCTAGCTTGTTTCTGTATACCCATCTTGTACCAACTACTTTCTTGTTCTTTGGTCTGGGTACCATCTTCCAGACTTGCTGTTGTTCAAATTGATTGAGTTCATCTTGCATAGCAATCACCCAATCTGGATCACTCAGTTCTTCCTCAGTCTTCTTTGGCTCCATCTCAGATAGAAACCCTGAAGAGTGACATTCATTCTGAGTAGCACTTCTAGTTTTAACTCCAACATCTGGATCACCAATGATCAGCTCAAAGGGATGAACTCTATTCCATACAATCTGTCTTGGAAGATTTGATCTTGATGATTCGCCTTGAAATTCATTTTGATGTTGTGAGTGACTAGTTGATCCTTCATTTCCTCCTTCTGAGTTGTTGCTTGATTGCATTGATGATTCTTCTCCAGTGTTAGTGGTATCTCCATTGTTACCAATGTTTCCACCACCACCACCATCATTATCATCATTATTATTTTCATTACCAGCAACAACCTCAGGTGGAGCTTCATCATCTGATTCTGAGTTTGGCAAGTTATCAAACTTCAGTTCTTCAGATGAATCTTCAGTTTGGATACTAGGGAGTTTAGTGTCATCAAATGTAACATTGACACTTTCCTTCACTTGGTGACTATCAATCAAGTACACCCTGTAAGATCTTCTGGAGTAGCCAATAAAAATAGCTTCTTGTGCCTTGGCCTCAAACTTGCCACGTTTAACATTTTCATCCTTAAGCACAAAGCATTTAGCACCAAATACATGAAAGTATTTGAGAGTTGGTTTCTTGTTGTTCATGACCTCATAAGGAGTCTTCATTAAGTCCTTGTTGATTAAAGTTCGATTCTGAGTATAACAAGCAGTATTCACAGCTTCAGCCCAAAAGTACATTGGAAGTCTTGATTCACTTAACATAGTCCTTGCAGCTTCAATCAATGTACGATTCTTCCTTTCCACCACTCCATTCTGTTGAGGAGTTCTAGGGGCTGAATAATGTCTTGTTATTCCTTTATCTGCACAAAAGTCATTTAGGACTGAATTCTTGAATTCAGTTCCATTCTCTGACCTTATAGCTCTAACAGGGAATCTAGAATCCAGCTCAATAAACTTTATATGATCAATCACCATCTGTGGGGTCTCATCCTTGGAATGTAGGAATAAAACCCAAGTATATTTAGAATAGTCATCAACAATCACAAGTGCATATTGTTTCTTTGACATGGACATCACATTAACTGGACCAAACAAATCCATGTGCAGTAGCTGATGTGGTTCAGTTATTGATGATTTGTCAGTGCCCTCGTGAGAAGCTTTCTTTGACTTTCCTTTCTGACATGCCTCACACAGTCCTTCCTGTGTAAATTCCATTTGAGGCAAACCTCTCACCAATTCCTTCTTGACTAGAGAGTTCATGGTTTTTAAGTTCAGGTGAGACATCTTCTTGTGCCATAGCCAACTCTCATCTGATGAAGCTTTAGTATAAAAACAAGTAACTTCATCTTTGGATCCAGAGTACAGATCAGCTATGAACAAGTCACCTTTCCTTACTCCTAGAAGAGCAGGCTTTCCATTCTTCTTGTGAAGGATCTGACATTTATCTTTCTCAAAGGAAACAACATATCCTCACAGAAATGACTGATGCTGAGAAAATTGAACTTCAGACCTTCCACAATGGATACATCTTGAATGATAACATTTCCAAATTTCAAACAGCCATATCCTCTGGTAATAACCTTGCTGTTATCTCCAAAGGTAACTCCTGGGCCAGCTTTCTCAACCACATTTGATAGCAGGGCTCTATCTCCGGTCATATGCCTTGAACAACTACTGTCCAGAACCCACATAACACGGTTTACCTGTGCCACACCCTGCAGTATCAAATTGATTAGTCTTTCCTCGGAACCCAAACTTGATTGGGTCCGGTATACTTAAAGAACTGGCCTTTGTCAGGCAAAACAACATTTATAACTATAACTACTTCAACCTCTTTCACAAAAGAGCGTTTCCATTTATAGCCAGCCTTAACACATTTCTGAGTAGGCTTGGGGATAAATGAATCCACTCTAGTCTTGGGAGGACTAGCAGTCTTAGATCTAACATGCTTCTTATTATTAACATGTTGACGTGGAGCAGTCTTATTATCAGATACATGCTTACTATTAAAATAAGCATACATAACATTGAAAGCACAAGACATGCAATTAACCACACCACATGCTTTATGAGAAAGATTAACAACAGGCATGTTGGTTCTACAGTTGTTTTGATCCACTTTATGAATGTCTGACTTAGTCTCTGTTGCTGAAACAACTTTGACTTGTTTCTCAGACATACACTTGTTGGATTGATCAAGTTCAAAAGCAAGATCCTCAATACGCATTTCCTCTTGGATAATGATAGAATATTCATTCAGAGGTCCTGCCAAGGATTCTTTAAAGAAAGGTGTTTCAATACCCTTAAGCACATATGGTACACCCATTTCTTCAGCACTGACTCTATTAGGGGTGTTAATGCTTAATTCACCAAAAGCCTCATTATAGTCATACCCTATTCCTACAGTGTGACCAATAACTTGTTTATTGATGATTTCTTTAGCAGTCTTACAAGAATTATAGTAAGCATTATCCTTGATTTTAAGTTCACTGATATGATCCTTAAGAATGGTTTCCAATTGAATATAACAATTAACCCTATTCTCAAGAAATGCTATTTTCTTAGTAAGATCATCCTGATTAACATACACAAGTTTTAATTCTTTTACCTCTTTTTCAAGAGTTGTGTTCAGAAGAATTATTCTATCATTTTCTCTACGTGCACAAGATACTGTAGTACTAAGATGATAGATCATTTCAGAATCAGTAAACTTTACCTCTGACATGAATGATGAAGTGCTTGCCTCATTATCCACTAAAGCTAGGTTTCCAATTTCACCAGCTTCTTCATCACTATCCGTATCATCCCAACTCTTTCCCTCGGCAACATAAGCTTTCCCAATCTTGTTCTTATTGCTAGAATCAAATGAGTTCCTTCTCACTTGCTTTGGCTTTTTACATTCTGTAGCAAAGTGACCCAACTCATTACAATTGTAGCACCTAATTGTGCTTCTTTCCACGGTTCCAGTTTTATAGCCACCCATTGTGCTATTTGAAGAAGAAGAACCACCTCTCTGAAACCTGGGCTTGAACTTAAGATTAGGATTCCTTCTGAATCTGAATTTGCCAAACTTCCTCACTATCATTGCCAAATCCCCATCCTCCAACTGATCAAGTTCTTCCAAAGAATAGAAGTCACCACCAGATTGATCAGTGGATGTTAGGCCATATTCAGCCACAATAACATCCATGTCAGAACTGGAAGGTTGAACCACCTTCACTTCCAGTTTCTGTGGGACTTCTGTTGCCAATGCAGTAGAAGTACTAACTACCTTTCCAGTTCCATAAATCTCCTTTTTCTGAATCTGCTCCAGCTCATAGGTCTTCAGAACACCATAGAGTCTTTCCAAAGAAATCTCTCCAAGATCTCTTGCTTCTCTAATTGCAGATATTCTGTGCTCCAAATGAGATGGAAGTGTCAGGAGGAACTTCTTGTTAATCTCCTTGATAGTATAGTGCTTTCCGTGGAGATTCAGATCATTTATCAATTTATTGTATCTCTCAAAAACCTGAGAGATACCTTCACCAAGGTTTGATCTGAAATGTTCATAAGAAGAGGTGAGAATATCCATCTTATTCTCTCTGACTTCCTCTGTCCCCTCATTGATTATCTCTATAGTGTCCCATATGTGTTTGGCAAAAACACAGTTTAGAACATGATTATGCATGACAGGATCAAGACAATCAACCAGTATCAACTGTAAATAGGCATCCAGGGAAGCATCCTCTTTCTCATCAGCTGTGTACTCCTTGGGATCCTTAGGGTACATCCTCGCAGCTCTAGTAACAACATCGTTCTCTATCTGCTCTTCCTCAACAATCATAGGAAGCTTAGGACCATTCCTCAACAATCATAGGAATCTTTACTGTACCAACTTTCTGTGTTGTAGACATTTTTGAGATTTTTGATGAATAATAAAAATTTCAGAGTTTAAGAAAAAATCACAAAAAATGGATCTTTGATTAGTGTATCAATCAAAAGGCTCTGATGCCAATTGTTAGGTCCTGATAAGTTTGTAGAAGGGGGGGTTGAATATAAACTATACTGTTTAATCGAATTTGTTCATTTGAAGATATTACAATTTAAGAACAAATTATTGCGGAATAAACTGAAACAATATTCAAGTTAAATATAACTTATATTAAACTTGAAAGGTGTTACAATCTGAGTACGGATTACAGAGTTCTTGATAAAACAAACCTAGAATAAATTCGACATGAATTTATCTATTTTTGTAATAAAAAGGATCGAATACTAAAAAGTAGTTCGATATAATTTCTAGGGATTATGATCCGCTAGAATGTCAAAGCAGTACAAGAGAACTAATGCTTATGGATTAAATGTTACAATCAATTCAAGAATTTAATTCTCTGATGATATTGAGCTCGGACAGTTTGAAGAAGTTAAGGCAGATGTAAATGATATAATGTTTCTGTTCTTTTTGTCTTGTGTAAATGTTCTGTCTTGTGTAAATGTTCTGTCTTGATGTTGCTTTGATCACACATGTCTTTAAATATGTACTGTCTTGTTCATTTTTCACGCACCAAGGCTTTTCTTTGGATTTGAACTATGAAGACAATCGGGAAAACAACCATTTGGCTTATGAAGACTTTCGGGAAGACAATGCTTTGGCTTGGGAAGACATTCGGGAAGACTCTCTTTTAAACTAAAAATACTTAGAAAATAACTAGGAAGACTCTCTTTGAAAATGGATCTACTTCTGCTAATACAGTCTCAAATACTAAGTCTAAACCTGTCAAGAAAACTGAAAAGAAGAATGTAGGTTTATTGTCTCATAAACAACTTAAGGACAAAGTGTGTGAAGAAACAGGGAAACAAAAGTCACCTACTGTCAAAAGAAACATGAATGGTAAAGTTGGGATTAATAAAGAGAATAATTATAAGTTTATCCCAAATGCACCAAGAAAGTGTTGCTATACATGTGGTAACTCTAATCATCTTACTATTGATTGCAGGAAGAGTAAAAAGAAGGTTATTGAGATTCCTAGGTCTGATGTTAGGAATAGATCAGTATTTTACAAACCACAGAAGTCTTGTTTTTATTGTGGCAGTAAATGACATTCTATTTATACTTGTGAAGAATACCATAATTTGTACCATAACTTTTATGATCCTTTACCTAAGTTTAATAAAAGTGCAAATTCTGGTTATTATACTTGTTTATCTATTAGTTCCTTAGCTCTCGGAAAAAAAAATACAAAAACAGAAAAAAAAAAAAAAAAGAGAAAAATAATATTGATTATCTATATGAGAGCATAGCTATGTCTGTGACCCTTCTTTGTTCGACTACTCAAGTTTTGTGTTCGAAGAAAATTTGAAAATTCATGTTTGGGGAGGATGTATGGTGTTGTGTATGATTTATTATGGTGCCTACTAACTTATGACACTTCACCTTATTTGGCTTTACTTGACATACCTTGTCCCTAGCCCCATTACAACCCGAATAAAGACCTTTTGATTATCATCATTGATGTAAGTTGTGTCAAAGTTAGATTGATACCAAGTGTGAATGCATGCTTATGAATTTGTTGGAATTGAGTGATACACTTGCCCTTATTCTTGAGTGAATATTCTTTGTGAGTGAAAGGTGAGTTATTACTTGTTTTTGCATATGAGATCCCAAGTTTTGACTCAATGGTGTATTCTTGTGGGCTTAGCATGATTACTAACTTATTCTTGCACTTGACATGGACTTTTGAGGACTTATGCATATTTATTTGAGTAGACTATGTGAATACTTGCACTTTCAACACCAAGACATTGCGTATTCACTTAAGTTGATGGAACATGAGAGGACTTGTATGTGTGGCGTTGCATTGGCTTACAATCTTTTACATGAGCTAGATGGATTTTGTGGGTTATCTTCTATAAACCTTCACGAGACCTCACTCGTCCACTAGGGCTACCTAGGGGTTTAAAGGGCTTGTTGCATATGCCAAATGCAACCGTGATCACCTACGGAAGTGGTACTACTTATTAGTTAGTAGTTAATAGTATGTTATATTAGTTTGCACGAGTACGTGCAAAGTACTATGTGTGGGGATATTTGATAGAGTATATATTTATATATATTTTATAGGATTTTATTCTCATATTTATAGTGTTTTATTAATAATTGGTTATTATTAATTAGAGTTTAATGTTTTATGACAGGAAATAAATAATTCCAAAACTTGGAAGGAATTGGAGTTATTTGGACATTAAATACAAGGAAACTCGGATTTATTGGTTTACACGAGCATACATCACTGTTTGGGCCATAACCGGAGTTCTAGACATCAGAATTGGACGATCTTACAGCCCATACGAAGATAACAGAATTATCTACAACCCAAAGGTGGTCCAACATCAAAATTCCAACTGGAGCAGACCCGAAACAGGCCTGAAAGACAGATTACGAATTTGATATTCATAATCCAATTTATTTTGGGAAATTACTTATATTTTCCTAGAGAGCATTAAAAACTCTTTTATATTAGGTTTATATACATCTTGTAAAGGGAAGACCAGAATATTATAGAATAGAATTAGAGATAGCCGTATTCTTGAGAGAGAAGGGAGAGAAACAACTTGAGAGGGAGATTGAGAGAAGGAGTGAAGGGATTCATCCAGATTTCGAAGGAACTTGTAAAGTTGTATTCTTTGTGCTTAAACTCTTATGCTCATGTTTGTGGTATTAATTTATATATGTTTTATTCAATCATGAGTAGCTAATCCCTATCCAAGGGTTGGGTAGTATTCATTGGCTTATTATGTTTGTTTGATTGTATTGTGATTTCTTGGTTTGTTAATCTGTTATTGAGCGCTTAACACAATTAAGGGAGTCGCGAACCTTTTATTGTATCCATAGGAATTATAACGAATCGGGAGAGGATTTATAATTCTAGAACATGATATGATAGACACAATTTAAGTATTAGATCGGAAGATTGATATGCGAATTGTGAAACTAATAATCCTTGGTTTTTAATAGTCTATAGTTGTGCTTGTATGACCATGGGAGTGGCGTTCAAGGAATAATTGTAGGCACTATAATCTACCTTGGGAGAGGATTTTATAAATATAAGAAGGATTGTTTTTAGCAAACAAGAGACACAAATTAGACATTCATGATAGCCAATTGAAGAACCCTGATTCTTGGATGTTTTATCTCACATATATTATATAGGTTTTAATTGTTTAGTAGTTAATTAGTAGATAGTCACACACCACTAAATTATTATTCACACTTCTGAATTGTAAGAGACAAAAGACTTGGAATTGGTATTGATATCAGTCCTTCCCTGCGAACGATACTCTAAAAATACACATCAACAAATTGGTGCCGCTGCCGGGGAAGGCAGCAATATCGATTTTGAGATAATTGTTTCTTGTAGTTTGGATTTTATCTCTGTACATAGTTTTTGTTTCCTTCTTTTGTATTTTTTTTTGTGTCTACAAGTTTCTTTGAAGTAGACGCTAGAAAGTTTTGAGTTGAAGAGACATGGATAACAATTTCGGCTGGAATAACGCTTAAGAAATCTTTTGCAGTCAAGAGCGATATCAAAATTTTAATTCTTATCAGAATTTCAATGCGTATCAGGTGAACTCGTTCGATTGTTATGACTCATATTATGCTCCATGCCCTGATAGAACTGATTTTTTATGTGCCTTTGAAAATCAATACCATGATTCTTACGTATGCAATGGTGTTGATAAGAGTTTAAATCATTCTAATCCCTCTTTACTTTCTTTGGGACTTTTTAAACAATTTGATGACCCATCTTTTGAGATTGCTAATAAAAGTGATATTCCATGTGAAGTAGAATCAATAGGTTGGTATGAGGAGAATGCTAAAAGAAATAGTTTTATTATGGAAGTTCAACTTGTGATGCATAACGGTTTTCTTCAAGTTCCTCATTGTGTCAATTTTCCAACGATCCATGATTCTTATTTAGCAGTTGATGAAAAATTTGTGTTTGAGGAGCCTGTTTGTTTATTTGATGATTGTCCCATGAGTGCTAATGATAATTTGGATGCAATTCAAATTCTACCAAATTCAGAAAATATTGTTGAGTTCAATGAATTGGTAGACGATATTAAAATTGACGAGTGTCCAATTAAAACTGGGGAGGAATTTAAGAGTGATGAAATTGAAAATCTTGCTTTGAGATATAAGGATCCGATTTGGGAGGAGTTTATGAGTCGTACTTTTGATTATTATTCTGACGACTTTTCTAGCTACTTTGATTTTTCCAAGTCTCTTGAACAGGTGAGGATCATAAAAAGTTCCTTATATTTTTATGGATCTAAGGTATATACGCACATCATAATTTTGTTATTGATTCGTAAGTATGTGCATTTGTTTGCTTTTTCACCTCATTAGTTAAGTTACTTGTATGTATAAGTCGAGCTAACGACGTTAAAGAAGCGCTTCTTGGGAGGCAACCCAAGGCTATCATATTAGGTTTTAGTGGATTTTTTTTTACTCCCACAAGTTGCCTTGAAGTGTTTGTCTGCAGTGATTCAGGTGTTGACAATGGTTTTTTCCAAGCACTGAGCATGGTTATGCAGCTTTTGGACTTGCCCATACACTACAAACATGATCTTTTGAATGATTTTTAGATAGCATGCTCACGCAGGGATCGTGCCATGATTTGATGCTCACGGCTAAAATTGAGAGATTTGGCATGATCACGCAACATTCTGACATGATCATGCGGCACAAACCTACACACTCGGCTAATTTTTGAGAATCTGGCATGATCAAACAAACTTCAAGCATGGTCATGCAATAAAAAGAAATCAAGCGCCTGTTTTTCATGGATTCTGCATGCTCATGCAGCGAGTTGACATGCTCACGCAATAAAAAAGAAAACTCACGGTGATTTTTTGGACATCTGGCATGCTTACGTAGGTGGTTGGCATGATCACGCACTGGATTGGCATGCTCGTGCAGCTAATTAGCATGCTCATGCAACACACAACGATTTCATATATATGTTTAAAGAATTCAAGAATCTCGGCACTTCATGCGTATGCATAGGGGAGTACTTCTTCCTTTATTTTGTATTGTAGGATTTTTTGTTTAGTGTGTCATTGAGGACATTGACCCATTTAAGTGCGGGGATGTGTTTTCAATAGTTGTATATAGAGTCATAAAATAAAAAAATTAAACTTCCTTTATTTTGTATTGTAGGATTTTTTGTTTAGTGTGTCATTGAGGACATTGACCCATTTAAGTGCGGGGATGTATTTTCAATAGTTGTATATAGAGTCATAAAATAAAAAAATTAAAAAAAAGTAAAAAATTAAAAAAATTCCAAAAAGAGTTCTAGCCTTGTGAAGATTGCTTGTTGTAAGTTGGCTTGATGCACCCTTACATGCTCTAGTAATCTTGTGTTTTGGATGCTTTTGATTGAGAAGTGATATGCTATGTTCTTGTGCACACACATACATTAGCAAGTTGAAGCTAGTAGAATTATTGAATGTGATAAGTAGTTAAAAGGACATGAATATGTGCAAGATGATTTGGTTTGCATGCTTTGAGTACAAGTTGGTGCATTAGAGAGACATGTTACTTGGGATTGATTGTGTTTTTCCACCAAGTGAGACTTTGAGCTTATATATGCATATCTTTTGCATTCTATATTCGTTTGTTTGAGTGTCCACGTGTTGTTTGCATTGCTAGCACTTGTTTGAGACCTTTCTTGAGATACATGACATTATTTGGTGATAAAATGATAAAGGCATTTAGGGATAACCTCATATTTCCTATATTACCACACCATTTATACATGATCGATTAGTTACCCTGTTGAGCTTAATCTTATTTTTCGGTGACACACCACATTACTTGCCTAGACCTTTTTCTTGTATTGACCTTACTTTTTAGCTTGAACCCAAATTGTCAAAGGCTAGTAGAGTACTTGAGGGAGTAATAAGGTGTGCAAAAGGGGGTGGCGGTTTATTGATGATCATTACTTTGGGAAAATATCGGGTTTGGTTGTTTACTTGTTAGTCGAGTTTCATAAGAATATTGGGGAGTCATTGTACTTGTTTATCTCTTAGTTCCTTAGCTCTCGGAAAAAAAAAAAAAAAATACAAAAACAGAAAAAACAGAAAAAAAAAAAAAAAGAAAAAAAAAATATTGATTATCTATATGAGAGCATAGCTATGTCTGTGACCCTTCTTTGTTCGACTACTCAAGTTTTGTGTTCGAAGAAAATTTGAAAATTCATGTTTGGGGAGGATGTATGTGTTAGTGTTAGTGCCCTAGAGACAATACAATTGTACTTCTGGGAAACACTATTTTGTTATTTAATAATGATTATGTTCTATTGATTATTCGACAACAATTATTATGTCTTTATTTACTGCGATATTAATGTTAGAGTAATAAATGTCCTTGGAATATCGAACACGTATTCTATATCTTTAAGTATGTGACTTAAAAATGAGATTATATGAATAGTGTTTATATTCCTAAAATATCCCTAATTAAGCATTATGAATTGGGACAATTATGATGCATAAAGATTAGTATGATCGTTGACTAAATGACCACATCTCATTGGTCATAGGTATAATGATACTAAAGTCAAGAACATAGGTGCATGTAATATTCTACATGGCACCGGATTGACCCACAGTGAGATTCTACATGGTAATAAAGTCATTAGAATAGCTCACAGTGATAATGGTGTAATGATCCGTAGACTTGAGATCATTATATTTCTATACAAGGATTAATATACTTTGATTACATTAAAAGTTACCTTTGACCGGGTGATGATAAAAGTGGACATCGGGTATATTATGAGTCGTATGAGAAATATGAATGATAGATATAGGATTTAACCCTCCTATTATTAGAAGAGATATTATTGGCCTCTTGATTGAGTGAGACTATGAAAATGCATGGCCATGCTCAAATATTGATTTGTTTTAATAGTCTACTCATTGATCAAGGAAACCTGGATTAAACGTTGAAGAGGATGACTAATAACATGCCTCGAGTTTAATCTATAATATTTGGTTAAAGGGATTATATTACACGGAAACATTAGTCACGAAAGGTTTAATTGGATCACCAATTATTATTATTACTTGGGTAGCAATGATGTATTACTAGATGCCGCTCATTGTTTATAATTTTATTATGAGATATTAAAATTATTGCCAACGTAATAATAACCTAAAGGGTTACACATAAAGAACGTTTTAAACGGAGCATTAATTAAATTTCGAATTTAATTAAATTATTATTATTATTGAATTATTGGATTAATTAAGTAGGACTTGATTAATTATATAATAATTCGAATATAATAAATAATACTACTAATAATCAGATTGGGTTTTGGAAGCCCAATCAGATTAAGTATAGGCCCAAAATTCTCTTTCAATAAATACATTATGATGTATTATTTTAGGTTAAGTGAAAAATTCGTTTTTCAGATAGAACCCTAGCAGCTCTGCATATTAGAGAGGCTAGAAACAGAGAGAGAAAGTTTTGAGGGCGTTTTTATTTGGCTAGTACCAACTCCGTGATCGTTGGACGATCAAGCGTTCGTGTGGACTACTTTGGCGACGCAGATCTTGAACAAGGGCTGCGTGGTGGTTACAACAAGGACCTCCATCTTTCTAAATATTATAAGCTCAATTAAGGTATGATTTCGTTTCTCCATAATCAGCCATGTCTTGTACACGGATCCTAGGGTTAGGGTTTCGGATTTTTATTGTTTTTACGACTGTTTTCGCTCCGTATGATGCCCCGAAACCCAACAGTATGGTGTTGTGTATGATTTATTATGGTGCCTACTAACTTTTGACACTTCACCTTATTTGGCTTTACTTGACATACCTTGTCCCTAGCCCCATTACAACCCGAATAAAGACCTTTTGATTATCATCATTGATGTAAGTTATATCAAAGTTAGATTGATACCAAGTGTGAATGCATGCTATGAATTTGTTGGAATTGAGTGATACACTTGCCAACTTGCCCTTGTTCTTGAGTGAATATTCTATGTGAGTGAAAGGTGAGTTATTACTTGTTTTTGCATATGAGATCCCAAGTTTTGACTCAATGGTGTATTCTTGTGGGCTTAGCATGATTACTAACTTATTCTTGCACTTGACATGGACTTTTGAGGACTTATGCATATTTATTTGAGTAGACTATGTGAATACTTGCACTTTCAACACCAAGACATTGCGTATTCACTTAAGTTGATGGAACATGAGAGGACTTGTATGTGTGGCGTTGCATTGGCTTACAATCTTTTACATGAGCTAGATGGATTTTGTGGGTTATCTTCTATAAACCCTCACGAGACATCACTCGTCCACTAGGGCTACCTAGGGGTTTAAAGGGCTTGTTGCATATGCCAAATGCAACCGTGATCACCTACGGAAGTGGTACTACTTATTAGTTAGTAGTTAATAGTTATGTTATATTAGTTTGCACAAGGACGTGCAAAGTACTATGTGTGGGGATATTTGATAGAGTATATATCATTAGTATACTTAATCCTGAGGAGTACTTATGACGTCATAAGTCCCAACAGAAATAACTTTTAAAAACCACAGTCACATCTATAATTTGAAATTCTAAAAGACACCTAAAAATCAAAACCAAAACCTAAAAGACACCTAAAATTCTAAACCTAAACCTAAAAGACACATATACAACATGAAAACCTATTATGCACCTATATTTAAATTTCAAAATCTAAAAGACACATATAATTCTAAACCTAAACCTAAAAGACACCTATAATTCTAAACCTAAACCTAAAAGACACATATACAACATGAAAACCTAATATACACCTATATTTTTACGGATATAACTTTAAAAACACACAGTCACATCTATAAATTCAAAATCTAAAAAACACCTATAATTCTTAATCTAAACCAAAAGACACATGTACAACATGAAAACCTAATATACACCTATATTTTTAGGGAAATAACTTTAAAAACACACACAACTACAACTTGAAAAATATAAGAATAAACCTTAAACACACCTATACAACATGAAAATTTAATATACACCTATATTTCTAAGCCTTAACCAAACCCCACAATATAAAATTGTTTTTAAAAAAATTACACACATCTTACCTTAAAAAAAAATTAAATAAATAAACCCTAAAGACACATATATAACTCACACCTACATATAAAAGCTTAAACCTTCATTATTATACTTAATCCTCAGGACTAATTATGACATGAAACAATATAACTTTAAAAACATGAAACAATATAACTTTAAAAACACACAGACACATCTACAATTTACAAACCTAAAAGACACCTATAATTCTAAATCTAAACCTAAAAGACTCATATACAAACTTGAAAACCTATTAGACACCTATATTTTTTTTACAGTTATAACTTTAAAAAAAAAAGACACAACTACAACTTGAAAAACATAAGACAAAACTTAAAAGACACATATACAAAAACAAACCTAATATACACCTATATTTTTAAGCCCTAACCCTAACAAACATCACATTATAAAATTGTTTTTAAAAAAATTACAAAAATCTTTCCATAAAAAAACCTAAAAGACACATATAGAACTCAAAACCTAATTGACAACTATATATAAAAGCTTAAACCTAACAGACAAATATTTTTTACACCTAAACCTAACATACACATATACAACTAAGCAACTATATTTTTAATCCTAAAACAAACAAAAAATATAAAATAATATTGTTTTAAAAAGAAATATGAAACACTTTTTACTATAATATTAAAATTAAACAAATATATATGTCCTATTATTAGTTTTAAGAACATGATACATTTAAAATTTAGTGCCTTGAAAAAACAAAAATATGGAATAGAATGTTTTTAATACAAAACTTGGGTAACAATAGTAAACTATTATTACATTTCCAACATTCAAAACACATTCTAACGCACAACAATTTTTTGAATTTACCAACAAATTTTGGAATTTACAACATATACACAAATTTAACCAATCAATACAATAGAAAGAATTAAGCATACAACATTTTCTACTCCATTGGAATATATACCAATTCAATAAGACAATATATGTTACATAAAGTTTTTGATAAAAGTCACAACTAAATGAATAAATAAATTCTATATCTTTTAAAAAACAAAATTTTAAATATATATATATATGATATGGTTAGAAAAATGTTAAAAGGTAAACCTCTTACTTAACAGACTTGAATATATACAGTGAACGGTTCCGTACAAATATCCAAGTAGACAAATATAAATTCAGAGTGCCTACATTTCATAAATTGAGAGTGCCTACATTTAATACATCTTTTAAAAGTTTTAAAATCATATCTACAGTTCGCTTTCTTCAAACATGTCTTGCTAGAGATCCAGACCTACGATTTTATCTCAATCATCTCCTATTTCAAAAAGAATGGGAAGACCTGTAAAATACAATCCAGAAAAACTTTCTGACTACAAAACATGGATGTAGCCGGAAAACCATTTCAAAAAAAACAATTCACCAAATCCAATCAATAAGCATTTGTACACTCCCAGATTGGCCCTCAAATCCAAACCCATGGGACGACCAATAAAGTATGATAATGAAAATATTACAGACACCCAATGGAAGGTTCATCAAGAAGGAGGGGATTTAAACACAACACAAACTTATGAAACAAGTATTGAATGTGAAATCATAATTATTTTAAAAATTTATGACTGTAATTGTATTTAAAGTGTTATCGGTGTTAAGTCTAACACAAAAGTTGATATAATATAATTAATTATTACTCTAAAATTATTTCCATTAATATATATTAAAAACACTACGGTAGAAAATAAAGATAATAATTACCCTACAATTCTTTACATGATTATTAGAATAGAATTTTAGGCATAGTAACTCAATATACATGGTTTTTACATTTAAATTTTCAGGTTTGATAATCATATTTCTTTGCAGGTCACCTTGTGTCCATGGAAATTGATAATGCAAGTGATGTTGACTCTCAACATGTCACTAATATGGTTCATTATAATCAACCAGACATGGAAAATAGAAATTACCAGATGAGTAATATTCCTGAATATAATAACTTTGGTCCTCCTACCGCTGTGTGCCAATATTGTAATGCTATTATGTGGAAAGAAGAACGTAACAATAAGAAAGTAACTAAAGGAATGCCAAAATTTTCTCTTTGTTGTTCGAATGGCCAAGTTAGGATACCATTAACGGAACCTGTTCCAACATATCTTCAGAATTTGTATGATGATAAAGACAAAGGACCTAAATTCAGGAAGTGTATAAGAATATATAATTATATTCTTTCTTTCACGTCTATGGGTGCTGATATAGATCACTCGATCAATAGAGGTGGTGGACTGTATCAATATAGGCAACATGGTATAAATATTCATAGATTTGGCAGCTTATTACCAAATGTAGGGGAACAACCAAAGTTCTGCCAACTATATGTTTATGATACAGAGAACGAGGTTGATAATCGCATGCGCGCAATAAACCTTCATGACACAAATGTGATAGATCGTGACATTTTGGAAAATTTGTTAAAGATGTTAGATGAGACAAACGAGTTGGTGAAGTGTTTTAAAATGGCTAGAGATCGTTTTGACCAAGAAGATATTGTAGATCTAAGAATTGTGATGAAATCTTCAAGATCAACAACTGGACGTGAAAACCGAATAACACCATCAAATGAAGTGGCTGCTATTATAGTTGGGGATAATGATGACACATGTGGTCAACGAGACATTGTCATTGAGAGTAAAACTGAAGGTCTTAAAAGAATTAGTGATCTACACCCTTTGTTCATGGCTTTGCAGTATCCTCTGTTGTTTCCACAGGGTGAAGACGGTTACCATGAAGAGATTTTTTATGTTGAATCTAACAAGCCAACAAACAAAAAGAGACAAAAAGTCACTCCAAGAGAGTTTTATTCATACAAGTACATGATCCGCCCAAATGAAGGTTAGTCAAAATTAAATTTTATGAAAATGATGATCTAAAATATTACATCATATTCCACGAGTCTAGGAAAAAAACTACAAATTTGTTATTAATTTGTACATTGTTGTCATAAAGGTTTGTTTTGTTATATAAAAACCCAAATGCATTAATGCCCCTTTAAACATTATATTCTTAATTATAGATTAAAGTATTAATCATTTTAAACTTCATAATAAGAAATTTATACTTTTGCAAGATTTCAAATGATTTTTTTAACAAATTTAGAAATAATTTCCAACTTAAATAAAAAAAACAATTTAATTTATCCTAAACAATTAGGGCAACACTTGCCCAACTAGAAATTAAATATAATTTTGGTTACCCCGTGTACAGGTCTTACTATGCGCCTTGGAGGACGTTTATACCAGCAATATATAGTAGATGCATTCTCAGCAATAGAACAATCCAGATTGTGGTGGATTAGGCGAAACCAAAAAAAAATTACGTAATGAAATGTATCAAAATCTTTGTGACCTAATGAACCGTGAAGATGTTGATGCATCAAATGCTGGTCATGGGTTTATTTTACCGGCCTCATTTGTTGGTTCCCAACGATATATGTACCAAAATTTTCAAGATGCACTTGTTGTATGTAGTCACATTGGCCATCCACATATATTCCTCACAATGACATGTAATGCTTATTGGGATGAGATTTTGCAAATGATGTCATTAATTCCAGGATGCTCTGCTGAAAACTGCCCAGACATAATTGCAAGAGTGTTTAAGTTGAAATTAGAGCAATTGTATGCAGACATTAAGAAAAAGAATTTCTTCGGAAGATGTGCTGCTGGTATGTATCCCCTAAATAAATGTTACTAATATATTCCTATAACCCTACAATATATAGTTTAACTAATTTTTATTGACAGTTATGTATGTGCTTGAGTACCAGAAGCGTGGCCTACCAAATGTTCACATGCTTATTTGGTTGCACCCTGCTGATAAGGCCACACTTTCAACAAATGTAGATACATTTGTCTCCGCTGAAATCCCTTCTGAAAATACTGATCCATACGGACATCAAGCGGTTAAAACATTTATGATGCACGGACCGTGTGGAGCTGATTTTCCTCACTCTCCATGCATGGATAACTATATATGCACAAAAAAAATTCCAAAGAAGTAAACAACACTCACTTATTCCTTACCTGCAATAACATATGTTTCCTAAAAAATACATATACTTATTTGCTTCCTATAACATTGGTTAGATGGCTAACCGTGGGTAACCTATATATTGTCAGGTATTGCCAGGGAACAATGTTTGATAAGGGAGGCTTTCCAATATATAAAAGACGAAAAACTGGAGTAACAGTTAAAGTAAGAAATGTTGTTCTTGATAATCAGTGGGTAGTGCCTTTCAATCGAAATTTGTTGGTACGTTATCAATGTCATATAAACATTGAAATTTGTAACCAAGCAATGTCCATAAAATACCTCTTCAAATACTGTTTAAAAGGACCTGATAGGGCTACTATAATGATACAATCAGACAATGGAACCAATTCTACGCTACATGGTGTTCAAAATCGAGATGAAATAAAAACATTTTTGGATGGTAGATATGTCTGTGGAGCAGAGGCAGCACATCGTATCTTTGGCTTTGACGTGCATCATAGAACAATTTCTGTGGAGCAATTACCAGTTCACCTACCTAATGAAAAACCTGTAACATTTAGAGAAACTGATAATTTACAATGGGTTTGTAGGACGGCAGAAGTACGCCTCAGCAAATTGGAGGCTTTTTTTTCACTAAATCAATCAAATCAGTTTGCTAGGACACTTACTTATCAAGAGATACCAAAACATTTTGTTTGGAATAGTAATAGTACTTCATGGACACCAAGAGTATGTTCCGACCATATTGGAAGAATTCGGACCACCCATCATAGCTCAGGAGAACTCTGGTACTTACGTCTACTGTTGACAAAAGTGAGGGGTCCAACTAGCTTCAGAGCTTTACGCACAATTAATGGCATCATATATAATACATTTCAAGAAGCTTGTGCTCAATATGGCTTTCTCAGCAGTGACAACGAATGGCACCAGGCAATTGAAGAAAATAAGGAATTTGTTATGCCAAGACAATTACGCCTGCTTTTTGTGTATATAATTGTTAACTACCAAGTCAAAGATGTTTTACAGCTATGGCGTAGTCACTGGAGGTGCCTCTGTGAAGATGTTGTGTACCAGCATAGAAGACTTACAAGGAATAATGATCTCCACCTATCTGATAACCAAATGGAATTATATGGTCTAGCAGGTAACCTTCTTACTTGATTCTTAAACAATAGAGGCGGACATGCATTAATGAAATCTAACTTTATTTTAATCAAAGTACTTTATACTAATATTTCTCACTTCATTTATATACTACAAATTTTAATACATGTATTATAATATACTAATATAGCATAAGAGATATCTTATTAGTAACAAACCTAATATTATTTGATTTTTTACAACTGTTATTAAAAAAATAGTGCATGCTCTACCTTAAATATATTATATACATCCAAACCACTATTAAAAAAATTACACAAATATATTATAGACCTCAAAACACATTAACATCTTTAGTAAAAATTAGTAATATATATATATATATATATATATATATATATATATATATATATATATATATATATAACACTAATCTATGTATTATAATATACTAATATAACACAAGAATATATTTATTATTCACAAGCATAATATTATTTGATTTTTTACTAATATTGTTAAAAAAATAGAGTATACTCTACCTTAAATATATTACATACATCCAAACCACTATAAAAAAAATTAAACAAGTATGTTATAGACCTCAAAACAACTTAACTTCTTTAGTAAAATTAGTAAAAAAAAATAATATTTAATATATCACTAATACATGTATTATAATATATTAATATAAACACAAGAAATATACTTATTATTCATCAAAGTCACTAGCGCTTTATATATATATATATATGCATCTTAATTAAAACTCTTTGACTGAAAAGATCAAAAAATATAAATACATAATATTTTATAGTATACAACTAAGTAATAGTAAAACTCCCTTTTAATACAATTGTAATTGTAATAACCAATTAAAGGACCTAAAAAAAACACGGAAAAATAAATTTTTTTAGATTAAATTTACTAAATCCAACATAATATACATTTTACTATGAATGTTTATAATAGTCTTTTCATATTTGCAGATATTGAAAAGCTACTGGGAGCCATCGGAAAATCATTAAACAAATTTCCCACGTTACCTATACCACCTGATAGCTATCTAGATCAAAATAAAAAAAGATTACTTCATGAGGAGACCACTTACGATGAGGATGAAATGTCTCACCAACATGAACAGCTATATAACAATCTAAACAAAGAGCAACTACATATTTACCATATTGTACTTGCTTCAGTTGAAAAAAATGAAGGAGGCTTATTTTTCGTCAATGGAAGTGGAGGATGCGGTAAAACATACCTTTGGAAAGCCATTATTACTAAATTACGGTCCGAGTCAAAGATAGTGTTGCCAGTAGCATCTTCTGGAATTGCAGCTACTCTTCTCCCTGGTGGACGAACTGCTCATTCCAGGTTTATAATCCCTTGCTCCATTTCTCATAATTCTGATATTGCTGAGCTTCTAAAAAAAACACAACTAATTATCTGGGATGAAGATCCTATGCAACATCGTTATGGATTTGAAGCTTTAGATCGCTCCTTGCGAGATATTATGAAAACAATAAGTCCAGACAGATTTCACAAACCTTTTGGAGGTATTAACGTGTTGCTCGGAGGGGATTTTAGACAAACCCTTCCGGTTATTGAAAAAGGCGGAAGAAGTGATATTGTCAATGCAAGTATATTGCATTCGAAATTATGGGACATATGTCAGCTTTTTGTATTGACACAAAACATGAGACTTCAATCTGGAAAATCAGACTCAGACAAAAAACTAATAGCAGATTTTAGTAAATGGGTGCTCGATATTGGTGATGGTAAACTTGCTCTACCTTCAAATGAATATCCTCAATATGACCAATACATTGAAATACCTTCAAAATATTGCATACAATCACCTATAGCATCCATTGATGATGTTATAACAAGCACATATGATGGATTGGAGAACTCATACAAGTCCACTACATACTTGCGTGAAAGAGCCATTCTAACACCAACAAACCAAGTTGTTAACCACCTGAATGACCTAATTATGGACAAAATTCCAGGTGACCCCATTGTTTACTATAGTTCTGATATGGTTCAAGATGATGGTACAGGTGAGCAAGGAAATTCAGCATTTCCAATAGAGTATCTAAATACAATTAAAATATCAGGTTTACCCGTACACGAGTTACGACTCAAAGAAGGGATTGTGGTCATGTTGATGAGAAATTTAAGTCAAACATTGGGTCTCTGCAATGGTACACGTTTAATAGTTCGAAAATGCATGAAACATACAGTGCAATGTGAAGTTCTCTCAGGAAATAATGTGGGAGCTATCCATCTTATCCCTCGGTTGGATATGTGTCCATCAGACACAAAATTACCCTTTAATTTTGTGCGCAAACAATTTCCATTACAAGTATGTTTTGCAATGACCATTAACAAGGCGCAAGGGCAATCACTCAGCAAAGTTGGTCTATATTTGCCCAAACCAGTTTTTTGTCATGGACAACTCTACGTTGCAATAAGTCGTGTGACATTTCCTCATGGTTTGAAAGTTTATATAGAAACTGATCATGGTAGCACAACCAGTATAACCAAAAATGTTGTATTTGAAGAAATATTTTACAAATTACCAACCACATAATGTATATACATTATATTTCCTCATGTCATTAGGTATAATGACTTTGTTTATATTTGTAATTAGTGCACTACTATATACAAAAGCAATTGTTCTTAAAAAATAGTAAAAACACATGTACACACAACTATAAATTGTTACAATACATAGATTACCTTTAAATTCAGTGTCTACAAAAAAAAATAACTTATGCAACTTTTTATATCATTTTTCATGTGGTAGACTAATAAAAAAATTGCATGTGCTGTTGTCAACCCTGTAATTTTTTGAAAACTATGTTAGGTTAATTAAACAAGTCACATAAAACTACCTAAATTGTAAACCCTAATTCAATGAAATAGATAAAAAAAAATCATATATAGAAACTTAGAGCATAGCAAACTGCAAAGATCTCTGACTGCGTCAAATCCCAATATGTTGAGTGATTGGTCATAAATAATGCTATAACTATCATAAACAACACGCCAAACGAGTACGCATATGCTGTCACAGATATACTTGCAGGATATTTGGCTAATAACCGGGCCTGAAATCATTTGCAGGAGTAAAATTGCAATTTGCCAAAATCAGTTAGGTGAAGTCTGTTCATAGTGGCATTAATACCAACTACTGGCAATAATCAAGTTAAACTTAACATCAATCAAATATGAGGAAATATAAATGTAATCAACCAACTTAGAGTGCACAAATGCGGGTAGGAAAATATATCCTAATTATGAAACCATTTGGGGAATGGTTACAATTACATGGAAAACAATGCTGAAAAGCTACACTTTGTAGGCTGGTTGCAAAACATAGGTGTGTACATAGATTCAAATATATCTATTTAAGCTTAAAATATGTAGTTGTTACTTGAATGGCTAGATAAGCAGCCATGCACATACAGTTCCCTATCAGGCACAAAACACCAATGTGCCAGGTATCGAGCCCAAAGCTGGAAGTGATATTAAAAAACCATCCGCCCGGCTCTGGTTGGCCTATAGCACTTATTTCACTTGGTGATGTAAAATCTGATTCATTGTAACCAAAAATGCGGGGCCGCGAAATATAACCATTAAAATTGCACCAAAAAGACAAATAAGAGTACCTCCAACCTTCAGTTGACCTTCTGATCTGAGCAAATTAACTGTTTCTGTACTGTATGAACAACACTTAAATAAGCCATTGAAGTGTAAACCACATGTCAGAAAATATGCACACAGAAAATACACTGGTTGAGTGAACAGACCCCATGATGGCAGCTAATATAAATGTAAAGACAGGAATTGCAGGCTGTATGGCTGCAGCATAGATTGGATTCGTGTAGCCAAGACCAATAAGAAACAAAAGCTGGTTCAAAAAAATCCTGTATACATAAAACTACCTAAATTGTGTACCATGGTTCTAAAATAACCTAAAATATTACCAAAAAACTCAAAACTTAACTAAACTACTACAAAAAAACTCAAACCTTAAAATTCCACCTATTGCTTTGTACCATGAAAACCCGAATTAGGTTTTAAAAATTGCCTTTTACTAACACACATAAGTCTTCCCTATACCAATACTAAAATTTATTAAAATTTATTAAATTCACCTTCAGTATTAATGAAAATGCATGTGCATGTCTATCTCAATAAATGGGTTTGAGAAGTTAACTCCAAAACTCATCTTAATAAATCAAAATTTTCAAATAATCTCTTACATATTTTTCTATCTTAAAAGAAAAAGAAAACATTTTCAAGTACATAATTATTTTACAATGTTATTTCAAGATAACCAAAACACTAATATTACCATCTTTTGAAAAAAATTAAGAATAAATAATAAGCTTAGAACTTTTGAAACAAGTCCAACTAAAAAAAATATGCAATGTTATAGGTACCACGTAATATATTAACATTGTATTTTCTACCGTTATAGTTAACATCTAATGGTTATACTTTGTATTTCCTCATGTCTTTTGATATAATAGCTATATTTATGTTTGTAATTAGTGCATATACAATAGCAATTGTTCTTAAAAAATGGTAAAAACACATGTACACACAACTATAATTTGTCACAATACATAAACTAGCTTTAAATTCATTCTATACAAAAAAAATTAACTTATGCAATTTTGTATATAATTTTGTACGTGGTAACTAATTAAAAATTACATGTTGTAAACCCTCTAATTTTTAAAATATACCCATGTTAATTAAACAAGTCAACTCACTTCTAAATTGTTACAATACATAAGCTACCTTTAAAATTCACCCTATACAAAAACAAATGCAACTTTGTATATAATTTTTGATGTGGTAAATAATTAAAAATTACATGTCGTCTTGCTATCAACCTTCTCATTTTTAAATATATTTCATGTTAATTAAACAAGTCAACATACCAGCTTATTATCAAAAAACTATTATTACCATCTTTTAAAAAAAATTAAAAATAAATAATAAGATTAGAAGATGAAAAATGGTTACAATACAAATTAAAAAAGAAACAAAAAAAATACTTAAAATGGCGGCTTCTAAAACGAGTCCAAACAAAAAAACAAGCACTGTTATAATTACCACTTAATATACTAACATTAAAAGTATGAATAAAATTATGTAACCTATATTAATTTTACTATTATACGTTAATTATTATATGCAGATTTAAATATTTTAAGGAATGGCATGTTTATATATATATATATATATATATATATATATGGCATGTTAAAAAAAATCCAAAAATGAGGTCATAATAGTTTAGAAAATATACAACATAGTACTAGATATATCTATTCACAAATATACACTTTAGATGTTTTACCTTAAAAAATCAACTATGACTATTCAAAAAGTTTAAACAGATCAATTATGTCTATTCAAAAAATTTTAAACATAAACATTATATATCAAGGGTTATCACTACTGGAATACAGTTATTTTTATTAACTTTTGAAGTAAAATTTGTTCTATTCTCAAAAAAAAAAATCATATGCAACCACATACACATTTCCTACACATTCCTTACCAACCATCACAATCCTCCACAAACATCATCTAGGCAAATATGACAAGATTTGATTCAATTTCTACACTCAATGGCAGTAGATGTAATTGGAAAATCAAATTAAGGGTGATCCGTAAGTGGGATACATATATACCACCCATCAAACAATTCAGAGGCAGCAATTTAATTTTACTGGATGATAACGTAAGTGTACTGGATTCTATGTTAAAAATTCTTTTATAGTATCTATCATATACATTTTTTCCAATTAGTAAATATTCTAAACATGTTTATGATGGTGCAGCATTCTCGAATCCATGCCTTCATATATTCAAGTAATGTGGAGAATCTGGCTAGGCAATTTGAAGAAGGAAATGTGTATATCATTCAAAATTTATACGTAAAGGATTATATCCAAACTGCTATCCGATGCCTTCCAAACGACAAACAAATAACTTTAACAGACAATACCAGAGTCACACAAGAAGATGATGACGGCCTTATAGAACAAAATGTGTTTGACCTATATGATCTGTCAGATGCTGCCAGACTAAAAAAGGATGACTTATTCCTCATTGGTAAACTTTACTACAACTCAACTGAGATTACACAAATAATTCTCATATATAATAGTATTATCACTAACCATTAAATATGTACTCTTTGCATAGACATTGTAGGTGTGGTGATGGATGTCCAACCTTTATACCATTTCACAAACAGGCATGGCCATGATCAGTGTAAGATAAAATTCAAAATCACGGATGGAAGGTAATATTTATTTGTTTTATAATACCAAAAGTATTTCTTATATATTGTTTCCTTCATTCTTACATTAAATTTTTTTAAACAATTACCTTTCTCAGTTCATGCATAGAAATAATCTTTTGGGACCAACTAGCTGAAGAATTTGATAAGCGTTGAAATCAAGTAACAACACAACCCCCTATTATTATCATTGCAAGCATTGGGGTGAACAGAAATTCAGGTATATGTTATTACTACTAATTATTTATATTGATATTGAAAAAATTAACTAGGATGATCCATATATATATTTTCTTTAAAAACATGTCTCTTTGTCTTTTTTTTGTTAGCCCATCATATTTATACATTTCTAAATAAACTAAAATTATTTTACTTTGTGGGTATTAACAGATACATACAACCTATCCAGCCATGCTTCTACAAGATTTTACCTAAATCATGATCACTATAGTGTACAACAATTGCGAAGCAGGTATTTATTTTATACATATAATAACATTTTTTAAATTATAGCAAAAACTAAAGACATCAAACAGGGTGGAATCAACAACTTTCTATTCAGAGCAAGAACAAGAGGAAGATGCACATTTTCAACACCCGACCAAATTAATCGATCTAAGGACAAACATGCCTGATTTCACTACGGTATTTGTTTACATAATACTTACTTATTTGTTATATTAGAATAAATTATTGTACTAAATACAGTACAAAATTAGCTGCTTAATATTATTCTGTCATTCTTTTTTTGAACCACCATTTTTACCACTAACCATGTTTATACAATTTTAAAACTACCAGATCACATGCCACTTAACCATACAAAAGGTGGAAGAAAATAATGGATGGTTTTATCATGTTTGCACATCATGCCAAGAAGAAGTGACACTAGAAAACCTCAAATACACCTGCCACAGATGTGCACGCAATATACCATTCCCAGATAAACGGTTAGTCCAATACTGAATTAAAAAAAACAATCCTTTAACCTAAAGTTAACTTAATTAACTTTCATACTTTTTGTAGATTTCGAATATGTGCACTTGTATCAGATGATACTGCCAATGCAGCTCTAACAATACATGACAGAGAAGTACAAAAGCTTTCAGGACTTACCGTTTTTGATATCTTAACCAACCACACCAAGGTATGATACCTATTTACTCATGTGTATGTTAGTTTATACTTACCAATATGCTATCACATATCATTTCTTTTCTTAACACAACTAGGAGGGGGACATGACTATCTTCCCAAAAGAACTACTTATTATGGAAGGAAGAAAATACAAAGTAACAATTGGTTTAAAAGAAGAAAATATTACAAAATCATCTACAATGTATACCGCATCAGACATAGATATGGTAGAGGCCAGTCTGGACGTATCTTCCCAACAACAAAGTTCACCAAACCAAGCTCAAGACAATTCAAACGTAGTGGTATGTACAATACAAAAGTTATACATTTAAAAAAATTGTCAATAGATATTAAATATTATTTTCCAGGAAGCAACCAAAAGGACCCTCTCACCAGTGACCAACACTAGAGGAAAAACTTCTAAAGGAAAAAAGGCCAACAACAAAAGAAAAGGGAGAAAGCTACTACTGGTTGTATCAGATGATGAAGAAGACAACAAACCTTCCACCAAACTAAAGCTTCCAAAAAAAGAAAAGGTATTGTCGACATATAATTTCCTTTGCAAATTTTCCTATCCTGTCCCTATACTAAATACAAAACATTCTTTTTGAACCATTACTAATGATTAATACAAAACTTGAAATTCAACAGGTGTAAACATTGTTACAAGAGCTATTGGTGCAACAACTTAGTGATGATTGACTTGCTGAGTAAACAAATATATTCACATGTAATAGCTTATGTACATCCTACTGCAATGTAAATATATTCTCTAATAGCTTTTGTAAATAATATGAAAATGACATTGTATATTTCTCTCAATGGGTGATGTAAATATGTTTACCTTTCCTATTGTAGTATAAAATGTCTCGAATAGTTAGTTGCATTGTAACATTAATAACTTTTACATTATAAGTTTTCCCATATATTCAAAAAAATCAAATGCTATACTAACCTAAATATGAAAACTATACCTAATATAATCAAGCAATACTTTTACATTATAATTTTCCCCATATATTCAAAAAAATCAAATGCTATACTAACCTAAATATGAAAACTATACCTAATATAATCAAGCAATACACCGTATATATAATATTACCTTGAACAAGGTATTCCCAAAACTTCTTCCACAACTAAGAACTTTCCAACAATAAAACTATTTCTTAAATAACTCCTTATAGTACTATTCATTATACTCCTATTTTTGTTGTAAACCCCATGTTGCAATGACTAACAACCACTACAGCATCACCAAGTAGCCCTGCAAAATTTTAAACACAAAATTTACAACCCCGCAGCGTAGTGCGGGCAAACAAGTACTAGTTTATATATATTTTATAGGATTTTATTCTCATATTTATAGTGTTTTATTAATAATTGGTTATTATTAATTAGAGTTTAATGTTTTATGACAGGAAATAAATAATTCCAAAACTTGGAAGGAATTGGAGTTATTTGGACATTAAATACAAGGAAATTCGGATTTATTGGTTTACACGCGCATACATCACTGTTTGGGCCATAACCGGAGTTCTAGACATAAGAATTGGACAATCTTACAGCTCATGCGAAGATAACAGAATTATCTACAACCCAAAGGTGGTCCAACATCAATATTCCAACTGGAGCAGACCCGAAACAGGCCTGAAAGACAGATTACGAATTTGACATTCAGAATCCAATTTATTTTGGGAAATTACTTATATTTTCCTAGAGAGCATTAAAAACTCTTTTATATTAGGTTTATATACATCTTGTAAAGGGAAGACCAGAATATTATAGAATAGAATTAGAGATAGCCGTATTCTTGAGAGAGAAGGGAGAGAAACAACTTGAGAGGGAGATTGAGAGAAGGAGTGAAGGGATTCATCCGGATTTCGAAGGAACTTGTAAAGTTGTATTCTTTGTGCTTAAACTCTTATGCTCATGTTTGTGGTATTAATTTATATATGTTTTATTCAATCATGAGTAGCTAATCCCTATCCAAGGGTTGGGTAGTATTCATTGGCTTATTATGTTTGTTTGATTGTATTGTGATTTCTTAGTTTGTTAATCTGTTATTGAGCGCTTAACAGAATTAAGGGAGTCGCGAACCTTTTATTGTATCCATAGGAATTATAACGAATCGGGAGAGGATTTATAATTCTAGTACATGATATGATAGACACAATTTAAGTATTAGATCGGGAGATTGATATGCGAATTGTGAAACTAATAATCCTTGGTTTTTAATAGTCTATAGTTGTGCTTTGTATGACCATGGGAGTGGCGTTCAAGGAATAATTGTAGGCACTATAATCTACCTTGGGAGAGGATTTTATAAATATAAGAAGGATTGTTTTTAGCAAACAAGAGACACAAATTAGACATTCATGATAGCCAATTGAAGAACCCTGATTCTTGGATGTTTTCTCTCACATATATTATATAGGTTTTAATTGTTTACTAGTTAATTAGTAGATAGTCACACAACACTAAATTATTATTCACACTTCTGAATTGTAAGAGACAAAAGACTTGGAATTGGTATTGATATCAGTCCTTCCCTGCGAACGATACTCTAAAAATACACATCAACACTCATCAGTAAAGCATCAGTAGATGAAAGTTGGAATTGGTACAAGAAGCTTTGTCATATCAACTTCAACAACATCAATGAGTTGGTTAAGAAAGATTTAGTTAGAGGATTACCTAAAGCATTGTATACTCCTGATGGACTCTGTGATGCATGTCAAAAATCAAAACAGAGAAGGACATCATTCAAGAGTAAATCTGAATCCTCTATTGGTGAACCATATCACATGTTACATCTTGATCTATTTGGACCAATCAACATAATGTCCATCAGTAAGAAAAGGTACACTCTTGTAATTGTTGATGAATATTCTAGATACACCTAGGTGTATTTTCTGCACAGAAAAGATGAGACTCCAGAAATACTGTTGGACCATGTGAGAATGATTGAGACAGGCACAAAGCACAAAGTCAAGATACTGAGGAGTGATAATGGTACTGAATTCAAGAATTCAAAGAAGGAAGAATTCTGCAAATACAAAGGAATTATTCAACAATTCTCTGAACCTGGCACACCCCAGCAAAATGGAGTAGTTGAAAGAAAGAATAGAACTCTTATTGAAGCTGGCAGAACTATGTTGGAAGAAGCTAAGTTACCTACATATTTCTGGGCAGAAGCAGTCAATACAGCATGCTATACTCAAAATCTCACACTGATAAACAGACATGGTGTAACTCCCTATCAAATGCTCAAGGAGAAGAAACCAAGTTTGAAACATCTGCATGTGTTTGGCTGTAAATGTTTTGTTCTCAGAACTCATCCTGAACAGCTAGGGAAATTTGAAACAAAAGCTGATGAGGGAATTTTTATTGGCTATCCTGCATCAAGAGCCTTTAGAGTGTTTAACTTGAGAACAAGAACTGTCATGGAGTCAATTCATGTATCTTTTGATGATAAGAAGATAACTAGAATTACTGAAGACTCACATGATGGTTTAATCTTTGAAAATGAAGCTACCAAGGATCCTGAAGTACAAGAATTAGATACTGACTCATCATCAGATACTGATGGCAATCCTGATGACTCATCAAATCCTGATGACTCACCAAATACTGATGGTACTACTGATGATACTACTGACAGTCCACATGTTGAGGGGGAGCAACATCAGACTGTTACTGATACTGATAATACTCAATCATCAGGACAGAATTCTTCAGATACTGATTCAAGTGATAATCCTGATAATCCATCAGGAAGAAATAGCAACAATTCAGGGGGAGCTTCTACTGAATCAAATTCTTCTAATCAAGACAACACCAATCCAAAGGGGGGCATCTACTTCAAGGAATGATTTACCACCAGCTAGGAAATGGACAAGAAGCCATACTCCTGATTTTATAATTGGGGATCCTGATGCAGGTGTTAAGACAAGAAGTGTAACTCAGAATGAATGTTTATATCACAACTTTCTATCAAAGGAGGAACCTAAGAAAGTTGAAAATGCACTTAAGGATGCTGATTGGGTTACTGCAACGCAAAAAGAATTGAATGAACTTGAAAGGAATGAAGTCTGGAAACTAGCGCCAAGACCAAAGAATAGGTTAATTGTTGGTACAAAATGGATTTTAAAAAACAAGACTGATTCAGATGGTGTAATTATCATAAACAAAGCAAGGCTAGTTGCAAAGGGGTATTCTCAATAAGAAGAAATTGACTATGGTGAAACTTTTGCTCCTGTTGCAAGACTAGAAGCCATCATGATCTTTCTGGTATATGCAGCTCATAAGAAATTCAAGGTTTTCCAGATGGATGTGAAAAGTGCTTTTTTTAATGGAGAACTGGAGGAAGAAGTCTATGTTGAACAACCTCCTGGATTCATTGATCCAAAATATCCAAATCATGTTTACAGATTGGATAAAGCACTTTATGGACTAAAGCAAGCTCCAAGAGCATGGTATGAAACCTTAGCTCAATTCTTACTGGAAAGTGGATTCAAAAGAGGTACTATTGATAAAACTCTATTTTATTTTAATCATGGTAAGGATTTGCTTTTAGTTCAGATTTATGTTGATGATATCATATTTGGGTCAACAAATAATAAGCTTTGTGAAAAGTTTTCAAAGCTTATGCAGTCTAGATATAAAATGAGCATGATGGGAGAAATAAGTTACTTTCTTGGTCTTCAAGTTAAACAGACTGATGATGGCATTTTTATCAATCAGTCAAAATATACCAGGAATTTATTGAAAAGGTTTAACATGCAAGATAGTGCTACTGCAAGTACTCTCGTAGCTACAGCTACCAAACTTGATCCTGATCAAGGTGCTGAGGTAGATGTAACTCACTACAGGGGAATCATTGGCTCTCTATTGTAACTCACTGCAAGTAGACCGGATATTATGTTTGCAACCTCTCTTTGTGCAAGATTTCAAGCAAATCCCAGGGAACCTCATCTGATTGCAGTTAAAAGAATTTTTAGATATCTCAAAGGCACTCCTTCACTTGGTCTTTGGTATGCAAGGGAATCAGATTTTGGTTTGTGTGGTTATTCAGATGCTGATTTTGTAGGATGCAAGATAGACATGGAAAGTACTTCAGGAAGTTGTCAGTTTTTGGGGGGGGGGGTAGACTAGTTTCTTGGTTCAGTAAAAAGCAAAAGTCTATCTCTACTTCAACTGCAGAAGCTGAGTACATTGCTGCAGGAAGTTGTTGTGCTCAGATAATGTGGATGAGAACTCAGTTGTTAGATTATGGTCTGTCATACTCCAAGATCCCTATTTATTGTGATAACCAAAGTGCTATTGCAATGACAGGAAATCCAGTTCAGCATTCTCTTACTAAACACATCAGTATTAGATATCATTTCATAAGAGAACATGTTCTGGAAGGAACAATTGAACTGCATTTTGTTCCTACTGATCAACAACTAGCTGATATATTCACAAGCCACTGGTTGAAGCTACTTTCAATAAGTTGGTGAATGAACTTAGAATGATGAACTTTGAGAATTTCTGAGAAAAGCTACAGAGAGGAAATCCTGATGACTGTCAAATCCTGATGGTCATTCAGTAAGGTATGTAATTTTGATCAAATCCTGATAGGACACAATCCTGACAGGAAGTCAACCGGTCAATCATGATGGACAGTCTGTGATGCAGGTATGGAACTCAGCTGTGTTTGGTAAAGGTATATCAGGAGCAATACTGATGAATTTTGAATTCAATGGTGTTACATATAATGCTACTCCTGCTGTTGTTGAAGAAGCTCTTCATCTGCCTGTTCTGGGTGATAAAGTTCCTGATACAGTTTCAGATTCAACTCTCTTTGAGTTTGTTACCAAGTTAGGTTACAATGGAGAGGTTAAAAGATATGGAAATCTCTTCAGGACAAATCTAAAGAAGGAATGGAACTACTACTTTGACACCATAAGTCGATGTTTCCTGAATAAGACATCTAACTTTGATGCTTTACCATCAGGATCACTTAAAATATGGTACTCTATTATCTACTCTACTTTTTTTGATTATGGGTCATTTATTCTGAAAGCTTTAAGTGATAGGAAATCAGATAAGTTAGGTTCTGTCTGTTTTCTTAGATTTTTCCAGCTAATTTTTAATCACTTATGTCCTAATGTTACGTTTGAAGAGGATGTGATTCTACCTATTTGTAGAATTATAGAGAATAATATTAAGTCCTTAGTCAACAGTGATAAGGCAAATGGTTTCACATGTAATGCCTATATTCCTGATGAGGTCAGGCTTTTCTTGAAAGAGAAAATGCCTACATTTTATGGATCAGTTTCTGATGCTATGGGGCAAGGCCAATCACACCTTGTTGCTGACACAAGGATTCATCCCAAACACTCCAAACACTCTACAACCACCTCTACTATCTCTCAAAACACTGTAGTTGTAAAATCAAAGAAGTAAGCTAGAACTGATGTGTCTGGAAGGCAATCAGGTTCAAAGGATTTCTCCTCTACACCACTCACTCAAAAGAAGTCAAAAGGGGGTGTACAAGGGGTCCTGGTGAAGATGGCTGAGAAGGTTGACGAGGTTTCTGTGAAAAGAAAGTTAGTTTTAAGGGATGAGACTGATTCTGAGGATGACATGCCTATATCCTCCAAATTAAGAATGAACAAGGAAGTTGCTGATACTACTGGTGAAGCTGTGGCACCTACTGCAAAGCCATAGAAGAAAAGAAAGTTAATCAAAAGCAGGTATCATATTCTATTGAAGAAGTAGGATACTGATGTTCAGGACATTTCAATTCCTGATGAGCAGTCAAATCCTAATGCTCAAACAAATCCTGATGTTGGTATTCCTGAAGCATCACAAAAGATTGTCTCTATCTCTGATTCTCCAGCCTCTCCATCCAAGAAGATTCTAGAAATTTCATGGGAGAAGATTGCTGAGACTGCTTCCAAGGTTGGACTTACACCTCCATTACAAAAGAAAAGGAAGGCAGAAGAGAAAGTTTTTCAGAGGCAAAATAAACTGAAAGGATCTAGCCCACAAGAACCTGAACCTCAATGTGGTTCAGCAGCTATTGAAGATCCAGCCACACAAGAACCACTTACTCAAAGTGTAAGTGCAGGCACAGCTGAAGGAATGGTCACACAAGAACCATTTTCTCAAAGGGAGAATGAAGACACCAACATTCCAGCCACACAAGAATCATCTTCTCAATATGAAGATGCAGGCGAGACAGCAACAGTTTCTAAGGAATTTCCTGATAATGCTCAAGGGACTTCTAATATTCCTGAAATGGAAATTTTGGCCGAAGACACTGTCATTGAGGGAAGCACACAAAAACCTCCAACTCAAAGTGTTGAAGCAGCTTCTGAACCTCAAGATCCATAAGAACCATTGGTAGCAAATACTGATGCATGCCAATCAAATCCTAACAGTGTTGCTCCTGACGCTAGTGGTTCTCCTGATGCTGAGCCAATCCTGATTCAACCACTTAGCTCAAGTCCAGTGAAAGATCCTATATCAGAATCCAAAGATAAATTGAAAGGAGTTGTTATTCCTGATGCTGATAATGCTGATGATTCTGGAGATAGTGATGATGATGATAATGATATTGAGAAGGATCGGCTTGCTACAAGAATTAAATCTAGTCTTGGAACTAATTTTGGTTCTTCAAGCACTTTCATGGCTGGAAAGGCTACTACAGGAAAAGATATAAGACAAGACTTTTCTGGTCCTTCTGCAATTGATCCAGCCGAACAGCTAAGAAGACATGAATGGGAAAATGACTGGTACAGGTCTGAAGATTCTGTCAGTTATTCATGTGCTTTGAACCATGCTTCTTATGCTGCAAGTTTAATTGAGAATGAAGATGTGAAGAATCACTTGAAGGCTACAACTCTATTATCCAAGATCCTCAAGTATGAGATTGATTCTGTCAAAGCTGCAACTGAATTGGTGAGGACTGATATTTCCAATGGCTTGACAAAGGCACCAACTGCTTTACAACTGAGAGTAGTGGAATCCCATGTTAAGTCCGTAATTACTGAACAGTCCTTCATCAACAAAAGAATTGACTCATTGGACTCCAAGGTAACTTACATTCAAGCCTCTCTCTCCTTGATTTTAAATCTTTTATCCAATCCTGATGCCAAAAAGGGGGAGAAGGTAAGTCAGACAAAATGCACACATGATCTAGTATTGAGAAAGAATAATGATGATGATCATACTGGAAATGATGGTGATGACAAGGTAGTACAAGGAGAAACCTCTGATGCTGCTATGGTGAAGTCTACAATTCAAACTTCTCAAATTCAATCCATGCAGTCAACTCATGTTTCTGATTCTGGAGTTAGAACAGTAAGGACATTTGTGAAATCTCAGATCCTGACGGAAGAGCAAATCCTGACAGGTGATCAAATCCTGATGACTGATCAAATCCTGACACATGGTCATGGACAAACACTCTCTACAATTCCTGAAGGTAATGAAGATGTTCTAATTGAAAATCCTGAAGATGCTGCTAACTTATTCCAGAAGTTCAAGACAAGAGATGGTGATGTTGTTACTCTTTATCACACTGATAAGAGAGTTAAACAATTGTTTGCAAGGAAAGCACTCTCAATTTCAACTGAAGAATATCCTGATCTATCTCAAGAAGAATTTCTGAGACAACAGCAAGAGATCATGGAAAGCTTTAACAACCCTACTCCAGTTAGAGGAAGAGGAGGTAGAGGTAGGAGAGGTGCAAGAAGAGGAAGAAGCTCATCAAATTAAACAATGCCTAGACAGACAAGGTCTAGAGGAGTAAGAATAGAAGAAATTCCTGATGCTTCTCAAACTCCAATAGCTCCTGATACTCCAGCTATCAGGACTATCATTCAAGAAGAAGATCAAGAAATAGAAGATGGACCATAATTGAGGAGAAAATCAAGACAATCAACTCTCAGTAATATAGCTCAAATTGAAGATTCTAATCCTGACATTGTTTCTGACACTGTTCAAGATCCTGATGAATTTGATATTCTACAAGAGGTTGGTTTGTTAATTTTATCTACTGTGGTTGATTCACATAATCTTGAAGTGGATGAAGAAGAAGAAACAAGAAGAAAAGAAGTTACAAGAACAACAAATAGAGATTTTTAGCTCTATGTGCAAAAGCTCAAATAGATTGTTGTGGAGAAATTCAAGAAGACAACAACACAAGATAGAGAAGAGCTATGTTCTTGAGAAGGAAAAGGACAAGAAGTGGAAACATATTGACACATTAAGATGTGATAGACCTGTCAATTATTAGTCTGGTGGAATTATAACAAATGTCTCCAGTGTTGCAGACTTTTCTGATTCACAAAGATCTAAAGCACTCTGGTTACAAATGTTCTCAAGCTTAAAGCAAATGCCACACAATTCAAGAGGAGGTATAGGTCACAGAGATGCTGAGTTTCTGAACATGCCATATGTTGACCCTCACTCTTTGACTGATATTGGAGGTAATTTAACATCTGAACACCTGAACAATTCATTAGTTGTTGATATAGTTATAGATTGTCATGATGGTACTGAAAAGAATGGGAAACTTATGTACTTCATGAAAGATGAAAGTGTGAAGATTATGTCCATTCAAGAGCTGTTAGTCAAAACTACAAAGGAACTGAAATATGTTCACTATCTGCTTAAATGGAAAAATAAAGTGTGCAAGGAATGGAGTGATATGATTCTATCAACTATAAGGAGAAGATTTGATGAAGGAAGAAATTATAATGGTGATTATACTCCCATATACTTAAATCTGAGAGATCAAGAAGTTGAAATGCAAAGAGGCAGTGTTGTTAAAGAAATGTCTTTTGGCATGAGACAATTGACTCTTAATCCTGATGGGAAGGAAATTGCTTACCTCCTAGTTGAAGATCATAGTCTACCAAGAAGTTCAATTCAAAATCTCAGAGCAGCTATCTACCAGATTAATGAGGAAGATGAAGAACTCAGAAATCTTAAAGAAAGACTGATTCAAATTCTTGAAGAAAAAGAAGAAAATTTGTTATCCAACTTCTTGAAGATGAATATGTTCTATCAAAGAATCTAAATAGATAAGTTGCTGTTGTAAATACTTGTACATTTTATAAATAAGTTTTCGGCATCATTGAATCTAGGAATCTATACTTTATTTTACAAAGTATGAGATTGGGGGAGATTGTTAGATCAGGATTCAATGATCGTCAGGATCTGGACTCAACTGATCAGGATTGCTGACGTCATCAGTATTGCACAAGCGTCAGTATCAGGATTGCTATCAGGATTTCTATCAGGACTGTGATCTGTATTATCATCAGGACTGGAAGCTGATCAGGATTACAACTTCGAGTTATTTATGGAGTCTAGTTAAAGAAGGAAGTTTATTTTGTCGGTTCCTAGTTTATAGGAATGAAGTTGTCGGTTAGGATATGTTTCAATATAGTTTGTAATTGATTTGGATTTATCTTTTAATCGATAGAGAAGTTGTGTAGTATATAAACACAGTTTAGGTTTTGATTTTAATTAATCAATCGTGTACACGAGTATTTTGTAACCTAGAAGCTCTCAAGAACATCAGAATTTCTTGAGAGAGTTTTGTAACAGTTTTATATCAGAATTAATAAAGCTGTTATTCTTTCATATTTGTGATCTATATTTTATTAAGTCGAAAATCTTACACAATTGTATTCAACCCCCCTTCTACAATTGATTATTAATGGGCAACACAAACCAAATTACCAACATTGTTTACACTAAACATCAGGGAAAATAAAATGCTAAACATTGTGTTACAGAGGTTTTGGTGGCAGCTTTGATGGTGTGTATATACTTCCCTGCAGAAAATTACAGAATAGAATCTTATATGGCTACAAAAACAGAGGGGCTGGTGCCAATATGAAAATAAACTGCAAATACATTCATAAAGAATCAGTGAATTTTTAACATCAGTTATCTTCCACTAAAAGTGCCAATCAATACTACTGGTGGCAGATAACTATTAGGCAAAGGAACTTTGCTGATACATATAAGAGCGTACTAGAGTTTAAGATTAGAAAGAAAAAAATGAGAAAAAATATAAACATTATTCTTCTATACAAAAATGAATAAATGATCAGGTAAATGCAGTTAGAGGTCTCTACTAACACAAGTTTAAATAGCTCACATCAATATTGTTTGTACACCATAATACGTACCTTTTCCATTCGACCAATCATAGCAAAACCTGCAGTCAAAGTCTGCAACAGAAAAAGTTATAAAAGTATGGATACATTTTGTCTTTATTTTGCTGCAGTTTGTATATAATATATATTCAAAGAAGAAGTAGCTAACCGTTAGAAGACCAAGTGACAACATCAAAGGGACTTTTCCATCACCTGTGCAAAAGGAAGAAATATATGTGCTTAAAATTATTGTTGAATGCTGCAAAAATCTTAAATACGATAGGAAATAGGAAAGGGAAAAACGACTAGTCAAAAATCTTCAAATTAAAGAAGTACTGTTGGAAGAATAAAGAAACAAGAATCAAGTTGCTTGTCCTCGAAATGGCATTGATACTGAAATAATAGATATCCATCAAGAAAGAAAGAAAGCTTAGGAAACATAATTTTTAGACTACACAGTCCTAGTAAAAGTGCAGTTAGCTGAATAGATCAAAAAGAAGCAATAAGTGCAATTCTCATATATAGTTTTCTACTTTTCTTGGCCATTACTACATTGGTAACAACAAATTACTGCAACTATCTCTCGCACATGCAATATTATTGACATAAAGTTAAGGCATGAGAAAACGTTCAATAACACCAACATATTGTAAGGAACAGGGATTTAACTCTTGGACATGTGGTAAACTGTATAGCTCACAAATTAGAAAATCATGGTAGCATTCATTGTGAAGAATAAAAACTTGGTTTAGACAAATTTGTTGAGAAATTGAAAGTAAGATATTTACCTTTCGACAAAACGGACAGCTGAAGATTCCACGCGTTTAATTTGTTGTCTTCCTATGAATCTGTGAACCATAAATCTGAAAAGAAAGAACACTAATCGGCCTAATTAACATCAGGCTTGTCTCAGCATTATGTCATTGGTATTCTTGAGATTTGTGATAAGGGCTGCTAACACCTTAGACTTATCAGGCTTGGGGAATGGATAGTCCACTTCTAATTTGTTTTTGCCATGATGTCTTGGTGGTGATCCAGTCCTGCCACTAAAGATTGGTTCAAACTCCTTGACACTTGAGTGTTCAGCATCATATTCTTTTTGTAGAATAATGGTATCAGGAGTGAGAACTTTCAGGATGGTTGTGTGGACAGGCACTGAACTTGTTGAAGATGAAGTCACAGCCTTGAAGATGGATTCCTTGATTAACCTTTCTGAGTTGAGAAAGACTTGAACATCCTTAGCTTGAGGAGAGACCACCTTTGTGAATTGAAACTCACTTGGATTTGCTATGATTTGAGGTGGCTCCCCCTAGCTTGATGGCACACCTTTAGTTACTGTTTCAGAGACCACTAGTGCACTCTCCCCCTTTTTGTTATCATCAAGGGTTTGAGTAACACCAGTAGCTTGCAGTAACTATTGCAGAAGCTGAGTCTGTAGATTCTGGTTAGCCAGGAAGGTGTCCATTTGCTTCACCATCTTATCCATCCTCACAGTAAGGGCAACCACATCCTTCACCAACTTATCTTGCTTTCATCTTTGAGAGGTAGAAGGAGCAACAACATCAACCCTTCTTTCCAATGCATCCTTGACCCCATCAAGATGGCCCTTGATGTCATCAGTGTTGGCTCTTTGCTATAGGATGTGGGACTGATGAAGCTGAAGTGATGCCACAAAAATCTGAACTGTGGTGGCATGCAAAGGATTGGATGTTTGAGCTTTACCATGTTCCCATTGATAATTCTTGAGAATGACTACCTTGGTGTCATTGTGAATGTAGGAATTTGAAAACAACCAAGAAGGCATCTCTTGGAGAGTGGAAGGGCCTTCATCTTCTCCTTCACCACTCTCAGAATCATCACTGTCTTCATCATAGTCAAAGTCTTCACCAGCTCCTGGAGGCAGATTTTGAATTGCTTCTTTTGCCCTAGACATTGATTCAGTAGTGTGCACCAAATTCAACATCCTTTCTGCCTCCACATTGCCCTGTCCAGCCAAGACTTGATAGGCTGGATCATGATGAGTAAATGTCTCAGCATTCAGGTTGACTTGATCCAACTCATTTTGATACTCAAGTTGGAATAGTCTCTCCCTGTCTACATCACTGACATTCATTGACTCACTTGCAATGGCTGAGTCTTCCATCCTTATCTCTCTTGTACCTGCTTTTCTCTCAATTTCTCTCTGTTCTTGCATTAGGGGCTCCCCCTGGCTCACACCTGTCACACCCTCACTGTAACGCCCCAAATCCGGGGTCAGAGGATTTGGTCGTCACACTACACCGTCAATTCAAACAACCTGTTCAATAGTAAATCAACACAATAATAATATCTGTGACCCCAACTCTTCCAAGAATCTTTAAAGGTTATAGTACTAGAAACAAGAATCCAAAATTCCATTACATAAAATTTTCTTCTTTACAACCATATCTTTTCATAAAATCCACAACACTAGTATAACTTCGATAAGAAGTATACCAGGCAACTAATCTTATACAATACAATATTCAATAGAAAACATCTATATACAAAACCTATCACTAGCTCCAAATGCTCTGGATCAAAACGTCTTTACGCTACTATCCTTCCCCATCTCTGATCAACTCCGCGGACAACTCTCGCCAATATACCTTCTTACTGAAAGGCTAAAATATATAAAGAAAGCAAGTATGAGCGAAAGAATTGCTCAGCAAGTGCATTATCAAGTATGATATAAAATTTTCCAAAATAAGCTTTGGATTTTCAATTAAACAAACTTCTGTTTTGAATGTTTGTAAACTCAACAATTTTCAAATCAAGTTTAGTAATTTACCACAACTTTTCATTTAGTTTTTCGCAACTGAATAGTTTAAAACACAAAAGATTTATATTGGTCGTCACGGTGACCGAATCAACAATAACTACTATAGTATGTAGAAATATGAAATAATTATAACTCATACGTCTTCAAGACCATAGTTTGTACAAAATACTAGTTTTGAAGATAACCAATCTATTCGCAACATTTCCTGAAACCAACAACTCTGGAAGGTTAGGATAATCAAGGAGTAAGAATGAGCCAACGCGCTCGGTCATGAAATAAAGAACGCACTTCAAGACTTCAACATATATCTCACAACTGCCAATGGAATCAAGGAAGTGGATTCCGACTATTTGGAATCCAAATGTATTAAGAGTAAGTGATTTTAGCAAGATTGAAACCACTATTATTAATCAACGAACCAACAACTTCACGCAACGATTAAACCTGAGAATCAGGTCATAACTCACAAGTACAAAACATATGGATGTAACTCATCTCAGAATAAGAACTTATGTTAGAATTGGATTTTTATTTATCTCATTCAAATCAAAGGTTGAGCTGCTGGCCAGCCACGCATCAACCCCAGACTTGCTTATAGCAAAGCCCTCCACTGGATCCTTGGCCATCTTGGCCTTAATTATCATCGACCATAAATTTGGTCCTCATTTTTCAAAACATTCCAATTCTATCTTGTATACATCAGGTGTCAGCACAATTGACAACCTTACCTACGACAGCCAGGTGTCGGAAGAATCGACAACCTTAATACAACGATTGCTGGAAAACTCACGATCCAGGAAACAACTCAACTATGAAGAATTCATCAAGGAATAACAATACAATCTAGTGTCGATGAGATCGATGCAACAATTGGGATGATAATGAGGAATCAACAACACATGCTTAACAAGGTTAAGTCTGATATAAAACAGGCATTATAATAACAACAGAATGTGCAACAGCTCAATATGGAGTAGGGTTCAAAGAACAGGCTCTAGATGGCCTCAACAGTTGACAAGAAAGCCAAGTTCGAGTTTAAGAAAGATTCAAAGTGAAGTTTATCAATAGGGAAAACAATGCTTGCATAGGTACAAGATGGAAAATGGAATACTTGTAGAACAAGTACCACAACTTCAGAATTTTTAGAATAACATTTTACCCTCATAGGGTTCACAAGTTCCCACTAATCTAGGGTTGGCAATATTCCAACCTAATATTTTTAAATCAAGCTTTTTGAAAGAAAGCCTTATTATACGGCCCATAACTATCTTTTCAATCGTTTCAATATAATAAGTATATCTTTCCAATCAACATAAAAATATGAATCTAAGTTCATAAAGTATAAAGGAATACTCGTCAATTTACGAGATTAAATAAAATACTTGCAGTTCAATGCAAAAGAGTCATCATTTAATATTTAGGGAAAAGTATGCCAATTGCATAATAATAATTCAAGGAAATATCAATCAATTAATAAGCAAGGGTATAAACACTTGCCTCTGGTCCTTAGCTATTTCGTAAAGCTGATATAATACGATTCCTTCCTTATTCCGTCTTATCGCACGCTTCTCTATTTCCGTCCTTCTTTGCTTTAACGCTCTCGTGAATACCATTAGTCTGCTCCTACCATTTTGAATCCACATGTCTGCCACCCTTACTAATATCTCTGTTGGAAGAAAATACTTGCACATGTCCTCTACGAGTGTTGACGTCCCCTTGGCACTACGTCACCTCACAAATAACCCAATCCGTCGTAAACAATATCTCATCCTTTCCCGATATCTCTTACTTAACGTACTTCGATAATCTGACTTGTCTCGTCCAATAATCCACGTAATTCGCTTGACAAAAATCCCCATATTATAAAAAGTCAACATCTAGGTCAACGGTCTCGTAAATCTCATTTTCTAACATTACTGGCAATTTCTATCCCAACTGCCCCTCGTGATAAAATTAGACACGACTAAAGTATTTAAACAAGTCTTAAAACAATTATTCGCATTTATGACTCAACAACCAGATAATTCACATAATTCCCATAGCACATATCGTCATTTAATTGTGATAATTAAATCACATAAGTCTCGTAACATCTAAGAAATAATTTTAGAAAAATATTCGACTCTCGTTTCAGAGGAATTAATCCTCAAAATATTTTTAGATCAAAAATCGGACTATATCTCCCAATATAAAGATTAAAACAATTTAATCAATTAATATAAAATTAATTGACAATTTCCAAATACTCCAACTATTTTTAAATAATTAAACCAAGCTAGAAAATAATTAAACTCAATTTTAATTAATTAAATCTAATTAATAATTAATCATTAAGAATTAACTGATTAAAAGAATTAATCAATTAATTAAATAAATTAATTATTAATCAAAAATAATTAAAATAATTAAATTTAATCAATTTCCGAATTTAAATAAATATTTATAAATTTATAAAATTTTCTGAATAATAAAATGTATTTTTAAATCAAAGATATGATTTTTAGAATTTTTAAAACAATTTTTGATTTATTTTATAAAAATAAATCACAGAAACACTATTCATCAAATTGAATTGGGGAAAAATGGATTGAAAGCGGGTCGGGTTGGGTTACGAAACGGGTCGCCAAGAACAGCCACCGGTTTCCGGCGGTGTTCTGGCCGACCGGTCGGGTTCCGGCCAACCCATCGTCCCCAACTCCTCCAATTTCTTCCCCTATCGACCCACACAAACCTCACAACAACGCTATGAACCAAAACACAACCGAACATCAGCAGAAACGGCTCGATTTCGGCCGGAAAATCCCAAAAATCCGGCGACCACCATACTTTCCGGTTGATTCGAAACCATACCCAAATACAAAAACATTTACGTGGTTCGGTTCTACGTCCAACGATCTGTTTAATGGCTTAAACACAATCAAGCTTTAACTAACAACACTACAACTCCGGCAAAAATAAACAAAATCCGATGAACTTAAAATTTTCGATTTCTTCGAATAATCACTAGAAATTTAAACTAAAAATCATATTCTTGCCTTAAATCATATAACAAACACAACCCAACTACCAATTATCAATAACAAGGAGAATCGAAGATTCCCCCAAATATAATTATTAATTCGAATTATAGAAAATTAGGGATAATTCAAGAAATCATACCCACATAAATTTGATGATGGATTTGGATAGAGGATGATGAGAGATTCGATTCGACTACTAGAGCGTCGAAATCGGATCCCGGTAACGCCTTCAAAATCGAGTTTGATTCTCAAGAACACGAAGAACACGGTTCAGAGATTTTTATATTTTTAACGATAAATAAGCTTGATTATACGCAAGATAATGTACGATACGCCTTTTTATATTAAACGGAAAATAATACCCCAAACGACATTTTTGCATCGATACTGATCCGATGGATCGCTTTAAATACAATTTAATAGAATATACGCTTTAAATCTTTAATAAAGCAAAATACACGTTTTACGAGACGATAATCATCCAGAATGTACGAATAACTACAAGTATCGTTTAATAATAGATATACGAACCAAAATACCTCTATTACGAATATTTCCGAATACTTCCCACTTTAACGAATGAAATATTGGTACGAACGATATACCAATTTCCCGAATAATTTGGGAACGATCTAAATTTTCTTTTCGATAATCAAAATAGAATAAAATAATATGACATCCTTTTCAAAATAATTTCTAAATCCCCACACATTTTCACATAGCATCTGACATCACATCTTTGACCATTTAACGAATAATTTAACACATTTAAACAGATAAAACATTTAATAAATTTTAATATGAAATTAAAATTTCATTTCACATCAAATATTAACACATAATTTTCCCGGATCTTACACTCACCTTCACCTACTAAGGTGGAACTCTCAGAACTCACTTTTACCAGACTTGAAGAAATAGTATGTCCCTTTTTCTCTCCCTCTCCTTTTGCCTGGTTGCAAACCAGCCTCTCACTCTCAGTAGCTTCACTCCATTCCCTCAGTCCTAAGAGTGTTTGAACTACCACTAACTCATCCACACTTGAAGTTGTAATGTTTGAAGTTTGAAGTGCAAGTGTGGAAGGAGTATCCGTAGAGATAGTAGAAGTATATGTCAACGGATAGCTGATTTGAGGCATATCCGTAGACAGACAAACACTCATCAACGGATGAGAGATATCCGTAGATGAAGAAAAATAAGTAGCTTTTGAAATTGAGACTATGGCTGAATCTGTGGAGATTGATTTTAAATTGAGAGCCACAGATGGAGCCAAAGTCTTAGAAATGATAGATTGGTGGTCCAACATATCATCAATAAGATGATGACCACCAATTTCAAAGTGGGGCTTCTCCAAGAAGGTTAAAGATGGAGAATCAGGAATTGATGTGTGAATCATATCCACATCCAAAGAGAGAGTAGGTGAGCTTGGAGTTTCTGTTTTAGTTTGAATAGTTAAATAATGGGGCTGTGACTCCACATTTACTGGAGTCACATCAAACTGAATTTTTGATTGTGTCATTGACACTATGTGTGATTCATGTGCAACCCCAGATGCTTTAGACCTCTTTCTCCTTTCATAGGCCTTGGTTGTATCTGTGGGGCTTCTGGTGTCCCTATCCCTCTTGTGCTGTGTCCCTGGTTGGTGACTATTTTCAATAGCAACATCCTTTTGGGAGGATGCCACTAGGGATGTGAAAAATTCATTTTCAACCACTGCATCTTTTTGAGAAGATACAGGGTGGCTAGGCTGGGACACACTTATCTCATCCTCCTTGTCCTTGGGGTTTCTTTGATGTTCACCCCTTCCCTCACCACTTACTACCTCCTTCACACTCCCCTCAAGGGTTTGGGTAGTTTTTACAACAGGTGCCTTTTGAGAAGCACCTAAGGATGGCTTTCTGGATTTTGATTTAGGAATTCGAGAGGTGGCCACTTGGGTAGGAGGCTGTTGGACAGTTCCAGCCTCCATGGTGGCACTGGAAATCGAAGAAATGACAATAGAGGAAGGAACAGTTGAGGAGATTACCTGACTCACCTGTGCTTCTTGAGCTGCATTGAAAATTGGTGGATACACCAATTGAACCTCCTTGTTGTGGTTCAGCCTATTCAAGTCCTCAAGGACTCTCTTATTCTGAACCCAACACTCCTTGGACTTTGTAGGGAATTGGATCACCAGGTTATTCTCTACATGGTTAGCTAGCAACATGATAAATCTAGCATAATAGACATTCTTACTTCTAGATGTTTTATTTATCTAGTTTAGCTCCTAGTTCAAACAAAATTAAGGATCCTAGGTTATAAAAGCTATCATTCAAAAGCATGTAAGCAATGTCGAGCATAGAGAAAGTAACAGCATCATAGTTGCTAATTTTACCAGAGAAAACCTTAAGAATGGCATCAAAGAAAAAGCTCCATTCTTTGACCATGCCTCTTCTCTGGATCTTACTTAAATTACCCGTAGGGAAAGCATAGTTAATTGAATTCAGCATATTTACAACATCAGTATCACTATGTTTTTCTAACCTATTGTTTTCAGGCAAATTTAAGCAAGCAGTAATAATATCACTATTTATCACATATTCCTTACCTTGAAGAACAGAGGTGATTGTAGAATTGACAGAATCGAACACAGCAGATTCCCAAATTGCTTCAATTACCTCGAAGTATAGTTTGGGGTCTTCGAACATAGCCTTTGAAAGCTTGTAGTTCTGGAGAAACTTCATCATAGTGTGATACGATGCATTCTTCTCTTCGAAATCCACCAGAGCAGTAAAGTTGTTCTTCGCATATGTGAACCCAGTGAGAGACATAGTCTTGTTGGTTGGTGCCATTGAAGTATAGCTTGGAAATACAGAGAGATTTTTGTTTTGAGAGAGAAGAAGAGTTCTTGCCTTAGTGAATTTTGGAAAAAGATAGAAAATGATTAACTGAGAGTAAAATTCAATTTATACTCCCCCAAAATAATTCACTAATAAAACCAGAATAATTGAAAGAAATTATCTGATTAGGCAAGAAAGTAACCGTTTAAAAGTAATGAATTTAAAAAGTAAAGCCACGAATTTACTGTAATTACATACACGTACTGTACGCATGTAACTACGGATATGATAGTGACTTTAACGGTTACGATTAAACTATACTATCTACGGATAGGATTTTACCTTTTGGGATTCGATATCCGTAGAGGTGTAAAAATGGTATCTGTAGACATATAAAAAATCCAGTGTCTAAAATGACCATCAATGGATAGGGATATCCGTAGAGGGAGAAATTTTGACTTAGACAAAATTCTTCTTTTTCAGAGAGTTTTTAATTCTCATGAAAATCATGTTGACACTGGTTGCATTACAAATTATCAGACATTTAAATGAATTAAGAGAAGTTAAGCAAACCTAGCTCACTTACCAACCTTGAGAATGTTGATTCATCAAGTGGCTTGGTAAAAATGTCTGCAATTTGCTGCTCACTTGGAACAAAATGAAGTTCCACAGTACCATTCCTCACATGTTCCCTAATGAAGTGATAATTTATGTCAATGTGCTTGGTCCTTGAGTGTTGCACTGGATTCTCAGTTATAGCAATTGCACTAGTGTTGTCACAGAATATTGGAATCTTATTAACTGTTAGATCATAGTCTATTAGTTGATTTTTCATCCAAAGAATCTGTGCATAACAACTTCCAGCAGCAATATATTCTGCCTCAGCTGTAGAAGTGGAGACAGAATTTTGCTTCTTACTGAACCATGAAACAAGCTTGTTTCCCAGAAATTGACAGGTGCCTGTTGTACTTTTTCTGTCAATCTTGCAACCTGCATAGTCTACATCTGAATAACCAATTAGATCAAAACCAGATTCTCTAGGGTACCAAATGCCAAGGTTTGGTGTTCCCTTGAGATATCTGAAAATCCTCTTGATAACAATTAAGTGAGACTCTCTAGGATCAACCTGAAATCTAGCACATAGACATGTAGCAAACATAATATCAGGTCTACTAGCTGTTAAATATAAAAGTGAGCCCACCATGCCTCTATAGCTTGAAATGTCCACACATTTTTCCTTAGTATTCAGTTCAAGCTTAGTGGTAGTTGGCATGGGTGTTTTAGCAGGAGAGCAATCCATTAGATCAAACTTCTTTAATAGATCAAAGATGTATTTAGTTTGACTAATGAAGATTCCTTCTTTCACTTGCTTAACTTGTAAGCCAAGGAAATAGGTAAGTTCACCCATCATGCTCATTTCATATTTACTTTGCATAAGATTGGCAAACTTTTTGCAAAGCTTCTCATCTGTAGACCCAAAGATTATGTCATCTACATAAATTTGAACAAGTATACTAGAGTCATTAACATTTCTAAAGAAAAGAGTTTTGTCAACAGTACCTCTAGTGAAGTGATTCTCTAAAAGAAACTGTGACAGAGTGGCATACCAGGCTCTAGGTGCTTGCTTCAGTCCATAGAGTGCCTTGAGTAGGAAGTAGACAAATTCTGGATAATTTGGATCTTCAAAACCAGGAGGCTGACTGACATACACCTCCTCTTCCAGTTCCCCATTCAAGAAGGCACTCTTGACATCCATTTGATAGACATTGAAATTGGCATGGGCTGCATAGGCTAGGAATATCCTTATAGCTTCCAATCTATCAATAGAGGCAAATGTTTCATCATAATCTATTCCTTCTTCTTGAGAATAGCCCTTAACAACCAATCTAGCTTTGTTTCTTGTGACAATGTCATTTTCATCCATCTTGTTTCTGAATACCCACTTTGTACCTATAACACTTCTGTCTTTAGGTTTGGGTACCAGCTTCCAAACTTTGTTTCTGTCAAACTGGTTTAGCTCTTCTTGCATAGCTAATACCTAATCTGGATCTAAAAGAGCATCCTCAACTTTCTTCGGTTCTTCTTGAGAAAGAAAGATGTTGTATAAACATTCATCTTGAGTAGCTCTTCTAATTTGGACATTTGAGGATGCATCACCAATGATCAGTTCAAATGGGTGATCCCATGTCCATTTTCTTCTTATTGCAGGTGTAGGTCTTGAATATGTAGCATCATTCTCATAAGCATGATCATGTGGAGTTGAGGTTGATCTATGACTCAGAGAAACTCCCCCTGAGTTTATTGGGGTGGTAACTCTGTGTTGTGATCCACCTACGGATGCTTTAATTTGGCTTCCTACGGATGCTCCATTTGAACTTGAGTTATCCATATTTGAAATAGTCATTCTTGGAGGGACTGATTCATCCTCATAATCATCACCTTCATCATCATAAAATAGACCTTCCACCTCATTCTCAAACCTGAGAGTTTCATGAAAACCCTTGTTGGGATTTATGGGTGATAGCAAAGGAACAACTTAACTTTGTATATACTTAATTTTGTAATTAAGTAGAACATACTGTCACAGCCAAAGTATGTTCTTGTAATAAGTATGTAATGTTATTTTAATTGTGTAATTTGGAAGAAGTTCACTTTCTGTGTTCAAGCCTCAAAGAACGCATATTAGATGACAGCATGAATAAAGGTTACTGTCATGAGCATTGACAGTAAGATTACAAGAAGACAGAATGTTGCAAGTCAAGACAGCATATTCACTCTGACAGCAACATTGGCGGAAGACTACGCGACAGCAACTTTAGCCCTCGACAGCAAGCTTGGGAACCTCGACAGCACATTATGCGGGGAACTCCTACTGTCACCAAAAGCACATTCCTGTGACAGCAAGCTTTGCGGCAAAAGTAACTGTCTCGAGAAAGATCCCTGTTCTAGGTATCTTTCTCAGTCAAATCCCGTGACAGCTTCAATGTTCAAGAAACAGGCGTGTTGCAGTATCCCTAAGCTGCACCAAGTCTGCAAGACTACGACAGAAGCTTCAAGCACTGCAAAACAAAAGCGAATCAATTCAAGAGCAAGGTCAAGTCTTTATTTGCTGAATTGCTTAAGCTGGAAATAGAATGAATCTAAGTTGCTTTCTTTGTAATGTATATCTGACATGTTAACAATTTAGGAAAGTCACATGGGTAAGACAATCTGTAAGAAGCTGCCACTTGACAGTGACATCAGCTTCACAAAACCGTGACTAATAGGGATAGGATTAGTCTTATACCTACTATCAATTCATTCTAGATGTAAAAAAAAGACAAGCAAGTGTCTTAGAGAAACCGCAGCTCGAGAATTCTTTCTTGAGGTTGTAGCAACACTTTGCAAAATAAATAAAACATTTATTTTGTGAATCTTGTTCTTACTTCATACTGTTCGTGATTGCATATATTGCTGATAATATTTAATCTTGATTATAGTTGTTGAAATTTAGATTGAATTTTATCAGTATTGCATTCATCCCCCCCCCCCTTCTGCAATACACAAGGACTAACAACTGGTATCAGAGCGATCAGATTAACATACATATCTGAGATCCCGACGACAATGCAGAAATCAAACAGTATCAAGATCCCAGCTTTTGATAAAGAGAACTACAGTATTTGGAAAAGAAAGATCTTGTTGTTTATCAAAGCTGCAAATCCACTATACCCAGGTATACTCGAGAATGGTCCTTTCATACCAAGGAAGGAAATTGAAGCCACAACAGTAAATGGTGAGATCATTCCTGCACATTGGGTTCCCAAAGATCCCTCAGAAATTTTGGAACCTGAGAAGGAGAAAATGGTGCTAGATGATCACTTGCAACTCATCTTGCTCGACTCTCTCACGTTGGATAAAGCCATGTGTGGAAGTGTGATAAGCTGCACATCAGCCAAGGAGATGTGGATCAGGTTAGCCTTACTTTGTGAAGGAAGTGAAGAAGTTAAGGGAAACCAAAGGCAAATACTAATATCTCAATATGAGGCATTCATGGCCAAGCCTGGTGAAGACTTAACTTCCATGTTTGAAAGGTTCAGTAAGCTCTTAACTGAACTGCAGATACATGGCAAATACTATGACAGAAAAGAATTAAATGTCAAGTTCTTGCTTACACTGCCTGATCATCTTGAACACAAGACAACAGCCATACGAGAAGGAAGAGATCTCAACAATATAACCTTTGAGACACTTTATGGCATTCTGAAATCTTATGAACTTGAACTCTTTCAAAAGAGAGCCATACAAAGTGGAACAAGGAACAAGATGGCTAACATGTCAAGTGCCCTAGTAGCACAAGTGCCAAGGATCACACAACCTAGTGAAGCACTTCAAATCACACAACCAACCCCTGTACAATCCTTGAAGATAGAAGAAGTGGTTGAAGATGATGAGAAAGTAGTACTACAGCTCAAGGATGTGGAAGATGAAGACTTCTACACAATGGAGGAACTGGAAAGCATGGACAATCCTACTATGGCTTACATGGCCAAAAAGTTCAAAAACTTCAGGTTCAAGAAGGATAGGTCATTCAGGCCCCAAGGCCAAGCATCCAAGTTCACCAAGGGAAGCTCATCAAAGGCTGCTGTGGGAAGCTCATTCAAAGGAGGATACAAGACTGGATTTGTGGATAGATCTAAATTCAAGTGTTACAACTGTGGTGAACCTGGTCATTTTGCTACTGAGTGCAAAAGACCCAAACAGGTTCAGAGATTTGAAAAAGGAACTGGTGGATACTCTAAGAAGAATCAAGGTAGAGCCTATGTGGCTGAAGGAAAGTGTTGGGATGAGTCTGATGATGAAGATGATGAAGAATATGTCAACCTAGCTCTCATGGCTAGCACTGATGAAGTAACATCAACATCTTCAAGTCAGGTACCTTCACTTGTCTTACTTGATATGTCCATTGATGAGTATAAGAAAACCATTAAAGACTTAAGTGCTGAAATGTTCAATGTCTATACTAGCTTATCTGCTGCTAATGAGGAGATCACTAGGCTGAGTAAGCTAAATGAAACACTAAAGTCTGAAAGTGAATCTCTTGTTCTCAAAACCAGTTCACTAGACTCTTTAGCTCAGGAGAATGCTAAACTTAAAAATGAATTGAAATGTGCTAAAGAGGTTGAGGAATACCTGAGAAATGAGATTGCTGAAAATGAATTTAAAATCAAGGCTTATAAAAACTCATCAAAGATAGTTCAGGATTACAATGATAAGCATACAGAAAATCAGTCAGTTGGTATAGGTTTTTCTTATGGTAGAGACCTGGAAAGGAAACTGTGATTCAAGATTGTCCTGGAAGTGCTGCTGTCAAACCCACCATTCTCAAGAAAGTTAAAACTCCTATTTTCAAAGCTGCAGAAATTGAGTTTGATGAAGAAGCCATGCTCATCAAACAAGAAATTCTTGATGAGGATGAAGGTGTTGACAGCACATTCAAGGATGGAAAGGATACTGTCACAATCCCCAAGACAGTAAACTTACCAAGCAATCAGACAGTAAGGTCAAAAGATGCTGTCACAGTTGGCAAGACAGAATCTTCCAAAGATACTGTCAAGAATGGTTCCAAGACAGTAACTTGAAAACCTTCTGTCAAGACAGTAGGAATAAAAGATACTGTCAAGGAATGTTCGACAGCAACTTCTGAACATACTGTCAATCCAGTAACTCCTAAGTCTAAGAATAGGAATGGAAAGGTAGGTGTCAATAAAGGAAATGGATACACTAATGTTGGAGGTGCCTCTAGGAAACTATGCAATAACTGTGGATCTACTCATCACTTAACACATGTTTGTAAGAAACCAGTTGAGAATAAGATCAATGCAACTGAACTCAATGGTAACTTACACAGAACCCCCCTTTTGCATAGAACTATGAGTGTCTGTAATAACATTGAATGTATGCCATGCAAAATCACTGCCATGAGTACATGCTTTAACTTACCTATTCTCACTACTGAAGAATGTTCATACATAAACACTGTTGAGACTTCTGAGCCTGCTGGCAACAGCAAAAAGGCTCCATCCACTAAGAAAAGGACCAAGTCCAATTCTAAACCTAAGTGGGTGAAAAGAGAAGTCAAACAGGAGATTACTGACAATGCTTTTGATTTTATGACTGAAAGAAACTCAGGAGACACTGAAACTGCAGGACCCAACAAGGATTGGGTACCATATGCATCTTAGACACATTCTGTTTTGCAGGGCAAGAAGAAAGATCAAGTCATGTGGATCATTGACAGTGGCTGCTCAAGACACATGACAGGTGATAAAGCCCTGCTATCACATTATGTAGAGAAAGCTGGCCCAATCATAACCTTTGGAGACAACAGTAAGGGTTACATAGTGGGATATGGCTGTCTGGAAATTGGAAATGTTGTCATTGAAGATATTGCTCTTGTGGATGGATTGAAGCACAATCTACTCAGTGTCAGCCAATTCAGTGACAGGGGATTCAAGGTTGATTTTGATATGATGCTGTGTAACATCTATCACAAGAAGAATAGTAGCCTCTCTCTAAAAGAGGTTAGAAAAGGAAGCTTGTTTGTTGCTGACTTAAATTCAACAAAGAAGGATAAGGTTTACTGTTTTTACAGTAAAGCAACTGTTGGTGACAGTATGCTTTGGCACAGGAAGCTCTCACATCTCAACTTCAAGACAATGAATATTCTGATGAAGAAGGAGTTAGTGAGAGGTTTGCCCCAACAGGAATTCTGTCAAGAAGGACTGTGTGAAGATTGTCAAATGGGAAAACTGAGAAGAGCTGTGCACAAGTCTAAGCAAATGAACACCAACATAGAAGCACTCAAGTTGATTCACATGGATCTCTTTGGACCAGTCAATGTACCATCAATGGCCAAGAAGAGATATGCCTTAGTAATGGTGGATGATTACTCAAGGTACACTTGGGTGAAGTTTCTTGAATCCAAAGATGAAGCTGCTCAAGTGATTATTGATCAAGTCAGAGTTCTTGATAGAACTCCAAACTCAAAAGTTCAAATCTTGAGGAGTGACAATGGTATAGAATTCATAAATGCCACTCTTGGAAATTTTTGTAAAGATGAAGGAATTGTACAACAATTCTCTGCTGCAAGAACTCCACAGCAGAATGGAGTTGTAGAAAGAAAGAACAGGACTCTCATTGAAGCAGCTAGAACTATGTTACATGATGCCAAACTGCCAACATATTTTTGGGCTGAAGCTATCAACACAGCTTGTTATACTCAGAACAGAACCATGATCAACAAAACTCATGCAAGTACACCTTACTGTCTGTTAACTGGAAAGAAACCTACTATCAAATATTTTCATGTGTTTGGGAGCAAATGCTTTATGATGAAGGATAACCATGAGAAGAAAGGAAAATTTGACACCAAGGCCTTTGAAGGACTATTCATGGGTTACAGCACAGAAAGGACTGCCTATAGAGTTTATGTTATGGAACACAGGATTATTGAAGAAAGTGTTAATGTCACATTTGATGAAACCAAGTTTCCAGGACTGCATGAAGAAGGAAAGATGCAGACATTCAGATTTGAGAATCAAGGATACTTGGAAGCTGAGGAGATTGTGGATGAAGAACCTAGCTTCACTCAAATTGTTGAAGTTGATAAAGATGTTGTCAATATCTCTACTGTCAACCAAACTCCAGCTCAGTCACAGACCATAACCTCTAACATTCATAACAGTTGTGACTCTGGAGACAATGAAGAACATGGTGAAGACAATGGGATTGGTGATCATTCAACTCAACAAACTGAAGCAAATGTTCCTGTACAGTCAAGTAGCTTGCCCAGAATCACCAAGTGGAACAAGGATCACTCAAGTGACCTCATCATTGGTGACCCTAATTCTGGAGTGAGGACAAGGAACAAAGTCTCTGCTGACAGCATGTTCTCATGCTTTCTGTCTCAAATGGAACCCAAGACAACTGATGAAGCATTGTTGGATTCTGACTGGGTGATAGCCATGCAAGAAGAGCTAAATCAGTTTGAAAGGAACAATGTATGGAAGCTGGTTCCAAGACCTAAGGGAAAGTCAGTTATTGAGACCAAATGGGTTTTCAGAAACAAGCTTGATGAAAATGGATCAGTGACAAGAAACAAAGCAAGGCTAGTGGCTAAGGGTTACTGTCAACAAGAGGGTATAGACTATGATGAGACATTTGCACCTGTTGCAAGACTTGAAGCTATAAGAATCTTTCTAGCCTATGCTGCACACTGCAACTTCAAAGTATTTCAGATGGATGTCAAAAGTGCCTTCCTAAATGGAGAATTGGAAGAAGAAGTGTATGTTGAACAGCCACCAGGGTTTGAGGATGCTGAAATGTATGACTTTGTGTACAAACTTTTCAAAGCTTTGTATGGACTAAAGCAGGCACCCAGGGCTTGGTATGACACACTTTCCACTTTTCTCCTGGACAATCAGTTTACTAGAGGAGTTGTGGACAAGACACTTTTCTACAAACACCATGGCAAGGACATCATTCTGGTACAAATCTATGTGGATGATATCATTTTTGGTTCTACAAATGAGAAACTGTGTGAGAAGTTTTCCTCTCTCATGAGTAACAAATATGAGATGAGTATGATGGGAGAATTGTCATTCTTTCTGGGATTGCAAATTCTTCAACAAACTGATGGAATCTTCATTTGTCAAGCTAAATACATCAAGGAACTTCTCAGAAAGTTCAACTTGGAAGATTCATCACCTGCAAAGACACCAATGTCCACCTCAACCAGTCTGGATCTTGATCCTAAAGGGAAGAAAATTGACTCAAGCACCTATAGAGGCATGGTAGTGTAAGATCCGGGAAAATTACGTGTTATTATGTGATGTGAAATGAAATTTTAATTTCATATTAAGAGTTATTAAATGATTTATCTGTTTAAACGGGCTAAGTTATTCGTTAAATGATTGAATATGTGATATTGTGGTGCTATGTGAAATGTGTGGGGAATTTGAAATTATTTTGAAAAGGGTGTCATACTATTTTATTTTATTTTAATTATCGAAAAGAAAATTTGGATCGTTCTCAAATTATTCGAGGGATTGGTATATCGTTCGTACCAATATTTCATTCGTTAAAGTAGGAAGTATTCGAAAATATTCGCAATGAAGGTATTTTGGTTCGTATATTTTGAATTAAACGATACTTGTAGTTATCCGTACTTTATGGATGCTTATCGTCTCGTGAAACGTGTATTCTGCTTTATTAAAGATTTAAAGCGTTTATTTTGTTAAATTGTATTTAAAGCGATCTATCGGATCAGTATCGATCCAAAAATGTCGTTTGGGGTATTATTTTCCGTTTAATATAAAAAGGCAAATCGTACTTTGTTTTCGTATAATCAAAGCTTAATTACAGTTAAAAAGCTAAAAACCCCTGAAACGTGTTCTTCGTGTTCTTGAGAATCAAACTCAATTTTGAAGGCGTTATCGGAATCCGATTTCGATGTTCTTGTAACCAAATCGAATCCCTCATCATCCTCTATCTGATTACACCATCAAAATTCATGTGGGTATGATTTCTGAGTTTTTCCGATTTTTAATTAATTTATTTATTTCGAATTTAGGTTTAATTTTGGGGGAATCTGTGTTTGTGTTTGTTCTTGTTAATTGATGATATGAATAAGTTGTATGTGTTGTAAGGAGTGTTCTGATGATTTTTATCTGATTTTTGGAGCTCGAATTAGAGCAAATCGGAAAAATTGAGCTCACCGGAGTTCTTGAGTTTTTTTGCCGGATTTTGAATTCTACGAACTGTTTCTTGATTTCGTTTATGCCATTAGATAGATCGTGGGATGCTGAGTATGTTCACGTGTTCATTGTTAACGTTGGGTTCGATTTTGTGTCGCCGGAAAGCGGCCGCCGCCGTCGGTTTCGCGATTTACGGCCAGAAATCGAGTTGTTTTCGTTGTGATTGTTGTGTTGAGTAGTGTTGTGGTGATTGTGAGGGTGAAGCGAAGTGAAACCGTGCGTTTTGGAATGGTTTCGGAGTCGCCGGAAACTGGGTTTGGTTCGCCGGAACTCCGCCGCCGGCGGGTTGTTCTTGGCGACCCACCTGTTTTCTTGGCGACCCGTTTACCCAATCCCTTGACCCGGTTTCGATCCAGAAAACCCTAATTGCATTTCTAAAAAGTGTTTCTGGGTTTTTATTTTAAAAATAATTCAAAAATAGTTTTATAATCCTAAAAATCATATCTTTGATTTAAAAATACATTTTATTATTCCGAAAATTTTATAAATTCATAAATATTTATTTAAATTCGAAAATTGATTAAATTTATTTATTTTAATTATTTTTATTAATAATTAATTTATTTAATTAATTGATTAATTCTTTTAATCAGTTAATTCTTAATAATTAATTATTAATTAGATTTAATTAATTAAAATTAAGTTTAATTATTTTCTATCTTGGTTTATTTATTTAAAAATAGTTTGGGCATTTAAAAGAGTGTCAATTAATTTTATTAATTGATTTATTTGCATTTAAAATACTTATATTGGATTTAAAAATCCGATTTTTGATTTAAAAATTGTTTGTGGCTTATTTAAATTCAAATAAGCTTCGTATGATGTTTTAAAAATAGTTATAAGTGCTATATGATTTGTATGAGTTGTGTAATGTGTTTTATAGTCCGTATATGCCCGTACTAGGGCTAGTGTCTGAGTTTTTAATCTCGTAAATTATACCGGACGTCCGATACGTACCCGGTTACTTGTTTAAATGTGCTATGTGGATGATGTGGATTATGTGAATTATCTGGTTAGTGAATTATAAATACAAATAATTGTTTTGAGACGTGTTTAAATGTAGTAGTTGTGTCTATAATTATCGTGTGGGGTAGTTGGGATAGAAATTTGTCGGTAATGTTAGAAAGTGAGATTTACGAGGCCGTTGACATGGATGTTGACTTTTTATAGTATGGGGATTGTCGTCAAGCGAGTTACGTGGATTACTTATGTGGTTGATTGCGATTGGTCTATCAATTGAGATGTGGATGTTTATGCAACAGAGATATCGGTAAGTGCATCGAAGTTAAGTTACAATCATTTATGGAATATGAGAATTATACGTTGAGGACTAAGTACCGTCTCATGTTTGACTATCGAGGCTGGCACGTGGGTTCGAAATGGTAAAAGCAGACTAGTGGTGTTCGAAAGAGCGTTAGAGCAAAGAAGGACGGAAGTAGAGAATCGTGCGACAAGACAGGATAAGGAGGAAATCGTATTGTTTCAGCGTTACGAAATAGCTAAGGACCAGAGGCAAGTGTTTATACCCTTGCTTATTAATTAAGGGATATTATCTTGAATTATTAGTATGCATGTTGAATGCTTATTACTGAATTTTCAAATGTTGATTTCTTTTGCATTGAATTGCAAGTATGTTATTTAATCTCGTAAATTGACGAGTACTCTTTTATACCTTTTGAGTTTAGATTCATATTTTCATATTGATTGGAAAGATATACTTATTATATTGAAAAGTTTGAAGAGATAATTATGGGCCGTATACTAAGGCTCTCTTTTAAAAGACATGATTTTAAAATATTAGGTTGGAATATTGCCAACCCTAGATGAGTGGGAACTTACGAACCCTATGTTGAAAACGTTATTTTAAATTCCGAAGTTGTGGTACTTGTTCTACAAGTATTCCATTTTTCCATCCTGCACCCTTGCAACTATTATTATCATTTCTTGTTAATGCGATCATCTGATCCATTCCCTGATTCGAATTCATTTATGATGTGCATGATTTAGTTTACTTCCTTCAAATACGAGGCTTATCTATTATAAGTATATGTTCGAAGGACTTGAACTATTTCTGCCAGAAGTTAATAAACCTTTGTTTTCTTCATTTATAAACTTCACCCTGAATTTTTCTTAAACTTGAACTTGACTTTCTTGTCACTTACCAGATTGTTGAATCTTAACTAATTCTTCCATAATGTGATGATTTGAACTGTTAAGGCCATCTAGAGCCTGTTCTTTGAACCCTATTCCATATTGAGTTATTGCAAATTCTGTTGATATCATAATGCCTGTTTCATATCAGACTTAATCTTGTTGAGCATGTCATTGTTTATTCTTCATTATATCCCAGTTGTTACATCGAACTCGTCGATGCTTATTATATTGTCACTTTTCATGTGCACCTCCCCATATTGTGTCGATCTCGTCGATACTAGATTATATTGTTATTCCTTAATGGATTCTTCATAATTGAACTGTTTCCTGGAACGTGAGTTTTCCAGCAATTGTTGTATTAGGTTGTCGATTCTTCCGACACCTGATTGACGAAGGAAGGTTGTCAATTGTTCTGACACCTGACGTATAAAATATAGGATTGGAATGTTTTTAAAAATGGACCAATTATTGGTCGGGCCATTTATGGTCGATGTAATTTAGGCCCAGATTGGCCTTGGATCCGTAGAGGACTATGCATGAGCTAGTCCGGGGTTGTTGCGTGGCTGGCCAGCAGCACAACTTTTGATTTGATAAATGTTAAATATCCAATTCTAATATTAATTCTTGTTTCTGGGATGAGTTACATCCATATGTTTTGTACTTGTGAGTTATGACCTGATATTCAGGTTTATTCGTTGCGTAAAATTGTTGGTTGTTGATTAATAAATGGTGGTTTCAATCTTGCTGAAATCACTTACTCTTAATTCATTTGGATTCCAAATAGTCGAAATCCACTTCCTTGATTCCATTGGCAGTCGTGAGATATCTATCTTGATGAGTTTTATTCATACCGCATATCCAGTCGGTACCATGTTGAAGTCTTGAAGTGCGTTCTTTATTTCTCGACCGAGCGTGTTGGCTCATTCTTACCCCTTGATTATTCTAACCTTCCAGAGTTGTTGGTTTCAGAAAATGTTGTGAATAGATCTGTTACTTTAAAAATTAGTATTTTTGTACAAGCTATGGTCTTGAAGATGTATGAGTTATATTTACTTCATATTTTCTACATACTATTGTAGTTATTGTTGATTCGGTCATCGTAATGACCAATATAAATCTTTTGTGTTTTAAAACTATTCGGTTGCGAGAAACTGAATGAGAAATTGTGGTAAATTACCAAACTTAATTTGAAAGTTTTAAAGATTATAATTGTTCAAAAACAAAGGTTGTTATTTGAAAATCCAAAGTTTATTTTGGAAACCTTTCGTATTATATTTAATAATGCGCTTGCTGAGCAATTCATTCGCTCATACTTGTTTTATTTATATATATTTTAGCCTGCCAGAAAGAAGGTGTATTGGCGAGAGTTGTCCGCGTAGCTGATCAGAGATGGGGAAAGATATTAGCATAAAGACGTTTTGATCCAGAGCATGGGAGCTAGTGAGAGGTTTTGTATATAGATGTTTTCTATTGAATAATATATTGTATAAGGTTAGTTGCCTGGTATACTTCTTATCGAAGTTATAATAGTGTATTAGAATTTTTGTAAAGAGAATGGTTGTAAGGAAGAAAGATTGTTGTAATGAAATTTGGATTCTTGTTTCTAGCACTATAACCTTTAAAGATTCTTGGTAGAGTTGGGGTCACAGATATTATTATTATTGTGTTGATTTTATATTGAACAGGTTGTTTGGATTAAGAGTGCAGTGTGACGACCAAATCCTTTGACCCCGGATTTGGGGGCGTTACAGTTGGTATCAGAGCAAGGGTTATAGTAAAACTAGAAACGAGAGTGTGTGGGAGTGTATATAGTTATATAAGGAACGTCAGAGCTCATTTAGAGTTCGTGTTGGACTATTGGATATAGTACCGCTGAGTGAGTTAAGATAGAGGTACTTGGTTGAGATAGTTGTGCTGAGATGGATGAAACTTCTTACGTTTGTAAACGTCTATGGCGGAATCTTCAAGGACTATTACGAGTCGACGACGACGTACGATATTGATAACCTTGCGACGTGGAAAAGAAGGGCTGAAATCGAATGACGTGGAAAAGAAGGGCTGAAATCGAATAACGTGGAGAAGAAGGGCTGAAATCGAATAACGAGCTATCGAAGGAGTCGACGGAGGAGGCATATGTGAAGACCTTGGTAATACCTTCCCATCCTAATGAAATATTTGGCATTCCTTTAAAAAGAAAGCTGTGTTGGTGAATGTAACAGCCCCAAATCCGGGGTCAGGGATTTAGGGTAGTCACGATCCATGTACTCATTGCCTTACCTGTATTACTCACACCATTCATAATTCACCTGCTCATGACCCCACAACATACGTCTCACACACACACACAGGTTAGAGTCTCAGAAATGACACAATACAACAACTGCGGAATAAATAATTTTTATTACAATACCCAAATGTCTTCTGAATCTGTCACTGATACAATTTCTAAGTAATGTTACATTACCAACTTAGTCTTCTGATGCTTACAATCCTCTAATACCATTCATGTATATACATAAGTCGAATACCGAAAGCTGTAGCCTGATTCGATTGGTTCGTACTACTCTCGGGATCACTGCTAGAAACTGTTTATGAAAACGCCTTGCGGGGTATGTGCCGTCCCATTGGCATCCTGCTTCGCTGCTATATAATATATATAAAACAATAGCAAGAGTGAGCGATAGCTCAGCAAGGAAATGAAAGTATGGCATAATTCTGCCTTTAATTCAACCCAGAAATAAAGCGGGTATAAGACAATAATTTGTCAAAATATCTCGATACTCAAATTACATCCTTATCGGAATGTAATCCCAAAAATAATACCATTGTTGTATTTCAAATATCAATTTCATAATATTTCTGCAAACTTTGGCTATATTATGAACAAAGTTCTAGTATAAACGATGAGGTTTCAAAGTAAACCAAATATAACCTTTCCGAAAAATATCTGCTATATATGCAGAATATCAACATATAACTTAAAAGATGAAGTTATAAGGTGATTCAGTATAAACAACTCCCTTACCATAACTCATGTTATGTAAGGTATCCACATAGTCATAACTCATAAATAAAAGATGAAGTTGCATGAATTTATTGTCACTTCATTTCCAAACACTTTTCGACCCCCTACCAACATGATTGGTTCTTCACCCCAATACATGTTGCAGGAATATCCAAATTGGATGATGAACCAATACTGGAGTTGCTACCGCGTCCGCTGTGCCTAACCTTACTATGATCAGTAGCAGGTCACACCGCTCAAATAGTTTTCTACATGTAGATGGAAGTATCACGACGGCCTGACATTGTCTACCGCCTTACTATGACCTCCCGGCCCATTTGGGGCAATATATAAAAGTTGGATGGGCCCACGCAACTTGACCACTTACACCACTCCTAGTTCAGATGGAATCCATGACTCTGAAACGTAAAGATCGTCCTCCTTTCCCCAAGTGTAACACTTGTTGATACGACTCCACTAAGTAGTTATATCTAGGTTGGAAAGGGAGATTCTCCAATATTTCCCAAGTTATGCTTGTTAATGGATATCGACTTGTTCCATGAATTTACCCCTCGATCATTGAGGTGGTAACACAACACTAGACTGGCAACAATTAAATTGCTCCAAGAAAATATCAGTCCCTTGACAGTTTTGAGTTGAGAGTTCAAAAAGAGTAGTAGTCTCTTAAATCAGGTTTCCCATATTTTTGATGGTTGAGCGAACATTTAAATCCTCTTAAGAGACGGATTTAAATGGAAAACATTGTTTTGGGAACCTCTTTGGATTTTTAAAAATAATCAATGATATTGATTAAATAAGTAAACATTAGATGAATATTCGAAATAATATTCCTTACGTAAATACTGATTAAATGAATATTCAAAAATACTATTCATTAAGTAAATATAGATTAAATGAATATTCAAAGATAATATTCATTAAATAAATAAACCTCAAATGAATATTCAAAAATAATATTCATTAAATAAATAACTCTTAAATGAATATTCAAAAGTAATATTCATTAAATAAATAACTCTTAAATGAATATTCAAAAGTAATATTCATTAAATAAATAACTCTTAAATGAATATTCAAAAGTAATATTCATTAAATAAATAACTCTTAAATGAATATTCAAAAGTAATATTCATTAAATAAATAACTCTTAAATGAATATTCAAAAGTAATATTCATTAAATAATAAACAATCCTCGAATGGATAATAATAATAATAATATTCTTAAAGTCCATAATCCTCAAATGGATATAAATAAATAATATTCATTAAATACATACTTAACCCTCGAATAAGTAAGCCTCAAATTAATATTCAGAAGTAATATTCATTAAATAATAAATCTCAAATGAATATTCAAAAGTAATATTCATTAAATAGATAATTAATCCTCGAATAACAGTTACCGGGTATCTTTGTTATCATTCCGGAACAAAGCGATTTTAAGAAAACATTTTGAAAATGATATTCATCTAAGTAAACAAATTTAATTAGACGAATAAGGCTTACTTAATCCGTAAATGCTTCCAGAAGTATTTACTAATTAAATAAACACTGGTTTATTGGTGATGTTGCCTTTAAGTTAATTATTGCGAAAATCTTTCTAAAAAGCTCTGTCCGGGTTTTCGAAAATATACCTTACAAAATAACCCCGATACGCTGGCTAAGTTATAAACTCAATACATGCTCTACCCTCTGAGCCTTTCTTATTCCAGTACACAAATACCTACCTTATGATATAAAGTCCCCTTCCACCATACGGAAAGTTTATAAATATATACACCATATAATTCAAGGCGTAGGATCTTAAAAGCATCACCACCCATCAACAGTATTATAAGGTCATGGGATTTTGGTTATCGCACGAGCAGGATTTAATATCATTAACAAGACCAAGGATATACTGGTTTTGATAAGGAAGCACAATATTGGGAAACTTGCAAATATGGATTGAAACTTATTCAACATATTTCATATATTTCAAAATAAATATACTCTGAACGATCGAGTATGCATACATAACTTGCATCTAGTATATGCATACTTCAAAATATGGTTTTTAGAAACTTGCCTGATGCTCGAGAAGTGATAGGGGTTCGCGACGATGCCGGACAATCTAGACAAAGTCAAACGAAAACACACGGTTAATCCCCTCGATAAACCACTTATAACTCAATGCTTAAACACGTAAGCGAAACACAACCAAGGAATTACTAACTCGTTATAGGCTCATACTAAGTCCATGTTATTTGTCAAATTCTTATATCATAAGTTTGGTTCGAAATCCATTCTCAAATCCAAGTTATACTTAACCATTTGGAACCTTGGTTTCTAAGTCTCGTTTTCAGTGGTTTTCACTTGCGCGACCTTGACTAAAACATTTTTATAAAATCGAAAAATAATCTTTTTAATACGAATCCTTTTCGTGAGCCTTCCTAACTGTCTCTAGTATTATTCCTCAAAGTTTCAAATTTTAATATGGCTCCGAAGTGGTCCAAATATAGACTCAAAATTGCTGACCAGAGATGGGTCGTTCTTCCGAACGGCGTTTACTAAAACTCACTTTTCTCTTAAACCGTTCGGCCAAATTAGGCGAACCACATATCATTACGAAGCTTATAACATAAACTACACAATCATGGGCAGTAGGACTCAAGGGTCGAGCTCTAACAGAGGAAAAACAGGGAACCAATCAGTAGGTAAAAATTTGGGCATTACGACGGCTATAAATCGGACGTTCCAAAAATCATAATCATCAAACCAAGCCACACCGGGCATACATACTTCTTATACACATGATTCTAATCTCAATCAGTCCAGGGATATCATACTTTAACATCTTAATCAACATAGGGCTTAATCAACTACAAGATCATGCTAACATGCTTATACTTAACACCATAATCTTAACTAAGCTAACAATCATCAAGAACATCCATAAAACTCAAAGTCAACTAAGGGTTCATGAGGTTTATACCTTTCTTGATGTGTGTAAAGACCTTGATCAACCTTGGTTAGTCCTTGTATAGCCTTAATACAACTTAGATCATCCAAAGAAAACAAGAAATTAAAGTTAGTTCCTTGAAAGTACTATTCATCCGTTCAAGGAACTGCAAAAACGAGGTCCTTACCATGCTTTTCTGGACGAGGTTCCTAAAGACGAGTTGTAGAGCTTCTCAATACCTTTCCAACAAGCTAGAGAACACAGGATTTCATTAATAAATGAAGGAGATATGGCCGTTTGAAAATCGGGGCAGAAACTGTCAAGAACAGGGCAGCTTGGTTTCTTCAACTTGGGGGAAGGATTTGGCTAGGCTACACTCCTTTGTTGGCCATGAAATTTTGAACGAATGTTGCCCATGGAGTGGAGAAGCTATGGTTAAAATTTGGTGATTTAAGGATGGATAGAAATGGAGTTATGGATTTTTCTTTGGACTATGTTTCTGCTGGGCAGAAATCTGGGGAGCTCTTCTTCTTTTTCTTTCTTTTTTGTTTTTGGTTAATAATACTTGAAATGCTGATTTTTGTTAAAGGTGGTGAGTCATTGCATGTCCAGGACACGTGTCGATCAGTGGGGGGTTATGGTGGCAAAGAAGGGGACACGTGTCAAGCAATGGAGATCATGGTGGCAAGCAGCTTTACTGGTTCGTTTTCCTTTCACATGGATGATCCAAATGTTGCATTTCTCGAATTAATCTTGTTACATGTTACTTCCATGTCTATATTTAATCCTGTCATAATTTCAATCCTTAATCCATGATTCGCTCGCTTAATCACTTAATCTCGTTATAAAGTATCAGCGGTTTCTAGAACCTTCGTTTCACTGTCTCAGTGGTTTTCGTTCTAAATTCTCAAATCAAATATAATAACATTCCAAAATATTAAATCCTCAAATCCTTAATTTAATATCTCATTTCTTGAATATAATAATATATAATTCACTGCCCGGTCAAATACTACACCAAAATAAAATTCGGAATTTCTGAATTCCGATCGTCTTTGCATTCACTTATTTACTCCGTAGATCACTAATATGACTTTGAAATATCCACACTACGTCTCGTACATAGGTGGCATGAAAAATTTTCTTAACCCTCAAAATCACTATTCATCCACCAATATCACTATTCACTGTTGCACTTAATTATAATAAGAAAAGTTTTAAATTATTCCAAAAATTCGGGTTATTACATTCTCCCCTCCTTAAAAGGATTCCGTCCCGGAATCAACTTAGGAGTAACTGGGGGGGTACTTCTCTTCCATTGCACTTTCTAACTCCCAGGTGGATTCTTCCACCTCTTGATTTTCCACAAACCTCTCACTAGCTTGGCAACCTCGTCTCTTAGCACTTGTTCTTTTCTATCCGTGATTTCCACAGGTTGCTCTTTGTAAGTCAGACCAGGTTGTATGTCTACCTGCTCGTACTCTACATATGCCGGGCATCTATAGTATACTGACATAGCATTGACACCTGAACCCCGTTATGACCATTCTACAAGTTTGGGGGGTAAGGCTGGCTCGTAGGCCACCTTCCTGACGCATTTTAAAATCTCAGATGGCCCAATGAATCTCGGGCTCGACTTCCCTTTCTTTTCAAATCTCATTAATTCTTTCCATGGAGATACCTTTAGCATCACGAATCGCTAACCTCATATTCTCTATCTTGTTTGTACAGAAATACACCAGCATAAACTTGATTGTCATTCATCAACTTGCCATTTAGCTTATCAATAACAGTACTATTTCTATACTCGCGGGCTTAGTCCGCATACTTTCTCTGTCTGTCTTGGTTGTCACTAGCCGCTTGTTGGTGAAATCTTTTGTCTTTCTAGTTTGTTGGACTAACTTGGTTTTGTGTAAAATCTCATCCTTTAATTCCCGATTATTCGGAATCCATCTCTGTCTCATTTTAATCAAGGGTATCGGCCACCACATTGGCCTTCCCCGGATGGTAGTGTATCTCGCAGTCAATTTTAGGTAAATTTTAGCCATTTCTCCATCTCATGTTATCTACTATCACGGATAACTCAACGCCACTTCATTACATTCCATCAAAATTTGTGGGTGCATTAGTCAACCCAAAATAACTTCGCTAAAATCTCAAAGTGTCTATTCCTCGTACGAATCGCAGTCTTGGGTACATCCTCGGATTTAACTTCCAACTGGTGGTATCCAGTTCTTGAATAAATTTGGAAATACACAGCGTTTTTCCACTGATCAAACAATCATTTACAAGGGTACCTATCCTCCAGGTCGAACTCATTCAACTCTCGAGGTTCGATGCATAATCTTGTGCTAACATCTTTCTCTCTTACGAACAACACCGGGGTTTCCCACGGTGATACACTGGGCCTTATCATACCCTTATACAACAATTCTTATAACTGAGTCTCTAACTCTTTCATTCCCACTATACTCGAAATACTCGGTATTCATTCTCATGTCATCCAAATCGATATCTGGTAGCTCATTAAAACCTTGTACAATCTCCCAAAACCATTGTAGTTCCCTTTTTACTTGGTATCTCTTTTCTTGGCGTCCACCATAAGAGCTAATTAAGCCTCGGATCTCTGGCGTAATAGCTTCTTAGTCTAAACTATATTCAAGAATATCTGAATCGGTTTCCATCCTTTATTTATTACTCTCTCTCTCTTACAATCAGTCTGGGCTCCATTGGGTGTCAACCCACCCGTCCTTATTATAATGTCAACTTCTCCCAAGTCACAATACCAGCTCCCTCTGACTCTATCGCCAGTACTTATCTTGCTAACCCAGAGGTAGTGTCCATTCGTAAACAACTCCTCCAAAATCTCAATTCCACTATATGGCATCTATCTAACACCGTTGTCACTGGAGTACACGACACATCACTATTCCTTTCACATATATCACTTGATCCCCTTTCCATTATCATAATATCCTTGGGAGAATAAACCAATTCATTGATATGTCATTAACATTCTATTCGTCTTAGGGATTCGCTCCTGTCATAGGCGATTTCGTTGCGAATCTAATTCCTATCAGCGAATTTTGACTTATTTGACCTGGTTCGCCTCCCCTTAGAATTCAATGAGGATAACCAAAATTCATGGGGCCTTGAAAAGACAGCTCCCATATCAAGGAAAACGTCACACACTGGTGATCATAAGGTTATGAGTTTTAAGGTAACCTTATTGGAGGTAAGAGAATTTACCGAGAGATCAACATGATCGTAAGAACTCAACGTTGCGTGCCTCGATTGAGACATTACTAAAGGTAATTAGCCTTCTTGTATTTCACAACTTACAAGTGATGGCGTCCCATCAGACTTCTATCACATAGACAGATAGTCCTTGTAGCCCCTAAAAGTATAGGGTTGTTCGTCTCAGTGGAAGTTGAAAAGTATGAAAGCAATTCGAGATCAATTTAATGATTATCGCCTCTCGACAATATTTCTCAAAGGAACACCTTGAATTAAAATTGAACAGATTCCAAAGGTGCGGTTTCCAAAGAAAATACAAAGAAAAGAATAACCAAAAAGATACTGGTACTTAACAAACAAGTGGTGAGGTATCACCATGGGGTCATTCATTATTTGAAGAAAAGTGAAAGCTTAAATAACATCATTTGACAGGGCTTCGAAAACCTGAAAGTAGGCATCGTGACAGCCTCTAACACAATTGAAATTAATTATGATTTAACACAAGTGTTATAAAATAACTTCGAAGAGGGAATATACCCTTTATCAGAATTCTTTCTTGGAAAGAGGTCAAGATAGATCATAGATTGGGGAAATATCCCACATAATCTGCAAAGGGGGAGGGTACTACCAAGGTCTCTACGGATGCCTTTTATGTCGGCTCCTCTAATGGATAATCGTTCAATTCCAAAGTTTTTCTTTTCCACGCGCCCTAAGGTGTTTGATACTTACGTCATTGCCGACTTATAATAGTCGCTAAGGATCCAACCATCGACCTTTGCAATCGCAGGGAATTCTATTCGACTAGGCGCAAACATCTCAAGTAAGCGTTCTGTTCTATAAGAAGACTTCGATACCGTTGTCGCCCATAGCAATGACAATTCCACATGTCGACTGGGCGGTACTCCGGAGGATCGTTAGAAACTACAAACTTAAATTCGGTCTCTATTTCAATCATCTTTATACCCAAAATTTTCCTTGAGATAATAAAATCCCTCAATGATGTAATAGACACTATTTCCAGTGGAATCGCTGGTTGTGGGGGATTGAAACCTCACAACCAAAGCAATTCCTTACACTATTCTAGGCAACTAAGTACCCTTAATCGTTCGTGAAAATCTGAACATCTTGGTTCTTACGTATGCCGCCTCCTTATGGGCAACTATAACCAACTACGAGTAACAGGTTTCGTTCAAGTCGAATCAATCCACTGATACTGGCTATACTGCCTCTACCTCTTCTGCTTTGGAGATTCTACTCCATTTTCTTTGTCATACCTCTCGATGAATCATGAACGATCCTTAAAATCTCGTCTCGTCACTTATTGATCCCTTGAAGGTTCGTCCGGTCTTATTATTAGACCTCACGTAACACACCACATCTTTATCAATCAACACGTCCTCTACAAGATTCTTTCATTGACCCACCATGGGGTCTTCCTCTAGATCCTTCTATGGATCCTCCTTTATCGGGTCTCCGTCCATTTCAAGGAACGTATCATCAATGGCCTACTCGAAGGCCTCGGGATCTGCTATCTCAGAATCCCATCCATCTATAACTCATACGAATCGAAGTGACTAACCATGAAGTCCTAAGTACGGTTTCCAAAAGAAGTCCCCTCTCGGGCTTCATCTTAAACAGTCAGTGTCATGTCCTCTAACCCGACTACGAACTCAATTGGAGCTCTAGATGTTCTTATTATTCTTAAGGGTATTGTAAGACTCGATCTCCTATCGTTTCTGAGGACTGTAACCTAACTCTCTAATACCATTTCTGTAACAGCCCCAAATCCGGGGTCAGGGATTTAGGGTAGTCACGATCCATGTACTCATTGCCTTACCTGTATTACTCACACCATTCATAATTCACCTGCTCATGACCCCACAACATACGTCTCACACACACACACACAGGTTAGAGTCTCAGAAACGACACAATACAACAACTGCGGAATAAATAATTTTTATTACAATACCCAAATGTCTTCTGAATCTGTCACTGATACAATTTCTAAGTAATGTTACATTACCAACTTAGTCTTCTGATGCTTACAATCCTCTAATACCATTCATGTATATACATAAGTCGAATACCGAAAGCTGTAGCCTGATTCGATTGGTTCGTACTACTCTCGGGATCACTGCTAGAAACTGTTTATGAAAACGCCTTGCGGGGTATGTGCCGTCCCATTGGCATCCTGCTTCGCTGCTATATAATATATATAAAACAATAGCAAGAGTGAGCGATAGCTCAGCAAGGAAATGAAAGTATGGCATAATTCTGCCTTTAATTCAACCCAGAAATAAAGCGGGTATAAGACAATAATTTGTCAAAATATCTCGATACTCAAATTACATCCTTATCGGAATGTAATCCCAAAAATAATACCATTGTTGTATTTCAAATATCAATTTCATAATATTTCTGCAAACTTTGGCTATATTATGAACAAAGTTCTAGTATAAACGATGAGGTTTCAAAGTAAACCAAATATAACCTTTCCGAAAAATATCTGCTATATATGCAGAATATCAACATATAACTTAAAAGATGAAGTTATAAGGTGATTCAGTATAAACAACTCCCTTACCATAACTCATGTTATGTAAGGTATCCACATAGTCATAACTCATAAATAAAAGATGAAGTTGCATGAATTTATTGTCACTTCATTTCCAAACACTTTTCGACCCCCTACCAACATGATTGGTTCTTCACCCCAATACATGTTGCAGGAATATCCAAATTGGATGATGAACCAATACTGGAGTTGCTACCGCGTCCGCTGTGCCTAACCTTACTATGATCAGTAGCAGGTCGCACCGCTCAAATAGTTTTCTACATGTAGATGGAAGTATCACGACGGCCTGACATTGTCTACCGCCTTACTATGACCTCCCGGCCCATTTGGGGCAATATATAAAAGTTGGATGGGCCCACGCAACTTGACCACTTACACCACTCCTAGTTCAGATGGAATCCATGACTCTGAAACGTAAAGATCGTCCTCCTTTCCCCAAGTGTAACACTTGTTGATACGACTCCACTAAGTAGTTATATCTAGGTTGGAAAGGGAGATTCTCCAATATTTCCCAAGTTATGCTTGTTAATGGATATCGACTTGTTCCATGAATTTACCCCTCGATCATTGAGGTGGTAACACAACACTAGACTGGCAACAATTAAATTGCTCCAAGAAAATATCAGTCCCTTGACAGTTTTGAGTTGAGAGTTCAAAAAGAGTAGTAGTCTCTTAAATCAGGTTTCCCATATTTTTGATGGTTGAGCGAACATTTAAATCCTCTTAAGAGACGGATTTAAATGGAAAACATTGTTTTGGGAACCTCTTTGGATTTTTAAAAATAATCAATGATATTGATTAAATAAGTAAACATTAGATGAATATTCGAAATAATATTCCTTACGTAAATACTGATTAAATGAATATTCAAAAATACTATTCATTAAGTAAATATAGATTAAATGAATATTCAAAGATAATATTCATTAAATAAATAAACCTCAAATGAATATTCAAAAATAATATTCATTAAATAAATAACTCTTAAATGAATATTCAAAAGTAATATTCATTAAATAAATAACTCTTAAATGAATATTCAAAAGTAATATTCATTAAATAAATAACTCTTAAATGAATATTCAAAAGTAATATTCATTAAATAAATAACTCTTAAATGAATATTCAAAAGTAATATTCATTAAATAAATAACTCTTAAATGAATATTCAAAAGTAATATTCATTAAATAATAAACAATCCTCGAATGGATAATAATAATAATAATATTCTTAAAGTCCATAATCCTCAAATGGATATAAATAAATAATATTCATTAAATACATACTTAACCCTCGAATAAGTAAGCCTCAAATGAATATTCAGAAGTAATATTCATTAAATAATAAATCTCAAATGAATATTCAAAAGTAATATTCATTAAATAGATAATTAATCCTCGAATAACAGTTACCGGGTATCTTTGTTATCATTCCGGAACAAAGCGATTTTAAGAAAACATTTTGAAAATGATATTCATCTAAGTAAACAAATTTAATTAGACGAATAAGGCTTACTTAATCCGTAAATGCTTCCAGAAGTATTTACTAATTAAATAAACACTGGTTTATTGGTGATGTTGCCTTTAGGTTAATTATTGCGAAAATCTTTCTAAAAAGCTCTGTCCGGGTTTTCGAAAATATACCTTACAAAATAACCCCGATACGCTGGCTAAGTTATAAACTCAATACATGCTCTACCCTCTGAGCCTTTCTTATTCCAGTACACAAATACCTACCTTATGATATAAAGTCCCCTTCCACCATACGGAAAGTTTATAAATATATACACCATATAATTCAAGGCGTAGGATCTTAAAAGCATCACCACCCATCAACAGTATTATAAGGTCATGGGATTTTGGTTATCGCACGAGCAGGATTTAATATCATTAACAAGACCAAGGATATACTGGTTTTGATAAGGAAGCACAATATTGGGAAACTTGCAAATATGGATTGTAACTTATTCAACATATTTCATATATTTCAAAATAAATATACTCTGAACGATCGAGTATGCATACATAACTTGCATCTAGTATATGCATACTTCAAAATATGGTTTTTAGAAACTTGCCTGATGCTCGAGAAGTGATAGGGGTTCGCGACGATGCCGGACAATCTAGACAAAGTCAAACGAAAACACACGGTTAATCCCCTCGATAAACCACTTATAACTCAATGCTTAAACACGTAAGCGAAACACAACCAAGGAATTACTAACTCGTTATAGGCTCATACTAAGTCCATGTTATTTGTCAAATTCTTATATCATAAGTTTGGTTCGAAATCCATTCTCAAATCCAAGTTATACTTAACCATTTGGAACCTTGGTTTCTAAGTCTCGTTTTAAGTGGTTTTCACTTGCGCGACCTTGACTAAAACATTTTTATAAAATCGAAAAATAATCTTTTTAATACGAATCCTTTTTGTGAGCCTTCCTAACTGTCCCTAGTATTATTCCTCAAAGTTTCAAATTTTAATATGGCTCCGAAGTGGTCCAAATATAGACTCAAAATTGCTGACCAGAGATGGGTCGTTCTTCCGAACGGCGTTTACTAAAACTCACTTTTCTCTTAAACCGTTCGGCCAAATTAGGCGAACCACATATCATTACGAAGCTTATAACATAAACTACACAATCATGGGCAGTAGGACTCAAGGGTCGAGATCTAACAGATGAAAAACAGGGAACCAATCAGTAGGTAAAAATTTGGGCATTACGACGGCTATAAATCGGACGTTCCAAAAATCATAATCATCAAACCAAGCCACACCGGGCATACATACTTCTTATACACATGATTCTAATCTCAATCAGTCCAGGGATATCATACTTTAACATCTTAATCAACATAGGGCTTAATCAACTACAAGATCATGCTAACATGCTTATACTTAACACCATAATCTTAACTAAGCTAACAATCATCAAGAACATCCATAAAACTCAAAGTCAACTAAGGGTTCATGAGGTTTATACCTTTCTTGATGTGTGTAAAGACCTTGATCAACCTTGGTTAGTCCTTGTATAGCCTTAATACAACTTAGATCATCCAAAGAAAACAAGAAATTAAAGTTAGTTCCTTGAAAGTACTATTCATCCGTTCAAGGAACTGCAAAAACGAGGTCCTTACCATGCTTTTCTGGACGAGGTTCCTAAAGACGAGTTGTAGAGCTTCTCAATACCTTTCCAACAAGCTAGAGAACACAGGATTTCATTAATAAATGAAGGAGATATGGCCGTTTGAAAATCGGGGCAGAAACTGTCAAGAACAGGGCAGCTTGGTTTCTTCAACTTGGGGGAAGGATTTGGCTAGGCTACACTCCTTTGTTGGCCATGAAATTTTGAACGAATGTTGCCCATGGAGTGGAGAAGCTATGGTTAAAATTTGGTGATTTAAGGATGGATAGAAATGGAGTTATGGATTTTTCTTTGGACTATGTTTCTGCTGGGCAGAAATCTGGGGAGCTCTTCTTCTTTTTCTTTCTTTTTTGTTTTTGGTTAATAATACTTGAAATGCTGATTTTTGTTAAAGGTGGTGAGTCATTGCATGTCCAGGACACGTGTCGATCAGTGGGGGGTTATGGTGGCAAAGAAGGGGACACGTGTCAAGCAATGGAGATCATGGTGGCAAGCAGCTTTACTGGTTCGTTTTCCTTTCACATGGATGATCCAAATGTTGCATTTCTCGAATTAATCTTGTTACATGTTACTTCCATGTCTATATTTAATCCTGTCATAATTTCAATCCTTAATCCATGATTCGCTCGCTTAATCACTTAATCTCGTTATAAAGTATCAGCGGTTTCTAGAACCTTCGTTTCACTGTCTCAGTGGTTTTCGTTCTAAATTCTCAAATCAAATATAATAACATTCCAAAATATTAAATCCTCAAATCCTTAATTTAATATCTCATTTCTTGAATATAATAATATATAATTCACTGCCCGGTCAAATACTACACCAAAATAAAATTCGGAATTTCTGAATTCCGATCGTCTTTGCATTCACTTATTTACTCCGTAGATCACTAATATGACTTTGAAATATCCACACTACGTCTCGTACATAGGTGGCATGAAAAATTTTCTTAACCCTCAAAATCACTATTCATCCACCAATATCACTATTCACTGTTGCACTTAATTATAATAAGAAAAGTTTTAAATTATTCCAAAAATTCGGGTTATTACAGTGAATATATTCCACCTTTTGACCTTGTACTTGATACTTTTGATCAATCATGATTGCAATTGCATCAGAGGTTGTTGTGACATCTATTTCAAATTTGTGAAGCCTGTTGAAAATATGTTATTTAAATTCCAACTCCTTTATTCTTCCGGAGTGGATAACTCTAATTGTGATGTAACACTATTTGTTGATACTTCCTTTCTGGCTGTTCTTCTTTTTTTGAAATAACACCTTTGGAATCTATTCAATTTCAATCCAAGGTGTGTATTTGAGATTTCTTATCGAAAGGCCCTGGTTGTCATTCCGACTCTAAATTTCTTTTATATTTCTCTACTCCAACTGAGGTAAACAACCCTATTATAGGGGGCACAAGGACTATCTGTCTATGTGATAGAAGTCTGACGGGACGCCGTCACTTGTGTGTTGTGAAATACAAGAAGGCTAATTACCTTTAGTACTGTCTTAATAGAGACACACAACATTGAGTTCATGTGATCAAATTGGTCTCTCAGTAATTCCTTCACTTCCAATAATGTTTGCTTTGGAATATACAGATTTGGTAACCCCAATTGTGGGACATTTGCTACGATATAGAATCTTTTCACTTCAAAATATCATGGATTTTTTTGTTATACCAAATAATCTGGGAGGTATGCCATTAGGGTGAACTGAAATTTACCCTACCATAATGAACGAAGAATTTGCGATTGAATTACCACGAGCGAAAGCGGATTACGATGCGATTAGAATACTAGTAACATATAACGGAGCCAGTTGTTCTCTTTCTATCGAATAACGTTACAATGTGGAAAGGTGAAGTTAGATGATTCAAGAGTTGATTGAAAATTGGGGAAAAATGTGTGATTGTGCTGATGATATCCCATGTTGTGGAAGATGAACATAATAGATTTCTGTCTCAATGAGAAGAACTTTTAAGATTGGATGATAGGCTAATAATGGAAAATGAGTTGATCTTTGAGTATTTCAGGATTGTATGATATGGTTGCAAGTCTTTTGCTCACGATAGTTAAGGTAGATCTTACTAGCCAATGTGGATGTATAGAATGAGAATCAAGATAATGTCGAGTTGATCAAGCTGTTTGGGGAAATGAGATGGAACCATGGAAAAGGTGTCATGAGTATTACTGTGAATGTATCTTCTGAATTATTTAGGAATCAGATGGAGAGCAATTAAGTTATTGGAACTAGGAAGAACAATTTTAAAGATATGGGACTAAGTCACCAAGTTGATAAGGAATATTCTCACAATTGTAGATAGGAAAAGAAGATGAAGAGGTGTTGATAAGGATTTAAAGACAATGGATAAGGTAATGAGGGGTTGTTTTCAGCTGAAGATTTAATTGATATGAAAGGTATGTGATCGTTGAAAGTAGTTGTTAGATATATTGGAGGTAGATAAAGTTGACCCAAGAATATGGATGGCTGATAGTATGAGTAGAAAGAGGAAGATTAGAGACGTAAACATCTTCGGTACAAGGAGTAGAAAGAATGGAGCTTTGAGGTTATGATAACAAGAGATTAACAAAAAGAAATGACGGAAGTAAGGATTCAACCAGGATTGATTAAAGAGAAAGGGCTACATAAAGGAAAGAGTTATGGAAAGAGAAATGGAATTCAATTACAGGAGGGAACGAGAAAGTATAAGGAATAAGAAAGAAGTGCAAGAATACATATGAGGGGTTTCAAAAGGATGTTAGTGTTGGTGAATATCTAAGTACTTGAGGTGTTGGAAAATGAAGACAGAGTAACAGAGGTATAGTAGACGATTACAACTAAAGAGATTCCTGAATGGAAGGGGAAACATATTAAGATAGACTTTGTAGTAGAGTTGCTAAGGCTTAGAGCTAATCATGATGTTATTTGAGTTATTATTGACCGATTAACGAGAGATATTTATTAGATGAATTGGTTCATCTCTAGCTATTTGAATGAGGTAATAGTACGGCATGGAATGACGGGTTCAAATGTGTTTGGCAGAGATCCGCGACTTAATTAAAGAATTCAGACAGACTATGGTTGTGTACTAAATTTTGAAGGTAATCGGAAGGACCATTTACCGTTGATTAGATTTCCTTACGACAACAGTTATTATGACGATTTTGAATTGTTACCTTACGTCGGTTTACTGTGTGTTGGGAAAGTTGCGTATAAGTTTGCGTACCACTCCATGAGTGGTGTATTCATAGTGTATTTCATAAAATTCGAACCTAAAGAGATTTAGTTAAATTGTTCTATGTTGAGTAACCAATTGAGATATTGAGTCAGTATGAGAGAGTGATGAGTAATAGAGGAGTCAAATTAGTATGAGTATGAGGAGAAATCCTAAGGTTGAAGAGTCAACCTAGGAATTTGAGAATGAGATGTTGGAAATATATCCACCTATGTTTGCGCAAGTTGATTCTGAGGACAGAATCCTGTTAAGGGGGAAAGGATGTAAGATCCGGGAAAATTACGTGTTATTATGTGATGTGAAATGAAATTTTAATTTCATATTAAGAGTTATTAAATGATTTATCTGTTTAAACGTGCTAAGTTATTCGTTAAATGATTGAATATGTGATATTGTGGTGCTATGTGAAATGTGTGGGGAATTTGAAATTATTTTGAAAAGGGTGTCATACTATTTTATTTTATTTTAATTATCGAAAAGAAAATTTGGATCGTTCTCAAATTATTCGGGGGATTGGTATATCGTTCGTACCAATATTTCATTCGTTAAAGTAGGAAGTATTCGAAAATATTCGCAATGAAGTATTTTGGTTCGTATATTTTGAATTAAACGATACTTGTAGTTATCCGTACTTTATGGATGCTTATCGTCTCGTGAAACGTGTATTCTGCTTTATTAAAGATTTAAAGCGTTTATTTTGTTAAATTGTATTTAAAGCGATCTATCGGATCAGTATCGATCCAAAAATGTCGTTTGGGGTATTATTTTCCGTTTAATATAAAAAGGCAAATCGTACTTTGTTTTTCGTATAATCAAAGCTTAATTACAGTTAAAAAGCTAAAAACCCCTGAAACGTGTTCTTCGTGTTCTTGAGAATCAAACTCAATTTTGAAGGCGTTATCGGAATCCGATTTCGATGTTCTTGTAACCAAATCGAATCCCTCATCATCCTCTATCTGATTACACCATCAAAATTCATGTGGGTATGATTTCTGAGTTTTTCCGATTTTTAATTAATTTATTTATTTCGAATTTAGGTTTAATTTTGGGGGAATCTGTGTTTGTGTTTGTTCTTGTTAATTGATGATATGAATAAGTTGTATGTGTTGTAAGGAGTGTTCTGATGATTTTTATCTGATTTTTGGAGCTCGAATTAGAGCAAATCGGAAAAATTGAGCTCACCGGAGTTCTTGAGTTTTTTTGCCGGATTTTGAATTCTACGAACTGTTTCTTGATTTCGTTTATGCCATTAGATAGATCGTGGGATGCTGAGTATGTTCACGTGTTCATTGTTAACGTTGGGTTCGATTTTGTGTCGTCGAAAAGCGGCCGCCGTCGTCGATTTCGCGATTTACGGCCAGAAATCGAGTTGTTTTCGTTGTGATTGTTGTGTTGAGTAGTGTTGTGGTGATTGTGAGGGTGAAGCGAAGTGAAACCGTGCGTTTTGGAATGGTTTCGGAGTCGCCGGAAACTGGGTTTGGTTCGCCGGAACTCCGCCGCCGGCGGGTTGTTCTTGGCGACCCACCTGTTTTCTTGGCGACCCGTTTACCCAATCCCTTGACCCGGTTTCGATCCAGAAAACCCTAATTGCATTTCTAAAAAGTGTTTTTGGGTTTTTATTTTAAAAATAATTCAAAAATAGTTTTATAATCCTAAAAATTATATCTTTGATTTAAAAATACATTTTATTATTCCGAAAATTTTATAAATTCATAAATATTTATTTAAATTCGAAAATTGATTAAATTTAATTATTTTAATTATTTTTATTAATAATTAATTTATTTAATTAATTGATTAATTCTTTTAATCAGTTAATTCTTAATAATTAATTATTAATTAGATTTAATTAATTAAAATTAAGTTTAATTATTTTCTATCTTGGTTTATTTATTTAAAAATAGTTTGGGCATTTAAAAGAGTGTCAATTAATTTTATTAATTGATTTATTTGCATTTAAAATACTTATATTGGATTTAAAAATCCGATTTTTGATTTAAAAATTGTTTGTGGCTTATTTAAATTCAAATAAGCTTCGTATGATGTTTTAAAAATAGTTATAAGTGCTATATGATTTGTATGAGTTGTGTAATGTGTTTTATAGTCCGTATATGCCCGTACTAGGGCTAGTGTCTGAGTTTTTAATCTCGTAAATTATACCGGACGTCCGATACGTACCCGGTTACTTGTTTAAATGTGCTATGTGGATGATGTGGATTATGTGAATTATCTGGTTAGTGAATTATAAATACAAATAATTGTTTTGAGACGTGTTTAAATGTAGTAGTTGTGTCTATAATTATCGTGTGGGGTAGTTGGGATAGAAATTTGTCGGTAATGTTAGAAAGTGAGATTTACGAGGCCGTTGACATGGATGTTGACTTTTTATAGTATGGGGATTGTCGTCAAGCGAGTTACGTGGATTACTTATGTGGTTGATTGCGATTGGTCTATCAATTGAGATGTGGATGTTTATGCAACAGAGATATCGATAAGTGCGTCGAAGTTAAGTTACAATCATTTATGGAATATGAGAATTATACGTTGAGGACTAAGTACCGTCTCATGTTTGACTATCGAGGCTGGCACGTGGGTTCGAAATGGTAAAAGCAGACTAGTGGTGTTCGAAAGAGCGTTAGAGCAAAGAAGGACGGAAGTAGAGAATCGTGCGACAAGACAGGATAAGGAGGAAATCGTATTGTTTCAGCGTTACGAAATAGCTAAGGACCAGAGGCAAGTGTTTATACCCTTGCTTATTAATTAAGGGATATTATCTTGAATTATTAGTATGCATGTTGAATGCTTATTACTGAATTTTCAAATGTTGATTTCTTTTGCATTGAATTGCAAGTATGTTATTTAATCTCGTAAATTGACGAGTACTCTTTTATACCTTTTGAGTTTAGATTCATATTTTCATATTGATTGGAAAGATATACTTATTATATTGAAAAGTTTGAAGAGATAATTATGGGCCGTATACTAAGGCTCTCTTTTAAAAGACATGATTTTAAAATATTAGGTTGGAATATTGCCAACCCTAGATGAGTGGGAACTTACGAACCCTATGTTGAAAACGTTATTTTAAATTCCGAAGTTGTGGTACTTGTTCTACAAGTATTCCATTTTTCCATCCTGCACCCTTGCAACTATTATTATCATTTCTTGTTAATGCGATCATCTGATCCATTCCCTGATTCGAATTCATTTATGCTGTGCATGATTTAGTTTACTTCCTTCAAATACGAGGCTTATCTATTATAAGTATATGTTCGAAGGACTTGAACTATTTCTGCCAGAAGTTAATAAACCTTTGTTTTCTTCATTTATAAACTTCACCCTGAATTTTTCTTAAACTTGAACTTGACTTTCTTGTCACTTACCAGATTGTTGAATCTTAACTAATTCTTCCATAATGTGATGATTTGAACTGTTAAGGCCATCTAGAGCCTGTTCTTTGAACCCTATTCCATATTGAGTTATTGCAAATTCTGTTGATATCATAATGCCTGTTTCATATCAGACTTAATCTTGTTGAGCATGTCATTGTTTATTCTTCATTATATCCCAGTTGTTACATCGAACTCGTCGATGCTTATTATATTGTCACTTTTCATGTGCACCTCCCCATATTGTGTCGATCTCGTCGATACTAGATTATATTGTTATTCCTTAATGGATTCTTCATAATTGAACTGTTTCCTGGAACGTGAGTTTTCCAGCAATTGTTGTATTAGGTTGTCGATTCTTCCGACACCTGATTGACGAAGGAAGGTTGTCAATTGTTCTGACACCTGACGTATAAAATATAGGATTGGAATGTTTTTAAAAATGGACCAATTATTGGTCGGGCCATTTATGGTCGATGTAATTTAGGCCCAGATTGGCCTTGGATCCGTAGAGGACTATGCATGAGCTAGTCCGGGGTTGTTGCGTGGCTGGCCAGCAGCACAACTTTTGATTTGATAAATGTTAAATATCCAATTCTAATATTAATTCTTGTTTCTGGGATGAGTTACATCCATATGTTTTGTACTTGTGAGTTATGACCTGATATTCAGGTTTATTCGTTGCATAAAATTGTTGGTTGTTGATTAATAAATGGTGGTTTCAATCTTGCTGAAATCACTTACTCTTAATTCATTTGGATTCCAAATAGTCGAAATCCACTTCCTTGATTCCATTGGCAGTCGTGAGATATCTATCTTGATGAGTTTTATTCATACCGCATATCCAGTCGGTACCATGTTGAAGTCTTGAAGTGCGTTCTTTATTTCTCGACCGAGCGTGTTGGCTCATTCTTACCCCTTGATTATTCTAACCTTCCAGAGTTGTTGGTTTCAGAAAATGTTGTGAATAGATCTGTTACTTTAAAAATTAGTATTTTTGTACAAGCTATGGTCTTGAAGACGTATGAGTTATATTTACTTCATATTTTCTACATACTATTGTAGTTATTGTTGATTCGGTCATCGTAATGACCAATATAAATCTTTTGTGTTTTAAAACTATTCGGTTGCGAGAAACTGAATGAGAAATTGTGGTAAATTACCAAACTTAATTTGAAAGTTTTAAAGATTATAATTGTTCAAAAACAAAGGTTGTTATTTGAAAATCCAAAGTTTATTTTGGAAACCTTTCGTATTATATTTAATAATGCGCTTGCTGAGCAATTGATTCGCTCATACTTGTTTTATTTATATATATTTTAGCCTGCCAGAAAGAAGGTGTATTGGCGAGAGTTGTCCGCGTAGCTGATCAGAGATGGGGAAAGATATTAGCGTAAAGACGTTTTGATCCAGAGCATGGGAGCTAGTGAGAGGTTTTGTATATAGATGTTTTCTATTGAATAATATATTGTATAAGGTTAGTTGCCTGGTATACTTCTTATCGAAGTTATAATAGTGTATTAGAATTTTTGTAAAGAGAATGGTTGTAAGGAAGAAAGATTGTTGTAATGAAATTTGGATTCTTGTTTCTAGCACTATAACCTTTAAAGATTCTTGGTAGAGTTGGGGTCACAGATATTATTATTATTGTGTTGATTTTATATTGAACAAGTTGTTTGGATTAAGAGTGCAGTGTGACGACCAAATCCTTTGACCCCGGATTTGGGGGCGTTACAGGTAGGATCTCTTCTATACTTAACTGCTAGTAGACCTGACATCATGTTTGCTACATGTCTCTGTGCAAGGTTTCAAAGTGATCCAAAGGAGTCTCACTTAGTAGCCATCAAGAGAATCTTTAGATACCTAAAAGGCACTCCTAACCTAGGTCTTTGGTATCCCAAGAACACTGGATTTGATCTAATTGGCTACTCAGACTCAGACTATGCTGGATGCAAGATTGACAGAAAGAGTACTACTGGTAGCTGTCAATTTCTTGGTGAAAGATTGGTCTCATGGTTTAGCAAGAAGCAGCATTCAGTTTCTACCTCAACTGCAGAAGCTGAGTATATTGCTGCAGGCAGTTGCTGTGCACAAATTCTATGGATGAAGAATCAACTTCTGGATTATGGTCTAGTGTTGAGAGAAATTCCTATCTACTGTGACAACACTAGTGCCATAGCCATTTCAGACAATCCAGTTCAACACTCTAGGACAAAGCACATTGATATAAGACATCACTTTATCAGAGAGCATGTTGAACAAGGAACTGTGAAGCTGATCTATGTCCCAACTGACAAGCAACTTGCTGACATCTTTACTAAGCCATTGGATGAAGCAACCTTTAACAGGTTGGTAAGTGAATTGGGAATGCTGAACCTGGTATGTTGATTCACTCAGTTTTCTATATTTCCAAATTCTCTATTGAAGCTCATGACAGCAACTTCAAACCTGCTGTCAAGAGAAGTTACTGTTTACTTGGTTTATGTCTGTTATGTGACAGCATGTGTTGATTTGACTTTTCATGTCAGTATTTTGTGCCAGTCTCATACTTTTAAACCGTGTATGACTTTAATGTGGTTATCTATTAAGTTTGAGAGTTAAAAATCTGTTCCATTGGACTTTCACACCCTTTTGCATTAATCTGTAGGATTAAAGGAGGACACGACCATTAATTACTTTTGTGGTAGTTGTATGGGTACTCTAACTGTTGACCATTAGACTTTAATCCTTAGACGGTTTTGCCTATAAATTAACCTTAGGTTTCACCAGTCTGCTCTCAGTTTTAAAGTAAATAATGGAAAACAAAGTAGGAATTGAAGTTGGTCTAAAGAAGTGTGACAGTGAACCCGACAATGAAGAGATCGATGAGCTCTTTGAGATACTGTTGGACGCCTTGGATGAGATAGACGAGGAAAAGGAGGCCAAGGCTAAGGAAGAAGAGAAGGAGCTTCAGGCACTTCTTGAAAAAGAAGGTCGCTCTGAAGAAGAGATTAAGGAAGAAGTCTTAGAACTAGTTGATAAAATCATAAAATGATGTACTCAATGTTCTATTCTGAATGATTTTATTAATAATAATAATAAAAGTTCTTGTCTTTGTGGTTATTGAGTTTATGATTTGTCTGTGTTAATTGCTTAATATCTATGTTCAAAAGATTACATTGCTAAATCCATAATTTGTCAATATTAAGTTAAGTGTATGAATCAAGCATTCTAATAAGTTCATGACAGAACCAATTCCTAATCGAAGTTACTGTCGTTAAGAAGGATACTGTCGTGTGTTTCTTGACAGCAACCTTCTTGACAACAGGAAAAGACTTTCTGTCAAGACTTGTAAAGGATACTGTCATCCATATGCTTAACGGTGACAGCAAGTTTTTGCGCAATAGTTGCTGTCGCGCAAAACCTACTGTCACCACCTCTTATTACTGACAGATTGTTTCTAGCGCACAGGTTACTGTCAACAATAGTGGACCGTTGAAATTGGATATTCATCCCACGTTGGTCAGTGGATAACGGGCAATAACTGATGTGTTATAAGAGTGGGTTAAGACACGTTCTTTAATTCCACTTTTTGTGCACAACGTTTGAAATACCTCTATTTATTCTCCAGTTACTCAGACATATCACTCTCATCGAACTCAAGGCAATATACTTTTCTTTAAGCAAAAAACCACTTTCTTACTTTCTTCTTTTCTTGAAATCTCCATGGCACCCAAACAGACTCTCTCTCAAACAAACTTTGCTGGCATCTTTTCCCCAAATGATGCTGGTGAAGGTTTCAAAGGACTCGTGTTTTTCTTGAACAAGTCCTATCTCGGTTATGCCATCACCTCAACCCCCATTCTCGACTTAGACAGAATTGAGGCGTTTTGGCGAACTGCTGTTGCTCAAATTGAGGGTGAGAACCCGGGTATTCAATTCAAAATCTCTGGGCAACAATACATTCTTACAGCTGAGGTCATCAACACTGCTCTTGGTATTACACTTGAAGCAGGACAGAGATTTACTGAACTTGCCAATGATGACACTCTCAAGAAGCTCTTCTTGAAGATTGGGTATGCAGGCCCTATTCTCGAAGAGGGGACTACCAAATGGTATCCAACTGGTGAAATGGATAGGAAGCATCTGAGAAAAGAGTGGAGCATGATACTTGATGTCATGGTCAAGGTGTTCTCTACCAAGTCCACAGGCTGGAATGGAATACCCTCCTACATCAAGAAACTGACACATTCTCTTGTCCATGGATACAAGGTGAATGTTGGAGCTCTCCTCATGGCACACCTCACAGCTGCCATAGGTAAGAAGGTATCAATCTACCCTCGCTTTCTTATGATGTGCGTTAATTCATTCTGTGATTTTAATGATGCTGCTCCTCGTTTAGAGGCTTGCTCAGTTTTGAAAAAGAACACACACACACTGCTATCATCACAAGATCTCAATGCACATATTCCACTTTGTTTCACTCAGCACATGGTTAATCAAGTGTCCAACCCTGATTTACCATTACCATCTGGTTATGCCTCTTTTACTCTTGAGAATGAAACTGAATTAGACCCAAATTCAGTTAACCCACATTCCACACCATACACTCAGCCTAGGCCCTCTAGACTTACCAAAGTCCAAAGAGAAGCCTTGCAAGAATCCAGAAAAAGACCCTTAGAAGCTGATGTTGGTGGTTGCTCTGTTAGTCAAGAGGGAGACCCTGCACCTATTGCAGCAAATAAGGAAGGTAGTCAAACAGAACCCCCAGTGGTTCCCCCTGAGCCTAAGAAGAAGAGAGCTAGGAGGACCAAAACCACTGTTAGCCAAGCTGCAGTTTCTCAACAAACCATAGTTACTGAAAGGGACTCAAACACCTCTCTAGATGTGCCTTCTCAACAAGGTGCATCTATTGAAATTGGCCTGTCTCCCAAGGCACCCTGTACAGAGTCTGCACAAACTCACGGTTCACAACCTGAGATACCCCCACTTGAAGAAACACACAGTGAGTTAGGGCACAGTGAGGATTTCTCTACTCCTTTTGATGGTTCACATGTTTCATCTGTGAATCAGCCCCCACTCTCTGCTACACTTTCACCTTCTTCCTTCCCTACACATTCTTTTGTTTCTTCTCCACAACCTAGAGAAGGGGACAGTCCCAACCCTTCAGGTTTTGATCATCCATCTCCAATCATGGATGAGCCCCCATCTAGTGGTCCACAAGAACCCATTTCTCAAAGTGAGATGGACACCACTCCTCCAAACACTGAGCTAGGGCAAAGTGGTATTTTGTCAGAAAATGAAACAACCAACACTTTGTCTGAACTCCAAGGAGCATCTTACCTTCAGGAAGATGCTGTCACAGCCTCTGTTGCTGTCAATGACACTGGAAATGTTGCTGTCCTGGACACAGCTGCTGTCATGGGTGGAGAGAAAGATACTGTCACTACAGAACCTACTGTCACTCCACCTCCCAAAGTTGCTGTCATGCCAGAACCTGCTGTCCAGACTCCAACAACTGACAGTAACATTCCTGCCACAGATGCTGTGCAGTCCCCTCAGCCTGATTTTGATGCTGTGATCATTGAGGATGCCTCTGATGATGATCTACCTCTTGCCAAACTCTTAAAGGTACATTCTAAATCTACTCCTTCCATGCATGTTAGTACTGCTCATACCCATGCATCAAGGTTGAGTGATGGTGTGCAAAAGAAAAGAGAGATAAAAGAAAAGAGAGGTGAGCATAAAAATGAGAGGCAGCCAAATGAGCTGGCAAAAGGAGAAGGACTTGAGCATGTCCAGAGAGATATTGAGGGAGCCCACACTGTTCAGGCATTAGGCCTTGAGAGTCAATCTGTGAGGGGTGATGAGATCACTCAAAAACACCCTGAGAGTGTGAGAACCCCCATAGCCTCCAAGCCCCTTTCTTTTCCTTCCCCTCCAAGAAGGTTAAGGTATGGTGGCCCCTCTGCTACTTATGGAAACAGGCTTGCAGCTCTGGAAGGACAGTGTGCTACACTAAACTCCAAAATGGACTCTCTCTCTCAACTGGTGGTTGATGGTTTTGCTGCTACTCAGCTCTCTATCCAGTTCCTTACTGACCTAGTAGCTGCCAACTCAACTAAGGGGGAGAAGGTAGCAAGATCAGAATCATTGCCTATTCAGGAATCAGGTGGAACTCAGGGGGAGCCAGTAACTGTGAAGACCAAAGGGGGAGCTAAAAGGAAAGCAATGTCAAAGGGGGAGCAAGTCAAACCAAGCAGTGGACAACCAAAGGATAAAGCTGAAGAGCTTGTTGAAGTTGACTTGGATGGAGAAAGAGTGTTGATGTCTAAGGCAACTCAAGATGCATTGCAAAGAAGACCTGCATCTAGACATCCTATTCTACCTCCTGTGGTAATTAGAGAGCCAACACCAGAAACTCAAGAAACTGCTCTACATAAGAAATGGAGAGAAATGGAGGAACAAAACAAACTTGGGAAAGGTAAAGGGAAACTGCCTGAATCCATCCATAAAGGAAATACTTGGTCCAATGGTACTGAGTATGATCAAGAAGAAGCCAATACTCTAATGGTGGATTACAGGGAGAGCACATTACACAATCATGATAGTGAATTTAGCAGTTTGGTGGAAGAAGCAATGAATGCTCCAAGCAACCGTCCAACCAACACCACAACACTGTTAAAGGATCAAATCACTAGTGTCAGTGTAATGGTGAATGATGAGAAAAGATGGGCTGTAAGTATTTATCTCACTTCTGGCATATCTTATTTCATCACAATGCAGTTATTGCAGAGTCTGCCAGCAAATGTGTTGTGTGCTTTGAAGGGAAAGATCAGGGCAACTCAAACACCATTCAATGAAATATTGGATATGCAAATCCAGAACCTGCTCACACAAAAGCTACCTGAAGTCTACACAAACCCACCATGTGTTTTCTACAGATCTGTAACTAAGGATGGCACAAGAAGAAACAGCTTCATGAATTTGGTTGGCACATCCAGAATGGAAACCAAGTCAATTCTGAAAGTGTTAGATGGAATACTCAGTTCAAATGCCAATCCAGGAAGAGTTTATGCTGTTCAAGAGATCTACAAAATGCTGGTGTTGAGAGACAAGGCACTGGGAGCTAGAATGAAGGAGCTAATCACTAGAGCCAATGCCAAAAGAAATGATCAAGGTGGGAGCTGTCTCTATAACATTCCTCCTCATGATGATGATGATGATGATGATGATGATGATGATGATGAGGTTGGAGGTGGTGAAGCTTCTGGAAATGCTGGAAATGCTGGTGGAAGTAATTCTGGGAATACTGGTATTCAATCTCAGAATGAAGGCAATGAAGAAACTCCTAGTCAAGAAAAGAAAGATGCTGGTGCAACAGATGAAGAGGAGCCAAGAATACTGGAAGCTTTGGAGGCAAGCATTCTTAGATGTGCTATTGATTGCATAAATGCAGAAAAAGATGTTGTCACCAAAGGTACTGTCGACAAGGAAACTGTCAAAGAAGATGCTGTCATGGAAGATACTGTCGACAAAGGTACTGTCAAGGAAGGTTCTGTCAAGAATGAAGCCAAAGCTGCTATCAAGCCCAAGAGACTGAAAGCTAAAGCTAAGGCATGGTTTACTAGACAGAAACCTGAAGGAAAGCACAAGTACTCAGGAAAGGAAAAGACCACTGGATTTGGCAGGAATCTTAAGAAGCCAATTCAATCAATACCTCCCAACAGTCTTAAGATACAACAGATGCAATCTAGAGAAATCAAGAGTGTTGAGGTAAAGATGGATGCAAATCAAGAGGTCACTGAGTACATTCTGTGGTGGGAAGAATCAAGATCTACCAAGGTTGATAAGGATTTCAATCTGGTCTCCACATCAACCAGTGGTAGGACATCAACCTTAGATAAAAGAAGAATTGACTTCTTCTACCTGGAAAGAATGGTAGAGTTTCTGGAGAGCTATGATAATGTTCCTGAGTCTGTTATGGAACATATTCTGAAATATCAAGCTGATAGGGATGCTGAATTCTATCAGAAATTTGGCTACAACTTTGCAGATTTTGATGATGCTGATATTTCAACTGACTTACCAGCTTCTCCTATACCATACCATTGGTACTATGAGTTTGAGGTCTCACCCACAGAAGAAGGGCAAACCCAACCAACTCAGGAAAGGGAACCCAAGCCAAGCAAAAGACCTGAATCTTCTCAATACTCTCAAACTAAGTCAGAACTTGATAAGAAGGAAGCTGAACTACTGGAAAAATGCAAGGTCTCCAACAAGGCAGAAAGTGAAGCTCCAAATTATAAATCATGCATGCTGGAAAATCCCCTAAGAATGAAGTATCTAAAAGAAGAAATCTATGTTTGTAGCCTTCACAAGCTAAAAACAACTATTCTGAAGGATTTACAGTATATGGTAGCTGGATCTATTCATCCCTTGGAGCAGATTTGTTCTGATGAAATAGAGAATGTATTGGAAGGGAGAAAAGGAGAAGACTCAAAGATGGACAAGCAAAGAAGAAGGACTCTCAATGCTTATCCTGGAAAAAGATTCAAGCTCATTAATGAAGAACTTCACTTCAGAACCTATCCTTATGATATAGAGCAATGGCTGAATCTCAGGGATGCTAGTTCTCTTCTCTCCCCTACTATAAAGAAGATCATTGAAGAAGTAGAGGATGCTGCAGTTTCTGCTGCTGAAATTTCTCTTATAGAAGGTCTAAGAGGCTGCTTGGTGGAAGCTCTCAAAAGAGAGGATGTAGCAAGGCAGAAGAGGAAATCTCAAGCTAAGTAAAAATTCTTAATCCATTATGATCTTGTTAGTTAAGTTGTCAGCACATATTGTAAATTTGTTGTTATTGTCCATAAAAACAAATTGGGGGAGATTGTTGGGATTTATGGGTGATAGCAAAGGAACAACTTAACTTTGTATATACTTAATTTTGTAATTAAGTAGAACATACTGTCACAGCCAAAGTATGTTCTTGTAATCAGTATGTAATGTTATTTTAATTGTGTAATTTGGAAGAAGTTCACTTTCTGTGTTCAAGCCTCAAAGAACGCATATTAGATGACAGCATGAATAAAGGTTACTGTCATGAGCATTGACAGTAAGATTACAAGAAGACAGAATGTTGCAAGTCAAGACAGCATATTCACTCTGACAGCAACATTGGCGGAAGACTACGCGACAACAACTTTAGCCCTCGACAGCAAGCTTGGGAACCTCGACAGCACATTATGCGGGGAACTCCTACTGTCACCAAAAGCACAATCCTGTGACAGCAAGCTTTGCGGCAAAAGTAACTGTCTCGAGAAAGATCCCTGTTCTAGGTATCTTTCTCATTCAAATCCCGTGACAGCTTCAATGTTCAAGAAACAGGCGTGTTGCAGTATCCCTAAGCTGCACCAAGTCTGCAAGACTACGACAGAAGCTTCAAGCACTGCAAAACAAAAGCGAATCAATTCAAGAGCAAGGTCAAGTCTTTATTTGCTGAATTGCTTAAGCTGGAAATAGAATGAATCTAAGTTGCTTTCTTTGTAATGTATATCTGACATGTTAGCAATTTAGGAAAGTCACATGGGTAAGACAATCTGTAAGAAGCTGCCACTTGACAGTGACAGCAGCTTCACAAACCCGTGACTAATAGGGATAGGATTAGTCTTATACCTACTATCAATTCATTCTAGATGTAAAAAAAGACAAGCAAGTGTCTTAGAGAAACCGCAGCTCGAGAATTCTTTCTTGAGGTTGTAGCAACACTTTGCAAAATAAATAAAACATTTATTTTGTGAATCTTGTTCTTACTTCATACTGTTCGTGATTGCATATATTGCTGATAATATTTAATCTTGATTATAGTTGTTGAAATTTAGATTGAATTTTATCAGTATTGCATTCACCCCCCCCCCCTTCTGCAATACACAAGGACTAACAACCCTCATCAGTGAGACCTTGAATTCTGGCATAATCAAAAACAACATGTACAGATTCCATAACAATGTTGATTCTGTGATTGAAAACCCTGTAGGCTTTTCCAGCTGCATATCCCACAAAAGTGGCTTCATCTACCTTTGACTCAAATTTTCCAAGATGTTCACCTTGGTTTCTCAATACAAAGCATTTGCATCCAAAGACATGTATAAAGTTCAAGGATGGTTTCCTTCTTTTGAGCAGCTGATATGGAGTCATCCCTTTTGCTTGATTGATCAAAGAGATGTTTTGAGTGAAACATGTAGTGTTAACTGCTTCAGCCCAAAAATAAGTGGGCAACTTTGATTAATTCTCCTAGCATTGTTCTTGCAGCCTCAATTAGAGTTATATTTATCCTTTCCACCACTCCATTTTGTTGTGGTGTTCTAGCTGCAGAAAACTCATGAATGATTCCATTTTCCTCACAAAACAACCTTATTGTTGAATTCTTGAACTCAGTGTCATTGTCAGTCCTGATTCTTCTTACTTTGAGATCATGATGATTGTTAGCAGCCTTGATGTGATTGATTATGATTTCAATTGCCTCATCTTTGGAGTGCAGAAAGTATGTCCATATAAATTTATAAAAATCATCCACAATCACAAGGTAGTATCTTTTCTTTGAAATTGACGTGAC